>OX451737.1:765773166-766392354 GCA_948472305.1 Vicia faba | reverse complement strand
AACCATTTTCTGAACCTCAACTTCAAAGGGTAGCAGTTCTCGATGTTGTTCCCAGGGGCTCCCTGATGAAAGGCACATGTCTGGTCTGCCTTGTAGTACCATGTCAAAGGAGACGGTATAGCAAAAGTGTGATATGGTGGCAGAACCGACTGTTTAATACTGGTTTGCATTTTTTGTTCACAAATGTCACGGTAAGCAAGAGTCGCCACTGACTTTTCTTTTATCCAATAAGGAAAGGGTGAAAAGAACAAAAAAAGACCTTTTTTCGAGATTTCTGAGTAAGGGGGTAGATTATCAAAATGGAAGGTGTTAGCACCCTTTCCATCCATGGTTTTCCATGGGCTCTTAGGTACTTGCTCATTTTCTAAAATTTCTTGTGTTTGTGTGTTTTGAAAAGCTTTGAAAAATTCCTTAGTGCGGCGATTCACTTTATGGTAACTCTTGCATCGGTCCTCAAGAGTGTGATAAAATGTTTTTGAAAACTTTGTTTGAAAAGTATGTTTGAAAGTGTAGGGTGTAAAAATCTGATTGAGCAAGTGCCTAACAATTATCTACCTACTAAAAAAAAGCATTCTTTTCCTCTTATCCTTTAAACCGTGTTATCCTACTATTAGTGAGTAGGTAACCCTAGTACTTGGATGTTGAGGCACTATCGAAAGGGACGTAATGGTCATTGAAGGAAACATGTAAGGATACCTTAGCATTTCAAAGGGACTATCATCATAAGATCATTTCTCGTAGGCAACTCGAGGGACATTTAGGGACTATGATCTTTATGACGATTTTAACCGAGGGTCTTTGCTAAGAGTATCCCTATGTTTCGAGGGACATGACCATTGTTTCCGAAGGCAACAAAGTGAGGTAATACCCTAGGGGTGCAAGTGTGCAAAAGTGTTCTTTTTTCAGATATATTTTATCTTGTGCAATTAGGGTTATCTAGGTTCAATTAATCATTATCTTCCATGCGACCCTATTAAACATTCATCTAAGCAATTTATCGTGCAGGAAAATAAATGACGGAAACATAAAATTCCTAACTATTACAAGGCTTTGGTGCAATTACATGATTAATGACTGAAAAGTAAAATGCGGAATTGAAAACCCTAATTAAACTATTACAAATCAGGTGCAATTACATCAATAATGAAAAATAAATCGTACAGCAAAAATAATTAAGCACGAGAGTTAAAATTGAAAAAAAAAAGTGTAAAACCCTAAAAAACTAATTTTATCATTAAAATATTTTTTTGGATTTTTTATAAAAAAAATGATTTGAAATTGACCTAATTTTCTAATTAATTTTAATTAATGAAAATAAATTAAAATTAATTAAAATAATTAATTTGCAAAAAAATTAATTTAATAAAAAAACTAAGTCCTATTTTTGTGATGATTTTTGGATTTTATAAAAAAAATGATTTAAAAAGAAATTAAACTAATTAATGATAATAAATAAATAAAACTAGAAAATATTAGAAATTAGGCCTGAGGGGGGTGTAGGCCCGGATGGGAGGTTGTTGCTGAATTCTGCCAAGCCCAAGATCCTTTGGCCCATAACCAACGCTGGATCCAGTGTTGTTGGGAGCCTGGAGGTCCATCGTGGGGAGCTTCATTGGAAGCGTTAGATATGGATGCTGATTGATCCAAGGGTGATGAATTTGGGGTGTAATATGAACGCGCTGGGCATGATAACATTGGATCTGCAAATAGATATTGAGAAAAATATTATGTAGGAGGCAGGGATCGAACCCCTGACCTCCTACACGCACGCCTTGAAAACCCTTCCTGCTTGCCACTGGGCCACTTGATCTTTTGTTTATATAAATAAACAAAATATAATATATTGAATAATGGTTAATGATTGTAACAAAACATGTGCAAAGTTCAAACTAGCCAACCGGATCACGCCATGCAGTCATCTTCCCCAAGGGACTGTCATTTTAGATCTAGAACTTTTACCCACGGACATACGTTGTAGCCATAAACCTGCACATCTCAAAAATCACAGCCATGCAATAAAAATGAAATCTAAGAATGCATACCAACTGGGTTTGATCTCATGAGCATGAGGGTACTCTTCTTTTGGCTTAATTTCACCTGTAACAAGAAACCCTAAAACGAAGCTCTAAACCCTAATAATGGCAATTATTCATACAAGCATCAAAACAAACAATTAATTATGCCAACATGTTCTAAATGAGTATACAAACATGAATGTGTAGTTAGAATTTATTTATCATGCGTGTATGTTCAAAATCAAATTCAAGAAACTAAGGGCAAACCGTGATACCGTATGGGCGTTTCTGGGTTCTTTGACACGTGGGAATGATTCAAGTAGCTTCCAAATGCTTCCAGGAATGGATTGCAACCTTCAAAATGCTTTGAACCTCCTTGTGGAAAAAAATCCGACCACCACTTTCTTGACAAAAAATTGAGTTTTGTTCTTCCAATTCACACAGTCAAACCTTGTGTTTATCATCAGGGTTTGTTATGCATATATAGTGAAGCAATTAGGTCAATAAAACTGAGTTGAATCTTTGCAAATTGATGAGAAGAGATTTGATTTGCATTTTGTATTTTGTATTTCTAAATTTGGCCAAATCATAATCTTTTTCAATCCAATTAGTCCTTGTACGAATTATATGATTTTCCAGCTGATTATAGACTCATAATGTGTTCATAAAATCCAATCTTTGATTTTATTTCATTATTCCATTATTTCAAATGATTTATTTTGATTTTAATGAATAAAAAATATAAAAAAATAATAAAAATAATAAAATAATAATTGGATAATCTCTGGGGTCGTGGGTCATCTTAGGAACAAGTTTCAAACAAGAAAACATGGGCCCATTTGGAAAAAAACAATTTTGATCAATGTTGACTTCATGCACATTTCCGAAATTTGGTAAACTTTAGCTATGCATATGACTCTCATTTTTGACCCTAAGAGGGTGTTCTTGTACTTTTTAGAAATCTTAGGATGTCCTCTAAACAACCCTTTAAGTTTCATCTCAATTGGATCTTCCATGTTCATGTAAGGAGCTTTGACCCAAAAGGTGTTTTTGTTGACTTTTTGAAATGACCTATAATGCCAGAGCTTATATCTTTTGATTGAGACATTTCTTGAACTTGAGGGCTGAAGAGAAGTTGTAGAGAATTGGATTCTTTTCAAAATGATCCTTTATAGAAAAATTTCTGATAAAGTATGAGAAAGTTATGCTTGGTCAAAGTTTGGTTGATTTTTCCTATAAAAACCCTAAATTGTCATTTTTGACTTTTGATGAGTTGAGAGCATTTCTTGAGGGATCATGATCAACCCTTAATCAAATGATGGATATTACTTCAAAATGTTGATGTTGACCAAAAATCTTGAAGTTTGACTGTATTTGGGCCACAGTTGACTTGTTGACCTAGTATAGTTGATTTTTAGGCATTTGAGCAGTTGACTGAGCAAACTTGTTGTACAAGGCATGAAACTTGGCATGGATGATCTTGAGGACAAATTAGGGGAATGTAGAAAATTTGGGACCCTTGGGACTCAACCATCTTTCTTGAAATTGAAACCCTAGTTTGAGGCTTATTGTCTTAAGAGGAGGATTTGTCTGGTCAATCCTTATTCAACTTGAGCAATTGAGGATCTCTAGGAGTATGTCTTGTGTGAGAAGGGAGAGCAAATTTTGGAGTAAAACAAGGAGGATTCCTGGTTTGCACTAATTTTTTCTGAATCAATGCTGGAAATAGCTCTGCATAACTCATAGGGATGAGATCAAAGGCTTCTCTCTTCTGACCCTGCCCTTGATTGCTTTGTTGGGGTGTTCTTTGATATGTAATAGTAGTCGGAGCTACATTAACAACCGGAGTTACCGAAGCAACCTGTTTTTGATGCACATGACGCCTTCTAGGAGTTTTAGCCCTTCTCTCTTGAACAAAATTTGTATCTCCTTCTTTCTTTCTAGAAAATCCGTATGACAGTTTTTTCGTACCACTGGAACTTTCATGTCTTGTCAAACGGCCTTCCCTCACAGCTTCTTCTAAGCGAACACCCATATCTGTAAGTACGAAGTGCGCCTAAGAGGGGGGTGAATTAGGTACTTTAAAAAATTCTGGTTTTAGTGATGATGGATATTATTTTTCTGGTTAATGGTGAGTTTAGGAAAGAGTAAAGTACAGAAAAATAAAGAGACACGAGCGATATATCCTGGTTCCCCTCACAGTCCGAGAGTACTCCAGTCCCCTTTCAACATGAAAGAGATTTCCTTATTGTGGCAAACTTAAACAAGAACTACCAAAAATCCAAGAACAATCCTCTTGGACCAAAAACAATCTTCTTGGATTTTCACTATGTCAACAATGAGAACAATCCTCTCAAAGTGACTACACTTGTATCCAACAATCCTGGAAAGACAAGATTTAAAAACCACTTAAACTTATTTCCAACAATCCTGGAAAAATAAGTAAGTAACTATCAATATTTGATTTTGAGTGAGTTGAGTAGTATTAATCACTTAGAGTGATTTAACAATGAATGATCTTCTCTTCCAATGATAATATTGTACAATGACTCAAGATATAATTGCTCAAAGTTTTTTGTTTAACAATGTATGAAAGTGTGCAGAAAACTTATGTATGAAAGTGAAGAAAATGCTTGAGTTTGTATTTTTAAAAATTCAGAAAATATATTTGGAAGAGGTGTTGAAAATGATTTTGAAAATGAATATTTATATGTTCATAGCACCCTTTTGAAACATCATAAAGTTCTGAAAAAGAATCATGAACAAATGCCAAGATTGAGTGAAAGGTTACAATGAAAAGGTATTATGAACAGACATGTGCAAAGCTGTTATTTTTCAAAATCATGCAGCATGCAATCGATTGCACCCTTTGTGTAAATCGATTGCAAGGGGTTTCAACAGCTATATTTTCAAAAAAATTAAGTGTGCAATCGATTGCACAAGCAATGTAAATCGATTGCATGTGAAGTCAGTAGCAAAAATAAGTGAGTGCAATAGATTGCACAAGCAATGTAAATCGATTGCACTGAGAAACAGAAGCAAACGTTTTGAAAATTTTAAGTATGAAATCGATTGCACAAGCAATGTAAATCGATTACACTGAGAAACAGAAGCAAAAGATTTGAAAAATTGAAGCATGCAATCGATTGCACTAATATACAAATCGATTGCACTCAAGTGAAAAATGAAATTTAACTTTGAAAAACTTGAGTAATGATTTATAAAACATTTCTTTTCATCATTGAGCATCTATATCTTAAGATCAAAGTAAGTAATATCATTATACCTTGAAAGTTGTTAAGCGTTTTGAACTGAAGACTTTGTCCATAGATGCTTTGAGCTTGATCATAAATCTTTTCTTTCTTTGTCAATCATGGTTTGTCTTCATCAAAACAAGAGTTCATTTGAGAAGCTTTATTGTACAATACCAACCATTGGTGAAATAACTTGGCGCACTCGCCACCATTATTTCATAGTAGAAGGAACCTAAAGTCTTTAGAAAGATCTCCGTCATCTCCTTCTCTTCCATTGGAGGGATTACCTGGGCGGCCACTTCACGCCATCTTTATGCGTATTCCTTAAACGAATCCTTGTCTTTCTGGACCATAGCCCTGAGTTAATCACGGTCAGGTGCCATGTCCACATTGTACTTGTACTGCTTAAGAACGCTTCTCCTAGGTCGTTGAAGGTATGAATATTGGCACTATCCAAGCTCATGTACCATTTCAGTGCATCACCAGTCAGACTATCTTGAAAGAAATGGATTAGCAGATGTTGATCATTAGTGTGAGTGGACATCCTTCTCACATACATCACCAAGTGAGCACGGGGGTAAGTATTGCCTTTGTATTTCTCGAATTCTGGTACTTTGAATTTCGCAGGTACTTTTACATTTTGAACTAGGCATAGATCGCTTACATTTTGTCCGAACAGTTCTTTTACCCAAAGGGCCTTCATTTCCTTTCGCATCTTGTTAAACTGATCTTGGAAATCATCCATTATTTCATAGAACCCAATTCCTTCACTTGGTAGGGGAGTAGTATGATGAATCACATCATTAATAACAGGGACAACATTCATTACTGGAGGCACAACATGACGGATCTCATTGTTAATAGTAGGAGTAACGTGTACCACAGGAGGGGAAGAAGCCATAACTTGTTGAACAGGCTGAGAAATTTGAGCAGTAGGGTTATATCCTTCTGGCATATAACCTTCAGGCATTCCCCATGGGTAACCAGGAGGCATGCAATGCTGAGCAGCAGTAGTATTTGGAGCAATAGAGACGGGAACTGACATAATTTCAAAGATAATTGTCGCTTGTTGTGGTTGTGTAGCATGAGGAGGTGGCGATGGTGGTGGATGATTCTGAGCAGCCACCAACGACTCTACCAAAGCAGTCAAGTTCACCATTCCAGTTCTTAAAGTGGTAACCTCTTCTCACAGTTTGCGATTCTCCTGTTCGAGATTTTCCATCTTCTTCTTAGAGTTGTCTCGAGTGTTGTACCGGTGAGACAACTTGATTCTGAAGACCAAAGTACCTTGGGTAATACTTCTGGGAGACTCATGAAATGCATAGTTAAATGCAACTTGATGCATGATATGCAATACAAATGTCATGTTTTCATTTCCAAAAGTCTATACGCTTCGATTCCTGTTATTAAGCCATGATATTTTTATATATTTTTTCATGTATTTATTATTTATCTTTTTCTCAATGTTTATTTTTGGGCTTAACAATTGGAATCAAGGAAATGATGTTTGGAAACAAAAAACATGTATGTTGGTAATTACATTAACATGCTATGTATGCAAACATGTGGGATCAAAGCTACTGCGGTACTAAGTAACTGCTAAACTGATAATAGAACCATGGTATGTAACAAGATCAAAGCTCTGGACCAATTCAGAATACCAAAGAGCCAAAGTCACCAGCATAACTAGAGTCACCAATAGAACATATATAGTCACCATCTGTTCCTGTAAAGATTATTCCCTCCCCACTCACGGGTGAAAACTAGGTTAGGGTAAACCCGGGTAACTCAGAATCGAGGGTACTCCTGAAAAGCTATCGCCGTATCACCTACGTGAAAATGATAGCCCCTCATTTATACCTCATCTGATCATGGACGACATGGCGAAAATAGTGAAACATAAGTCAACTAGCCGTTAATGTTCCACTATATTCCTATGGTTCCTATGGTTTTCACTTGGCCTGGGTATTGGGCCTTTTACCTCATAGTAACACCCACCTAACAAAGAAACAGAGAAACCAGTACAGCAACAATATAACAAATAACAATAAAGATGCAATGAAAACATATGCTCAAACATATACAAATGAATAAGCCATAAAAGCATAATGATAAACACTCTAAGAAAAGAAAAACGGGAGCTATGAGTGACTCACGGGATGGATCAGCAACTGGTCGACATAAATCCCCAGCGGAGTCTCCATTTTTCTGTAGCGGTAAAATCAATAAAGTCGCCACCGAGTATTTATTTATCCCATGCAAGGGAAAAGAAAATCATCAAATAAAACCTAAAGGGGAAATCAAGGTCTTGCAACCGAGAGATTGGGTAAGGGAGTCAATTACGTGAGGGGAAGGTATTAGCACCCGACACCTTTGTAGTACTCTACGGGATCAAATCTTGTTGTTCTAATCAAGGGGTGTGTTCAATCTAATGCTTAAGAGTTATAAACTAAAAGGAAATGCATGCAAATAAAACACGGGGAAAAGAAGGAAATATTTACAAATTTTCGCTCGACTGAGCACCGCGACCAGATGCCTGCGTATCCCTTTTAAGGAATTAGAGCGTCGTATTTCGGCTCACATATTTTGTTTGCTTGTATTTTTAAATGAACAATGTTGAATTCTATCACTCCACCGATGCTTGACCTTTGGAGACTTACGACCTGTAGTGGAAAGGAACTAACATGCTCTTAGAAGAGAAAAGCCAAATGGCAAAAATAAATGGATTGGTTGGTATCTTTTTTTTTTACCATGAAAAGAATTTTTTGTATGATTAGCATTTTTTATACATTTGCCAAGAAAAAGAAGTTTTTGTTTTAAATGCAATTATTCAAAACGGGAAAGAAAAGCCTAAAAGGAGACTAACCTATCTCTAACCTAATGTTATCATACAATGATTGATCTAAAGTTGAGCTTTAAAGGGAAGTCTCTACCCTAAGTTGACATGCTTGGATAATGGTCCTAATGTTTATCTCAACTCACCATCTATAGATGAATCAAGATATCTAAAGGAGCATAGCAAGGGTCTATCATCTCAAAACATGCAAAAACGAAATCAAGCAAGCAGGCCAATAAGCTTAAGAGAGCATACCTATAGAGATCCTACCTAGGTTAGCATTCCAAAGAAAGTCTAACAAACTATCATATAGGGAACATACAATGAGAGCGAAGTCGTGATCTTAATATCTAAATTGAGTGACTCATCGATCAATAAGAAATAAAGAAAAGCGATAAAATCCTATAGGGAGCATGCACTGAGAGTGAAGTCGTAATCTCAATTTCTAAATTGAGTGACTCATTGATTAACAACCAAGGAAACAAACACAAGCACGACACATCTAACAAACGAAGTGCGGAAATATAACTTGGAAGTAGCATAATACCAAACTAACAATAATGTCCGCAAAAAGCACAACCAAAGCAAAGAAACCCAGAATACTTCGCGCGAGCTGACATCAACAAACAAACGGTCATAGATCGAATATTCGGAATAGGTGTCGAAGCTTCAATGAGAAAATAAATCACAATCAGAATCCAAACACATCTGCATATCAAACAATGAACCTGCATAAGACTCAACTCAACATGCAAAAGTGAATTACAAGTTTCAAGTAATCAAAAAAGTTAGAACTTAATTTCCTAAAAATCAAATAAGAGATCTAACAAATTTTATTGATTTTGTACTTCCTTATCTAAAAAACAAGAGGGGTTTCTAAATTCTACATGTTTGTATTATATGTATTTTTTTGTTTTTTTAATAAGAAATTTGGAAAAAAAAACTAAACGAAAAAACTAAAACAACAATTAAAAAGAGTCAGGGAGGGGGTTGATGTGAAAATCCGGAGTTTGTGCCCATCAACCTGTTGTAGGCGCAAGGCCCCAACAGAAATGGGCCCATAAGAAAATTTGTTTGTTCTACATTATTCACCATATAAAAAAAACAATAAGACGGGGCTCAGTATGGTGATATCAACATGGCAGGCCCATCGAAATCCAACTAGGTTTTTTTAAAACCTCATCAAACAGTAGTCCACCACTTATTTGGAAAAAAACGCAACACTAAAAAATGAGACGATGTCGTTTTGCCTTTTTAGGGTTCAAAGGGGTTTTTCTTCATCTTCTTCCCTCAAACAGAACTGCGGCCAAACTATCTTCATCTCCGATTTACCAAATTTTCTTCTCCACTCACGATTACTCAACCTTCGCGATATCTGGTATCAAATCGTTCGCCACCATAAACATCATGACTCACGCACCAGACACTCACCATCTCTGAACTCCACTCAAACATAAATCAATTCTGAGAATCAACATATTCATCGAAGGTAATTTGCGAATCAAAGTGAAGTGAAGGAAGGTACACTTTGAAATTAATAGAATACAGTCGCGATTCACAAACATCTAAACAATTATTCATGCAAAATTGATGAGTGAGACAGAGAAATCAAAGCCTACCTATCAGAGTTCATTCGATGCGTCTCGAAGGCGGAAAATAGAAGCAGAAAACCAGCGATGTAGAAAGTATTCACGGTAGGTATCACTCTTCTCTATCTTCTTTGTTTCTGCAAATTCTGCTTTTTCATCTTTTCCGAAATTTGTGTGATGATGCGTCGCGGTTGTGTTGTGTTTCCTTTGGTTGTGATGATGCAGCGATAATGAAGGTGATGTTGTGCGAATGATGATGAAAGTTATGAATGGAGAAAGAGACTCAGTTGTAGAACACGATCAAGGTTGTTGAAGCAGTTGCAGAGGAAGGGCTTGAAGATGCAGATTGAAAAAAGTTAAAGGTTGAAGATGGAAGAGAGTGTGAAGGTTGAATCTGGAAAAAAAATTTATCCTTGTTGTAAAATCAATCGTGGAAAAAAGTGAGATCCCTTGAAATTTGGAGGGAGCAGAGTACATATACTGGAGGGAGAATTCATCTGAACCCTTGGATTGAGAGGAGTTGGTTAGAAGATGAAGGGTGAGGATAAGTCAGTTAGTCACTCTCTCAAAGTTAGTTAGGACTTTGAATTCAGTTAGAGATTGTGTAAGTGATTTTAATTTTTGTCATAACAGTTTGTTATAGAACTCTATGATATTTGGTGTATTAGTAAGTCTTCCTGATTCTCCTTCTTTTTTCCTACAGGCCAACCGTCTTCTAAATAAAGTCATAAGAATTGAAGATTCGCGAAATCGTTAGAAGTTTAGTTTGACAAGGTTAGTTCATCACTACGACTGTGAATTAAATTTGAACTGTGTAATTGTTGTTTCTTTTTGTATGCAGACTGGCTTGAATAGAGTAAACTCTTCTTTGGTTTTTTTATTGGTTCAATCTTTTAGAAAAAGTTAGAACTCTGTTTTGATGAATGAAAACGGTTAGGAGTATGTTGTTGTTAGTTATAATTTTCTCCAATTATGTTATTCTCTTATTTTTATTATTGAGTCAGCCTGTGTATGTTGAACTCCTCATGTTGTGAATATGCAGGTACACTTGGTTTTAAAGGCTTCACCCTCTGAATCAAAGGCTTATACCTCCATTGCCTTTGTGCAGAAAAAGAAAATCAATAAGGCGCTAAAGAGTTCATTAAGCATTTCGCTAATTATTCAACGTCACTCATACCAACCCCGACATCAACTTCTTGAAGCATTCCAACATTATTTTGAGCCAACTTCAAAATCGTTGGATCATTCCATGGACCCTTGTTTGATAGCATGCATGCAACCTGCTCTAGTATTTGTTACCTAGCACATGGATTTTTGAGGTGGTCTTAGGATCGGATCAAGGAATTACTTATCAGTGTTCTACAAGAGCCTAAATCCAGAACCAGCATTGATGATGAACCTACAATTCAACGACTCAGGATAGTTATCACCATCAATCTTCTGAAGCCTTTGGAGGAGATCCCTTACAACTTTGTTCATACTTTTAAGACCCACTCCTTGCACATCCAAGATAGTTGTGCTTTAATCAATGTGCCTCTTTGCTGCAATTGAACATACATGTAACTTAATAGCATAAGTCCTCTCAAACTCTCTAACATGGTACTTAAGATAACGTTTGACCGATGTTACTTGCAACAACTTGCTACAATCAACCTGACCCAATCTTTCAATGTAAACAGGTCTTCCATCTTCATTAACTCCATGATACCCTTGTGGATAGTATTTCAGAACTTCATCAAGCTCCTTGAATTCAAAATCCTCCAGGATTATGTCAGCACCAAACTCCCTTTTCTAATTAAGCATATCTAACCACTTTTATTTTGTTTTCTCTATGTCATACTTTCTTGTCCTCAAAAATTTTAGCATCATATGAGGATCATCATGCTTTGAGGGTAAGAGCTCTTCCAGGATGAGTGTTTGACAAAAAGCGTCAACAATGGTTAACTCTTCTGCATCAAAATTATCTTCAATAGAGATAGACATAACCCTGCTATGCTTCCTTCCTGTAATATTTCATGACATAATGGGCTGTATTTTGAAACTCGAATGGATATTTAAATAGAATTTGTAATAACAATGGAACATAGCCTTTTGTACTTTCTTGAATTCAATTGATGAAACTCCATATATTCAAAATTTCTTCTTTCTCTTTTTTTTTTGTATTTCCACTTGTGATGACTAGAGGATACTAATGAACAAAGCTTCCTCTAATTTGCATTTGAAAATTTGAAATATTTTTCTTTGATTTTGCAATATAGAATGAACCATGAAGTTTGGCATCCCGAATAATGGGTGATGAAGGGTTTGGGTCCGTATCAATATGATATTCGAATTAAATCTTGAACAAGTCTTTAAAATATAAATCCCTTTGGAAAATTGCGCCAAAATATTCACTTGAAAGTAATTTGAATGGAATCGAAATGAATGAGAAATGTCTTAAATTTCAAGTAATTCTCCTTTAAAGAAATACTCATAAAACGAGCTTGAATTCGCATTGACTTTGAATGATATTTGAATCACCAATTGTGAATTCCGCACAAACCATTATACAAATTTTCTTGAATTAATCTAGGCTTAAAGGCATTTCTTGAATGAATCTTCAAATCACCTCCAACGAAACCTCAATCGAAATCTTCGATTTAATCAAAGCCCAAGAAGCAAACCTACCTTGATTCACAGGTTAAGAACCAAGAATTATCTTGATGAAACCCTCAATCAATCCTTAACCATTTAACAAATAACATCACAAGAAAGAAGTTCTTGATTCAATATTCTAGACTTCTTAGAAAGATTGTGTATTGGAGAAAGCACTTAGGAGAAACCCTAATTATTGCTCTTTGAAAAATCTTGATGAAGATAACTTTGTATCCTGAGGAATTTTATCAAGGAAGACGTCTATGATGTTGGAAATTCAAAACCCTAATCTTGTACCAATAATGATAAGAGAATTAGTTAAATCAAATTTGAGTGTAACAACCTCAGTCTACAGAGAAAAAATATAATCCCAAAAGTCCTTTGATCCCGTAACCACAGGACCAATACTATGTTTGAGATGTGTATGATATAAGGAGGGATCTTAGGGGCAAAAATTGGGATATAACACTACCACAACCTAAGGAATAGATGATTGAAAAGTATTTTGGTAATCAAATATTAGATAATTAGAACAAAGATAAGATCATAGTCTACCGGTTGTGTCTGTTCTCAACCAAGGTATTCGTTTATTTTATGGACCAAATAATCCAATGATGAGCCCTAAGAAAGTTTGTAGTTTTACCTAAAAGTGTGTTTGAAAAAATGCCATGTATGATGTATATGCATAATGTTTTAGGCTGATATAGAACCCATAATTTATATGCATCGAGTACTTGTATACCCCCCAAAAGTTACGTTTGTATATTCCTCAAATGTTTGTGTATGCACCAAATATTTGAAATTTTATTTTTTATGTTGTCTTCTTTTAAACAGTTGGTTTTGCATCATCGACTCTCCAATGTTGTATGTTTTATTGTCGTGTTATTTTAAACTAATTTGAATAAGATAAATGGGATTAGCAGGATTTTGATATTTGTATGCAGGCACAGGTGTAGGCGTGGACGTAGTTGTGGATGTAGGCGTGGACGTAGACATAGACATGGACGTAGGCGTGGATTTTCTTTTAATGTTTTTCTAACCAAAATGCTTTTTGATGTTATATCAAATGCTTTTATTTGTCAAATCCCCAAAATGATTTCAATGCAATATTCACAAGAAATAATCGTAGTATTTGCAAACAAGTCTGAAAAGGGAAAACACAATTGAAAGATTAATAAAAGTAAATGTTTTATTGATCAATATGCCTATGAATAAGAGAGAGTACAAGTTGTAATTCCTTGAAAAATATAATCACAGAAAGTTTCAATAAAAATGAAAATGGCAATGAAAATGATAATTGCTACTACTGTTTTCTCCAATGTCCTCTTGATAGCTCCAATCTCCTTTGCTTCTGAGTCAAATGATTTGGATTAATTCCTCTCCTTCGTGGTCGTAGTTATGGTTCCTAGGTTGCAGTCTTTTTGTTCTTTCTTTTTTTGAATAAGATCCCTAACTTTTTCCAGGACCTCCCTTTCGAGTTTTCAATCCACCAGGATAAAAAAAATTTGTTTATGTCCCTAATTTTTGCCTGGATCGCCCTTTAGGTTTTTCAATCCACCGGGATATCCTTTTTTTCTAAGTCGCCCATTTAGGGTTTGAACTTAGCGAGATTTTTATACATAGTATTTTTTGATTGCGTCTGAATTTGTCGGATGTGGTAGTTCTTCCCCATCCATTGTTCTGAGGATAAGGCCACTTCTAGAGAATGTTATTTTTACCATATATGGACCTTCGTAGTTGGGTGTCCATTTACCTCGTGAATCAAGGTGAGGTAGTAGAATCTTCTTGAGCACTAAATCTCCTTCTTTGTATACCCAAGAAAGTACCTTTCTGTCGAATTCTTTCTTCATTCGTTTCTGGTACAACTGACAATGGCACATAGTTGTTAAGCATTTTTCTTCAATGAGGTTAAGTTGATCAAGTCGTGTTTGAAACCACTATGCTTCTTCAAGATTTATTTCTATTAGGACTCAAAGTGATGGAATCTCTACTTCAACCGGGAGTACTGCCTCCATGCCATATACCAGAGAGAAAGGAGTTGCACATGTTGATGTATGTACAGGAGTACGATAGCCATGTAGAGTGAAGGGAAGCATTTCATGCCAATCTTTGTATTTCTTTACCATTTTCTGGATGATTTTCTTGATATTCTTATTGGCGGCTTCAACGTCCCTGTTCATCTTGGGTCGATATGGTGAGGAGTTATGACGCTCGATCTTGAAGTTATTGCATAATTCCTTCATCATTTTAATGTTCAAATTGGACCAGTTGTCTATAATGATCATGTTAGGAACCCCATATCTGCATATAAGATTTTGGTTGATGAATCGAGTAACCACTTGGCTTGTCACATTTGCGTAGGACGCAGCTTCCACCCACTGGGTGAAATAATCATTGGCAACTAGTATGAACCGGTGTCCGTTGAAGGATTTTGGTTCGATCATGCCTATCATATTGATTCCCCATATTGAGAATGGCCAAGGAGAACTCAGTATGTTCAAAGGAGCCGGCAACACATGCATTTTTTCGGCGTATATTTGGCATTTGTGACATTTCTTCGTATAATGGTAGCAATCAGCGTCCATTGTCAACCAATAATATCCTACTCCCAAGATCTTTCTGGCCATGGTATGTCCATTTGTATGAGTTTTGAAAGTACCTTCATGGATTTCTCTCATAAGTGTATCTACTTCTTGTTTCTCCATGCACCTGAGTAACACCATATCATAGTTTCTTTTGTACAACACATCACCATTTAGAAAGAACTTTGAAGGTAGCTTCCGCATAGTGTGTTTGTCGATGACAAAAGCATTTTCTGGATATTCTTGTTTCTGAAGATACCTCTTGATGTCGTAGAACCACTACTTGTTATATGGTCCTTTTTCAATAGCAAGGCAATGTGTCGGTTCTTCAAAATGTCTGATTGTGATGTGTGGTTCATGATTTGGCCAAGTTACTTTGAACATGGCTGATAAAGTTACCAAGGCGTCTGCCATCTGATTTTCTTCTCGCGAAATATGACTGAAGGCAATCTCTGTAAACTCTTCAGCAAGCTTTAAAACATGATCTCGATATGGAATCAATCTGGGATGTTTAGTGTCCCATTCACCAATGACGTGGTATATGACTAGCACTGAGTCTCCAAAAACTTCGAGATGTTTGATTCTTAGATTGATAGCAGCTTCCATACCCAAGATACAAGCTTTGTATTCAGCGATATTATTGGTGCAGTCAAAACATAACCTTGCAGTATAAGGTTTGTGAAAATTCTTTGGAGAACTCAAAACTTCCCCAATCTCGTGCCCTAGCGCATTTGAAGCCCCGTCAAACATGAGTATCCAACGTGCCCCTAGTTCAGGTCCTTCGTTGGGCCCTGGTATTCCATAGTCACCTATAACCATGACATCTTTGTCTGGAAAGTCAAACTCCATTGGTTTATATTCTGGTAATAGATAATGAGCTAGATGGTCAGCTAGTACACTACCCTTGATGGCCTTTTGAGTAATGTATTGGATGTCGTACTCTGATAGTAACATCTTCCATCAGGCAATCCTTCCTATAAGAGCTGGTTTTTCGAACACATACTTTAAAAGATCCATTCTTGCTATTAACCACATGGTGTGATTTAACATGTACTACCTCAATATTTTAGTAGCCCAGGACAACGCACAACAAGTCTTCTCGATAAGTGAGTACTTGGTTTCGCATTCGGCGAATTTCTTACTGAGGTAGTAGATTGCATACTCTTTTCTACCCGTTTCATCATGTTGTCCCAATACACATCCCATTGACCCTTCAAGCACTATTAGATACATGATAAGCGGTCTTCCGGAAACAGGTGGCATCAAGATCGGTTGCTCTTGTAAATATTGCTTTATTGTCTCAAAGGTTGTCTGACAATCATCATTCCACACCACTGTCTGATCTTTTCGCAGTAATTTGAATATAGGCTCGCACGTAACAGTTAGGTGCGATATGAACCTTGAAATGTAATTCAATCGTCCTAAGAAACCACGAACCTCTTTTCTATCCTCGGAGCTGGAATTTCTTGTATAGATTTTACCTTATTAAGGCCTACCTCAATACCATGTTGACTTACAATAAAACCCAGCAACTTGCCTGACCTGACGCCAAATGTACACGTGTTTAGATTCAATCTCAGTTTGAACTTCCGCATACGTTCGAATATCTTTTGTAAATGTATGATGTGATCCTCCTCTGTATGAGATTTGGCAATCATATCATCTACGTATGCCTCAACTTCTTTCTGAATTATATCATGGAATAGTGTGACCATAGCTTGTTAATAAGTTGCTCCTGCATTCTTTAGACTGAAAGGCATCACCTTATAACAGAAAGTGCCCCAAGGTGTCATGAAAGTAGTATTTTCCATATTCTCGGGTGCGAATTTGATTTGATTATAACCTGAGAAACCATCTATGAATGAGAATACCGAAGCTTGAGTTGTATTATCCACCAAAACATCTCGGAGGTAACAGGAAATCGTCTTTGGGACTTTCTTTGTTTAGATCCCGATAATTTACACACATGTGTACTTTTTCGTCCTTCTTGGGCACTGGTACGATGTTAATATCCAAGGTGGATAATCTACCACTGCTAAGAACCCTACGTCAAATTGTTTAAGGACCTCTTCTCAAATTTTTCTAGACATGTTTGGACGAGTTCTTCAAAGCTTCTGTCTAACTGGAGAACAACCTTCCTTAAGAGGTAGTCTATGCACCACAATATTTGTATCCAATCCTGGCATGTCTCTATAAGACCAGGAAAATATATCCATATATTCATGTAATAACTTGATCAGTCTTTCTTTGACTCTTTTCTCCAATGTTGCCGCTAGCTTGATCTCTTTCAGATCTTCCTCTGCGCCAAGGTTAATGGTCTCAATTGATTCTTGGTATGGTTGTATTTTGTCAGCCTTTTGCTCTATCTCCCTCGCCAATTCTTTAGAGATTTCAAGATCTTCATCATCTTCCTCTTCCGCTTGGTTGATGGTGCATCAAAATTATATTAGATAGCAACAGTAACATTATCGGTGATTTTAAGCATGGATCTGCACATTTATCATGTTTTGGTGCCGTTTTAGTATGTGAATTTGGAAAATTCATATGAATAAAAGTATTGCCATTTTTAAATATAAGAGATAAATGCAAGAGAAATATTGGGATCTTAATTGAATGCGAAATATAACTTTTATTAATTATGAATATTGTCTGAAACAAATTATGGGAACCTTACAAGCAACCCCTATGCCTCGGGCTTGACATAGGTTCTTTTGAAAAATAAGGAAAATTACTTCGGAAAGAAAAAGATCTATAGAATCTCCGCAGTTGTCCAATTCTTAAGTTCCTCGCTCGGGGCGCATTCATGGATGAAGTCAGATGCCCTTTTGATGTTTCTCTTGTTAGATATCATTGCCACTTGTCTGCCATGCTCTACTCCTTTGTTGACAAAGGTCTCCTAGATGGGAGGAAACTGTGCTTTTCCTTTTGGAGTAACCTTTGATTATTCGTAGCCCAAACCAAAAATATTCTTCTTCTCATGTATTTCTGGGAGTTTACCCTAACCTTTTGAGGTACCATTTTCCACAGCTATTTGTAAATCTCTCCACGAAGTCACAATAGGTTTCTTGATTTTTCCACCGGTAGGGTTACCATTGAAGTAACCTCTAAGGCTTGAAATGGTGTTGTCATGTAGTCTTTGTCTGTACTGATATATCTATAAGACTCTATGTGACTTACAAAGATGTCCTCTTCACCTTTGATTATAACCAATCTTCCTTCAACGAGGAACTTCTATTTCTGATGTGAAGTTGAAGTGACTGCCCCTGTTGCATAAATCCATGGTCATCCAAGTAAACATGTATACGCTGGTTCTATATCCATGACTTGAAAAGTGATATAAAATATATGCGGCCTGATCTTGATAGGAAGATCCAGTTCTCTAAATACTGAACTTTGAGAACCGTCGAAAGCTTTAACTATCGTAGAACTTGGTATTATAACAACACCATCTAGTGTTAACTTCATCAAGCTGGATTTTGGTAGCACATTGAGGGAAGAACCAGTATCAGTGAGTACCCTGGACATGCTTGTAAGACCTATCTGAATAGAGATGTGCAATGCTTTGTTGTGAGCTCGGCCTTGTGGAGGTAACTCACTGTCATTAAAACCTAGATATGATCTAGATGTTAGATTTGCCACAACATTATCAAACTGATTTACTGTAATCTCTTATGTGACATGAGCAAAACTCAGAACCTTCATTATAGAGTCTCGATATGCTTCTAATTTAAGGAGCAATGAGAGTATTGAAATCTTGGTCGGGGTTTGGTGAAGCTGATCCACCACCCTATAATCACTTCTCTTGATTATTTTCAAGAATTCTTCCGCCTCCTGATCAGTAAAATTCTTGCTCGGAGGTTCTTGTTCTTGGTTTCCCTCCACCGCTGTTTTCCCTTTATCCTTCACCAAAACATCAATATTATCTTTAACCATAACACCGTTCTTGTTTTGTGGTTTGGGACTGTAGATTCGACCACTGCGGGTCATGCCCCCAGTTCCAGCTATATTTGTGATTGTAGGTCCTTGACTTTACGATGGCTCACATTCTTGCTTTAAACCATTGACATAGACTGTATAATCGTAGCTCCAAGGTACTGCTTTGTTACTTTCATAAGGGGTAGGAGATAGCCCCCTAATCACCATCATAGTCTTAAGTACCACTGGAATCCTTAAAGTTTGTCTTGGTATCATTACTGTTGTTTCTCTTGACTCTCCCCATGGAATCACAAGAGTCTTCTTATTAAGGTTCGGCCCTTGGCAAGGAATTACCAATGGCTTATTTGTACTTCCATTGATTTCAGCCACATATTCTTCTTTAAGGTATTGCCCAAATTGGACTATACCTTGAGTCACCAATTTTTGTAATGTTTTTTCAAAAGATTCATTATGTTCCAAGAGGAACCTGCACTCCAACAGATATTCCTTCAAAAGGTTTAGTGGGGCTTTTACTCGTTTGGCTGCCCCAAAGTCAGTGACCACTTCAATTGCATTTATCGTTGGTCCACCATGCGGAGGCATTGGGTTTGTCTTGATGTTTGGCTTATCAAAACTGATATCGTGAGAGTCCAACAAATCTTGTACTTTGTGTTTAAAGGCCAAACATTTTTCTATAGTATGCTTTGGAGAATTGGCATGATACTCTCACCTGGCATTGGCATCATACCTCGGTGGGAGTGCCCCCTACATGTTTTAGCTCTACCAAAGATGCCTTGACTAAGTGTTGTAATAATTGACTGTGTAACATGGGGAGAGGATCAAACTTCCTCGGAGACCTTTCAAACCTATTATGTTGTTGTTCTCGTGGAATTACTAATGGTTATTATGCCCTTGGATGCGAGGCTACAACATTGATTTCTCCCTTCTTCGAGAAGTTAGGAACATGTCTTTTTGCATTATAAGATGTACTAGATGATGCCCCTTGTATTTTTCCAATCTTTATACCTGCTTCAATCCTTTCACTAATAGTCACTAAGTCAGAAAATCCAGTAGAGATGCTTCCTACTATTTTTTCATAGTAAAACCCTTGCAAAGTTCTGATGAACATATCGACTAATTTTTCTCCATAAATGGTGGTTGTACTTGGGCTGACATTTCTCTCCACCTTTGAGCATACTCCTTGAAATACTCCTCCTTCTTCTGAGATAAGTTTTGGAGTTGCATGCGGTTAGGCGTCATGTCCAAGTTATACTTGTACTGTCTCAAGAAAGCATTGGCAAGGTATGCCCATGTCTGAATATGAATTCGCTCCAATTGCATGTACCAATATAGTGATGCCCCACTTAAACTGTCTTAGAAACAATGGATCATCAGTTGTTGGTCTTGAGCAAATGCATGCATCTTTCTGCAATACATGCGTAGGTGGTTTCTTGGACATGTGAGTCCCTTGTATTTTCCAAAGTCATGTACTTTGAATTTTGGCGGGATCACCACATCAGGAACTATACCCATCTTGAAAGCGTCAACATCGAAAGCATCGTAATTCTCCACAACGTTTAACCTTTCTTCAAGAGCTTTGTACTAGTTGAGCGCCAACAGATTTTCAGTAACTTGCGTATGGGTCATCCTTTAGGGTGCTTGGTTGACATCTTCTAAGTCATGGTCTCTATAATGCAAATCTATATAGTTGTCTGCATTTGGTGGAGGTGGGACAAACCCTTTAGAATCCACTTGCATAACTTCTTGTTGTGATATAGTCGACTTCAGAGGTCTGGATTCTGGTTCTCTTCTTAGTTGGTGACTGCTTGATGCACCAATGGTTTAGGCTACTTCTTCGAAGGCTTCCCTAGGGATCTTCTCTTGCCTCTCGATGATGTTATTTAAGGCTAGCATAACTTGACTCATGTCTCCTTTCATCGAGTCAATGTTACCCTTGACTTTCTCAAGGTCCTCCTTGAATGTATCTTGATTTTCTTCAATTTTTTCCATCACTTTTTATTGTTGGGCTCTTGTTTGATATGGTGGTCGAAGAGGCAGTGCTTTTCTAGCTCTTCTACCAATGGTTTAACTGGAGAATGTTTTTTTTTAAATGATGAGTTCTTTTTTATGAATTTATGAGATGCAAATGTTCATAAATGCATTAATGCATATGAATATGCTAAGGGTTTCGTTTTTTAATGTCTTATTCACTTGGATATACATTTTATATATATATATATATATATATATATATATATATATATATATATATATATATATATATATATATATATATATATATATATATATATATATATATATATATATATATATATATATATATATATATTAGGTTTTTCTTTTTATTGGTGAGTATCTAAAAAAATACATAAACGAGATACGAAACAAATGCCTTTATTGAAATAGTAATTGTCTTTAAAAAGAATACAATTCAGATATTGAAAAATATTCAAACTTAAAATGTTAAACTTGCTGAAAGAAATAATCAAAGGGAAACAAAAGTCTTCTAAGTGCGCCTTCGGATTTCTGCTCTTAAGCCATCAACCATTGTCCTACAAAGTTTGAGGAAGTCTTCGACATCTTTCGGAAGAGGGACCATCACATTTTCTATATCTCTCAAACTTCTAGGGATGTCGCCGATAAGATTGTTGGCCAAGAAGGCGAGTCTTGCATGCTTGTCTTTGTAGAACCGATATTCTTGGTAGAGGTCAAGAATTATCTTATGATTATCTTCTCCTGCTTTGGCAATCTTTACATATTGTTCCTCCCAATATAACTTTCCAGCCCTCATCTTCATATAGAGTTTCCATTGTATTAGGAAATCTTTTCGGAGGCTTTCTAACTCAAGACACACTTGCTCGTATTCATCAGTCTTTTGGGTGATAAATTTTTTTGCCATCATCCTTTTGAGGCGTTCCCCTACCTCTGATTCTTGGATATCTCGTAGTCGGGTGGTAAGATACTTCTTTTTTCTTCTTGATCTAAAGAAGCTTGCGCCAAACTTTGGATTTGAGCCCTCAAATCTTCTTCCATCACCTTTTTGTCTTGCATTGCCTTTTCGTACCACCTATTTAATTTCCTGATCTTGCTAGCAGCATCCTCCAACCGTTGGTTTTGGGAATCCAAGTTGAAAGTAGCACTTAACAACCCTTCATTCGAACGCTTCCGCTTAAGACTCTCCTTCTCAAATGCCTCATAGTCTTTCTGAATCTGTTGATCTTTTTATTCAAGTATGCGTTGCATTTGTCTTTTCTCCTTAGTTAAGTTATGGAGTTAAGCTTTAAGTCTTCTTTCTCCCTTTGAGCTTTTTTCAAAGCATTCTTCAAATTGTCTATTTCTTCTAAGGACATGGGCGGAGAATCAGGGACATATGGCTTATACTCAAGATCAATGTTAAATGGTAACTTAACAACTTGCAGCCTATCTAAAACCCATCGAGTGTAAGGCTCTTTTTTCCACAGCATTCTTCCTTTCGGCCTTTGTTTTATTAACCCTACTCCAAGCTTGGATGATCTTGTTGAGCAATTCTTGGTTGTTCTTGCCCATGTCATGAATGATCAATTGTCGAAGTTGTTCATCCAAGGATTTATCCTCCAAAGGGAACCCTAGTTGTCATAGAGCCAAGATAGAGTTGTAGTTGATGCAACCACGTGATCCAATCAACGTAACATTTGGAAAGTCTTTGCAACTATAAATGATAACTCCAATGTCCAGCCTCCTCGCATACCATAACAGAGAATTAGCGGTAAGAGACCTTAATTTTTGAGGCCACTTGTATCTTGTCAGATTTGGAATTATGTAGTCTTCCTTATAGAGATAAGTCATAAACCAATAATATAAGAGTGGGATGCAACAGTTTAGAGTACCCCTCCCCTTTTCGTATCGAGTGTGAAGTTCATAATAAATATCAGCAAGTAAATCGGGAGTTGGGTCCGCATTGAAAACTTTTACACCCTAAAATACACTAATAGTTGCAGGGTCAATATAGTCCAAAGTCTACAGAAATAATATTACACCAAACACAAGCAACCCTAAACAATCAACACAAGACTCTCATTCTCTGTTATCCGCAAAATAAATAGATTTAGTTTCCAAATAGAATCTCTTAATCCCTTGTACATCACCTTCTTTTTTGTAATTAAGTGACAATTCGGGATAAGGGATCCCTAAACCATCCGCTAAATTTTTAATGTCAATAGTCTTCCTAATTCCCACATAAGCTTTCCCCTTAGAAAAATTCAAAAGTCTATCAAATTCTTCCAGAGTCAGTGCTAGCTAAAAGTCTTGGAAGGTAAAACACCTCAATGGAGGGTCATAGAACTGAATTAAGTCATAAACAGCATCCAATTGTACCTCCACTTTTGTTAATTCAAGGGTATCCCCATAATAGTGAAAAAACATCTTCAAAGCTCTTTCAGACAGTTTCCCTTTGATGGTCTTGATCTTCACCATATCTGGCTTGACGGTATTAATACAGACAAGTTGTTTCCCTCTAGAATTCATTTTTAGGACCCTTCACCAAAAACCTTTGATTATTTATGAATAAGACAGACAAAAAGAAATGAAGGGTAATGAATATATGAAATGTAATATGTATGAATGCATGGTTGTGTGGCTTAATGACGGGATTTCATGAAAGGTATCCTTAGAAGGTAGGCTCCTAGTTTTGGCCTACGTACATTCTACCCTCCACATAAGGTGGTTTCTTTAAGGGTGTCATAGATAACACTGGAGGGAAAGGCACAAGGGCCTCCCTTAAGTGGAGCCTTTTTGTAGACCGAAACTTTCGTCTCTAGGCCATGAAAGGTCTCACCATAAGATTTTGTTTTAAGAGTTATACAAAGAGTCATAAGTTTCATTCCAAGGCCCTATACCCCAAGAGGATGTCTCTTAAGACGTATTTCTTTCCGGAATTCCACTGACTCTAGGCGAAGTCGTCAAATAAACTCATAGGGATGATATATCCCTTGGCAAATAGACGAACCTTCTTTCTAAGGATTTTTTTTAAAATAAAAATCCCATCATCAAATGAATATAATATGACAAAAATAAATAATAAATGAAAGCAAATAAACAAATAACAGCAAATATTGAAAACATTAGAGATCCAAACAAAAATCCTAAACCTAAGAGGAAGGTGTGATACGGTGGGAGAACTGACTTGGGTGTTTTGCGTTTAATCGCAAATGTTGCGGTTAGCAAGAGTCGCCACCGACTTTTCTTTTATCCAAAAGGAAAGGTGAAAAAGCACAGGAAAGACCTTTTAGATTATTTCTTGTGTTCGGGGGGTAGATTATGAAAAAGGAAGGTATTAGCACCCTTTTCATCCATGGTTTTCCATGGGTTCTTAGTTACTTGTTGGGTCACTTGCTTTTGTTTGAAATTGTGCTTTGTGTGGTTTTTGAAAGTATTTTGTAAAGAGGTCATTGTTTAGGCAAACTTTGTAATGATTCTCGTTCGTAAGAATGTATACAAAGTGTTTGATCTTTTGAAAATGTTTTCAAGTTTGAAAGATGTTTTGAAAGTGTAAGTGTTTGTTTTGAAAATAGTAAGGATGTTTTGTTTTAAAATGGAGCAAGTAATTAGGAGCATTCTACCTACTCAAAAGTCTTTCATGTTCATTTCCTCTTTCCTTTAACATTGTTATCTTATCATTGATTTGGTAAGTAACCCTATCTTTGGATGTAAACGGGACGGGCGCGGGTCATCGTATACCATGATTAGCAAGGTTGTAAGGTATCTTAGCATTCTTTTTTAGGGACTAAGATCATTTGAAAGGCAACATAGATAGCGTCATCGAGGGACTATGATCTTATATTTTGCTTGTTTTTGCTAAGATACCTAACATGCGTAATATGGCCATTTTGTAAGGCAACCAAGTGAATTTATCCTAGGCGTGCTTGTGTGCAAGTGTATCGTTTTTCATGCTTGGTTTTGTCTTTGATTAGGGTTTTCTAATTGATTGGTTTTAGTCTTTTCATACAAACCCTAATTACTAGCATTTGTATATAAAGCGATAAATTGCGGAATTTAAAATTACTACGCTATTACAATACTTGTGGGAGGGGGTTTACAGATTACAAATGGGGATTGCAAGAAAATAAAGCCTAATCGTCTATTACAACCATATTGAATTTGTACAAGAATTGAATAAATAATGTACAAAATGAATAAATATAAAAAAATATGTAAATGTAAAGAAAATGGATATTTATTTGGATTTTTTAGGGAAAAGGGATTTTGTTTTAACCTAATTAACTAAAAGAAAAATAATTAATTAAATTAGTAAAAGTAAAACCTAAATTTACTAGAAAAAGAATTTAAATAAAACCCTAATCTATTAATTGATTAAAAAAAGAAATTAAGTTATAAGAAGAATATTTTTGGTATTTTTGTCTTAAAAATAATTTATAGTATTATAAAATATTTTTGGTCTTTTTTTGTTTTAAAATAATATATTTTAATTGTGTAAGAGAAAATAACTAAAACCCTAGTTTTTAAATTAAATTTACAAATCAATTAGTACAATAAATAAAGTTTGATCAAATATAATAATTTTTTTGTGTAAAAAATAAATAAACTATATCAAAATATAAAAGTAATGTTTTAATATTTTTTTCTGATTTTTAGTATTAGATAAAATATTTAAGAAAACAAATAAATAAAAATGAGAAAAAGAAAATAAACAGAGCCAGGGGTGTAAATAGCCAACAAGGGGGTTAGAAGTGAAAAAAAACATAAGGCCCAAGGGATGAGGCCCAGCGCTACCAAAAAGTCAGAATATGTGAAAAATGTAAAAAAAAAAAAGGGTACCACTAGGGCTCGAACCCAGGTCCTTGTAGTCACAGGCGCGCGCTTCTACCACTAGGGTGGCTATACATCCGTTTATATAAATCAAACCCTAAATATATATGGTAAACACGTTCCTGAGGCCAACTTCATCTTCAACCTCACGCCCATCCAGAACCTCTGTATCTTATTCAATTCTCAACAAAAATGAAAAATATAAACAGGAAACTTGTGGCAAATTTCCTTACGATTTCAGAAATGCAAAGCAATAAAATTAAAGATCAAAGATAAGCATGAATTTTAATGGCCCTAATCTGAACCCTAAAAATTTCATAAACTTCAATCTTAAAATTCTCTAAGCTCAAGCAATATAAATGAAAACTATGGACATGGTTAGCTTTAGGGCAATGATATCTACATTTTTCATTCACAAATAAACCATTAATGATGCTTGTATGAAGAGTTCAAAAGTCAGAAAACATACCTTGCAAGAGGGTATCGTGTTTGGAGTTTGAGTAGCTTTTAGTGAGTTCCAATGATTGGATTAGCTTCCTCAAATGACCAGGAAGCTAATGTGATACTTAGCTTGAGCTAAAAGTTCCTGAGGAGTTCTGGAGAAGTCAAGGTGCAAGGTGTTGTTTTTGAAAATGGTGGATGATGATGGAGGTGTTACAGTGGTGTTGCAGGTGTTGGAATTGTTTGTGTATGTTATTTAGAAGCTTCTGAAAGTAAAAGGCCAAGAAACGCACGAGCAAATTTAGAGATTGGATTCAAAACTCAGAAATGGCAAGTTTTGAGGTGTTTTTGGTTATTCTGTGTTCTTGGTGTTTTCAGGGCTTAAGCATGCATGGGATTTGTGGCAAATAACTTGTGTATGTATAAGCAAAAGGTCTTGAGTGCTTTTGAGAGTCAGAAGTACAAGTTATAAGCTAATTGCTATGTTACTTGATTTTCAAGAAAAGTGGGAAAACAAGTTTCAAGAGGAAGTACAAGCATGGGATGAGTGATTGTAAGTGTCTAGACAAGCTTATTTTTATTTATGGGACTTGTATGATGAGAAGAGAACAAGTGTAAGGCTCAAGAACAAGTTTTGTGCAAAAAGCTACTTTATCAAAATGGCATTGTGCACTTTCTTCCCAAAAAGGATATAAAGCATGGCCTTGCATTGAATGCTTGAATTAAGACCTCTAACAGTTGTGCAAGCAATTAATTATGGAGTGCCTAACAAGTTTGAGGCCTGCAAAGTAGAGGTTATGCAGCATAAGTTTGAATTTTGAATCTTGTTCATCACAAAATGACTTGTAATTCAAGTGTGAAAACCCTAACTTCATATCTTCGATTCTCCCTACTCAAAAATGATCTTACGAAGTTCTTGGACATTTTGGAAAGCTTGTAATGTGATCTACAACCCCTATTTGAATCACTTTTGAAAATTCCCCTTGGAACTATATGAAAAAGTGCCATGAAGTTAGGTCAAAATCCTGACCAAATTAGGGCAAAATTTCACTAAGTGTTTTGTTTCATGACCATGTGTTCTTAAAATTATAACTTGAGATCCAAGCACTTTTTGAAGAAGTTGTGTAAATAAATGTTATAGATTTCATGGATATATACAAATTTCATGTTGAAAGTTTTTTCTGAATCATCTTGCATCATGGTGAAAATTTTGCTCAAAGTTGTGAAAAAATAAGAAATTTCCAACACTTAGAAAAATTTCTAAGTTTAGAAATTTTAACTTTTTCAAAATGAAATCTTGGATTTTTTATTTATTGATGAATAAGTTTCATATTTTGACATGCTTTGATGAATTGTGATCTTTGGAATTTGATTTTGACCAAAAAGTCAAAGTTTGACTTTTTAGTATATAGTTGACTTTTGATCAGTTGACTGAAAATTCATCTGTCAATCCATTGGACTTGAGCAATGTTTTGAGCCATGTAAGTAGGTAAAAATGATGCAGTTGGACTCTTTATATCATTCCTTAAACCAATTGATCATTTGCTAGGTCAAAAATCAGAAATTGACCTTTCTCAATCAAAACCCTAATTTTGACCATTTTGCCCTTTTGAAGATTTGATCAAATTTCTTGAGGAATTATGGTCCAAACTTGATCAAATGATACATATAAGTTTAAAATGTTTATGTGGACCAAAAAGTATAAAGTTTGACTGTAAATTGGCCATAATTGACTTTTTCCCAATACAATTGATTTTTAGGTCAAGTGCTCAATTGACTGGGCAAAAGTGTGATCCAAGGCTTGAAACTTGACATGAGTAATCTTGAGGGTCTATAGTGATCCATGAAATTCATATGGGGCATTGTAAGTTCAAATATACTTGTGCAATCTCAAACCCTAATTTTGGTCATCAGTGCTTAAGGAGGTGTCTTGAGCTGATCAACCCTAGTACAGTCCTGAGCCAAAGGAGATCTTGTGAGCAAATTCTTGATAAGTGAGAGGGAAAATTTTGGGGTACAACAGCTGCCCCTATTCAATATTCTTAAGCGTGAAGAGTTAGATTGGCGAATTTTGCCATTCGTGACTCGAAGGTGGAAGATGAATGGACATTAGAGTGCCTAGAAATTTGCACTCGGTGATGTGATGGTTGATGGTATAGGGAATGGGCTTAAAGATGCCATTTGGAGGGATAATGGAAAGTTGTTGGAGATGGGCTTGTAGATTCCATCCAGAAATGATTCATGAACCATATCTGTAAGCTGAAACTGAATGAATATCAGAATGGCATCCGTGTCTGGAGCGTATCTGAACTGTATCTGAAGATTGAATCTGAATGAGTATTAGGATGGCATCCGTATCTGGAGCGTATTTGAACTATATCTGATAGATGAATCTGAATGAGTATCAGGATGGCATCCGTGTCTGAAGCATATCTGAAATGTATCTGAAATTTGAATCTGAATGAGTATTAGGATGGCATCCGTGTATGGAGCGTATCTGAACTGTATCTAAAAGTTCAATCTGAATGAGTATCAGGATGGCATCCGTGTCTGGAGAGTATCTGAACTGTATATAAAATTTGAATCTGAATGAGTATCAGGATGGCATCCGGGTCTGGAGCGTATCTGAACTGTATCTGAAAGTTGAATCTGAATGAGTATCAAGGTGGCATTCGTGTCTGGAGCGTATTTGAACTGTATCTAAATGAGTATCAAGATGGCATCCGTATCTGGAGCATATTTGAACTGTATGTGGAAAGCCTTTGAACATTGTTAAAGGTAGCTATTTATTAACCTTATCTTGAAAAGGGTAAAATGTTAGCTAATATGCAATGTCATGTTGTATGAAATGCATGGTATAATGAGATTGTGATACATATATTCGTGTTATCGATGTTTATGATATATGGATGCGATGTATGCGTATGTGAGCTAATATGTTGCACTGTTTGTTGGATTGGGGAAAATAAATCACCGACTGCTGCTGAGGATACGGAGTGCAAGTCTTCATGTTTTGAAGTTTTGATGAATTTACACTTAGAGAAATAAACTTTGTTGTAAGGGAAATCATGTGTACTGTTGTAAAATCCTGTTGGGAAATCGTGAGAAATTTGGCGAATTCTATCGAGGAGTGATAATTGGAAATTTTGTTCTGCTGGGGATTAAACTGCATACTGTGGGGGATATTATGGAAATAGCTTAGAGAGATTTCCCTATTTCTTAAAGCCATTAGTGATTGTCTTTCTATTTTGTTCATTTGTAAATGGTAGTTACGTTCAAATGCATATGTTCAAAAATAAATCATTGGATGTTTTTGTAAACAAAACATAAGAGTAAAGAAAAACAGATAGTTTTGCACTTTCAAGGGGATATCTTTGTATTGACTTTGAGTAAGTGTTTTTGTACAATGAGACAAACATTCTAGTAAGAGAATGTCGTCGTAAAAAAAAGGAAATTTGATACAAAGAAAAGATAGCTATGTGAAATAATCCCATGGGGTTCCCATTCTTCTATAGCCTCCGTGTCTCTGAGCATCTTATCTATTTGTTGCCTTGTCCGAAGCTGATTGAATTGATAAGAATCGTCGAGTTTGCAGGTTATCCGTAAGGTTATCCAACAGGACATAGTCATATACTTTAATTCCCTAACTTTTTCCTAGACCGCTCTTTCGGGTTTTCAGTCCACCGGGATACCCTTTTTTGCCCAAGCCGTCCTTTTGGGTTTTCGACTTACCGGGTGTACAGATTTTTTTTGTTTTATCCCTGATTTTTGCCCGAACCTTTTTGGTTCGCCGGGATGCCCTTGTTTTTCCTAGGTGTGTCAACCTAGTGGGTCTCTTATGCGTACTATCTTTTGACTATGTCTGTGTTCACAGGGTGCGGCAGGTCGTCGCCATCCATGGTGGTCAAGATCATTGCTCCACCAGAGAATATGCTTTTGATCACAAATGGTCCTTTGTATGTAGGAGTCCATTTTACCCTGGGATCACCCTGCGGTAGTATGATATGTTTGATCACCAGATCCCCGACTTGATATACTTAGCGTCTGACCTTTTTTTTGAAAGCCTTGATCATCCATTTTTGATACATCTGACCATGACAGACAGCAGTAAGCCTTTTTTCATCAATCAAGTTCAGTTGATTAAGACGAGTTTGGATCCAATCTTCTTCATTCAGCCCCACATCCTTTATAATTCTCAGAGAGGGGATCTGGACCTCAATAGGCAAGACAGCCTCCATGCCGTATACCAGAGAGTAGGGTGTTGCCCCGGTTGATGTGCGCGCTGTGGTACGATACCCTTGGAGAGCGAAAGGTAGCATCTCATGCCAGTCTTTGTACGTGACTGTCATTTTTTGTATGATCTTTTTTATGTTCTTATTTGCGGCTTCAACAACACCATTCATCTTTGGCCGGTAAGGGGAAGAATTGTGATGCTGGATCTTGAATTTCTCGTATAGGAAGGTGATCATAGTATTGTTTAGATTCGTACCATTGTCTGTGATGATCCTCTCCGGGATACCGTACCGACATATGAGATTTTGCTTGATGAACCAGGCGACAACATTCTTGGTAACGGAAGAGAAAAAGGCCGCCTCAACCCACTTTGTAAAATAGTCAATGGCCACTAAGATTAAGCGGTGTCTATTAGAGGCTGTTGGTTTGATTTCCCCAATCATATTGATGCCCCACATAGAAAAGGGCCAAGGAGCCGTTAAGACATTCAAAGGAACCGGAGGTACGTGCACTTTGTCAGCATAGATCTGACACTTATGGAAGGTTTGAGAGTGTTGATAGAAATCTGCTTCCATGGTAGACCAGTAATAGCCTTCCCGTAGGATCTTCTTTGCCATCATATGCCCACTGGAATGGGTGCCAAAAGTGTCTTCATGTAAGTCAGCCATGATCTTTTCTGCCTCAACCTTGTCTATGCAACGGAGCAAAACAGAGTGATGGTTGCGTTTGTAAGAATTCCATTACTAAGGAAGAATTTAGCAGAGAATCTCCTTAAGAACTTTTTATCATTGACTGAAGCTCCTTCCGGATATCCTTGAGCCTCGAGATACCTCTTGACTTCGTGAAACCAAGGCTGGTCCACTACTTCTTCAGTATTAATCTCGTGACAGTGAGCTGGTTCATCCATTCGTTCAATGGTAATTTGGGGAGCCTCTTTATCCCATTTAAGTTTAAACATGGATGACATTGTGGCTAGTGTGTCTGCTAGCTAATTTTCTTCTCGCGGGAAATGCTCGAAGGTAATCTTCTCAAAGTGTGGGATCAATGTTAACACATGTTCTTTGTAAGGGATAAGGTTAGGGTGTTTGGTGTCCCATTCCCCTTTGATCTGGCTGATGACCAAAGCTAAATCTCGGAATACATTCAAGGATTTGATCCCCAAATCTATGGCAGCTTTGAGACCAAAAATGCACGCTTCGTATTCTGCCATGTTGTTTATACAGTTGAAGCAAAGTCTTGCAGTAAAGGGAGTATGACATCCTTCAGGAGATATGAGTACAACACCTATACCATTTCCGAGTGCGTTGGACGCCCCATCAAAAACCAGGGTCCATCGGGATCCTTGTTCTGGTCCGTCATATGGTCTGAATTCTTCACAGTTATTTACCATCATGATGTCTTCATCTGAGAATTTGAACTTCATGGACTGGTAGTCATCCACAGCTTGATGAGCAAGGTGATCGGCTAGTACACTGCCCTTTATTGCTTTCTGGGTAGTATATTGTATGTCATATTCTGTCAGGATCATCTGCCATCTTGCTATTCTCCCAGAGAGGGCAGGTTTCTCGAAGATGTATTTTATTGGATCCATTTTAGATATCAACAAGGTAGTATGGGTCAGCATATACTGTCTTAGCCGGCGAGCAGCCCATTCCAGAGCGCAACAAGTTTTCTTGAGCAGTGAGTATCTTGTTTCACAGTCGGTAAACTTTTTGCTCAGGTAATAAATAGTATGCTCTTTTCGGCCAGACTCGTCATGCTTCCCCAGCACACACCCCATTGAATTTTCCAAAATAGTTAGATACATGATCAAGGGTCTTCCCTCGACTGGTGGCATCAAAACCGGAGGTTCTTGCATGTATTCTTTGATCTTGTCGAAGGCAGTTTGGCACTCATCATTCCATTTAACTACTTAATCTTTCTTCAGTAATTTGAAGATTGGTTCATAAGTAGCTGTCAGGTGAGAAATTAATCTGGAAATGTAGTTTAACCGTCCCAAGAATCCTCTGACTTCCTTCTCGGTATGAGCAGCAGATATTTCTTGTATTGCTTTCACCTTGACATAATCTAATTCAATGCCTTTATTACTGACAACAAAGCCTAGGAGTTTACCGGACCTCACCCCTGTGATACGGTGGCAGAACCGGGACTATTTTTTAGGAATGCTGGTTTGCGTTTGTGTTTGCAAAATGTCGCGTTAAGCAAGAGTCGCCACCGACTTTTATTTTATCCAACAAGGAAAGGAAAAAAACACAGAAAAATTCCTTTTTTGAGATATTTCTGAGTACGGGGGGTAGATTATAGAAAGGGAAGGTATTAGCACCCTTTCTATCCTTAGTTATCTACAGGCTCTTAGGTACTTGCTCATCATTTTCAAAATTGCTTCTTTGTGTTTGTGTGATTTAAAAAGTTTTTGTTTTAACTTCGATTTAACCCTTGCTTCTGTCTTCAAGAGTGTAACAAAGTATTTTTGAAAACTTTGTTTGTAAAGGAGTGTAAGTGTGAAAAAGTTTGTTTATTTTGAGCAAGTACTTAAGAGTTAATCTACCTACTCGAAAAAAGAATTGTTATATTTTCGTTTCCTTTAGACAGTGATATCCCACTATTAGTGAGTAGGTAGCACCATCGTTGGAGTTTGAGGGTCAATTCGAAAGGGACGTACGGTCACTAAAGCAATGTTAGGACGTCTTAGTAATAACCCTAATGTCTTAGATCAATATTCGAGGCAACAATATCCGAGTCAACCATTCCGAGGCAACTTTGATCTTTGGGACAAAAGGACGACCACTAAAGCATCCTATAACTAATGATTGTTTACCGAAGGCAACCGAAGTGGAAGTGTACCCTAGGAGTGCGCATGTGCGAGTGATTCAATTTCAAATTATTATCTTTGCAAATTTAAGGTTAGCTAACTATTTTAAAGTTAATCATACATTTTGGTCATGCATCCCTATATCATACATCTAACAGTTTAATATTTTGCGGTATTTAAAGTGCGGAAATTAAACTACGCTATTACAAGGCTTCGGGTATTTACATAGCCAAAAACAAACCCTTAAAAAATAAAGCGATAAATGAAAATAAAGACCTAATTAAGCTATTATAACTTGTGAGCAATTACATTAATAGGATAAAAATAAAACAATAAAGCGCGCGCGAGGAAATTTAGATCGGGAGAGAACTAGGGTTTTGACCCTTTATAACCTAATTAAAAGAAAAATGTTTTTGTTGTTTATAATTATTTTTTTAAGAAAAAGAAGTTAGGTTTTTAAATTAAATACAAAAATAATTAGTGATGAAATTAATTAAGGAAAATAAATAAAGGGCCTATTTTTGTGTTTTTGGTTATTTTTAGGAAAAGAAAATATAATTAAGTTATAAATAAAACCCTAATTGTTCTAATTAATTTTAATTTATTTACAAAAAGAAATTAAAGTTTTCCTAAAATTAAAATCTAATTTAATTAATTAATTTATTGACAAAAAATAAACCTATGTCTAATTGGGTGAAAAATATTTTTATGTGATTTTTTTGATAAAAGAAAAATTAATTTTGTGTTAGTAAATAAAATAAATAAATTAAATAAAACAAAAATGTAAAAAGAAAAGAGAAAGAGTTATTGGGCCTGAGTAAGCAGTTTGGGGGGGTGTAGATAGTAAGCCTTGGCCCAAAACAGGGAGGTCCGTTTTGACTTTCTGAGATCCCATGCATTTGCTTTGACCATGCCTTTGGTGTTCCTTCATTGGTGGCCTTTGGATCTGGCCATCTGGCCACTTAGCAGGCTGGATGATGAGGTCACACGGTGGACCTTGCCCTTGTATGCGCGTTGGATCCTGAAAAGGAAAATAATATGAAGAATGGGGGGACCTGGGATTCGAACCCAGGTCCTGAAGCACTTTACAACCATCTGGCTACCAACTGAGCTACACGCGTTTCTTGTTCATATAATAAGCAAAAATCATAATATATATAATAATATGAAAAAAGGGCGCCAGGATTCAAACAAGCAAATGAAACAGAGCCACGTATGTTATCTTCTTCCTTGCACCGTTGGTAAAAGTCCCGGACTTTTACCTACGAACGTTTATCCGTCACTACAAACTGGGCTCGTTCCAAAATCCTCCATGAGCAATATAAATGACATCTAATGCCATGGATCGAACCGTCTTATCATCCTGAACATCATGGTACCTTTCATGAAGGCTAATTTTGCCTGCATACAAAAACCCTAAAACGGAACCAAAAAACCTAACAATGGCAATTCTTGATTCAGTCTATGAAAACGCAATTAAGTATTACAGAAAGCTTGCAAATGTTCTAAGGATCAAGAATATATGATTACATCATGCTATATGTGCCAGAATTATGCAAACCGATTTCAAAAATAACTCAATGTCGTGGATGACTTACAGTGGTATTCAGGGCCTGGGAATGCTTGCTCTTGATTGGTTTTGCTTGCTGGGGATCCCAGGAAGCAATTGGGATGGTCAGGAGGCTTTGAAATTGCCTGGAACAATGAAATCGTGTTGGCACTTTTTTATGATTTTTTCAAGTTCTGTTCTTGTTCTCACGCCTCTCTCTAGCCTTCTTTTTGGTCTGCAATGGTTCAATATATATCAAGGACTGAATTAGGGTTCAAAAACTGATCTCAATCTTCCTCCATCAATGTCTTTGATTTGGATTTGATTCACTTTGAATATCTTTATAAAATTAGGCAAATTCAATCTTTTTGTCCACACCAATGCTTTGCACGATTTCAAATGCTTGCCAACTGGATTTGAGACCTGAAACAAGTACAAAATCTTGAGTTTTCAATGCTTTAGATTTTTTCATGATTTGTTTTAATTTAAATTGATTAAATTCAAATAAAAATAAATAATAAAAACAAGATAATGACAAGTGGCAAAGGCTAGGGCTTGTGGACCATGTTGCCAACTCAAAACAAGTGCAAAAGATTGGGCCCATTTGGCAAAAACTGCAATTTGAGGCATAGTTGACTTTTGGCAATTTTGCAAAAAAGTTCAACTTCACCAATGCATAACTTCCTCAATTTTTACTCTTCGAAGGTGTTCTTGGACTTTTTAGAAAGCTTGAGATGTCCTCTAAGCAAACCTTTTTGTCTCATCTCAATTTGATATTCCATGCTCATGTATGAAGCTTTGACAAAAAGGTGTTTTTGTTGACTTTTCAAAATGACCTATAATGTCAAAATTCATAACTTCTTGTGGGTGCATATTTTGAACTTGGGAGATGAAGATGGATTGTAGGGAATTGCATCCTCTTCAAAATGAGCTTTTGATGGGTCATTTCTCATAAAGTATGAGAAAGTTATGCTTGGTCAAAGTTGAGTTGACTTTTCCTACAAAACCCTAATTTATCAACTTTTGGTTCTTGATGAATTATGAGCAATCCTTGATGAATCATGATCAACCCTTGATCAAATGATGAAATACACTTAAAAATGAGGATGTTGACAAAAAATCTTGAAGTTTGACTGTATGTAGGCCACAGTTGACTTTTGCCCTAACACAGTCGATCTTTAGGCCTTGAGCAATTGACTGAGCAAACTTTCTCTGTAGGGCTTGAAACTTGACATGGATGATCTTGAGAACATATTAGGACATTGGTGAGAATTTGGGATCCCTTGGACTCAAGCATCTTGAAGCAACATGAAACCCTAATTTGAGGTAGACTGCCTTATGAGGGAGCTTGTCTGGTCAACCCTTGGACTTCCTTGAGCAATTTGAAGACCTCACTTGAAATGTTTTGAGAAATATGAGAGGGAAAATTTTGGGGTACAACAACCCCAAATGTGCATTTATCTGGGTTCAACCTCAGCTTGTATTTCTTTAGTCTCTCAAAGAGTTTCTGTAAATGGTCAAGATGCTCTTCTTCTGTTTGAGATCTGGATATCATGTCGTCCACATAGACCTCTATTTCGTGATGTATCATGTCGTGAAATAGGGCTACCATGGCACGCTGATAGGTTGCCCCAACATTCTTCAGCCTGAATGGCATAACCTTGTAGCAGAATGTGCCCCACTGTGTGACAAAGGTTATTTTTTCCATGTCCTCAGGCGCCATTTTGATTTGGTTGTAGCCTGAGAAACCGTCCATGAAAGAAAACACTTTATGTTGTGTCGTATTGTCAACTAGAATATCAATGTGGGCAAGTGGGAAATCATCCTTAGGGCTTGCCCTATTCAAATCTCTGTAGTCCACGCACATTCGTACCTTGCCTTCCTTTTTAGGCACGGGAACAACATTGGCAACCCATTGCGGATAGGAGGTGACGGCCAAGAATCATGCATTGAATTGTTTCATAACTTTCGTTTTAATCTTCTCTGACATGTTTGGTCGCATATGACGGACCTTTTGTTTTACTGGAGGACAGTCTTCTTTTATTGGTAGACGACGTACCACGATGTCTGCATCAAGTCCTGGCATGTCTTCGTACGACCAGGAAAATATCTCAACATAATAATGTAGCAACTGATTCAGGCGCTCTTTGACACTGGGTTCCAGATTGGCACCCACCTTGACTTCTCTTTTGTCTTCTTCGATACCTAGGTTAATTGTGTCCACTGGTTATTCGTGGGGCTGTATGGTCCTCTCTTCTTGTTGTAGTAACCTGGCGAGTTCCCCTGGCACTTCACAATCTTCCTCACCTTCGTCTTCGGCTTGGTAGACTAGATTTTCAGAGTCACAAATGGCCATAGCAGAATTGTTACCCATGGGATCCCGAACGGATGTAGATCTGCATTTTGAATGTGAGTGTGTGTAAGAGTATAGCTATCTTTGAAAGAAATGAAAATGTAAAAATAAAAACAATGAGCACAAAGTTTGTATGAAAAAACGTCCATGATTCATTGATGTCATATGGAAATGAGATAATAACCCTTACAAATGGACCATTGTGCCTCGGGTAAGACACAAGGTTTTAAGAGTCTGAATTATTTAATATTACAGATTCGACAAAATTTAAAGACAAATTACTATTGGATAAAAGTGATCGGGACAAAATCTCTAGCTTCCCAGTTGCTGAGCCCTCCACTGACAGTTGGGAAAATCCAATCCTCCAGGTTATAGTTGTCTTCATCATCCTCCATTGTGTTGACTTCGCGGTTGCTGATCTTTAAGGGTGGTCCTCTGGCACAAGCTCGGCGTACAGCTTTCTGGGCTCCTGAAGTGAAACCCAAACCAAATTTGTCATATTTGTATGGGATATTTTGGAGTTGGACCTAAATAGTGCACCCACCTTCTTCTATCACTGCCTTGGCATCTTTCAAAGACGACATTTTGAGCGGAGGCCTTGTAATCTTTGGGACTTGGGAAACAGCCTTGGATGATCATATACTCTTATTCTCCATGACCGATGATAATCTTCCCTTGAATCGGATACTTCGGCATTTGGGGCAAGGTAGAGGTAACGGCACCAGCATTGTGAATCCACGGTCGGCCTAATAAGCAGGAATATGAAGGGAGAATATCCATGACATAAAAAGTTGAATCAAATGTTTGGGTTCTAACTTTTATGGGGATGTTCACTTCCCCATGCACCATCCTTTTTGAGTCGTCGAAGGCCCTCACTACTATGTTGCTAGGTTTCAAGGTCAATCCTTCACAGTCAAGCCTATCAAGAGCATTTTTAGGCAACACATTCAGAGACGAACTGGTATCAACCAAGACATGATCCAAATTCGTGCCCATGCATTTAACTGAGACATGCAATGCCTCGTTATGCTTCCTCCCCCTTGGCGTTAAATCAGCATCCGAAAAACCTAAACCATTATCTGCGGTCAAGCTGGCTACGCAGTCTTGGAACTGATCGGCAGATGTTTCTTGGGGTACATTGGCAGTTTTAAGGAATCTTACCAAGGCATTTGCATGAGCCTCAGAACATAACAATAAAGCCCACATGGAAATTTTTGATGGAGTTTTCCCCAGTTGTTCGACTACATTGTAGTCGCTCTTTTTTATAATCTTTAGAATTTCCTCCATCTTTTTTCGGGAGGTCTCAGGGATAGCTACTGATTGTGCCTTCGTCCGGACAGGCTCAACTAGAATACCTTTTCCTCGAGTCTCGGTTAACTCGGCAGTAGGAATGTCAGTAGGGGTGATAACAGGGACTACAACAGTTTTGTCAACAGGAGCATTAACAGAGATGATTGCGGGACTGGGAATAGCCTTTGGAGGAGCAACAACAACGAGAATGATTACAGGTCTAGAAATAGATTTTGGAGGAGAAATTTCGGGAGAGAATACCCTTCCACTTCGGGTTATCTTGCTAGTCCCTGTGATGTTACTGATATCAGAGTCAACTTTCTCAAAACTTGAATCTTCAGTAGCTGGCCAATCTTGCTTGATACCGTGATAGTAGACATCACCTCCATAATTCCATGGGATGGTTTTGTATGACGAATACGGGATTGGTCTAGGCATTGTAATTATCAATGGAGCTACTTTAGGAACTGATGTAATTCTAACGGGTATTTTGGTGGAGACCCTGGAAGAATTGGCGGAAATGGTCACTATGGAAACATCATTATAAGAAACAGTTGGAATAGAAGTCTTCTCGAACAAAATCTCCTTGTCATCTATTAGGCATTGAACGCCTGCTTTTAACAAAGGACAGCTGGTTGGTGAGGATAAACAGAAATGGCAGCTTTCATCACAGCCTGGGAATACACCGGCATTCAACAAGTTCTTTTTGATAGTCAGGAGTGGGGTCACAAGTTCATCAACCAAAGTAACAAACATATCTTCCTCAACGGTGTTGACATCACGGCCGTGCTTGGGCATAGGGGCAGTGATAACATTGGGAATTTCTGGCGCGTAGAATTCAATCTCTTTGGCTTCAATAAGGTCTTGTAGTTTGTTTTTTAGAGCCCAACAGTTGTTAGTGTCATGGCCGGGACTCTCAGAATGGTATACATAGTGGGTATTAGGATGATAATGAGGAAAGGTTATGTTAGGATTCTTTGAAGCTTCTTTCAAAGTCACTAGATTGGATCTTAACAAATGTGGCAATACTTGAGATAGTGTCATATTAATTTGGGTGAACTGTCTGTCTGGTCTTTCCGTCCTTGGCTGGTTGCTTCTTTGCTGAGCAGGTGCGGGTTTAGGAATCATGATAGCCCCCACCATTGGATGGCGTTCAGCCCTATCTTGATTTCTCTGAGGATTTACAGCAACAACTTCTTTTTTTCCAATGAATGGTTTTCTTACAGCAGCAGAGGATGCGTCTTTTTGAATCTTCCCATTCTTTATCCCGGCTTCCACTCTTTCTTCGGTCAATATCAATTCGGTAAAACCTACCGATGAACTCCCAATTAAATGATTAAATAAAGGACCAAACAATATGCCCAAAACCATGTCTACTAGCTCTCTTTCAGATAGGGGAGGCTGGACCCTTCCTGCTAAGTCCCTCCATTTTTGCGCGTAGTCTTTGAAGCCTTCACTTGAAACCATGGCCATACTCTGGAGTTGAGTACGGGTGGGGACAAGGTCTGTATTGTATTGGTATTGTTTGTAAAAGGCAGCGGCCAAATCTTCCCAATTATGAACATTGGCTCTTTCTAGCTGATAAAACCAATCAAGTTGAGTTTTAGATAGACTGTCTTGAAAGAAGTGTACCCATAAATCCTTGTCAGTAGTATGAGGCTGTATTTTCCTCACATAGGACCGGAGATTCATTTTGGGACATGAAACTCCGTTGTACTTGGCGAACACAGGTGCCTTGAATTTTGGAGGAATGACAATCCCAGATACTAACCCCAACTCCTCAAAGTCCAGTCCATGCACTTTTTGAATTTCCATCGCACTTAACCGTTCTTCTAGATGCTTATACTTGTCGTCGATTGGAGGATATTGTTCTTCAGAATAATCTTCTTATTCTTATTCCTCTTCTGAATCTGGCTGGATAACTGCTTCCTTGCCTTTCCCATCTTGGTTGTCTTTCTCACCAGATGACGTTGCAAAGTCTAGAGTCCTTCTTGCTTGTCCTTGGAATCTTCTTCTCATATTTAGAACTCCAGTTATTTTATTTGTTTTCTTCTTTTTCTCTTCAACCAGCAAGGTCTTCAACTCTTCTTGTCCTTTGGCTAGAGTTAAGAACATCTGTTGAAACTGAGCATTTTGTGCTTGGAGGTCCTTCACCGTCTGCTCGAGATCCATCTTACTGAAATAAACAGTAGAAAGATGATGAGACTTGTTGCAAGAAACTTGCTTATGTTATGATGAATGGTAGATGCATATGCAATGATTTCAAGGATTTTAAATATTCAAATTTGTTTTAGACAAAAAGGAAACACACGTTATATTAATAAATTAAAGCTTGAGTACATCAATTCCTCTTTGGGCAAAATAATACAAAAAACTCTAAGATAAAAAGGTTGTACGCATCCTCTTTGGTGCGATGTAGGCATTCAGAGTCCGCTCCTCATGAAGTTGCTTAGTGAGTTCCAAAACCTTCTTCTTGCTGGCGTAGAATTGGGCCTCGAAAGTATCTCGCTCCCCCTTGAGTTGTATCCAATCTCTTTGTAAATCTTCAAGAGAGGTGGGCATGTCAGGATGCAGGATAGTGTATGGAACATCTCCTTCCATAACAGGCTCAATGATTATCGGGAGAATGGAGGGATAAGGCATCATAAGACGCTGAGCACGAGTTCGTACCCATTTGAGGTAAGGCTTAAGAGGGATGGAATTCTTATGCCCCAGTGTCTTACTATCTACCTTGTTCAACATCCTCCAAGCTTGGATAAATCTCTGGCGATGACCTTGATCGTTGTTCTCGTAGTCAAATACCAAACCTTGAATGAGCATCTTATGTGGGCCATCCCTTTGGGCTAACTAAACTGTCTTAAGTCTAAGCAAGGGTTGTAGGTGATACCTCCTCTAATGCCAAGTAAAGGGACATTATATAATTCTCCATAACGATCGACAATAGTAACATTCTCTAAGGATCGGGAACACCAATGAATGTCTGAATGTTTAAGCGTCATCAACCTTTGTGACCACCTTGAACCTTTCTCCTTCTTCAATACAGATTGGGGAAGATGCTAAATAAACCATCTTGCCAAGAGAGGAGTACAACACATAAGGATACCTCTTTTCCTCATAGTGCGAGTGTGAAAAGAATGTAGGATGTCTCCTAGCAAAGTAGGCACCGGGTTGCAGGATATGAACATTTTTACGGTGTTCACATCTATGAGTTGGTCAGGATTTGGAAACAAAGTCATCCCATAGATGAGGAGAGCCACAATTTCCTCAAAAGCTTACAGATCCAAAGAGTTCCAACAGCTTTGGGCTTTCTCAAACAAGAACTTTGCTATAATACCCTTTACATCACTCCTTATTTCCCAATTAGTTGTGATATCAGATGGTTGCAAGTATAGAGCTTGAGCAATCTCTTCTGGCTTTGGATCCCTTTTCGTACCGTTGAAAGGTAGTTGATTGAGAATGGAAATCCTCAAGAGTTGGGAGAATTCTTCCAAAGTTGGCACAAGTTGATAATCAAGAAATATGAAGCAATGGTGTAAAGGATCAAAGAACTGAAAGAGCACCTTCATCATGTCTTCATCAGTGTTGGAGGTGACCAAGTTTAGTAGGCAACCATGTCTCTCGGTGAATGGAGAATTTTCAGGAATCCTTGACGCTAGCTCTTTAAGTTGAGGAGGGATCCTTACAAGATTGACTTGAATAGTTTTCCTGCGAATAGAGTCCATGTCCTACAAAACAGAACAAAGATAAATCCCAAGATCCTTGAAATGGTTAGTGAGTATGAATATGATGTTATGATGTTCATGATGTTATGTACAAGTAAATATATACAAACAAAGCAAACAAGTCCTTAGGTTTATGCTTGCATGGAGTCTCGTAGGTAAGTACCCTCTTGAAGTTTAGTTGGCTCAAACCTGTCTTAGCAATAGTAATCGGGGTCTAAGGAGCTCAATATCACTGGTTTGTTTCCTTGGTCATTGTTTCAGCACAAGCCTCTTTAATGGCGACTAAAATATCCCAAAAAACCAAGCCTCAATGAGTGTAGTATCGAGTATCTACCAACTTCGGACTGCACCAAAGCCGATCATCTCACTACGTCCTAATAGCCAAGTTGGTCAAGTAAAGGTTCTAAAAGTTCATTAGTGCTTCATGACACCACTCAGCGGCCCCGTGTTCTCCTTGATTAACTCAAGGGCTACCGATACCCACAAATATGTCGCACTAACATAGCTATTGCTTAGACCATGTCAGTATACCCCGCACAGTTTCCACAACGTATTTCTACTTACCTATAAGGTATCCCAAATTCGGGTAGAGGATTCAAATCCAAACAAAGAACCATAATGTAAAACATACAAGTCAAACAAAGAAAGCAAGTAAATGTGATCTAACCCTAAGGTAACCCCACTTTTAAAATTATCCCCACCAGAGTCGCCAGTTCTGTGATACGGTGGGAGAACTGACTTGGGTGTTTTACGTTTGATCGCAAATGTTACGGTTAGCAAGAGTCGCCATCGACTTTTCTTTTATCCAAAAGGAAAGTTGAAAAATCACATGAAAGACCTTTGAGATTATTTCTTGAGTTCGGAGGGTAGATTATGAAAAAGGAAGGTATTAGCACCCTTTTCATCCATGGTTTTCCATGGGCTCTTAGTTACTTGCTAGATCACTTGCTTTTGTTTGAAATTATGCTTTGTGTGGTTTTTGAAAGTATTTTGTAAAGAGGCCATTGTTTAGGAAAACTTTGTAATGATTCCCGTTCGTAAGAATGTATACAAAGTGTTTGATCTTTTGAAAATATTTTCAAGTTTGAAAGATGTTTTGAAAGTGTAGGTGTTTGTTTTGAAAATAGCAAGGATGTTTTGTTTTGAAATGGAGCAAGTAATTAGGAGCATTCTACCTACTCAAAATTATTTCATGTTCATTTCCTCTTTCCTTTGACATTGTTATCTTATCATTGATTTGGTAAGTAACTCTATCTTTGGATGTAAACGGGACGGGCGTGGGTCATCGTATAACCATGATTATCAAGGTTGCAAGGTATATTAGCATTCTTTTTTAGGGACTAAGATCATTTGAAAGGCAACATAGATAGCGTCATCGAGGGACTATGATCTTATATTTTGCTTGTTTTTGCTAAGATACCTCACATGCGTAATATGACTATTTTGTAAGGAAACCAAGTGGGTTTACCCTAGGGGTGCTTGTGTGCAAGTGTATTGTTTTTCATGCTTAGTTTTATCTTTGATTAGGGTTTTCTAATTGATTGGTTTTAGTCTTTCCATACAAACCCTAATTACTAGCATTTGTATATAAAGCGATAAATTACGGAATTTAAAATTACTACGCTATTACAATACTTGTGGGAGAGGGGTGTACAAATTACAAATGGGGATTGCAAGAAAATAAAGCCTAATTATCTATTACAACCATATTGAATTTGTACAAGAATTGAATAAATAATGTATAAAATGAATAAATATAGAAAAATATAAATGTAAAGAAAATGGATATTTATTTGGATTTTTTAGGGAAAGGGGATTTTGTTTTAACCTAATTAACTAAAAGAAAAATAATTAATTAAATTAGTAAAAGTAAAACCTAAATTTACTAGAAAAAGAATTTAAATAAAACCCTAATCTATTAATTGATTAAAAAAAGAAATTAAGTTATAAGAAGAATATTTTTGGTATTTTTGTCTTAAAAATAATTTATAGTATTATAAAATATTTTTGGTCTTTTTTTGTTTTAAAATAATATATTTTAATTGTGTAAAAGAAAATAACTAAAACCCTGGTTTTTTAATTAAATTTACAAATCAATTAGTAAAATAAATAAAGTATGATTAAATAAAATAATTTTTTGCGTAAAAAATAAATAAACTATATCAAAATATAAATCTAATGTTTTTATATTTTTTCTGCTTTTTTAGTATTAGATAAAATATTTAAGAAAACAAATAAATAAAAATGAGAAAAAGAAAATAAACAGGGTCAGGGGTGTGAATAGCCAGCAAGGGGGTTAGAAGTGAAAAAAAACATAAGTCCCAAGGGATGAGGCCTAGCGCTACCAAAAAGTCAGAATATGTGAAAAATGTATAAAAAAAACCAAAAGGGTACCACTGGGGCTCGAACCCAGGTCCCTATAGCCACAAGTGCGCGCTTCTACCACTGGGGTGGCTATACATCCGTTTATATAAATCAAACCATAAATATATATGGTAAACACGTTCCTGAGGCCAACTTCATCTTCAACCTCAAGCCCATTCAGAACCTTTGTATCTTATTCAATTCTATAAAAAAATGAAAAATGTAAACAGGAAACTTATGGCAAACTTCCTCACGATTTCAGAAATACAAAGCAATAAAATTAAAGATCAAAGATAAGCATGAATTTTAATGGTCCTAATCTGAACCCTAAAAATTTCAGAAACTTCAATCTTAAAATTCTCTAAGCTCAAGCAATATAAATGAAAACTATGGATATGGTTAGCTTTAGGGAAATGATATCTACATTTTTCATTCACAAATAAACCATTAATGATGCATTTATGAAGAGTTCAAAAGTCGGAAAACTTACCTTGCAAGAGGGTATCGTGTTTGGTGTTTGAGTAGCTTTTAGTGAGTTCCAATGATTGGATTAGCTTCCTCAAATTCCCAGGAAGCTAATGTGATACTTAGCTTGAGCTGAAAGTGCCTGAGGAGTTCTGGAGAAGTCAAGGTGCAAGGTACTATTTTTGAAAATGGTGGATGATGATGGAGGTGTTACAGTGGTGTTGTAGGTGTTGGAATTGTTTGTGTATGTTATTTAGAAGCTTCTGAAAGTAAAAGGCCAAGAAATGCACGAGCAAATTTGGAGATTGGATTCAAAACTCGGAAATGGAAAGTTTAGAAGTGTTTTTGGTGATTCTGTGTTCTTGGTGTTTTCAGGGCTTAAGCATGCGTGGGATTTGTGGAAAATAACTTGTGTATGTATAAGAAAAAGGTCTGGAGTGCTTTTGAGAATCAGAAGTACAAGTTACAAGCTAATTGCTACGTTACTTGATTTTCAAGAAAAGTGGGAAAACAAGTTTCAAGAGGAAGTACAAGCATGGGTTGAGTGATTGTAAGTGTCTAGACAAGCTTCTTTTGAGTTATGGGACTTGTATGATCATAAGAGAACAAGTGCAAGGCTCAAGAACAAGTTTTGTGCAAAAAGCTACTTTATCAAAATGGTATTGTGCACTTTCTTCCCAAAATGGATATAAAGCATGGCCTTGCATTGAATGCTTGAATTGAGACCTCTAAAACCTGTGCAAGCAATTAATTATGGAGTGCCTAACAATTTTGAGGCCTGCAAAGTAGAGGTTATGCAGCATAAGTTTGAATTTTGAATCTTGTTCATCACAAAATGACTTGTAATTCAAGTGTGAAAACCCTAACTTCATCTCTTCGATTCTCCCTACTCAAAAATGATCTCAAGGAGTTCTTGGACATTTTGGAAAGCTTGTAATGTTCTATACAATCCCTTTTTGAGTCACTTTTGAAAATTCCCCTTGGAACTATATGAAAAAGTGCCATGAAGTTAGGTCAAAATCCTAACCAAATTAGGGCAAAATTTCACTAAGTGTTTTGTTTCATGACCATGTGTTCTTAAAATTATAACTTGAGATCCAAGCACTTCTGGAAGGAGTTGTGTGAAGCTATGTTGTGTATTTCATGGAGATCTACAACTTTCATGTTGAAAGTTTCTTCTGAATCATCTTGCATCATGGTGAAAACTTTGCTCAAAGTTGTGAAAAAATAAGAAATTTCCAACACTTAGAAAAATTTCTAAGTTTAGAAATTTTAACTTTTTCAAAATGAAATCTTGGATTTTTTATTTCTTGATGAATAAGTTTCATATTTTTACATGCTTTGATGAATTGTTATCTTTGGAATCTGATTTTGACCAAAAAGTCAAAGTTTGACTTTTCAGTATACAGTTGACTTTTGATCAGTTGACTGAAAATTCATATGTCAATCCATTTGACTTGAGCAATGTTTTGAGCCATGTAGTTAGGTAAAAATGATGCAATTGGACTCTTGAGATCATGCCTTAAACTAATTGATCATTTTCTAGGTGAAAAATCAGAAATTGACCTTTCTCATTCAAAACCCTAATTTTGACCATTTTGCCCTTTTGAAGATTTGATCAAATTTCTTGAGGAATTATGGTCCAAACTTGATAAAATGATACATATGAGTTTAAAATGTTGATGTGGACCAAAAATTATAGAGTTTGACTGTAAATTGGCCATAGTTTACTTTTTCCCAATACAATTGGTTTTTAGGTCAACTGCTCAATTGACTGGGCAAAAGTGTGATACAAGGCTTGAAACTTGACATGAATAATCTTGAGGGTCCATAATGATCCATGAAAGTCATATGGGGCCTTGTAAGTTCAAATATCCTTGTGCAATCTCAAACCCTAATTTTGGTCATCAGTGCTTAAGGAGGTATCTTGAGCTGATCAACCCTAGTGCAGTCCTGAGCCAAATGAGATCTTGTGAGCAAATTCTTGATAAGTGAGAGGGGAAATTTGGGGTACAACAGAAGGCTTCTAAACCATAGGGTTGAGTCCCCAACAGAGTCTCCAACTGTTGTAACCCGTTTTAAAATGAGAGCCGCCACCCTTAATTTTTATCTTTAGGATGGGAATATAAAGGATAACCCTAATTTGGTCAGAGATTCTAAGTTATTTGATTCGTTCTTAGATAAAGGGAATGTGTTAGGCACCCCTCATCTACCTTGTTCGCAAGGATACTAGGGTTTATAATTACGGCTTAGGAAATAGGATTTTAATTTTTATCAGGGGAACTCGCCATAATTTTAGTCGTATGCCTATGTATCCTCTTATGAGGAATCAGTCTCAATTCGTAGTTCGCAGTTGGTTGGTGTTTTTATGGATTACGAAGATATTTAGAATTCCCCTTGAACCAAGTCTGGGTGTGTGAATAGCGGAATTGTTAGACGAAGTTCGCACTTGATTAAAAGTATCTCCATAATCCTTTTTGAAAATTTTCTTGGATTTTAATTAATTTAGAAAAAAAATGATTCAATGTTGGTTAGATATTTTTTTAAATATATTAATATATAAAAAAAAATCTTTTTAATGCATGACAAAAATAATTCTAATGCAATTTTTAAAAGTAATTAAAGAATGAGTTAGTAGAAAAAAATAAATATTTGAGTTTTATAATAATAAAATAATTTCAGAATTTATAAATATATTAAATATAAAAATATTAATTATAATATAAAAGTAAATAAAATATAAAAATAAAATAATTAATTAAAACGCAGGGGGTGTATTTTGTTTGGGCTGAATAAATTAGGGGGTGTGAAAAGCAGGGCCCTGAATTCAGATATTGAATTCAAATATTGAATTCAGGCCCAAAAACACAGAGGGGTACAATTTCTAACGTAGTAGAAAATCTGGGGGATTTGTTCAGCAAGGGCCCAAGTTCAGATATTAAACTGGGCCCATAATGCAACAGGGGGTGTTTTTTCTAGCGTGGTAGCAAACTGAGAAAATAGGGAGGGTGTGATTAGCGATACGCTGGGCCGAAAACAGCTACCTGGTCTAATGGGCAAGGTGTGGGAGAGAGCACATAATTGTGATAGACGCGCGCTTCTGGGACGTCTGATGATGGTCCAAGGGTTGTGATGGGAAGTGCATGGTAAGGTTCATGGAAATGCAAACACAGAACCAATGAGGGTTTATAAAAATGAAGGCCCAACACTAGGCCTCATTTTCCCGTTTTCTTTCTCTCTCTATTCTTGTTCTCTCATCTATCAAACAAAATTATAGAGAGAGATGCTCTCCCATCTCTCTAGAATTCATGCGACCGGGAATCGCCTCCGCCTGGAAATTGCTTTCGCTGGAGACTGCATCAAGGCACCACCAGATTCAAACACAAACGTCGTATGTGTTCATATGAACCCTAAGGGTTCAAGACGAACCCTAACCTTAAAAACCCAATAACCTTCAATAGCGATGAACCCTAACCCTAGTCTTAAGAACGATAACCCTAATTTGATGAACCCTAATGTAACCCTAGTTTTACCCCAGAAACCCCAATCATACAGTTAAATATCAATCATCATGCAATCAAAACACTAAAAGCTAAGTGGTTTCAGGCTTACCTCTCCTTGCCGTGATTCTTAATTTTCTGGTTTTCTGATTCTCCCTTCTAATTTATTTCTCTTCTCTTTTTGACAGGTACAATGATGATGGCTTGAAGGTGACGGTGGCGCAACACAGATCTAGGTTTCAAAAGTTGAAACCCAGATCTAAAGCGAGAAGATTAATGTGTCGCTTATGTTTCTTCTCTTCTTTTTTGTTATATTTTCTCCTCTCCTTTCTTTAGAATTTTTAGGTTTATTTATTGTCTTAGATTTTTATATGAATTAGGAAATATTAGGTTAATTTTCGTTATGAATTTGGTTGATTAGGGTAGATTGATTATGTTAGGAATTAGAAGATTTTATTGTAAATTAGCGATTTTAGACCTGTGATTGATTCTATATTTGTATATTGCGATTGATCCGTTTTTTATTCGATTCAGATTTAATTTTGTATGTGTAATTGATATGATTTATTTCAGTAAAGATTGGATTTGTTTTTAGTTTACAAATGCATTTTTCCTTCTTTTGAATATATACAATGAATGTTTGTTGGGCTTTGGGCTTGTAGCGTAGTTGATGAAGAAGAACAACAGGGCGTCGCTGGGACTAATTAGGGTTCTAAAAACCTTTTTGTTTTAATTTTGACTTTTAGTCAATTCGTACAAAAATAATATCTAAAAAAATTAATTTATAATAATGATAATTATGTAAATAATAGCATTAATAATCAGACAAATAATTATAATGATGATATATAAAAACATAAATGGGATCAAGAAGAATAATGGGCCAACAACCTTAATAATTCTCCAAAAACGTGCAAGAAATGCAAATGGGCCTTACCCTTTTAATGGACTAAGAACTAAATACACCTCCTCTTTAATTGTAATGCAAACCGAATGGATCATCAATTTTATATGGGTCTTTATGATTTAGAAAGCCCACACCCCCTCTTTAAGGTTTAAACCCCCCAATCAATTTATCAATAGCAATCTAAACCTTATAAAGAAAATGATAATAATAATTTTAAATAATTAGTTAGAAATTAATAGGGCAAATTTGGGGTATGACACAGTGTCGTCGGGCGATGAGGATGTGTTGGCGGGCGAAGGTGCGTAGCAAAGCTGCCGTCGGGCGAGCCAAGAAGTGATGGGATGGTGAAAAGATGGAAGCTACTAGAGTGTGTCGCTTCAAGCATTGTCGGACGAGGAAAGACGTGAAGGGTGGGTCGCCAGGCGATGGAGGTGGGTCATCGGGCGACGGATGGCATAATTGATTAGTTGTTTTAGATTTTCTTGAATGTGCCATAACTTGAGTTTTAGAACTTGGTTTGAGGTGTCGTTCGAAGCATTGGATAGCAGACGCATTGAACTTTAGTTTAATGGACCAAAATGAGAAATAAAGAGTATATTCCCAATACCTAAGTTAGAGTAAAGTTAGGTTCCCTATATCGGATTATTATGATGTTTTATTTATGATGATGTTATGATGATGTTTTGTCTACATAATGATGTTATGATGATGTGTGGTTTATTATGATGATATAAAGATGTCGTGATGGAATTATTAATGTTGATGCGTTTTGACTAGTCGTGGTCGTATTTATTATGTGTTGCGCATCATGCATTCATGGCACAGTTTAGGACTTCGGTCCAGTGATGGTGATTAGGACTCTGGTCCAGTGATGATGGTAGGACAATAGTCCAGTGAAGGCATTAATCCCATAGTGTGGATTGAGTGAAAATTGTGAAGTGCTCTGGTTCCAAATGAGAATCGATCCTATTAGTGGGCATCTTTGGAGATAACGATGACTGAGTCATCAATGAAGTTTTGGTACCACATGCATGAGTCTATGAAGTTGCATTACATTTTATGTGACATTGCATAATGATTTGATTTGATGATACTTGGTGATAATTGGCATGCAGGGATATGTTGTTGTACTTTGATGAAGTTGTGAAGGTGTGAGTATAGCATGAGGTTCTGATGATGTGTGATGTCTTACCTATGTGCATATCTATTATATTTATTCCTAATGTCTTTTATAATGATTATGATTTACCCACCCTTTCTGCTTGGAAATGTTGCCTCTATCTGTGAATAACTTGCAAGTGATCAGGATTAGCCCGACGAAGCATTAGAGGATAGCTTCGAGGTGTGATTATTTGCTTTCCGTTAAGTAGAGTGAGTTTTGCTCTGATATGTAACATCAAAGATGGGATCGTTCGAATTAGGAACTATGTTCTTTGTTTTGTTTCTAAGATGTTGGGTTACCTTTCATGGTACCCGAGTTATTTTTGAAATTATATTTATGAATTATGAAGTATGATGAGATTTTATGAAGTATTTATAATACATGCGAAAATATGTGGGTTTAGAAGGTGGTACACTAACCGCGTTGACCTAGCAGGGCCCTCGATCCAACCACGAGAAGAAAATCATAGAGTCACAGAACGAGTTAGACGAGGACTCGAGTACAGAACAACTGGTCATTATCGACTCCCGGGCGATAACTAAATAATATGTAATTTTTATTCCCAAATGTAATCGTTTCATTATTCTTAAGAATCAAAATGTTTTTATGAGGAAATTGTATTTTATTATTTAAAAAAAAAATTATACTGCACCTATGTGCCATATGAGACTGCTTATAGAAAATCAGATGCACTTATGCGCCATCTCATATGGCGTCTCCCTTATAAAATTGGGTGCATGCGCCATCTCATATGGCATGATCATTCAAACCACTTCTGAAACATGGTTATTTTGATAATTTTTCTAGAAAGTTGGTTATTGATGTTTTTTTTTTCAATCCGGATATGGTGATCTGACGGATTTCATTGACCCTGACCGCATTGACCTAGCAGAGACCTCAACCCAACCACAAGAGAAAAATTGTAGAATCACACAACGAGTTAAGTGAGGACGCGGGTGAAGAACTATTGGTCTTTATCGACTCCCAGACGACAACTAAATAATATGTCATTTTAATTCCCAAATATAATCGTTTCTTTATTCTTAAAAATCGTAATATATTTTATGAGGAAATTGTATTTTATCATCAAAAAAACAAAATAAGAAAAAAAATGAAAGTGCACTTAGGCGTCATATGAGATGGCTTATGTAAAATCAGATGTACCTGGGCGTCATCTCATATGACACATCCCTTATAAAATTAGATGCAAGCACCCTCTCATATGACGCGACCATTTAAATCACTTATGAAACATAATTATTTAGATAATTTTTTCAAAAAATTGATTATTGATGTATTTTTTTTCAATAACTAATTATTCCAAAAAAAAATCATATTTATCTATATTTAACTTGAAAATATTGGAAGAAGGAAGTTTGTGATTCACATCAACTTTTTTCCTTATCTATAATTAATTGTCTGTATAAAAATTTTAAAAATTGACTCTATCATTAATTAAAAGAAAAGTATCAAACTAAATTGATTACATTAATCTAATAAATAATATTATATATTAAAAAATATTAATTTTTTTACGGACAATTCATCACCATCATCCATTTATATTATTTTATAAATAGTAAAAAAAATCAAATTTCTTTTAATATTAAAAACATATAATTAATTGATTGTATAAATTTTTCTAATACTGTTATACATTTCAATTGAATTCATATTAAAATATATGAAGTATAACATTTAAGTCAAAATAAAATAATGTTACTAAAATTTTATTGTAAACTTTGAAAAAAAATTGACAAAAATTATTTAAATTATTTAGTTAAAAAAATTGTAAACTGGTCCTATTTGAAGTTTTGCTGTTAAGAGATAAAATTATGAAATCTCTACCACTGTACCACATATATCGAATACCTATATTATCTAGATTTAATTTTTATTTATCATTTAAAAAATAGTTATGATAAAGTCAAATATTTGTAATAATTTAAAATTTATTATTCTCTCTATATGTTATAATAACTTGGGACCCGTTTGTTATAGATGTAAAAGTAGATTTAATTTATTTTTTTATTCTTGCAACTACTATTAGAAAGGGACTAGAATCATTTGATGTCAGAATTGATTAGGGATGAAGCGGATCAATGATGAGTTTAAGTACATTTAAATTCGCACCCGTCATTTAGATCTAGACTCACCTCTAAACTCATTTGAGATTAATATTTATTCTCCTGCCTTCGTTTCCAATAAGAAATGGACTTCTCCGCACCCACTCGAATAAAATATTATTTTTTTAAATTTATACTTTTTTCAATAAAAATAAAAATCAATAATTAAACTAAATAATTAATTATTTTAAAAACATTTTTTATTATTGATATTTTTATTTAAATTGTATTTCTTTTAAAAAAAAATAATAATTCTAATAAACATGATATTATAATATTAAAAAGAGTAAATGAGTAATAAAACTATTAAAAATAAATTAAATAAATTAAATTTAATTGGCAGGTACGGGATGGGTGCGGGTGAAGGGCGGGTACTAACATCACCCGCCCCCGCACCCGCACTCGTAAATAAAAATTTGGTTTTCTCCCCACCCGCCCCGGTTAAACTGGATTTTCTCTGCTAATTTCGGGCCAGGGGCGGTCGGGGCCCGACGGGGACGAGTTTATTTACCATGTCTAGAATTGACCTCCAAACCGAACTATATCGGTGATGAAAACCAAAAATAAAAAACCGAAAAAAATAATAATTTTTTTATATGTTTTTAAAATTAATGTTATTAATTTTTTAAAAATAGTAAAAGTCATTTTAAAATGATATTTTATAAATTAAAAAATTAATTTAACATTGGATAATTTAATATAAATTATTGAATATTAAAATTTGATCAAAATCACATAATTTTTTTAAAATATAAATTTAAATAGACAAAGAGTTAAATTCATGGTTAAAATAATTCTTTGTATTTTTTCATAATGTACTTGTTAAAAAATTGTTGTTACATATATATATATATATATATATATATATATATATATATATATATATATATATATATATATATATATATATATATATATATATATATATATATATATATATATATATATATATATATATATATATATATATATATATATATATATATATATATATATATATATATATATATATATATATATTATCTTATTGAATAAGAAAATAATATACATTTTATTGTTATTTTATACTAATTAAAAAATAATTTACTAAAATGTTGTATATACTTAAATTAATACTTGGTATCTACTAATGCCATTGATATATATTAATTCAGTCAAACATATATTCTTAATAACTAATAGAATTTTATATATTGCTGCTAAAAAAATAATATAACTATATATTGATTAGAATAATGGAGTAATATATTATTAAACAATATATATAACTCATTAACACTAATAAAATATAATAATTAATTGACATTTTTATAGTGTTATATATGGAAGGATGTGAAAAAATCTTTACATAATTTTTTCTTTAATTATAAAAAACCAAAGTATTCAGTGAAACTGCATTATTGGGAACCATCGTTGGTGTTTATGCTCTTGGATTTGCAGTGATTTCGTCCATCATGGTTCTGTGCTGCAAAGACTGTGCTGAAGGTGTAAGTGAACCTGTGAAATCCAAGAATAAAGAAACATCTATGAAAGCAAAAACTTCTACGAGTCGAGAAAAAAAAGACAAAATCGTCTTTTTCGACGATTGTAATCATTTTGCATTTGATTTTGAGGACCTTCTGAGAGCTTCTGCTGAGGTATTTGAAAAGGGTGTTTTTGGTACAACATATAGAGCTGCTTTAGATGATGCAACCACTGTGGTGGTGAAGAGATTGAAAGATGTTGCTGTAGGGAAAAAGGAGTTTGAACAACATATGGAAGTTGTAGGGAAACTTATGCATGAAAATGTGGATGCAATAAGAGCTTATTATTATTCAAAGGATGAGAAACTTGTTCTTTCCGATTATCATCAACAAGGCAGTGTTTCTTCTATGTTGCATGGTATGTTGTTGAATCTTTTCTCTTTAATCCATATTTTTTGTAAATTCTTAACAACTAGGTATGTGGTGCACTTTTAGTAGATCCCGTCCGATCGATAGGAGGGTCTTGTTATATCTCAATCGTTCGATTATTGTTATCCGGTTTGGTCATGATAATCGAGTGATTGAGATCTAAACAGGACCCTCGTGTCAATGGTAAAGGATCTTAATCTGATTCAATTAGTAGACTTCTTTTTATATTATCTTGATTTACTTTATCAATATTCCATCATATGAAAGTGGATAATGTAACTATGTAAGCATGGTTTTGCATGTAAATCATGAAGGCAAGAGAGGGGAAGGAAGCACTTTTTCTCTAGACTGGGATAGCCGTTTAAGGATCGCGATTGGTACAGCAAGAGGCATTGCTTACATCCATGCTCAGCCTGGAAACCTAGTTCATGGAAACATAAAAGCCTCAAACATTTTCCTCAACTCACAAGGATATGGTTGTGTATCTGACGTAGGTTTAGCAACATTGATGAGATCAGTACCTTTAGCAGACACTAGAGTAGCAGGATACCGTGCACCAGAACTAACTGACACGCGTAAAGCAACGCAGTCATCTGATGTATACAGTTTTGGTGTCCTGTTACTTGAGCTTCTAACTGGGAGGTCAGCTTTATATGCTGGGAAATCACCTTTAGATGCTACAGATGGTGAACAAATTGTTGACTTGGTTAGATGGGTGAAATCTGTTGTGAAAGAGGAATGGACTGCAGAGGTTTTCGATGTGGAGCTTTGGAAGTATTCAAATGTAGAAGAAGAAATGGTGGAGATGCTGCAGATTGGGATAAATTGTGCAGTAAAAAAGCCATATCAGAGACCACAGATGTCTGAAGTTGTGAGAATGATGGAAGGGATTAGTCCCGAGTCTAGATCAGAAGTTTCTACTCCAACTGTTTGTGCAACTTAAATACTTTTCAATTTCTTACTTATGCTTCACAGTTAGATTATTTCGATTATTGATTTGTGGAGTTTTGGTGTTGGAATCCACAACCAATATGGAACCCAGGTTTTGAAAACATTTTAAAGTCAAAGTGTTGTCTTGAGCTGCAGACATACACTATTAAGTTACTGTTAAGTGATTCAGACTTGAGTATTTTAATAGATTAATACATCAAAGTTGAAAATAATTGCTTTTTCACCCTTACACTTGTCTTCACTTGTGAAGTAAATAATTCAACTTAAAGCGATTAGCCTAGTAGTTAAAGAAGTTTAATCTATAAATTAACAACTTCTATTGAATCTTGCAAAAACGCTGCAGAATTATTACTGGTATGCCGAGCTGGGATTTTTATTGAATCTTGTATGTGCAAACTTGTGAATGAATGGGATCGATGTGTACACGCCATTGGAACAGAGTTTTTACTAACTTTATTTGTATGACTAGATTAGAGATTTTTTACTTGATACTTTCACCATTTGCCATCTTCTACTTGACAACTTTGCACAGAGTTGTCCTATGCATTTAGTTTGTAAAGACTAAAAGTAATAGGGTCAGCATTCCCTCTACTTACAACTCTATTTCATCAATCCAAACAAACCCTATGGGCCATCCAAATTATATTTAACGAGAAAACAAAGAGGTTATAACATAAACATACTAACTAGGTCATGTAAAACGATCTCCTAAAGAGACAACCCAAACAGGCTACACGCAAAGGTAAAAATCACAGAACTTACATTATTCCTAAAACTTTGATTTGATTCTATCATACACACAGCTTAACCTGGTTTTAAGCTGAAAACTTACATCCCATATACATTTCTTTTCTTTTGAAATTTCTGATACTATTAACCTTGGGAAAGGGGAAGCTATGCCTGGAAGAACCTTTCCCACACGATCAATAAAAAATCATGTCATGTACGTATGTCCTACCAAGTTTACAGATATCATCGGGAAAATGCAAAATGAAATTCACTTCCTCAAAATTCTTGTTTTGACACCCCCTGAAATTTATTAAAACAGAAATAAAAGAAGAATCAGAAAGTGCCGCAGAAAATACTATACACCACATAAATGACAGCATGGAACGGAGAAGTATAGGATAATTCTCAGTCCACACTGATTAGACAAACTTTTGGGACATACCTTCAACTTCCTCAAATTCAATCTCCTTAACCAAGTCAGATTGTGCATTATACTCAAACCTACAAAGGAATTGCAAAACGTGTGTCTTCAGCGATAGATTGAAACTCAAGAAAGTTTCATGATAACTGTTTGTAACAATCTCAACAGAATTTACAATAGTACATTTTGACGAAAACACCAATCAAATTAAGTGCAGCCCACTTCAAATGTGCGTCAGGAAACATTAAAATATGAACTCCATTATTATAATTCTAGTCATCTAATAGAATTCATGGAGTTAGGAGATGAGAGAATTCAGAGGTGTTGGAGACATCTGCAATGCAGGAATATGCTATTATGTATCCAGGTGTCATTTTTACATAAGGACCTACTTTCTGAATTTTATGACCTCGGAGGTGGGATAGTGATTGATAACATGCATTCTAAACACAGATATTTAGGGATAAAAATGGATTCTGTTTCCAATGTAATGCTGGAGGATAAATAAGTCGGAGTCTTTTATCAATTACTTGTTATTCCTGTTAGCAACCCACCCTCCGTAATTCTCACGCATAACCAATAACTTAGAACTGATAAGAGAACCGTACCAGACAAAACCTTACAAGGCAACATATACGAAGGACCATGAATAAACGTCCATTGGTGCATATGGTGTTTTAAGCATTGGATATAATATATTTTTATTGGATGGATATGATTTGTCACTGGAATCCTGTAACTGCTTTACCTTCGGAAAATTGCTGTATGGTTCTAATCCGTTACTCGTCCCAAGAACATTGGGTGAGTGGTTCTTTTGACAACAAGACATGATGGTGCCTTAAGCATACACATTATGGAAGAAAAAGCAATGTAGATTTTTGAATGGACATATTAGACACTTGAAGCGCACATAGAGGAAGGAATAAGCAAAACTAGTCGTTCTGATCTACAACACCCAACTGCATAATTTTAAAAGAAGGGAGGAGATGTGTGAGTTTATTGTTAGTTCCAACATCTCAATCGATCACAAAACCGTCATCGAAAACCACAAAAGTCTTGGCCAAAACCTCTGCTTGCAACTAGGCTAATTGGCTAAGCTTCATCAGACCCCATTCCACACAATAACTAGCGCCTTCGTCACCATTCCTAGATGGAAGAGCCAACTAAACAATGGTTCTATTTAACATTTGCGGATTTCAAATCCGTACCCTGGTCCCTTCCTACCCCTAAAGCTTGAAATCCCATAAAGCTTGAAAACTCTTATTTAGGGCACTTATATATTTCTGTGGTTCATTAGTCTCATAGGAAGGCAAAGCTGGATAGGAGTGGGAGAAGGGATCGGAGATTTTGAAGCTGTTAGATGAAATATGAAAGATATGATGATGGGAGCTTTAGGCATGGCTTAAGGGAGACGAAAGGATCTGTGTAAAGTGGAAAGGAAGATAACACTGAGGGAAAGGGGGGAACAAGATTAGCTACCTTAAGATTTTCATACCTTTGATACCTTTCTCTCTATCTCTCTCTTAACCATGTTTCTCTCATCTAAATCTATTTTCAAAATGCACCAAAGGTATGGAATAGTAAAGGTAGGGAATCCTTTCCCGGGAACAGGGTGAATGGAGAGACTATTTTGCCTTTTTCCACTCTCTATTGCTACTGGATATACCCGGTTATGTTAATGGTGCACAGGTGGACTACACTAAAAATATTTCGTACAAGCGCCCATTTTACAATCCTAAGATAGACAAAGATAAACAACCAGAAACTGTAAAATAAACAGGATAATACGGCATACGACCTCTGAATTATATTTTATTATCGTACCGCAAACTCCAACCATTAGCACATACCAAAAGAATGCAACTCAACAAAGAAACATGTAACACAGGTTTGATGAAATAAGAAAATTCAAGTGTTTGCTATTCCTAGAGTATTTGTACAAAAACAAAACAACTTCTACAAAGTTATGCAAATATCCACAAGAAACCATAGCAAAAGTTCATAATGTAGTAGAAATCAAACAGGTATAATAGGAGTTACCTATTGGAAGAAACCACCTCAAGTTCATAATCAGAAGCTTTCCTAGTAGCTTCATTAAAAGCAGTAACAATTTCAATCTTCCTCGCACTCGCAACTAGTAAATCATACTCAGTCGGAATTATAACAGCCAAAAAATTATCATTTAGTTTACTTATACAGATCTTATCAACAGCTGCAAGTGCTATCCTCCGTTTAAGAGAATCAATCTCCGGGTCAACAATGTAAATTGCAAAATCCGTAATCAAAAGAATGCGGCTTTTCATCTTCCCTGAACTAGTAAACTTCAAAAGTTTATCTGCAAATAAAACTTCCTGGTCCCCTGTAATAAAACAATAAAAAATATTCAACAATAACCCTAAAATACATGATTATTCTTTCGATAACCCTAACCGATGATGAAATGAACAAATTGGGAACGAGCGTGAAATTAGGTTTAACCTTGTTTGTGCAAAATCTTGGTGAGAGAGGGGTGAGAATTGAAGTTGATGTAATCTCTCTTGGTGAGTATTTCTTGATCGGCGGGTTGAACCGGAGAAGACTGTTCACCGTCGATCTGGTCTGGCGTCGGCATCGTGCTCAACCGTTCGGAAACTCGAGAGGGGAAGGCAGGGGAGGGTTACGAGTTATGAGGTGAGTTGAGATGAGCCAACTCGGTCAGGTTCGCGTGCAGGTGGAGCAGTGGATCCCTCCAGCTGGCTCTCGTTGGTTTCACTTGGATTATTATGATGGTCCAGCTGGACACTGTCAATTATTTTTCTTTTCTTTTTTCCTTTTCCTTTTCATTACCACTCCAAATATTTCCATCATTTCTTATTTTCTTTTCATTATTATCTCTATAAACAAGTTTCCTTTTTTTTTTAAGTTATAACTTTTCTTTTCACATACCCAAAATATATCATGTTATTTCTCTTAAGAGAATGTGCATTCCACCTTCATATGATCTCTTATACTTTTAAAAATTCAAAAGTATTTTTAGTATATTCAGAGATGCATCTCTAACACACTCAAAATCACACTAATAAAAACGTTGTAAAATTTTGCTTTAAAAAAATATTTGGAGATGCATCTCTGAAAGATCAGAGATGTATCTCTGTAAAGTTTCTTGTTTTATTTTCCAAGAAGAAATAACATAATAGGTAAAACAACACTTGCACGTCAAATTTATAATTTGAATGTTTATCATTTTGAAGTTGTTTCTTTTTTTCACATGAAAATTCAACAAAATATGGCTTTGAAGAGAATCTTCTCTCTAAAACAATTGGCCTGAACATTAACAACACAGACTATGTCAAAACAAGGTTATTTTGATTCTTGATGATGTTGATAAATTGAAGCAATTGAAAGCCATGAAAGGTCGATAGTGAAAGGCTTTAAAAAAAATACAATTGATTCAAATTATAAGGAAATTTTATACCGCACAGCAAGATACACTTACTTCTGGCCTTCCAACTTTAGAAGTAACGAGATACTTTACAGAGAGATACATCTCTAGACATTTTTTTGAGCAAAATAAAGGGTGTCTCACTTGCATAGCCTTTATTAGTATGATTTTAGCTGTGTCCGGAGATGCATCTCTGCACACTAAGGACAATTGAGATTTTTCACGATATTGTGGGTGAACATATAAGAGTGTGTCATACTCTAATTTTTACCCCCTAAGATCCCACTTATCATATCATTGCATTTCATCAAGATCACAAACATAGTAGCCTCCTAACCCTCTTGTATTTGGGTTTATTGTGTGGGAGATCATCAAGCACCCTTTGTGTTTTCTTATATCTTTGTATTTTACTTGCTTTTATGCTTTACTAACCCTACTCAAAAGACAAAAATATGTTTTGTTTCCTTTTCTTATTTTGCAATGTATGGCATTTTTTCATCAAGAGATCAAGTAGGGTTTCTAAATTAGGGTTTTGATCCCCTAATTCAAAGTCAGGGTCAACAAGTGGTCAACAAGGCTTATTCTTCAAAGCATGACCTACAATCTTAGGCCACATTCATGTCAAGCTTCAGTCAATATCAATTGATCAAAAGAAGTTCAAGATTGAGGCATTTTTCAAGTGGTTTCAAGTTAAGGCTTAAGTGTTTATTTACATGCCCTTTTCAGTCAAATTTCTCAAGCAATCCTCAAGATTAATCAAAGTAAAATCAAGATTCAAGCATGTGATGTTAGAATGATCATCATTGTGCCTTAGAATGCAAGGAAAGGTCAAAAATCATAAGTTGGTACAAGTGTGGGTGACCTAAAAACCAAGTATGGCATGTTTTTGATCCAAATAGCATAACTTTCGCATTTCTCAATATTTTCGGGCGATTCTTTGAGCCAAATGTCCCTTTTGATGTCCTCTATAACTTTGCTTCAGAGGTTAAACATTAATTTAATCTCTAAGTCCATCAAATATTGAAGGCCACATATGCATAAAACTAGGTCATAACCTAATGCCTACCTGTTTTTCAGTGTCACGATCCCATCTTTCAACTCATGCCATTTCCACATAAAACATCCTTTTGAATTGTTTCTTTTTACATTGTATTCTATTATATGAGAGGATCATTTAGCAAAAAGAGAATCAAGAAACACACGAGTATATTTCATTTGGCCTAAGCTTGAACATGGTGATTCAACTTTACATCTTTGATACATGACCCGTAATTAGAAATGACCTGAAAATTGCTTTGGACCACTTTGCACGTGTGCAAACTTTTTTTTCATGATGAAACACATTTGGTACAACATAAAAAAAATGAATTTCTCAACAAATCACACATTCCATGCTCATTCTCACACAGTTTTGGTTCCAGAATTTTCTAACTTGGTTCACACGATTGAGATCAAATTTGGCACGTATGATAAGCTTACTCATTCTCCTATAAATAGAGCAAGCTTCTACTTTCATTTCCAAGCTTAAACAGCCAAAGAAACTCTGCTTCTCTCAAGCCCAATACCTCTCAAAAACTAGAAAACCTAACTCTATTTTCTTTTCTTTTCAACTTCAATTCTCAAACCAGAAAACTTCCTCAACATCATCTGAAATTGTTTGAAGCTTAACATAAGTTCTGCAACCCTTGGAAGCACTACTTCGATTTCACCATAATTACACCCTTGAATCTTACTTCGAATAGGTAGCTATGAGTAAAATCCTTAAGCAAATAAGTTACCACTCACTTCGTTTTGATCTTCTGAATAAAAGCCCTCACCTAACTGTGATTTATCATTTATATTAGTCATTTAATTTTACTTTGAAGCTCTTAGGGTTCCTAGGTGATTTTGCAATTTCTCTCCACTTTGAGTGAATCAATGGCTCTTTAGCAGAGAGACGTGAATAATGATGTTAGTTGAAGCTAAACTGTGTGGTGTTTAAGCTTAAAACGATGAATTTATGAACCTGCAAAATCACTTGGACGGAGGTTGAAGATTAAGGTGTGCACGCACAAGGGTGAGAAATTTGAATTTCTAACCAATCAGGTTGCACCACGCCTTCCTATTCATTGCATTTTTATTTATTTTTTCAATGTTATTCTTTTTTAATTCCTTTTTCTTTTAAAATCATTTAAAAATAGCTCATAAAACCTTTTTCACTTCAAATTTTTTCTATAATTTTCTAAAATTATTTTCTACCTTATATGTTTTTTTTTCATATTTTTAAAATAATTTTTAGTATTTTTTTATCATTTTCTCTTTATTTATTTTGAATTAACTTTCATCAATTTTATTTCAATCATTTTAAAACATTTTGGATCCCAACTTTTGAGATCTTGATCCTTAGTTTTTTTTTTCTTCTGATTTTCTCTAATTTTTGTGCCTTTTTATTTGATGTTTTGAGGCATCTTTTGTATTTTCTCTTTAATTTCCATTTTATGACATTTAAAATTATATTTAATTTCTATATATATATATATATATATATATATATATATATATATATATATATATATATATATATATATATATATATATATATATATATATATATATATATATATATATATATATATATATATATATATATATATATATATATATATATATATATATCTCTCTGTGTGTGTGTGTGTGTGTGTGTGTGTGTGTGTGTGTGTGTGTGTGTGTGTGTGTGTGTGTGTGTGTGTGTGTGTGTGTGTGTGTGCGTGTGTGTGTGTGATTGTTCTTGATGATTGGTACTTCTAACTTTTGGATGACTTGTGCAATTGTGGTTGATTGAAACTCATCTTGTTCAATTGTACTTGAATTGATGCTTGATGAACTTTCTTCATTTCAAATCTACCATTAAATGATTATTTGATCATTTTTGGTATTTTGGATTGATGATAAGTTTGTATCAAGGTATCATGAAGAAGATGAATTGAAGTAATGATCTCATCCCTTTACTTTTTGTGCTTGATCACCCTTCTTCTTCTTTCTTTTGCTTTGTTTTAATTAGGGGTGTAAACTGATCAGAAAAAACCAATTAAACCGATAATCTAAACCAAACCAAATCAAAATAAAACCAATTGTTTTTTGTTCGGTTATAAAATCGAATCAAACAAAAAAATTGATGTGGTTTGGTTTGGTTCTCGATTTTAGTTTTTAGGAACCGCCAAACCTATGAACCAAATCAATGAAAATAATTACGCTCTAAATATTTTATTTCTCCCATCATTAAGATTAACTTTTGTATCAATCCAACCATTATCCATCTTTGTTTACACTTCCTTCCTATCAGCAAAACATGCATCTAGAACCAAACTCCAAAACTTAGAAAATATAAACCATAAGTTACAAATACTTTTTTTCACTGAACTGGTGCTCTCGCTGCCTGCCACAATTGTTGCTCTCTCTACTGTCATTATGGTTGTCTTCATTGTGTTTAAGTTTTGTTCCTTAACTTTAATATTTCTTTAGCTTTTTCTTTTCTTCTTCAACAAAATTCATTCTAATCTTGTTACAAAATAGTTTTGATGTGTGTTTTGAGGTATGAAACATGTTAACTGATCCGTGCTTTGTTAAATCATATTTATTAAGCTTTCAAATCCTTTTCCAACCTTCTAATGCCAAGTGTCAACGTTTATATTTGATCGCAAACTTATTTCATAATCCAATGGAAATCATGTCATTGGTTCACATGTATTAATAGAAAATTATAATTTGTTTAAAAAAATAGAGCATGAAATAAATTATATGAAATGTATTGTTTTAAAAATGAATAGCATAAAATACACAAAAAAACATGATAGTGGAGAATATACTGATGAATATAATGTTTGAAAAAAAACATTATAAGTTAATCAACCGAACCAAACCAAACCGGTTATTTTGGTTCGGTTCCATTTTTGAAAAATGTTAAAAAACAAACCAAACTAAATCGATAGATATTTCATCGGTTCAAACCTTTTTTTGACTAAAAACCGGTCCAAACCGATCTGATTACACCCTTAGTTTTAATCATGGCGTTGCATTATTTTCGGAGGATGACTTTGTATCATTTATCTAACATGCACTACACCTACATTGCTATTGTCCGGCCTCTAATGATTGTGACTTCTATATAAGTCCAATTATGATTGCTTAACATGATGCTAAATTTTCCCAGAACGGTTGATTAATAATTAAAACTAACATTAACTTCATATTATTGTGTTAACTTTACTTTTCTGCACTTTTACATTAATGTCATTTAATTTCTCGCCCCTTACTTTTGTGAAATTTAATTTCTTGCAATTTAATTTCTTTCCATTTATCATTCAAAGTAATTTATCATTTCATATCATTTTTATCTTTTGCTTTATTTTGTTTGCTTGCCTTCAAAGGCTTAAGACATTAATAAATACCAAGCCCTAAAAAACTTGTAATGTGCTCTTGAGGACTTTTGACAGTATCCGTTACTTATGGAGTTTTGGACTTTGGACTTGAGACCATGATTATTTTCTCTTAGCTTGGATTTCATATGATACTTTGGTTCATCTGAGGCATTAATTTCATCTGATACGTTATGGTACCTGAGACTTAGAATCATTCTGACCTTTTGTTTTATCTGAGACTTGGCCATGTTTTGAGACCTTGTGACCTTTATCTGAACTTGATTATGTCCATCTGCTCATTGCGCTTGATCAACTTGTGACTTAAATCCAAAGGGAAAGGAATGCTTATTTTGGAAAATGTCAAATGCTTTCTCTTTTTATGGTTAGTTCACTTGCACACATAAAGGCTTTTTCTTGAGCTACCTTATAATGAGACCTTTTATTTCATGTAATTTATTTTGTTCTTTAGGATAGTCTCTCCATCTCCTCTTATTCTTGAATTTTCAAAATATTCTCCCTGGTTCAAAACTTCTTGTTTTCAAATTCCACATATTTTCTTAAACAAACCTTGACTTTGTCAAGTGACCCAGAAAACTTTTTTCTTCATAAAAGCTAAAACACTTAAGCATATTCAAACTCTTTTCAAAAACTCCTAAAAATACAAAACCTCATCAAACATCTTTTTGTGCCTTAGTGCACTTTTCTTTTCAAACCAGACATTTTTTTGAAAGAAAGGATATGAGTTTATTCTTGAAGTGATGCAAATTCTTATACTTCTACAGTATATTGTGAAATTGATTGACATTTTCCACTTGAATGTTGAGATGTTCTTGTTGAGTAAATCCAAGTAATGTTCTCCATTCCAATATGATGAAAATGTCATTTCCTCATACTTGTGGGTAGTAAGTTGAGTTTTCCACTCGAATACGACAAAATGTCTTTTTCACCTAAAATCAATCAACAAACAAAAGGATATTTTTATTAAAAAATTCAAGTGGTTCCTATGGAGTACCATAGATGTGAGTGGTTCTAATACCTTTCCCTACATAACCAGCCCTCATACCTATATTTCTCTTTTGTTTTGGTTTCAAAACTTTTCTGTGGTTTTTTTTTTACCTTTTCCCTTTGAAAACAATAAAGTTTGGTGGAGACTCTTGCTTTTTTTAGTTAAGTTAATAAATAGCTTAATCTCAATTTTTCCTGCCGCGACAGAGTGGAATGAACATTTTCCTTCTCATATTTGATTCTCGTTGACATTGTTATTCCATTGCCATATTCACTAGGTGTAGAACTTTTCTTCCTTTCTAACTAGTATTAAAGTTGTAGCTACCTTTTTTATTGTTACATGCAACTTAGATTTATGATTTGTGTAGAAAAGTATTTTTTGTAATGTTGTGTTAAATGTATGAACATTGATATGTTAAAATAGATACGAGAGAAACATAGAGAAAAAAGGTATTTGGTATGATGCATTGGTAAATAGATATGGGAAAAACATAGAGGAATTAAATATGGGTTCTCACTGAGTATCAAGGTGGTGGAAGGACATTTGTAATTTAAATTTTGGAGGAATCGAGTTCTCAAGTGATTATTCGCTAAAAGAGATTTATAAGAGCATATCATCGAATAATATACCCTCTTGGTCGAAGGTTTGGAATAAGGAGATTCCTACAAAAAATTCTTGTTTGGTGTGGAAATTGCTCCAAAATAGAATCTCAATAAAGGTAAATTTAGAAAAAAGGGGATTGTTGGAGGGTGGGTAGAATTTGTGTGATGGTGGGTGTGGGATGGACGAGACGGTTACTCACCTTTTCTTCGAGTGTCCCATTTTTGCAGGTATTTGGAGTCTCGTTTGTAAATGGATAGGTGTTTATACTACTTTACATAATGATGGTTGGCATCATATGGAACAATTAGAAAACTTGATAGGTGAAGGAAGAGCAACATAAAATATATTATGGTGATTTAGTTCGCATATGTGTGGTTCATTTGGAAATCAAGGATCGCCAAAATCTTTCGGAATGAGGAAATTATTATTGAAAAAGTGGTGGAGGAGGCAAAAATGTACTCTTGGAAATGGATGAAAGTAAAATCAAACTTGATATTAAATGGCCTTGGTCAATGGTATATGAATCCCAAGGTGTGCCTCAGTATCACGGATGGTTGAAAATCTTAGTACTCCCTTCTCGAAGTCTTTCAAAGAGGTCTCTAGGAGTGGGGCATGGATCATTTTTTGTTGAAGAAATTATAGAAGCATGGGGAAAACATTTTCAGAAATTATAAGAGCACTTGGAGAATATTTTTGTCATATTTTAATTTGTTAGTGCCAGGTAAGTGTTATTTTTGCTTTGATTAGTATTGGGGTGTGATTTGTAGCATCAGTGGCTGTAATACGGTGGGAGAACTCACTTTTTTTTTTGTTTTATCCAAATGTGCGGATAGCAAGAGTCGCCACCGACTTTTCTTTTATCCAATATTTAGGAAAGGGTGAAAAGAACAAGAAAGACCTTGATAAATTTTGAGTTCAGGGGGTAAGTTATGAAAAGGAAAGGTATTAGCACCCTTTTCATCCGTAATTATATACGGGCTCTTAATCACTAGCTCACTTTTGAAAATTTGCTTTGTGTATGTGATCTGTTTGAAAATATTTTGAAAATATTTTGAAAAGTTGCCAATATAAGGTAAAACTTTGTAATGATTTTCGTATCTGTCCTCGAGAATGCGTATAAAGTGTTTGTTTGAAAATGTTTATTGAAAAGTTTGATTGTGAGAGATGTTTTGTTTTGAAGAGCTTTATGAGCAAGCGATTAGGAGTTCTACCCTACTAAAGGTTGTTCTCGTTCTTTTCCTTTTCCTTTAGATAGTTCTATCCATGCCATTAGTTAGTAGGAAGCCCTATCGTTGGATGTGAAGGGACATGTGGGGGTCATCGTACAGTCATCGAGGGAAACTGGTAAGGATGCTTTAATAATTTTTCGTAAGGGACTAGATCATTTACCGAAAGGCAACATCGAAGGGTGATCGAGGGACTTTGCTAAAGCGTCCCCACATTCGAGGGACATGACTATTTTCCGAAGGCGCAAGGGGGATTACCCTAGAGGTGTGAGTGTGCAAGTGATTTGTATTCAGTTATTTTAATCTTTGTGTTAGGGTTAGCTATCGATTTGTTTTAGTCTTTCCATGGAAACCTAATTACTAAGCAATAATGTAGCAAGTATAAAAAACTGTAAAGATGCGGAAAGTAAAAACGGAAAGTAAACCTAAACCTATTACATCGCTTCGGGGCAGTTACGTAAGTATAGATGCAGGAAAATAAACCCTAAGCTATTACATACTCGAAACAATTACATAATAGTGAAAAATAAAGCGGGAAATAAACACCTAAGCTATTACATAGGAAACGTGCGGCTTATACAATTGATCTATGAAATTAAAATAGGAAAATAAAAATAGAAAAGAATGTGAAAAGATTTTTTGGTGATTTTTTTATGAAAAAGGTTTTTTTACGATTAATTAAATAAACCTAAAAAAAGTCTAATTAATTCTAATTAAAAAAGTTTATTAATTAAATTAATTAAAACCTAAAACCTAATTTGATTAGGGTTTATAAAAAAAGGTTTTGAAAAAAATTAGGTTTGTTAAAAAAGGTTTATGGTTTTATGAATTTAGGGTTTTTAAGGGAAAATTGATGAAAATTGGAAAAAACCATATAATTGCCAGGGGTGGGTGTTGAACCCACGCCCTCAGCTCTTTCACCCAGCGTGTTCACCACTAGGCCAAGCGCTCATTGGTGTTAGTGGACAACATCAACGCGCTTTGTATGTTCATCCTACAAAACATGAAAATATGAAATAAAAACCCAAAATACAGGGATCGAACCCACGCCCTGGTATACTTATACCTTAACGCGCGCGCCTTTTCCACTGGGGTGGCTATACATCCATTATTACCAGCGAACCAAAATAAATATAAGATAACCCCATTACATGGACCAGAGACGCGTCGGAGCCCTAGCTCCAGTCGTCTTCTCCGGTGACTCTCTTTTTCATTCGTGCAAAACAAAGACAATTAAGGATACAAGGGTACCCTACCCCCCTAAATCAAGCCCTACGAGTTCAATGGAATCATTATTTTGGACTGAATCGCACTGGTTTGTGAGTTACGACTAAAACAACATGATCAGCGCATGTATGGCAATTCATGGTTTGATCATCATGGGACTCGCACGTTGGGTTTTTCCTGCATATTGATACCTCATAGACACATTAGTATGGTTAGTTCATCTTAAAACATAAAGTAAATGAAAATTCAAATTCATGCAAGGATGTAAAACTGATGATGCATGTTCATGTGTTTCCAGCCTTTTGGATCATTGCAAATAGTTCAATCTTACCCTACAACACTTTAGAGGTTGTTTGGAAAGGGTAGTTTGCATTGAGGAGGGTTGAAACTAGGTTTGGAAGTTTGCCTTAGTTTTGAATAATTTTGTGATTTTTTGGAAGATAATATTGTGTAAGGGTTTCGCGTATGCCTTTGTCTGAATGAGGAAGATATATAAGGATGAAATTAGGTCAGATAAACATGGGCTTGGATTTTACAAGAAAAGTCCTTGTTTCATCTTTTTAATTTTGACCTTAAATTATTAAAAAAATATATATAATAAAAGGCCAAGGTATGTATGAATAATCTCTTATGTTCATCTTGAGGTATAAAATATGCATAGACCTTGAATCACAAGCCCAATAGTCCAAAATTCCAAGTTTGATCACTTTTGGTTTCATGCATTTGCTCAAAATTTCCTAACGTACACCAATCATAACTCTCTCAATTTTTATCATTTGAAGGTGATCTTAGAATTTTTGGAAATATTAAGATGTCCTCTATAATCCCTATTTTAATCATTTTTGCATTTGAAAACTTTATCTTGATGTAAATTTCCTTGATAAAAAGTGTCTTTTTATTGACTTTTGAAATGACCTATAATGTATTGGCCCATATCTCTCAAATGAAACATTTTTTTGGACTTGAGCTTAGAGATGCAAAGTTTTAGAGAATTTAATTTCCTTCAAATTGAGATTTGTTTGAGGAAAATCTGATGAAGCATGTGAAACTTGTGCTTGATCAAAGTTCAGTTGACTTCTCCTAAAGAAAACCCTAATTTAGCAACTTTTGACTTTTGATGATTTGAGAGTTTTCTTGATGAATCATGATCAACCCTTGATCGAATGATGAATATGACTCCAAAACCTTGATCTTGACCAAAAATATTGAGGTTTAACTATATGTTGACCATAGTTGACTGTTTGTCAAATATAGATTATTTTCAGTCATCTGAGCCATTGACTGAGCAAACATGTGATGCAAGGCTTGAAATTTGGAATGAGGGTACTTTGAGACATACAAGAAACCATGAAATCCACTTGAGGCTTTAGAAACCCAATCTTCCTTGAGAAAAGTATAACCCTAGTTGTAAGCCCATTGCTTAGGAAGAGAATTTGTCTGATCAATTCTTGAGCAACCTTGAGCATTTGAGAACCCTAGGAGAATGTATTGAACACAAATGGAAGGGAAAATTTTAGGGTACAACATCTGCCCCTGTTAAATCTTCTTATACCTGAAGAATTAGATCGGCATGTCCGCCATTCTTGATCTAAGGGTAGAAGAGGATTGAACACTTAAGTCTCTAGAAATTTGCGCTCACATGTGCAGAAAGTAACGTTGTTGGTTGATGATATTGCTTGAATGGGCTTAAAGATGCCATTCGGAAAGGTGACAAAATGTCGTCGGAGATGGGCTTATATATGCCATCCTAAGTAACTGTTGATATGAGTATTAGAATGACTCTATGTTTGACGTATCTGAAGAATGCTTTTCAGAATGACTCTCTGGGGAAAGTGCTTAAGTAACTGCTTATCAGATTTAGTCTCTGAGGGAAATGCTTGTTATGTAGATAGTCACCCTGTCCTGCTTCAGGAATTAATCTACAGTCTGTTTTTATTGGTAAAATTGTTCTGTTTCAGGAATTCATACCACCTGGTCATGTCGATAGTTTCCCCATCCTATTTCGGGAGTTAATCTTTACCTGGTTGTATAAATAGTTTCCCCGTCCTGTTTTAGAAGTTAATCTTTGCCTGGTCATATAGATAGTTTCCCCGTCCTATTTAGGGAGTTAATCTTGGACTTGCTTTTAGTTGGTAAACCCATCCTGTTTTGGGAATTCATACCGCTTGGCCGTATAGATAGATGCCCCATCTTGTTTCGGGAATTAATCTCTGACCTGTTTGAAAATTATTGATGATATTCGTCTGTTTGTAGACTTTCACCTGAAAATACAAAGTTAGCTTATGAAATGTTATGATTATGTAATGCATTGCATAATGATGTTCTCAAAGTAAATGAGAGTGTGTTATATGCGTTTCATATGCATATGCTATGATACTTGTAAATGATGTATGGATGTAAGATGTCGTTGAAGTGTATTGGTAGCTTTGTGTAGTATCTTTGGTTGGGGAAAATAAATCCCTGACTGTTGCTGAGGATGAAGAATATGAATCTTCAATCTTGTTTAGAAAGTCTCTGCTGTGGATTCCTGCTTTCTGTTTTGAGGATACTCTGCTAGGAATGTTTGACTTCTGCTTGGGGATAGAAGAGTTCAGGAACATTGGTCGTTCATCGCTCTACTGGGAATTTAGTTATTATATACCCTGATTGGGGATAAAAGAGATGGATAGCCTTCTGAGGTGTTGTATAACCAAGTTTCCGATATGGATACCAACTCTTCTGGGGAGGACAAAGTTAAATGATATCTGGCCCGATTTCAGACTCCATAGCAACTCTGTGGGGATAACAAACTTGATTATACTTTGCTGAAGAAGAGAATCTTGTCGGGGATTTGCAATAATTGGAGAAATGAACTTGTTGGGGAAATAAAACCTGCTGGAGAAGAGAATTCTGCAGGGGATTTTGCAGTGTTGGAGAAATAAACTCAGTTAGAGAATTAAATTCTTGTAAACTATGCTGAGGAAGTTTCCATCGCATGCTGGGGAAATGATCAAACTCCTTTATCTGCTAGGGGGATCTGTTGGGGAGGATGGTTATGTTAATAGCTGGAAGATGCCCCAATTTCTATTTTGAAGGCATATTATACTTATGGGGGAATGTGTCTCTGTTGGAGGTGAGCTTGTGAAGGTAGCTTTGCGGGGATTTCTCTATGGAGATTTTCTCTGTGGGGTTTGTGGATGACCTGAACGCTATCCCAACTCCTATAGTCTTTAGCAAATGCTTATCCCTGTTTTTATGCATATATTTGTTAACAGTAATCATATTCACATGCATATGTTCATTCAATTTTAGTCATTATACGTTTCTACAAACAAAAGAGAGAAAGTAAAATAGATTTGAATTTTGAATGGCATTTGTATTGATAATTTGCCTATTAACATGCGGCTTTATACAAAGAGACAGAAATCCTAGTAGGAGGAAATCATCGAAAAATGAAAAAGAGTACCAAGTAAAACAAAGAAAAACAACTATATAGGAATGACCCCATCGAGTTTCAACTCTGTTATTGCCTTTATGTCTTCAAGCATCTCATTCCTTGCTGTCGGAAGAAGTTAACTGAATTGATCTATACCATTTGAACTTGACGTTGGTAACAAAGCTTGTTGTAAGTAGATGATCCAATGGGAAATAGTCGTAGGCTTTAATCCCTAACTTTTTCCTGGACCACCCTTTCGGGTTTTCAGTCTATCAGGATACCCTTTTTTACCCGAGCCGCCTTTTCAGGTTTTCGACTTACCGGATGTACAATTTTTTTATATATATATCCCTAATTTTTTCCCGAATCCTTTTGGTTCGTCAGGATGCCCTTATTTTTGTCTAGGCCAGTTAACCTAGCGGGTTGCTTTCATGCGTAGTATTTTTTGACTATGTCCACGTTCATAGGGTGCAGAAAATCTTCATCGTCCATGATGGTCAGTATCATAGCACCGCCAGAAAATATCCTCTTAATTACAAATGGCCCTTCGTAGGTGGAAGTCCATTTTCCCCTGGGATCACCTTGTGGCAGGATGATGCTCTTTATTACCAAGTCACCATCCTGATATACCGGATGCTTGACTTTCTTGTTGAAGGCTTTGATCATACGCTTCTGGTACATTTGACTATGACAAACAACCGCAAACCTTTTCTTGTCGATAAAATTTAGCTGGTCCAACCTAGTCTAAATCCACTCATCTTCGTCTAAATATGCATCTTTCATAATCCTTAGAGATGGAATCTGGACCTCGATAGGCCAAATAACTTCCATATCATAGACTAGAGAGAATAGGGTTTCCCCAATTGATGTTTGTAATGAAGTGTGATAGCTATGAAGATAAAATGGTAACATCTCATGCCAATGTTTATATGTCACTTTCATCTTCTGTATAATCTTCTTGATGTTCTAATTGGCGGCTTCCACTGCGCCATTCATCTTTGGTCGATACAGAGAAGAATTATGGTGCTTAATCTTGAACTGCGTGCAGAGTTCCATAATCATAGTATTGTTAAAATTAGTGGCATTGTCTGTGATAATCCTTTCGGTGATGCCATATTGACAGATAAGATTATGTTTAATAAATCGGGCCATAACATTCTTTGTAACAGAGGCAAACGAGGTTGCTTCAACCCACTTGGTGAAATAATCAATGGCGACGAGGATGAAACGATGCACGTTAGACACAATATGCTTAATATCTCTGATCATATTAATGCCTCACATTGCAAATGGCCAAGGAGCAGTCAAGATGTTCAGAGGAACTGGAGGCACCTGTACCTTGTTAGCATAAGTCTGGCATTTGTGACAAGTTCTTGAGTGGTGATGGCAATCAGTTTCCATGATTGACCAATAATATCCTGCTCTCAAAATCTTCTTAGCCATCTGTTGTACCCAAAAATTTTCCCTCTCATGTTTCCCAAGGTTTCCTTTTACATGGGTGGTTACAAACACTTGCCTAAAGAAAATGATTTTTTTTGAATGATGGTCAAGTGTCCTTCGATTGACATGGCAATAATGTCTTTCGATTGGCACCTTGTGATACGGTGGCAGAACCGACTGTTATATATTGGTTTTTGCGTTTTTTGTTTGCAAATGGGCGGTAAGCAAGAGTCGCCATCATCTTTTCTTTTATCCAACAAAGGAAAAGGTGAAAAGAACAGAAAAAGACCTTTTTGAGATGTTTTCCGAGTAAGGGGGTAGATTATGGAAAGGGAAGGTATTATCACCCTTTCCATCCGTGGTTTTCCACGGGCTCTTAGAGGTTTGCTCATTTTTCAAGATGCTTTTGTGCTTTGCGTTTGAAAATGTTTAGAAAATTCCTTAGTATGACGGACTTTGTAATGTTTCTCGGAATAGTAGAGAACGTATACAAAGTGTTTTTGAAACATATTTTGAAAAGTAGTTTTTGTGTATAAGTGCAAAAAAGTATTTTTTTTTAGCAAACTTCTAACAACTATCTACTTTTATACTCGAAAAGGGTCGTTCTTTTCCTCTTTTCTTTTAGATAGTGCTATCCTACTATTAGTGAGTAGGTAGCCTTGTCGTTGGGTGTTTTTTAAGGGACAATCGAAGGGACGTTACAACCACAAAGGCAATTACGGAGATGCTTTAGCAATTCTGTTTTAGGGACTAGAACATTTACCGAGAAGGCAACTGTAGGGTCATCGAGGGACTACGATCTTTTTTGACTTTTTGCGGGTCTTTGCTCAAGCATTCCTGCCTCATGACTATTTTTAAAGGCAACCAAAGTGGGCGTACCTTAGAGGTGCTTGTGTGCAAGTGTGTTCAGTTCAGTTACTTATCTGTAAACATTTAGGTGCTCTACCGTTTGTTTTCAGATCTTGTCATGTAATCCTAGTTAACATACATCTAAGCAATTAATATATGTACATGAATTTAAATTGTAGGAATTGTAAATCCTACGTTATTACAATGCTTCGGGACAGTTACATAAAAAATGCGAGAAACTAAAAGTGCGGAATTTTAAATCTAAAGCTATTACAACTGTTAGCAGTTACAATAAAATAAAATGCGCGCGAATTTAAAAATAACGTCTGAAAATCCTAAGAATAAAATCTTTTTGTTGTTTTATTTTATTTTGGGAAAATGATCTAAATCTTTTTAATTTTTTTTTTTTGAGAAAATGTTAAGATAATTAAATGATTAATTAACCAAATTAATTTAATGAAAAAAACTATCCTAATGTTTTTTTTGTGTTTTTTTTATTGATTTTATGTTGGTAAAACAAAAGAAATAAAATGGTCAAGACACAGGAAATTGAAGGATCTGGCAGCAAATCGAAGGAGGAGTAATTCTGAAGGCCTGGATTGAAAGAGGCTTGGACTGTCCTTCGATCCAACGAAGAGGCTTTATCGAAGGTGCATGAGGGGGTGTACTTTGGAGTGTTCGATCTGGATATATTATCCTTCGATCTGGGAACCCTGGATCCAGTTCAAAGCTAAGCTGCTTCGAAGCTCTAAACAAGATTCTGAGAAGATGTTCCTTGCAAAATGAAACAAACATTAGAGACCCAGGGGGCCTTACCCCCCTGATTCGAATCTCCTCCCAATTCGAATCCTTCCTCAATTCGAATCTGCTAAGTCTGGACCTGGGTTTGTGTTGTCTTGAGATTTGAAGGGAAAACTTAGACTGTGCCCCAGCAATGGCATGATCTCATATATGTGCTTTAGCTTACATGCAGCACAATCAGTAATAACAAGGTTATATATGCAATGTGTAGTTAAATGTCATGAAGGTGCAATTTTGGTTTTGCAAACCCTTACCAATCGAAGATGTGTGGTTTGTGGCTTTGGGTGTGGAGATGTTTGCTTAAGAGTTTGGGGTGGACTCTTGGATGAGGGAACCTGCAAAAGGTTTTTTGATTGGGGAGGCTTTTAGGATTTTTGAGCAGGGTGTGTGTAGTCTCTTCGAGTGCAGTATGTATGCGTGTTCTCTTTTTCATTTTCCTATAACCTCTCCTTCGTTTCCTATAACCATGCTTTTAAGACCATGAAACAAGAATCAAACATATTAAAAGCATTATTTTTTTTGAAACGTTCATGTCTCTTTAGAAATCTTGGAATGAACCTGGACACTTGACTCTTTTGAATACCCTCCTGTCATTCGAAAATCCTTTGCCCAAATACCACTCAAAGGATATTTATTGAAACGCCAATCGAAGGGTCTTGCCAAAAGGCCAATCGAAGGGTACTTGGTTAACATGCCTGTTGAAGCTGCCTTGTTTGAGATGCTAAATCGAAGGATTCTTTGCCATTCCAATTGAAAGGCCTTATATCTATGCCAATCGAAGGGCCTGGCCATGAGGCCAATCAAAAGGCCTTGTATCCATGACAATTGAAGACCTTTGTTATGATGCCAATCTAAAGACTTTGCTAAAAGTCCAATCGAAAGACCTTGTTAACAGGCCAATCGAAGGACCTTTGTCATGCCAATCAAAAGACTTTGCTAAAAGGCCAATCGAAAGACCTTGTTAACAGCCCAATCGAAGGACCTTTGTCATGCCAATCGAAGGGCGCAATGCAGATTCCAATCGAAAGGCATTTTAGAGACATGCCTTCGAAGTACACCCCATCGAAGGACACTTTGACCAACTTCAAAATTTGTTATTTTTCTTCAAGCAAATGTTTGTAACCACCCATGTAAGAGAAGATCTTGTAAAAAATGCGAGGGCAAATATTGGGGTACAACAGCTGCCCCTGTTCAATCTTCTTAAACCTGAAAATGTAGATTGGCTTGTCTGCCTTTCATGATCTGAAGGTGGAAGATGATTGAACACTAGAGTGCCCAGAAATTTGCACTCGTCTGAAGTGATACCGCTGGTGAATAATATTGGTAATGGGATTACAAATGCCATTTGGAAAAGGTGACAGGAGACTGTCAGAGATGGGCTTAAAGATGCCATCCAAGGAGTATGACAGAGAGTCGTTGGAGATGGGCTTAAAGATGCCATCCAAAATAGATGTCGACTTCATAAGAATTCTCTTTGTGGGGATTCCCGCTCCTGCTGTCCGAGGAGGAGTCCGCTGGGGAATGTTTTTTCAGGGGAATAGAGTCTAGGAGCTTCGGTTATCCATTACTCTACTGGGGAGTCATCTCTTGACTAAAGAGACAGAAGCAAACTGCTATTAGTCAGGATCCAGGCTTCACAGTGACTTGCTAAGGATAATAAGGCTAGTTGTTATCTAGTTGTGCTCCAGGCTTCACAATGACTTACTGGGGAAATGAGATTAAACTGTAATTTGGCCATACCCAGGCTTTGCAGTTTGACGAAATTAAGCTGTTATCTAGTTGGGTCCAGGCTTCAACTTGAATCTGAGGTGTACTGTTATCTGGTCATATCCAGGCTTCGGTAATTAAGTTGTTATCTGGTCAGATCTAGGCTTCAACTTGAATCTGAGGTATACTACTATCCGATCGAATCCAGGCTTCATAGTAACTGGTTGAGTAAACTACTAGCTGGTCGGACTCCAGGCTTCGCAGCACCTTATGATATTATCTGGTCGAAATCCAGGCTTCACAGTGTCTTAAATTGTTGATTGACTATTATTCGATCGGGTTCTGGGCTTTATAGTAACTGACAGGGTAAACTGCTATCTGGTTGGATTCCAGGCTCTGCAGCGCTTTATACTGTTATCTGGTCGAAACCCAGGCTTCACAGTGTCTTTAAAGAAGTGAACTACTATCTGGTCGGATTCCAGGCTTCGCAGCACCTTATACTGTTATCTGGTTGAAATCCAGGCTTCATAGTTTCTTCAATTAGAATGGAAATCAGAGAGATCTTAGTGTCAATCTGACTGAACTAGAGGAAATCTTGGGAGGACCTCTTTCTGAGGAAATTTCTGAAATAGTCCTTCATCTGACGTAGCCTCTGAGAAGACTATCAGGTCACATAAATAGTGATGTTTGTTGATTTGATCTTTCCCTGAAAAAGGTAAAGAGTTAGTCATATGCAATGTCATGATGTATGAAATGCATTGTGACGATGTTCTCAAAATAAATGAGATTATACTCTATGCGATGTATATGCATATGCCATGATGTATGAATATGGGATGTTATTGAGATGTTTCCCAGTCTAGGAAAATAAATCCCGGATTACAGTTAGAGAGTATTGGGAAGCTGAATCCTTCATTTCCACTGGGGAAGATGAATGGATATGATTCACTGGGGATTTCCTCTTTCTGTTTAAGGATAACCTGCTAGGGATTGACTCTTCTTGAGGATTGGTTCTGCCCGAGGATATCTCTGCGGAGAGAGATGCTTGTTGGAAGATTCTGCCGATAAAGAGAAATAAACTCTATTGGGGAATGAACTTCCACAGTCTGAGGAATAAATTCTACCTAAGAGAAGGTTATATAAACAACTTGTAATGGGCTGTAGAAAACAGACTTCAGTTGGAGAAGGTAATCCCTGCTTGGGGAAGAAGAGAGCAAAACCCTGGTTAGAATATGCTCTGTGGGGAACATAGATGTCACAGGGTCATATGCAATGGTGACTCCGTCTCAAATTGTCTCTGCCCCTATACCTATTGGAGATTTTGTGGATGGATCTATGTCATGATTATACTTGAACATGTATTGAATGAGTGTCGGAATGACATCCGTCTCTGGATCGTATCTGCACTGTACTTGAAACACGTGTTGAATGAGTGTCAGAATGACATTCGTCTTTGGATCGCATCTGCACTATTCTTGAAACATGTTGTTGGATGAGTGTCAGAATGACATTCGTCTATGGATCCTATTTGCGCTGTACTATTGAGAATATAGAGTAGGTGTCAGGATGACATCTGCTTTTGGATCGTACCTGAACTGTTTCTAGAAGATAGTCTGGAACATGTATCAGGATGGTATCCATCTCTGGATCATACCTGAACCATTTTTAGATGATGTGTTGAAATAAGTTTCAGAATGACATCCGTCTCTGGATCGTATTTGCACTGTACTAGGAGAGAATATGGAGTAGGTGTCAGGATGACATCCATTTCTGGATCGTACCTGAACTGTTGCTAGAAGATAGTCTAGAATAAGTATCAGGATGGTATCAGTCTCTGGGTCGTACCTGAACTGTTGCTAGAAGATAGTCTGGAATAAGTATCAGGATGGTATCCGTCTCTTGATCGTACCTAAACTGTTTCTAGATGATGTGTTAAAATAAGTGTCAGAATGACATCCGTCTCTAGATCGTATCTGCACTGTACTAGGAGAGAATATGGAGTAGGTGTCAGGATGACATCCGTCTCTGGATCGTACCTGAACTGTTGCTAGAAGATAGTCTGGAATAAGTATCAGGATGGTATCCGTCTCTGGATCGTACCTAAACTATTGCTAGAAGATAGTCTGGAATAAGTATCAGGATGATATTCGTCTCTGGATCGTACATGATCTATTTCTAGATGATGTGTTGAAATAAGTTTCAGAATGACATCTGTCTTTGGATCGTATCTGCACTGTACTAGGAGAGAATCTGGAGTAGGTGTCAGGATGACATCTGTCTATGGATCGTACCTGAACTGCTTCTAGATGATGACTTTAGAGTAAGTGTCAGGATGATATCCGTCTTTGGATCGTACCTGCATTGTACTAGGAGAGAATTTGGAGTAGGTGTCAGGATGACATCCATTTCTGGACCGTACCTGAACCATTTCTAGATGATAATCTACTTTATTCAGAATGTTCCCATTGGGAATTCTTGTTTTGAGAAGAAATCCGCTGAGGAACATTGACTTGCTTGATTGCACGAGATTCGTTGTCAGAATTCATGCCTAATTCCCCAAGTGATTCAGATGGAGATCTGCCCCTAGCTGTTTGGCATTTTTGAAAGATTCCTTGAATCTTGACTTGACTGCCCCAGGTGATGTACAATGATCGTGTCGTTCCCCTTGGTTGGAAGTGTTTTTCCACTGGAGGTGCACCTTTTCATTGAGAAGGTTTTTGTTCATTAGATATTCGTTATGCAAATTTCTCTGTTGTTGAACAAATAGTCATATGCAAACAATGGTATTTTAAGAATGCAAAGCTTATGTTTGTCTTGAAGTTTGAAAATTCATTTTTTTGAGTAAAAAAAATTTTGCAAGAGAGTGATATCAACTCAGGATTTATAGCAAGTCCTACAGGAGTCAGGATACCTTTTGTAACTGTATGCTTTCGAACTAACCCATGCTTCACTAGGAATTTTTAAGGGTTGTAGCTTGGTCTGGTTCACGGTTTAAGAAACAAAGGATAAAGGCTCAATGTTTATTTGTACCCACCCATTCTTCATGATGTCCTTCAATCCTATGCTCAGTTAATTATGCATTTAAGTCCCGATTGAATCTGGCATCCTGTCCTTGGTATTCTAGTGATGGTTCAGAAATTGAGCGTTTGATTGAGAAGGCATTCATTTTTGTAATCTACTTTTTGTTGAGGATTTGTAGGACCTCTTTCTTTTTTATTTTGTTATCCCTGTCTTTTGCCTGAACTGTTTCTTTTTGTGATTACAGTCAGCGGGATACCCCTGTTTTTTTCTTAAGTCTCCTTCATAGGTTTTGACTTAATGGGCTTTTATTCTGAGAGATGATGACTGCCTATTCTTAATGATTATACAGAACCATCACCGTCTTTTGATTTGGAATGACGTCTTCGATGCCATTCATTATGTACGAAGCAGAAGATTGCGACTGAATGCGCGTCTGAATTAATTGAGAAAGCTACCCTTCCCCAGGTTATGATTAAGGGTTTTAATTTGTGTGAAAAGAAAAACTCCTACTTCTTTGGCTCAAGGGGGTTGACTAGGGATTATCTTCCTTATAACTCCACTGTTTGGGATTTTAAACAACACCTGTACATCGTCAGCAAGTTCTGTCCAAAAGCACACTGTATGGATTGTGGTATCATTTTCGTCATCCTCCCTCTAAAGGCTCGGAGCTTTTGATCGAGAGTTGAATATCACAAAAGGAAGAAAGAAAACAGTTTAAATAAAATGACAATGAAATCATTCAAGACGAACATATGCGATGCATTAATAGGAAAACCAAAGTTTGGCATAATAGTAATTGCTTGAATAACAAATGAAATTACAAATGAAAAATAAAAATTGAACTAGACATTCTCAATGATTTGGCCTAGGAGCAGTGATCACATTGTGAGTCTCCAGAGGGTCAAACTCAACCTCTTTAGCGTCAATCATATCCTGAATTTTGTTCTTCAGAGCCCAGCAGCCATTGGTATCATGTCCGGGACTATCAGAATGGTATGCACACCTTTCGCCGGGGTGGTAACTAGGAGCAGAAGTATTGGGATTCTGCAGAGGAGCCTTCAGCGTAATCAACCCTTCTTTTAATAATTGTTGTAGCGCCTGAGCTAGTGACATGTTGATTTTGGTGAATTGTCTCTTAGGCGTGACCTCTTTGTGCTGGTTCCCCCGTTGGTGTCGTGGCATGGATGTAGAGTTAGAGACCAGTATTTCCCCCGCAGATTGATTGTGGTTGTCGGCCTTATTGCGACTCTTCTGGCCATACACATAATTGGATTCCCTCTTATCAGCAAATGGCTTCTTCTCAGCATTAGAAGATGTAGCCATTGAGATCTTCCCACTCTTGATACCACTTTCGATCCTTTCTCCAGTCAGAACCATTTCTGTGAACCCGGATGAGGAACTCCCAATCAACAAATTGAAGAATGGGCCTGTCAGAGTGCCCATGAACATGTCTACCATTTCACGATCATTTAGAGGAGGTTGTACCCTGCCAGCTAGATCCCTCCATTTCTGCGCATATTCCTTGAACCCTTCTCTTGAGCTCATGGACATATTCTGCAACTGCACTCGAGTTGGTGCCAGGTCAGTGTTGTATTGGTACTGCTTGTAGAAAGCAGCAACCAAGTCTTCCCAAGTATGGATGTCAATTCCTTCTAGTTTATAGAACCAGTCCAATTGAGTGCCAACCAAACTTTCTTGGAAGAAGTGGACCCACAACTTCCGGTCAGCAGTGTGAGGCTGGATCTTTCTGACATATGACCTCAAGTGAAACTTGGGACAGGATACACCGTCATATTTTGCGAAAATGGGGACATTGAACTTAGGTGGGATGACCATCCCTAGAACCAGACCTAATTCTTCGAAATCCAGACCGGGCACCTTTTGAATCTCCATGGTATTGAGTCGATCCTCCAGCCATTTGTATTTATCGTCAGCAGGGGGATGTTACTCCTCAGAGTAGTCAGGTTCATCTTCTTCATACGTTGGATTATTGTCTTCTTCCTCTAACTCCTCGTTATCTTCCTCTTGATTATCCCCTCCCTTTGACGAGGTTGCAGAATCTAGAGCTCGGTTAGCTGGTCTTCTTCTTCCCACACTCGAAACACGAACTGGTCTCTTTCCCCTCTTAGCCTTCTTTTTGACGATCAGAGCTTTCAGGTCTTCTTGCCCCCTGGGTCAGAGTCAGGAACATTTGCTGGAACTAAGCGTTTTGAGCCTGAAGGTCTTTGATTTTTTGTTCAAGAGCCATTTCTTCTTGCTGAAATAAACAACGGAGGGATAAGAAGCTTGTACTTGGAGTACCTGTTATGAAATGACATGTGTGATATGGTGGGAGAACTGACTTGAAGGTTTTGCGTTTTATCGCAAATGTTACGGTTAGAAAGAGTCGCCACCGACTTTTCTTTCATCCAAAAGGAAAGGTGAAAAAGCACAGGAAAGACCTTTGAGATTGTTTCTTGAGTTTGGGGGGTATATTAAGAAAAGGGAAGGTATTAGCACCCTTTTCATCCATGGTTTTCCATGGGCTCTTAGTTACTTGCTAGATCATTTTCTTTTGTTTGAAAATGTGCTTTGTGTGGTTTTGAAAGTATTTTGAAAAAGAGGATATTGTTTAGGCAATCTTTGTAATGATTCTCGTTCGTAAGAATGTATACAAAGATGTTTGTCTTTTTGAAATGTTTTCAAGTTTGTAAGATGTTTGAAAGTGTATGTGATTGTTTTGAAAATAGCAAGGATATTTGTTTTGAAATGGAGCAAGTAACTAAAAGTAATCTACCTACTCAAATGTCTTTCTTGTTCATTTTCTTTTCTTTTGATATTGTTGTCTTACCATTGATTTGGTAAGCAACCCTATCTTTGGATGTAAACAGGACAGACGTGGGTCATCGTATAGTTATGATTAACAATGTTGCAAAGTATCTTAGCATTTTTAGAGGTACTAAGATAATTTTGTAAAGCAACTTTAAATAACATCATCGAGGGACTATGATATTGTATTTGTTTGTTTTTGCTAAGATACCTCACATGCGTAATATGGCCATTTTTGTACAAGGCAACCAAGTGAAGTAACCCTAGGGTGCTTGTGTGCAAGTGTGTCATTTTCATGTTTGATTTTGTCTTGGATTAGGGTTTTCTATTTGGTTGATTTTATCTTTCCATACAAACCCTAATTACTAACATGTTATGTAAAGCGATAAATTACGAAATTTAAAGATTACTACGCTATTACAACCTTTTGTGGGAGGGGGGGTACACAATTGATGAATGGGGATTGCAATAATATAAACTTAATTAATCTATTACAACCAAATTGAACTTATACAAGTATTGGAATAAATAATGTACAAAATAAATTAAATATGTAAATATGTATGAATGCAAAGAGGATTTTGTTTGGTTTTTATGTGAAAAAAGTTTTAATCCTAAACCTAATAAATAAATCAAGATTATTTCAAATTAATTAAGGAAGGAAATGTTTTTTTAGAAAAGATTTTGATTAAACCCTAATTCTAATTTATTAAAATAAAATAAATTTCTCTAAGTATTTTTGTATTTTTTGTTTTGAAAAATAATGTATGGTATTTATAAAGTATTTTGGTCTTTTTATATGTTAAAATAAATATTTTAATAGGTATGAAGAAAAATAAGTATTTAACCTAATTCTATTTTAATTTACAAATTTATTTAACAAAAATAGATAATATATAACTAAATAAAAATATTTTTTTATGAGAAAATAAAATAAAACAAAATATAATATTGATCATTTTGTATTTTTTATGATTTTTATTATTAAGGAAAATATATTTAATAAAATGGAAATGAAAATAAAATGAATAATAAAAATATATGGGCCAGGGGTGCCATGAGTAAACTGGAGGCAGGAAGTTAGAAAAAATATAGGGCCCAATGTCCAGAAGCCCATGCTGCAAACAAACAAAAAAAGTTTTAAAAAAGTATGAAAAATTGCAAAAGGCAGCGCCAAGGCTCGAACCCGTGACCTAGGACATTTTTGCACGCTGCCTTATCACTGTGGTGGCTGTACATCCGTTAGTCTAAATGAAAACAAAAATACATAACATGAAACCCTTCCTTTCCCTGTACTTCATCTTCAACCTTTGGCCAGCCGGACCTCCTGTAACTTTTTCATTTCTCAATAAAAATGGAAAGTGATAACATGAACATTATAGCATTTTACCTCACAATTCTAACCATGTGCATAACTAAAACTATAAGTCTAAGATCAAAGAGAATTTTGTTGGCCCTAATTCTTAACCTAATTTTTTCAGAAACTTCAAACTTAAAATTCTCTAAACTCAGGCCAAATAAATGCAAGCTATGGACATGTACAGCTTCATAGAAATGATGTCTACATTCTATATTCACAAATGGAAAGCTAACTGTGTTTGTATCAAGAGTTAGAAAAACAGAAAACTCACCTTGAAAATGGAAATCGTGTTTTGAAAATGAGCTTGCTTTAGGATGTTGTGATGATCAGGTTAGCTTCCTTGAACCTCTAGGAAGCTAATGCAAAACTTAGCTTGTCTTGAGGGTGGCTGGAATAGTCTGGAGAAGTCCACCTGTGTTACTCTGTTTTTGAACTTCAACAATGGGGAAGATGGAGTTACAGTGATGTTTCAGGGTGTGGGATGGTTTACTTGTATGGTAAGGAAGTTTGGGAAAGCAAAAGGCCTGAAAACGCACGAGAAGAATGGAAGATTAAGTTCACAAGTCAAAAATGGAAAGTTTGGAGGCTTGTTATGTAATTTCTGATTCTAAGGTGTTTCAAGGCTTGGGCATGCTTGGTTTTAGTTGCAAAATTATGGCTTTATATAGAGCAAGAGGTTAGAGGACTTGTGCTTGCTCAGAAGTACAAGATCACATGTCTTGCTACATTTCTTGTTTTTGAAGCAAGTGTGAGAAATGACTTCTTAAGGCATCAATCTGAGCTTATAGGGTGGCTTGAAGCTCTAAACACGTTTTGCTCAAGTTTAGAGACTTGGTTTGTGCAAAAAGAACAAGTCCAAGGCTCAAGAAATGAAAAAATGCAAAAAGCAAGCTTTTCTAAATTGGTAATATTGCCTTTCTTCCAAAAAATGGCTATTTCCTTGTACAATGCATTGAATGCTTGGCTTTAGGGAATGAAACCTTGTGCAACTCATTAATGGTGGAGTGACAAATGCGTTTGAGGCCTGAAAAGTGAAGATTGTACAACCAATTTGCAAATTTGAAAACTTGTTCTTCATGAAATGGTTTGAAATCAAGGTGAGAAATTGCCAACTTCACCTCTTCGATTCTCCCTACTCAAGAATGATCTCAAGGAGTTCTTGGACATTTTGGAAATATTGTAATGTTCTCTATAACCCATCTTTGAAATTATTTTGAATATTCCTCTTGGAACTAGGTGAAAAGTTGCCATGAAATTAGGTCAAAAACCTGCCTAACTAGGGCAAAATTTCACTAAGTTATTTTAGTTCATGAGCATGTATTCACAAAATCATATCTTGAAGTCCAAGCATCTTTAGGAATTTTTTTTGAAGAAAAGTTGTATATTTAATGGATATCTACAACTTTCATGTTGGGAACTTCCTTTGAATCATTTTGTATCATGGTAAAAATTTGGCCTAAAGTTGAGAAAAATAAGAAATTTTCTATACTTAGAAAGTTTTCTAAGTTAGAATTTTTCAGCTTTTCAAATACAAATCTTAAATATTTGGTTTCTTGATGAACAAGTTTCACATTTTGACATGTTTTGATGAATTATGATCCTTGGCACTTGAATTTGACCAAAAAATCGAAGTTTGACTTTTCAGTACACAGTTGACTTTTGATCAGTTGACTGAAAAATTCATCTATCAATCCAATGGATTTGCAATGTTTTGAACCATGTCATTAGGTCAAGATGATGCAATTGAACTCTTGAGATCATTCCTTAAACCAATTGACCATTTTCTAGGTCAAAAATCAAAAATTGCCCATTCTCAGTCAAAACCCTAATTTTGACCATTTTGCCCTTTTGATGATTTGATCAAATTTCTTGGGGGAAATGTGGTCCAAACTTGATCAAATGATACATATGAGTCTAAGATGTTGATGTGGATAAAAAATTATGAAGTTTGACTGTAAATTGGCCATAGTTGACTTTTTCCCCAATACAATTGATTTTTAGGTCAACTGTCTAATTGACTGATCAAAATGTGATTCAAGGCTTGAAACTTGACATGAGTAATCTTGGGGGTCCATGATGATCCTTGAAAGTAAAATGAAGCATTGATAGTCCAAAAAATCCTTGTGCAAACTCAAACCCTAATTTTGGTCATCAATGCATGAGGAGGTGTCTTGAGCTGGTCAAACCCTAATGCAGTCTTGAGTCAAAGAGATCTTATGAGGAAATTATTGATAAGTGAGAGGGAAAGTTTTGGGGTACAACAGCTGCTCCAGTTCAATCTTCTTAAACCTGAAGAGTTAGACTGACGAGTTTTGCCATTCGTGACTCGAAGGTGGAAGATGATTGGACACTAGAATGCCCATAAATTTGCACTCGATGATGTAATGATATAAGGAATGGGCTTACAGATTCCATTTGGAGAGGTGACAGAAGTTTGTAGGAGATGGGCTTAAAGATGCCATCAAAGGTGATTGTTGAATTGTAATTTGTAAGCTGGAAGAATGAGTATCAACATGGCGTCCGTGTCTGGAGCGTATATGTACTGTATCTGAAAGTCGAATCCGAATGAATATCAGAATGGAATCCATGTTTGGAGCGTATCTGAACTGTATTAAAAGGTTGAATTTGAATGAGCATCAGAATGACATCTGTGTTTAGAGCGTATCTGAACGGTATCTACAAAGTTAAATCTGAATGAGTATCAAAATGGCTTCCGTGTTTGGAGCGTATCTGAACTGTATTTGCAAAGTTGAATCTGAATGAGTATCATAATGGAATTCGTGTTTGGAGCGTATCTGAACTGTATCTGAAGGTTTGAATCTAAATGAGTATCAGGATAGCATCCGCGTCTGGAGCGTATCTAAACTGTATCTGAAAAACTCTGAACATTGTTAATGATAACTGTTAATCTTATCCTGAAAAGGGTAAAATATTAGCTTAAAATGCCAAGTCATGATACAGGAAATGTATGCATAATGGGATTATATTGTATGCATTCGTGTTTATCAATGTTTATGATATATGAATGCGATGCATGCGTATGTGAGTTGATTTGCTGTATTGCTATTTGATTTAGGGAAAATAAATCCCTGACTGTTGCTGAGGATATGGAGTGTAAATCTTCATGTTGATGAGTTTCTGTTTTGAGAAATAAACTCTGTTGTAAATGCCATGTGCTGCTTGTAGATCCTGTTGGGGAATCTTGAAAAATTTGACGACTTCTACTAGGGATTAATAATTTGAAATTTTGTTCCGCTGGGGATTTAAACGATGTACTGCATAAGGTTACTTATGGAATAGCCTAGAGGCATTTCTCTATCCTTTCAACCTATAAATAATTGTCTTTTCTATTTTGTTTTATTCGTAAATAATAATTATGTTCAAATGCATATGCTCAACAATGAATCATTAGGCGTTTTTGTAAACAAGACCTAAGTGTAAAGAAAAGACAAATACTTTTTGCACTTTCAAAGGAATATTTTATATTGACTTTGAGTAAGTATTTTTTATACAAGGAGACAAACATTCCAGTAAGAGAGTGCTGTTGTAAAAAAAATGAAAATTTTGATATAAAGAAAAGATAGTTATGTGTACAAAAAATCCCATGGGGTTTTCATTCTGCTATAGCCTTCGTATCTCTGAGCATCTTGTCTATTTGTTGCCTTGTCCGAAGCTGATTGAATTAATCAGAACCTCTGAGTTTGTCATTGGAAGCCAAAGGTTGTCCATAAAGTGATCCAACGAGATATAGTCATACGCTTTAATTCCCTAACTTTTGCCTGGACCGCCCTTTCGGGTTTTCAGTCCACTGGGAAACCCTTTTTTGCACAAGTCGCCCTTTCGGGTTTTCAACTTGTCGGGTATACAAATTTTTTCATTTTATCCCTAACTTTTGCCCGAACCCTTTTGGTTCGCCAGGATGCCCTTATTTTACCTAGGCGTGTCAACCTAGCGGGTCTCTTATGCGTAGTATCTTTTGACTATGTCCGCATTTGCAGGGTGCGGTAGGTTATCACCATCCATGGTGGTCAAGATCATTTCTCCACCAGAGAAAATGTTTTTGATTACAAATGGTCCTTCATAGGTAGGAGTCCATTTTCCCCTGGGATCACCTTGTGGTAAGATGATGCGTTTGATCACTAGATCCCCAACTTGATACACTTGGCGTCTGACATTCTTGTTGAAATCCTTGATCATCTGTTTTGATACATTTGACCATGGAAAACAGTAGTAAGTCTCTTCTCATCAATCAAATTCAGTTGATCAAGTCGATTCTGGATCCAATTGTCTTCATTTAACCCTGCGACCTTCATAATCCTCAGAGAGGGGATCTGGACCTTGATAGGCAAGACAACCTCCATGCCGTAAACCAAGGAATAGGGTGTTGTCCCTGTTGATGTGCGAGCCGTGGTACGATATCCGTGGAGAGCGAATGGTAGCATCTCATGTCAGTCTTTGTATGTGACTGTCATTTTCTGTATGATCTTTTTAATGTTCTTATTTTGGGCTTCTACAACACCATTCATCTTCGTCCGATAAGGAGAAGAATTGTGATGTTGAATCTTGAATTGTTCGCACAAGGCAGTGATCATAGTGTTGTTGAGATTTGTACTGTTGTCAGTGATGATCCTTTCGGGGATACCATACTGGCAAATGAGATTTTGCTTGATGAAACGGGTAACAACGTTCTTGGTGACGGAAGCGGAGGAAGCTGCCTCCACCCACTTTGTAAAATGATCAATGGCCACTAAGATGAAGCGGTGTCCATTGGAGACTGTCAGCTTGATTTCCCCAATCATTTAATTCCCCACATAGCAAAGGGCCAGGGAGCCGTCAAGACATTCAGAGGAACCGGAGGTATGTGCACCCTGTCAGCATAAATTTGGCACTTATGGCAGGTTCGGGAGTGTTGATAGAAATCTGCTTCCATGGTAGACCAGTAATAGCCTGCCCGTAGGATTTTCTTTGCCATCGTATGACCACTAGAATGGGTGTCAAAAGTGCCTTTGTGTAATTCAGACATGATCCTTTCAGCTTCAACCTTATCTATGCACCAAAGTAACACCGAGTCATGATTTCGTTTATACAGGATGCCATTACTAAGGAAGAACTTAGCAGAGAATCTCCTTAAGAACTTTTTTATCATTGATTGAAGCTCCTTCTGGATATTCTTGAGTCTCGAGATACCTCTTGACCTCATGAAACCAAGGCTGGTCCACAACTTCTTCAGTATTAATCTCGTGACAGTGTGCTGGTTCATCCATTCGTTTGATGGTGATATGGGGAGCCTCGTTATCCCAATTAAGTTTAAACATAGATCACATTGCAGCTAGAGCGTCTGCTAGCTGATTTTCTTCTCGCGGGAAGTGCTCGAAGGTAATCTCCTTAAAATGTGGTAGCAATGTCAAAACATGTTCTTTGTAAGGGATAAGGTTTGGGTGTTTGGTATCCCATTCCCCTTTAATCTGATTGATGACCAAAGCTGAGTCTCTAAATACATCCAATGATTTGATCCCCAAGTCTATGGCAGCGCTGAGACCAAAGATGCATGCTTCGTATACCGCCATGTTATTCGTACAATTGAAGCAAAGTCTGGAAGTAAAGGGAGTATGAAACCCTTCCGGAGATATGAGTACAACACCGATACCATTACCAAGTGCATTGGATGCTCCGTCAAAGAACAGGGTCCATCGGGATCCTTGTTCAGGTCCGTCATATGGCCTGAATTCTTCACAGTTGTCTAATGTCATGATGTCTTCATCCAAAAAATCGAACTTCATGGACTGGTAGTCTTCTACGGCTTGGTGAGCAAGGTGATCAGCCAATACACTGCCCTTTATATCTTTCTGGGTAGTATACTATATGTCATACTCTGTCAGGATCATCTGCCATCTCGCTATTCTTCCAGAAAGAGCAGGCTTCTCGAAGATGTACTTTATCAGATCCATCTTAGATATCAACAAGGTAGTATGAGTCAACATATACTGTCTTAGCCGGCGAGCAGCCCATGCCAGAGCGCAAAAATTTTTCTCGAGCAGTGAATATCTGGTTTCACAGTCAGTAAACTTTTTTCTCAAGTAGTAAATAGCGTGCTCTTTTCGGCCAGACTCGTCATGCTGCCCCAATACACACCCCATTGAATTTTCTAAAACAGTCAGATACATAATAAACGGTCTTCCCTCGACTGGTGGCATTAACACAGGAGGATCTTGTAAATACTCTTTGATTTTATCAAAAGCAACTTGACATTCATCATTCCATTTGACTACTTGATCTTTCTTCAATAGTTTGAAGATTGGCTCACAAGTATCTGTCAGGTGAGAAATGAATCTGGCGATATAATTCAAACGTCCCAAGAATCCTCTAACTTCCTTCTCAGTACGAGGAGCAGGCATCTCTTGTATTGCTTTAACTTTGGCAGGATCAACCTCAATACCTTTGTTGCTGACAATAAAACCTAGGAGCTTACCAGACAGTACCCCGAATGTGCACATGTTTGGATTCAACCTTAGCTTGTACTTCTTCAGTCTCTCAAACAGTTTTTGTATGTGATCAAGATGCTCTTCTTCTGTTTGCGATCTGGCTATAATATCGTCCATGTAGACTTCTATTTCATGATGTATCATGTCGTGAAATAAAGCTACCATGGCACGCTGATAGGTTGCCCCAGCATTCTTTAGTCCGAATGGCATCACCTTGTAACAGAATGTGCCCCACTGTGTGACGAACATTGTTTTCTCCATGTCCTCAGGTGCCATTTTGATTTGGTTGTAACCTGAGAATCCGTCTGTGAAGGAAAACACTTTGTGTTGTGCCGTATTGTCAACTAGGATATCAATGCGGGGGAGTGGAAAATCACCCTTAGGGCTTGCCCTATTCAAATGTACGTAGTTCACACACATTTGTACTTTGCCGTCCTTTTTGGGCACAGGAACAACATTGACAACCCATTGGGAGTAAGAGGTGACAGCCAAGAATCCAACGTTAAATTTCTTCATGACCTCTACTTTAATCTTTTCTGACATATCCGGCCTCATTCGACGTACCTTTTGCTTTACTGGCGGGCAATCTTCTCTTGTAGGCAGACGATGTACCACAATATCTTCATCAAGTCCTGGCATGTCTTCATATGACCGGGAAAAGACTTCGATATATTCATGCAACAACCGAATCAGGCGCTCCTTGACACTAGGTTTCAGATTGGCACCCACTTTGACCTCTTTTTTATCTTCTTCGGTACCTAGGTTGATTGAATCCATGGGTTCCTCGTGAGGCTGAATGGTTCTCTCTTCTTGCTGTAGTAGTCTGGCAAGTTCCCTTGGTACTTCATAATCTTCCTCACCTTAGTCTCCGGCTTGGTAGATCAGATTCTCAGAGTCACAAAAGGCCATAGCAGATCGTTACCCATGGGATCCAGAATGGATGTATACCTGCATTGTGAGTGTGGGTGTGTGTAAGGGTATAACTATATTTGAAAGAAAATAAAATGTAAAAGAAAAATCAATGAGCACAAAATTTTGAATGCGAAAATGTCCATGATTCATTGATGTCATATGAAGATGAAATAATAACCCTTACAAATGGACCATTGTGCCTCGGGTAAGACACAAGGTTTTAAGAGTGCAAATTGTTTTGAATATTACAGATCCAACAAAATGTAAAGATAAATTACTATGATGAAAGTGATTGGGATGAAATCTCTGGCCTCCCAATTGCTGAGCCCTCCATTAACAGTTGGAAAGATCCATTCCTCCAGGTTGTAGCCATCTTCACCATCTTCTACCGCGTTAACCTCAGGGTTGCTAATCTTCAAGGGTGGCCCTCCAGCACGGGCAAGACGTACAACCTTTTGAGCACTTGAAGTAAAACCTAGGCCAAACTTGTCAGACTTATACGGGATATCTAGAAGTTATCCTCAGATAGTGCATCCTCCTTCTTCTACTACTGCTTTGGCGTCCTTTAGTGATGACATCCGGAGTGGAGACCTTGTAATCTTGGGAGCAGCCTTGGTCACCGCACCTCTTGGGGGACCTCTTCAAAGTATTGAAAAGGAGTTTCAATGAATTCACCGTCCAATTCCACATATCTGAAGGAATTGAGATGGCTGATCATGTATTTTTCCTCTCCATGTACCGTGATAATTTTCCCTTGGACCGGATACTTCAACATCTGGTGTAGTGTAGAGGTAACAACGCCAGCATTATGGATCCATGGCCAGCCTAGCAAGTAGGATTAAGAGGGGCGGATATCCATTACATAAAAGGTTGAATTGAAAGTTTGAGTTCCCATCTTTATGGGGATATCCACTTCCCCGTGCACCATCCTCTTCGAACCGTCAAAAGCCCTTACCATTATGTTGCTTGGCTTCAAAGTTAACCCTTCACAGTCAAGTCTGTCGAGAGCTTTTTTGGGTAATACATTCAGGGATGAGCCCGTATCCACCAAAACATGGGCCAGAGTTATGCCCATGCATTCCACTGAGACATGTAATGCCTTATTGTGCTTTCTTCCCCTTAGTGTTAGATCAGCATCCGAGAATCCTAGGCCGTTATCCGCAGTTAGGTTGGCCATGCAGTCTTGGAATTGATCAGTAGACGTCTCTTGAGGCACATGGGCTGTTTTTAGAAACTTCACCAAGGATTTTGCGTGTGCCTCGGAATACAGTAGTAATGCCAGCATGGAGATTTTGGAGGGAGTTTGCCCCAACTGTTCAACTACACCGTAGTCGCTCCTCTTTATAATTTTTAGGATGTCCTCCATTTCTTTCTTGGATGTCTCAGGGATAGTCAGCGATTGAGCCTTCGTTTGGACAAGCTCCACTTGAATACTCTTTCCTCGAGTCTCAGCAGCAGGAGTGTTGGTAGGAATGATAACAGGGGTTGTAATGTCTTTGTCAATAGGAGCACTTGCAGAGATGATTATGGGTACAGAAGTAACCTTTGGAGCAGTCACATGTATGATCACGGGTCCAAAAACTGCTTTTGGGGGAGTGATTTCTGGAGAAAAGATCCTACTGCTTCAGGTAATTTTACTAGTTCCGGCAATATTGCTGATGTCAGCATCTTTTTCTTCGGAATTTATCTCTTCGGCGACCGGCCGGTCTTGTTTGATGCCATAGTAGTAAATATCCCCTCCGTAATTCCACGACACGGTCTTGTCTGATTTATATGGGACTGACCAATGCATATATAGTAGTAAATATCTCGCTCTCCTTTGAGTTGTATCCAATCCCTTTGTAGGTCTTCAAGAGATATGGGCATGCCAGGATGTAGGATAGTGTATGGAACATCTCCTTCCTTAACTGGCTCAATGATTACCAGGAGAATGGAGGGGTAAGGCATCATAAGACTCTGAGCATGAGTTCTTACCCATTTGAGGTAAGGCTCAAGAGGGATTGAATTCTTGTATCCCAAAGTCTTGCTGTCCACCTTGTTTAGCATCCTCCAAGCTCGGATAAATCTCTGGTGAAGACCTTGATCATCGTTGTCGTAGTCGAATACCAAACCTTGAATCAGCATCTCGTGCGGGCCATCCCTTCGGGCATAACCAAACTGCTTTAAGGCTAAACATGGGTTGTAGGTGATTCCTCCCCTAATTCCAAGTAAAGGGACATTAGGAAATTCTCCACAACGGTCGACAATGATAACATTCTCTTTGGAACGGGAGCACCAATGAATGTCTGAATGTTTGAGCATCATCAATCTTTGTGACCACCTTGAACCTTGCTCATTCTGTAAGACTGATTGGGGAAGATGAGAAATAAACTATCTTTCCAAGAGAGGAGTGCAACACATGAGGACACCTCTTTTCCTCATTGTGCGAGTGTGAAAAGAGTGTAGGATATCCCCTAGTAATATAGGCATCGGGTTACGTGATATGAAGATTTTGACAGTGTTCACATCTATGAGTTGGTCAGGATTTGGAAACAAAACCATCCCATAGATGAGGAGAGCCACAATTTCCTCAAAGGCTTGCAACTCTAGGGAATTCCAACAAATTTGGGCTTTCTCAAACAGGAACTTTGCTAGGAAACCTTTGACACCACTCCTTGTTTCCCAATGGGTTGTAACATCAGATGAGTGCAAGTGTAGAGCTTGAGAAATCTCTTCTGGATTTGGATCTCTTTTAGTACCGTTGAAAGGTAGTTGATTGAGAATGGGAATCCTAAAGAGTTGGGAGAATTCTTCCAAAGTAGGCACAAGTTGATAGTCGAGAAATGTGAAGCAATGGTGCAAAAGATCAAAGAACTGAAATAGCACCTTCATCATATCTTCATCTGTGTTGGAGGTGACCAAGTTAAGTAGACGACCATGTCTCTCGGTGAATGGAGAGTTCTCAGTAATTCTTGAAACTAGCTCCTTTAGTTATGGAGGAATTCTCACAAGTTTGACTTGAATAGTTTTCCTGCGAAGTGAATCCATATCCTACAAAACAAAAACAAAGATGAATCCAAAAATCCTTGAAATGGTTAGTGGATGTATATGATGTTCATGATGTCCATGATGTTATGTACAAGTGTGCATATACAAGCAAAGCAAATAAATCCTAGGTTTAGGCTTACATGGAGTTTATAGGTAAGTACCCTCTTGAAGTTTAGTTGGCTTAAACCTGTCCTAGCAATAGTAACTGGGTTCTAAGGAGCTCAATATCACTGGATTGTTTCCTTGGTCATTGTTTCAGCTGAAACCTCTTTAATAGCGACCGAAATATCCCAAGAAACCAAACCTTAATGAGTGTAGTATCGAGTATCTACCAACTTCGGACTGCACCAAAGTCGGTCATCTCACTACATCCTAAAGGCCAAGTTGGTCAAGTAAAGGTTCTAGAAGTTCATTAGTGCTCCATGACCCCGTATTCTCTTTGATTAACTCAAAGGCTACCGGTACCCACAAATATGTCTCACTAACGTAGCTATTGCTTAGACCATGTCGGTATACCCCGCACAGTTTCCACAATTTATTGCTACTTACCTATAATGTATCCCAAATCCGGGTATTGGATTCAAACCCAAACAAAGAACCATAATGTAAAGCATACAAATAAAACATTGTAAGCAAGTAAATATGATCTAATCCCTAAGGTAACCCCACTTTTAGAATTTTCCCCAGCAGAGTCGCCAGTTCTGTGATACGGTGGGAGAACTGACTTGAAGGTTTTGCTTTTTATCGCAAATGTTGCGGTTAGCAAGAGTCTCCACCGACTTTTGTTTTATCCAAAAGGAAAGGTGAAAAAGCACAGGAAAGACCTTTGAGATTGTTTCTTGAGTTCAGGGGGTAGATTATGAAAAGGGAAGGTATTAGCACCCTTTTCATCCATGGTTTTCCATGGGCTCTTAGTTACTTGCTAGATCATTTGCTTTTGTTTGAAAATGTGCTTTGTGTGGTTTTGAAAGTATTTTGAAAAAGAGGCCATTGTTTAGGTAATCTTTGTAATGATTCTCGTTCATAAGAATGTATACAAAGATGTTTGTATTTTTGAAATATTTTCAAGTTTGTAAGATGTTTGAAAGTGTATGTGATTGTTTTGAAAATAGCAAGGATATTTGTTTTGAAATGGAGCAAGTAACTAAAAGTAATTTACCTACTCAAATGTCTTTCTTTTTCATTTTCTTTTCTTTTGATATTGTTGTCTTACCATTGATTTGGTAAGCAACCCTGTAACACCCCTTCTAATAAACCCCGAATTAAACGATATAATTAAAATCAGAGAAAATAAAATTTGCACGGAAGGAGTGTCACAACATCAATTCACATATTCAAGAAAAACGGACATGACATATTCGTCACTTTAATCATTTAATCACATAATACATTCATGGCATATACTTTCTTTTTCGTGCAAACGCAACGGAATCATAATAACTTCATGTCCAAAGGAGGAATCAAAATATAAAATTTAAGGCATTAAGTCATACGGTTCATACACCAAACATGTTATCAAGTCATAATATACATACATCAACATATAATCAAAACAATGGATTATATACAAGTATAATCCATATACAAAATATACGAGTTCGAATGCAGACACCTAACCCCCAAGTGTTACAACCAGAGCATCGACTCGATAAACCAAAATAAAACGGAATACAATCCAAATGCATCCGTTAAGCTAGTGCCTCGCACTACCGTCTTAGGTACCTGAACAATGCCGAAGCAAGCATTTTCCAACAGAAGGGTAAGAATTCCAACAAACATAAAGTATGTAAATTGAAGCAAATGAAAGGCATTAAATAAAGGAATCTTACTCTTTTTCCAACTCTTACATAAACTACATAATATATTCATTTAATCAAATTATCATATTCAACAACTCAAAGAAAACAAACACAATCAATTTTATTTACCAATTAGCATATAATGCATAATATTCAGCAACACATAAACTCAATAAAACGTGTACGTGCGACTCGACACAACGACACGACTCATGCATGTGGTACCAATCATCTATTATCCTTCGGACTTGCCGATGTCTATTCCTCAGACAAATAATCACAAAAGCCCATTCTCTAAGCTTTCAAACCCCCACTCTGAGTTTGGGACGAGCCACTAGCCTCCACGAGACTAACAGACATCGCCTCTTGACACGACTTATGATGCAATGTGCAATTCAATCAACAACAATATGCAAATCAAGACATCCCTCTATCTCAATTATAAGCATACATCACCATAATTCAACCCCATGAATTAATCTCACAATATTGCACAACAAACATCATTTATTTCATTTCAACAATTATCACACAACACCAAAATATTCATAAACCAAACACATCATTTCCGGAATCGGCAATTAACCAAATATCTCGAATATTCAACACAGTTACAATTTAATTCATCTTCGGTCGTACTCAAAATATTAAGTTTTACCAATTAATCGTAACTGGTTATATTAATTAATTACACTGTTAATTATAATATATATTAATATATTAATTAAATTATTAATATAACATAATATTTATAAACTGAACAATGTTATTTCCGGAATCGACATTTCATAACACATTTCAAATCTACCACACATCTATGATTTAATTAATCTCCAGTCGAAACCAAAATATTAAGTTTCATCGATAAACCGTAACCGGTTATATAATTAATCACACTATTAATTATAATATATATAAATATGTAATATATATTATAAACTATTTATAAATATATATTACAAGTTATATATACTATATGTTCAGTTACGTAACAAAGAAAAGAAACTTAACGTGCACCCCCCCCCCCCCCCCCTTCTTCTCCATTGCCATTTTCACATAACAGAGAAATTATATTTTTTCTAACAGTCAACAATAATCTAATTTCTTAAATTGAAAAACCGAAATCAAATGCAATAAAAATACACTAGATGTTTAGAGGAAGTCTAACCCTTACCGATTAGTCTCCGGAACGAGCTTTTTCAGTTGATTTTTCAGAACTTTTCCTCTTTTCTTCAACCCTAACTTTTCCTCTATTTTCCTCTTTTCTTAAACCCTAGCTTTTCCTCTATTTTCCTCTTCTGCTACTCCACTTTCTCACTTTTCTCTCTTTCTGGTTTTATTTTTTATTTATAACTCCCTCTAACTACTACTACTACTACTTATATTATATAATAAATAATACTAACTTATCTTAATATATATATATCATACTTACTTTATAAAACTAACCTATTATTATATAACATTAACTTATATAAATATATATATGAAACTAACATACAGATACATATATAACATTATTATATAAACTAACTTAATATAATTCAATAAATACTAATATAATTCAATTATCACCAATTAATCAATTAACACACATATTAATATATACTCATCAAAATACGATATTATCTTATAAAAATAATTATTTTCTGGTAAATCGAATAAACTAAATTAATCACATACCAGACCGAATTACCGACTAAATAATTATCGATTTACCAAAATAAATATCAACCGGTCATTTTTAGAAAATAATAATTTAAATAATATTAATTAAAATGGGGTGTTACAACTCTCCACCACTTAAAAGATTTTCAGCCTCGAAAATTACCTCTAAACGAACAACTCGGATTATGAATCCCGCATCCGGCTTTCAAGCTCCCAAGTTATGTTTCCATTAGCCGCACCACCCCACACCACCTTAACCAAAGAAATCTCTCTTCCTCTAAGTTGCTTCACTTTCCGATCTTCGATTCTTGTCGGCAAAGTCTCAACGGTTAAGTCTTCTCTAACTTCCACATCGTCCACTTGCACCACATGTGACGGATCCGCAATATACTTTCGCAATTGCGACACATGAAACACATCATGTAAATTGGAAAGTGATGGTGGTAATGAAATCATATACGCCACATTACCAATCCTTTTCGAAATTTGATACGGACCAATAAACCGAGGTGTCAACTTCCGCAATTTAAGAGCCCGACCAACACCCGTCGTAGGATTCACTCTCAAAAACACATGGTCATCCTTCTTGAAATCAAGAGGCTGCCTCCTCTTATCATGGTATCTCTTTTGGCAACTTTGTGAAATTTACATCTTCTCTCTAATCAACTTAATCTTATCCGTAGTTTATTACACAATTTCCGGTCCAACCACCGCACTTTCTCCCGACTCGTACCAACATAAAGGTGTTCGACAACGCCTTCCATACAACGCTTAAAAAGGAGACATACCTATGCTAGAATGAAAACTGTTGTTATATGTAAACTCAATCAAAGGCAAGTAACTTTCCCAAGAACCTCCTTGTTCTAACACACAAGCACGCAAAAGATCTTCGAGTGATTGAATGGTTCTCTCCGTTTGACCATCCGCCTGTGGATGATAAGCGGAACTCAAACGTAACTTAGTACCCAAAGCTCGTTGCAAACCTTCCCAAAAATCTAGATGTGAATCACGGGTCTCTATCCAAAACAATGCACGTCGGAATACCATGCAAACATACAATCCGCTCCACATACAACTTCGCAAGCTTCTCCATCGAGTAATCCATTCTAATTGGAATAAAGTGAGAAGATTTTGTCAATCTATCCATTATAACCCAAATAGCCTCATAGCTACCCGGGGTCCTCGGCAAAACCAAAACAAAATCCATCGAGACACTGTCCCACTTCCATTCCGGTATAGACAAAGGTTGTAACAAACTGGAAGGCTTTTGATGCTCTATCTTGGACTTTTGACATACCAAACACGAATACAAAAATTCCGCAATTTCCTTTTTCATACTCGGCCACCAAAAAAACTTTCCTAAATCTTGATACATCTTTGTGGCATCGGGATGAATGCTCAACCCACTTTGGTGTCCTTCCTCAAGGATCCTCTTTTTCACATCTCCCACATCGGGAACACAAACTCTATCACGACATCTCAACACGCTGTTCTCATCAATTCTAAACTCTCCTCCTTGACCTTGGTTAACTAAAGTCAATTTGTCAACCAAAACCAAGTCCTATTTTTGTCCTTCTCTTATCTCATCCTATATTCCACTTGTAATCTTCAACATACCAAGTTTCACATCAAAGTAAGTTTCTTCACAAACCAAACTCAAGTCGCAAAACTGTTCAAGTAATTCCCACTCTTTAACCATTAGCATAGACATATGCAATGATTTTCTACTCAATGCATCGGCAACCACGTTCGTCTTACCAGGATGGTAATTCAAACTAAAGTCATAATCTTTTAGGAACTCCAACCACCTCCTCTTCCTCATATTCAACTCTTTCTTATCAAACAAATATTTCAAGCTCTTATGATCACTGAAAATGTCGAATCTCGATCCAAACAAGTAATGTCTCCAAATCTTCAACACAAACACCACAGCTTCTAACTCTAATTCATGAGTCGGATAATTCCTCTCATGCACTTTAAGTTGCCTTGAAGCATAGGCCACCACTTGTCCACCTTGCATCAACACACCACCTAACCCCATCAATGAAGCATCACAATACACTGTAAACAGTTCGGATGGATTAGGTAAAATCAAAACAGGAGTAGTAGTCAACCTTATCTTAAGCTCTTGAAAGCTATATTCATACTGAGTAGTCCATACAAACGCTTGCCCCTTTATCGTCAATTGTGTCAAAGGTAAAGCTAGCTTTGAAAAACCTTCAATGAACTTATGGTAATAACCGGCCAAACCAAGAAAACTTCGAATCTCAAAAACAGACTTAGGAGATTCCCATTCTGACACAACTTCAATCTTAGATGGATCCACGGAAATACCTCCACGGGATATCACATGTCCAAGAAAACTCACTTGCTCCAACCAGAACTCACACTTAGAAAGTTTAGCAAACAACTGATTCTCTTTCAGAATTGACAACACAATTCCTAAGTGCTCGGCATGCTCTTTCTCATTCTTCGAATAGATAAGAATGTCATCAATAAAGACCACCACAAACTTATCAAGGAAATCATGAAAGATTCTGTTCATGTACTCCATAAACACACCAGGTGTGTTTGTAACACCAAAAGGCATCACCGGATACTCATAGTGTCCATACCTCGTCCTAAACACCGTCTTTTGAATGTCACTAAGTTTCACACGAATTTGGTGATAACCAGATCTCAAGTCAATCTTACTGAACACACAAGCTCCTACCAACTGGTCCATCAAATCATCAATTCTAGGTAAAGGATACTTGTTCTTGATAGTAACTTTGTCCAACTGCCGATAATCCATACAAAGTCTCATCGTTCCTTCTTTCTTCTTTACTAACAACACCGGTGCACCCCACGGAGAAACACTCGGACGAATGAACTTCTTATTAAGTAACTCTTCAAGTTGGATCTTTAGTTCAACCAATTCTGATGGTGACATCTGATACGGAGCCATTGAAACAGGACTAGTACCAGGAACTAAATCAATAGAAAACTCCACTTCACGTTCTGGAGGTAAATCCGTAATCTCTTCCGGAAACACCTCTGGAAAATCACAAACAACAGGAACATCCTTTCTCACTCCACTATCACAAAGATTCATGTTCGCCATCAACACACATAATTCAGCCCCATCTCTAACACACCTCTTCATCTGTTGAGTAGACAAGAACGCAACGCCTTCTTTCTCGGACTCGAGAAAAAGAACCGCTTTAGCAAAATAATTGATATAGACGTAGTTGGCTCTCAACCAATCCATACCCAGAATGACATCAATCTGACTCAAAGGAAGACATACGAGATCCACTTTGAAATCTCTACCACACATATGCAAAGGACACTTCAAACAAATGACTGAAGTATAAACCGAACCCATCGCAGGCGTATCTATCTCCATACTTCTACCCAAATTAGATAACACAAGACCTAAACTAGTAGCACAATCCAATGAAATGAATGAATGCATAGCACCCGTATCAACAATAGCAATCAAAGGTACATTAAGGATAAAGCAAGTACCTCTGATCAACCTCTCATCCGCCGAAGTCTCGGCACCAGACAATGCAAACACTTTTCCTCGCTCCTTCTTTGGCTTCGTGCACTTTGTACTAATGCGCCCTTGCTCGCCACAGTTGTAGCAAGTCACACTAGCACCCAAACTGCACTCGTTAGATCGGTGACCAATCTTCCCACACTTGAAACAGGTCGACTCAACTTGGCGACACTCCATAGCACGATTTCCCTCTTTCCCACATCTATAGCACTTCACCAGAGTAGTAACTCCCCCACTTGAACTCTTGCCCACATTCATCGGTTTCTTCCCCTTTCCATCATAAGGCTTAGGACGCATTTTCCCCTTGCCTCTCTTGTCACTTAAACTCTTGTAGTAAGCACTACTATCACGACTATCCTCGTGATAGATACAACCTTTGTTCACCAATTTAGAAAAGCGGGTAATTTGTTTGTACCCGATTGCTCTCTTCACATCCGGCCTTAAGACGTTCACAAACTTCAAGCATTTAGATCTCTCAGCATTCACCGTATTATAGTGGGGACAATACTTGATCAATTCTTGGAATTTGGCGGCATACTCCACAATGCTACCACTCCCTTGTTTCAACTCCAAGAAATCCACCTCTTTCTTACCACGGACATCCTCGGGGAAGTAATTCTCCAAGAAAGTATCTCAGAACATTGCCCACGTAACCACGGTGTTCTCTTCATCGAACCTATAACTTGTGTTAATCCACCAATCTTATGCTTCCTTCACAAGCATGTGAGTTCCAAATTGCACTTTCTGAGCATCGGTGCAATTCATCCCTCGGAAAATCTTTTCAATGGCCTTCAACCACTCTTGAGCTTCTTCGGGCGTATGCTCTCCTTTGAAAGTAGGCGGGTTGTTTTTCTGAAACTTTCTAAGAGCACGGAAAGCATCATCAGCTCCATCATGTGGCACCGGATTAGCTTGCGGCCTCTGATTTAAGGATCCAACAAGCAATCGTAATGCCTCAGCAAGTGCATTATCAGTCCTCCCAGCTACCATCTTCTTCTGAACAACACAAAAGTATTAATCGTGTCAGATACACAATCAAATACAATGGGATTAGTAACATTCAGACCTGACAACTGACCGACAATGCTCTGATACCACTATTGTAACACCCCTTCTAATAAACCCCGAATTAAACGATATAATTAAAATTAGAGAAAATAAAATTTGCACGGAAGGAGTGTCACAACATCAATTCACATATTCAAGAAAAACGGACATGACATATTCATCACTTTAATTATTTAATCACATAATACATTCATGGCATATACTTTCTTTTTCGTGAAAACGCAACGAAATCATAATAACTTCATCTCCAAAGGAGGAATCAAAATATAAAATTCAAGGCATTAAGCCATACGGTTCATACACCAAACATGTTATCAAGTCATAATATACATACATCAACATATAATCAAAACAATGGATTATATACAAGTATAATCCATATACAAAATATACGAGTTTGAATGCGGACACCTAACCCACAAGTGTTACAACCAGAGCATCGACTCGATAAACCAAAATAAAGCGGAATACAATCCAAATGCATCCGCTAAGCTAGTGCCTCACACTACCGTCTTCGGTACCGGAACAATACCGAAGCAAGCATTTTCCAGTAGAAGGGTAAGAATTCCAACAAACATAAAGTATGTAATTTGAAGCAAATGAAAGACATTAAATTAAGGAATCTTACTCTTTTTCCAACTCTTACATAAACTACATAATATATTCATTTAATCAAATTCTCATATTCGACAACTCAAAGAAAACAAACACAATCAATTTAATTTACCAATTAGCACATAATGCATAATATTCAACAACACATAAACTCAATAAAACGTGTACGTGCGACTCGACACAACGACATGACTCATGTATGTGGTACCAATCATCTATTATACTTCGGACTTGCCGATGTCTATCCCTCAGACAAATAATCATAAAAGCCCATTCCCTAAGCTTTCAAACCCCCACTCTGAGTTTGGGACGAGCCACTAGCCTCCACGAGACTAACAGACATCGCCTCTTGACACGACTTATGATGCGGTGTGCAATTCAATCAACAACAATATGAAAATCAAGACATCCCGCTATCTCAATTACAAGCATACATCACCATAATTCAACCCTATGAATTAATCTCACAATATTGCACAACAAACATCATTTATTTCATTTCAACAATTATCACACAACACCAAAATATTCATAAACCAAACACATCATTTCCGGAATCGGCAATTAACCAAATATCTCGAATATTCAACACATCTACAATTTAATTCATCTCCGGTCATACTCAAAATATTAAGTTTTACCAATTAATCCTAACCGATTATATTAATTAATTACACTGTTAATTATAATATATATTAATATATTAATTAAATTATTAATATAACATAATATTTATTAACTGAACAATGTTATTTCCGGAATCAACATTTCACAATACATTTCAAATTTACCACACGTCTACGATTTAATTAATCTCCGGTTGAAACCAAAATATCAAGTTTCATCGATAAACCGTAACCGATTATATAATTAATCATACTATTAATTATAATATATATAAATATGTAATATATATTATAAACTATTTATAAATATATATTACAAGTTATATATATATATATATACTATATATTCACTTACGTAACAAAGAAAAGAAACTTAACGTACCCCCACCCCCCCCCCCCCCCCCCCCCCCCCCCCCCCTCTTCTCCATTGCCATTTTCACATAACAGGGAAATTATATTTTTTCTAACAGTTAACAATAATCTAATTTTTTAAATCAAAAAACCGAAATCAATGCAATAAAAATACACTAGATGTTTAAAGGAAGTCTAACCCTTACCGATTAGTCTCTGAAAACGAGCTTTTTCGATTGATTTTCCAAAACTTTTCCTCTTTTCTTCAACCCTAGCTTTTCCTCTTTTCTTCAATCCTAGCTTTTCCTCTATTTTCCTCTTCTGCTACTCCGCTTTCTCACTTTTCTCTCTTTCTGCTTTTTATTTTTTATTTTTATAACTCCCTCTAACTACTACTACTACTTATATTATATAATAAATAATACTAATTTATCTTTATATATTATATTATATATATATATATATATATATATATATATAATATATATATATATATATATATATATATATATATATATATATATATATATATATATATATATATATATATATATATATATATATATATATATATATATTATATTTATATATATATATATATATATATATATATATATATATATATATATATATATATATATATATATATATATATATATATATATATATATATATATATATATATATATATATATATATATATATATATCATACTTACTTTATAAAACTAACCTATTATTATATAACATTAACTTATATAAATATACATATGAAACTAACATACAGATACATATATAACATTATTATATAAACTAACTTAATATATTCAATAAATACTAATATAAATTTAATTATCACCAATTAATCAATTAACACACATATTAATATAACTCACTAAAATACGATATTATCTTATAAAAATAATTATTTTCCGGTAAAACCGATAAACCCAATTAATCACATACCAGACTGAATTACCGACTAAATAATTATCGATTTACCAAAATAAATATCAACCAGTCATTTTTAGAAAATAATAATTTAAATAATTTTAATTAAAACGGGGTATTGCAAACCCTATCTTTGGATGTAAACGGGACGGACGTGGGTCATCGTATAGTCATGATTAGCAATGTTGCAAAGTATCTTAGCATTTTTTGAGGGACTAAGATCATTTTGTAAAGCAAACTTGAATAACGTTATCGAGGGACTATGATCTTGTATTTGTTTGTTTTTGCTAAGATACCTCACATGCGTAATATGACCATTTTTATACAAGGCAACCAAGTGGAGTAACCCTAGGGGTGCTTGTGTGCAAGTGTGTCATTTTCATGTTTGATTTTGTCTTGGATTAGGGTTTTCTATTTGGTTGATTTTATCTTGCCATACAAACCCTAATTACTAACATGTTATGTAAAGAGATAAATTGCGAAATTTAAAGATTACTACACTATTACAACCTTTTGTGGGAGGGGGGGGGGGGGGGGGGGGTACACAATTGATGAATGAGGATTGCAATAATATAAACCTAATTAATCTATTACAACCAAATTGAACTGATACAAGTATTGGAATAAATATTGTACAAAATAAATTAAATATGTAAATATGTATGAATGCAAAGAGGATTTTGTTTGGTATTTATGTGAAAAAAGTTTTAATCCTAAACCTAATAAATAAATCAAGATTATTTCAAATTAATTAAGGAAGGAAATGTTTTTTTAGAAAAGATTTTGATTAAACCCTAATTCTAATTTATTAAAAGAAAATAAATTTCACTAAGTATTTTTGTATTTTTTGTCTTGAAAAATAATGTATGGTATTTATAAAGTATTTTGGTCTTTTTATATGTTAAAATAAATATTTTAAATAGGTATGAAGAAAAATAAGTATTTAACCTAATTCTATTTTAATTTATAAGTTTATTTAACAAAAATAGATAATATATAACTAAATAAAAATATTTTTTTATGAGAAAAAAAATTGATCATTTTGTATTTTTTATGATTTTTATTATTAAGGAAAATATATTTAATAAAATGGAAATGAAAATAAAATGAATAATAAAAATATATGGGCCAGGGGTGCCATGAGTAAACTGGAGGCAGGAAGTTAGCAAAAATATAGGGCCCAATGTCCAGAAGCATATGCTGCAAACAAACAAAAAAAGTGGAAAAAAGTATGAAAAATTGCAAAAGGCAGTGCCAAGGCTCGAACCCGTGACCTAGGACATTTTTGCGCGCTACCTTACAACTGAGGTGGCTGTACATCCGTTAGTCTAAATGAAAACAAAAACACATAACATGAAACGCTTCCTTGCTCTGTACTTCATCTTCAACCTTTGGCCAGGCGGACCTCCTGTAACGTTTTCATTTCTCAATAAAAATGGAAAGTGATAACATGAACATTATAGCATTTTACCTCACGGTTCTAACCATGTGCATAACTAAAACTATAAGTCCAAGATCAGAGAGAATTTTTTTGGCCCTAATTCTTAACCTAATTTTTTCAGAAACTTCAAACTTAAAATTCTCTAAACTCAGGCCAAATAAATGCAAGCTATGGATATGTACAGCTTCGTAACAATGATGTCTACATTCTATATTCACAAATGGAAAGCTAACTGTACCTGTATCAAGAGTTAGAAAAACAAAAAACTCACCTTGAAAATGGAAATCATGTTTTGAAAATGAGCTTGCTTTAGGATGTTGTGATGATCAGGTTAGCTTCCTTGAACCTCTAGGAAGCTAATGCAATGCTTAGCTTGTCTTGAGGGTGGCTGGAATGGTCTGGAGAAGTCCACCTGTGTTACTATGTTTTTGAACTTCAACAATGGGGAAGATGGAGTTACAGTGATGTTTCTGGGTGTGGGATGGTTTACTTGTATGGTAAGGAAGCTTGGGAAAGCAAAAGGCCCGAAAATGCACGAGTAGAATGGAAGATTCAGTTCACAAGTCAGAAATGGCAATTTTGGAGGCTTGTTATGCAATTTATGATTCTAAGGTGTTTTAAGGCTTGGGCATGCGTGGTTTTAGTTGCAAAATGATGGCTTTATATAGAGCAAGAGGTTAGAGAACTTGTGCTTGCTCATAAGTACAAGATCACATGTCTTGCTACATTTCTTGTTTTTGAAGCAAGTGTGAGAAGTGACTTCTTAAGGCATCAATATGAGCTTATAGGGTGTCTTGAAGCTCTAAACACGTTTTTATCAGGTTTAAAGACTTGGTTTTTACAGAAAGAACAAGTCCAAGGCTCAAGAAATGAAAAAAAAATGCAAAAAGCAAGCTTTTCTAAAATGGCAATGTTGCCTTTCTTCCAAAAATGGTTATTTCCTTGTACAATGCATTGAAGGCTTGGCTTTAGGGCATGAAACCTTGTGAAATTCATTAATGGTGGAGTGAAAAACGAGTTTGAGGCCTGAAAAAGTGAAGATTGTACAACCAATTTGCAAATTTAAAAACTTGTTCTTCATGAAATGGTTTGAAATCAAAGTGAAAAATTGCCAACTTCACCTCTTCGATTCTCCCTACTCAAGAATGATCTCAAGGAGTTCTTGGAAATTTTGGAAATCTTGTAATGTTCTATACAACCCATATTTTAAATTCTTTTGAATATTCCTCTTGGAACTAGGTGAAAAGTTGCCATGAAGTTAGGTCAAAAACCTGCCTAACTAGGGCAAAATTTCACTAAGTTATTTTAGTTCATGAGCATGTATTCACAAAATCATATCTTGAAATCCAAGAATCTTTAGGAAAAATTGTGTGAATCAAAGTTGTATATTTCATGGAGATCTATAACTTTCATGTTGGGAACTTCCTTTGAATCATTTTGTATCATAGTGAAAATTTGGCCTAAAGTTGAGAAAACAATAAGAAATTTTCTATACTTAGAAAATTTTCTAAGTTAGAATTTTTCAACTTTTCAAATCCAAATCTTAAATATTTTGTTTCTTGATGAAAAAGTTTCACATTTTGACATGTTTTGATGAATTATGATCCTTGGCACTTGAATTTGACCAAAAAGTCAAAGTTTGACTTTTCAGTGCAATGTTGATTTTTGATCAGTTGACTGAAAAATTCATTTGTCAATCCAATGGATTTGCAATGTTTTGAACCACGTCATTAGGTAAAGATGATGCAATTGAACTCTTGAGATAATGCCTTAAACCAATTGACCATTTGCTAGGTCAAAAATCAAAAATTGCCCCTTCTCAATCAAAACTCTAATTTTGACCATTTTGCCCTTTTGATGATTTGATCAAATTTCTTGGGGAATTATGGTCCAAACTTGATAAAATGATACATATGAGTCTAATATGTTGACGTGGATAAAAAATTACGAAGTTTGACTGTAAATTATCCATAGTTGACTTTTCCCCAATACAATTGATTTTTAGGTCAATTGTCCAATTGACTGATCAAAATGTGATTCAAGGCTTGAAACTTGACATGAGTAATCTTGGGGGTCAATAATGATCCTTGAAAGTCAAATGAAGCATTGATAGTCCAAAAAAATCCTTGTGCAAACTCAAACCCTAATTTTGGTCATCAGTGCATGAGGAGGTGTCTTGAGCTGGTCAAACCCTAATGCAGTCTTGAGTCAAAGAGATCTTATGAGGAAATTCTTGATAAGTGAGAGGGAAATTTTTGGGGTACAACAACATGTATGATATATGTATATAACTTTTTCAAGGATCTCGCCGGGTAAACAAGAAGATGTCAGCAGTTGAAGTCTGTAGCTTTGATTGAAACACTTCGTATCGTTGAAGGTCCTTCTATGAGAGTCAAGCTCACCATATCGAGTTGGTCATAGCCCCTGACTCAAGTTGTTGAGTTTTTATCATTTGACAGCGTCAGATAGAGGAAAATAAATCCCCTTGCCCCTTGCTAGACATCCGATTTATCATAACCTGCATCACAAACCCTTGAGATCCTTGAAATGGTTAAGGAAATGTTGTGGCATGATGTTATGATGCGTATGCTATGCGTTAAGCAAAAGTGTAAGGTTATGTAAGCAAGTAAACCCTGCAAGAAATCCAGGTTATTGGATAATGACTGTAAACAAACCCTGCAAGGAAATCGTGTTGTCAGATGATAAAACCCTACAAGTAGTTCAAGTTGAAAGCAAACAAGTCACACAAGCAGCCTTAGGTTTAGGCTTGTATGGGGTTTGTAGGTAAGTACCCTCTTGAAGTTTAATTGGCTCAACCTGTCTTAGAAATAGTAACCGGGTTCTAAGGAGTCTCAATATCATTGATCTTTCTTTATCAGTATTATTTCAACTTAGCAATATTTTCTTACGGCCGAAACATCCCGATAGTCAGATCTCAATGAGTGTAGTATCGATTATCAACTAATTCCCAACTTTGCACCGAGACCGGCTATCTCACTACTTTATAATGGCCAAGTTTGTTCAACTAAGGTTCTAAGGTTCGTTAGTGCTTCACGACACCACGCGACGACCCTGTATTCTCTTTGATTCGACACAAGGGATACCAGTACCAACCAAAGTGTCACACCAACACAACCATCACTTCAACCATATCAGTCTACTCCGTACAATCTCCACGATCTATTGCTGGTTGCCTAAAAAGTGTGCCCCAGATCCGGGTGTAGGATCTATAGTAACAACCCAAACAATCCTCCAAGGATAAAGCATGCAAAGCGAAAACAGAAGTTAAATAATGAATTAACTCTAAGGTAACCCCACTTTATATGTCCCCAGCAGATTCGTCAGTTCTGTGATACGGTGGCAGAACCGACTGTTATATACTGGTTTTTACATTTTTTGTTTGCAAATGTGTGGTAAGCAAGAGTCGCCACTGTCTTTTCTTTTATCCAACAAAGGAAAGGGTGAAAAGAACAGAAAAGACCTTTTCGAGATGTTTTCTGAGTAAAGGGGTAGATTATGGAAAGGGAAGGTATTAACACCCTTTCCGTTTGTGGTTTTTCACGGGCTCTTAGAGGTTTTCTCATTTTTCAAGATGCTTTTATGCTTTGCGTTTGAAAATGTTTAGAAAATGCCTTAGTACGACGAACTTTGTAATGTTTCTTGGAATAGTAGAGAACGTATACAAAGTGTTTTTGAAAAGTAGTTTTTGTGTGTAAGTGCAAAAAAGTATTTTTTGAGCAAACTTCTAACAGCTATCTACTTTTATACTCGAAAAGGATCATTCTTTTCCTCTTTTCCTTTAGACAGTGCTATCCTACTATTAGTGAGTAGGTAGCCTTGTCGTTGGATGTTTTTTGAGGGACAATCAAAGGGACGTTACAATCACGAAGGCAATTACAGAGATGCTTTAGCAATTCTATTTTAGGGACTAGATCATTTACCGAGAAGGCAACTGTAGGGTCATCGAGGGACTATGATCTTTTTTGATTTTTTGCGGGTCTTTGCTAAAGCATTCCTGCCTCATGACTGTTTTTTAAAGGCAACCAAAGTGGGCGTACCTTAGAGGTGCTTGTGTGCAAGTGTGTTCAGTTCAGTTACTTATCTGTAAACATTTAGGTGCTCTACCGTTTGTTTTCAGATCTTGTCATGTAATCCTACTTAACATACATCTAAGCAGTTAATATATGTACAGGAATTTAAAGTGCAGGAATTGTAAATCCTACGCCATTACAATGCTTCAGGACAGTTACATAAAAAATGCGAGAAACTAAAAGTGCGGAATTTTAAATCTAAAGCTATTACAACTGTGAGCAGTTACAATAAAATAAAATGCACACGAATTTGAAAATAATGTCTGAAAATCCTAAGAATAAAATCTTTTTGTTGTTTTATTTTATTTTGGTAAAATGATCTAAATCTTGTTAATTTTAGTTTTTTTTTTTGAGAAAATGTTAAGATACTTAAATGATTAATTAACCAAATTAATTTAATGAAAAAAAACTATCCTAATGTTTTTTTTTGTGTTTTTTTGGATTGATTTTATGTTGGTAAAACAAAAGAAATAAAATGGTCAAGACACAGAGGAAATCAAAGGATCTGGCAGCAAATCGAAGGAGGAGTAATTCTGGAGGCCTGGATCGAAAGAGGCTTGGGCTGTCCTTCGATCTAGTGAAGAGGCTTGATCGAAGGTGCATGAGGGGGTGTACTTTGGAGTGTTCGATTTGGATATATTATCCTTCGATCTGGGAACCCTGGATCCATTTTCGAAGTTGAGCTTCTTCGAAGCTCTGAACAAGATTCTGAGAAGATGTTCCCTGCAAAACAAAATAAACATTAGAGACTCAGGGGGGCCTTACCTCCCTAATTAGAATCTCCTCCCAATTTGAATCCTTCCTCAATTCGAATCTGCTAAGTCTGGACCTGGGTTTGTGTTGTCCTGAGATTCGAAGGGAAAACTTAGATCGTGCCCAAGAAATGGCACGATCTCATATCTGCGCTTTAGCTTACATGCAGCACAATCAGTAATAACAAGGTTATATATGTAATGTGTAGTTAAATGTCGTGAAGGTGCAATTTTGGTTTTGCAAACCCTTACCAATCAAAGATGTGTGATCTGTGGCTCTGGGTATGGAGATGTTTGCTTAAGAATTTGGTGTGGACTCCTGGATGAGGGAACCTGCAAAAGGTTTTCCAATTAGGGAGGCTTTTAGGATTTTTGAGCAGGGCGTGTGTAGTCTCTTCGAGTGCAGTATGTATGCGTGTTCTCTTTTTCGTTTTCCTATAACCTCTCCTTTATTCACCCTCTGTAATATGTGATTTATCTTGTACTTATAGGATTGTGATGGTCTAGTAACGACAAGAGAATGTTGGTGTAAGCCCTAGAGGCCAATACTTTTGGTACTTGTATCGAATTATTTATTAATAATAAAAGGCATTTCTTTATTATGTTTGCTTTCCAAAATAATAAAGTCCCTAGAATGGTTTATTGGTTTAATGAAATGTTAAGTGTGACTTAATCATGAGATCCCATTAAACATAAGACACTATTCTTAAAGTATCCGTAGTCAAGATTTAATGTGAAGTGGGATAACATTAAAGCATTAAGATTATTATGAAGATAGATTGATGATCAAATCTCATGGATCATAGATAAGGAGTTATCAAGTCTTGACATAGGTATGAATATTAGGAGTAATATTTATACTGGATTGACCCGCTATGAGAATACTACATAGAATGTTATGCAAAGTGTCACAAGTTATTCTCATGATGATAATGGTGTATACCACCCTTCGACCTGAAACCACTATGGACCCTAGATGTAGAGTCAAGTACTTTATTGCTGATCAAACGTCATTCGTAACTAGATGACTATAAAGACAGTTGATGGGTACTTCACAAAGCATGATAAGGGACATGAGTGACCTAGATGGAATTTTCTCATCCTGCATAACAGGATAAATGTCTAAGGGCCCAATATTGAACTGGACAAGGGTGACACAGTGTATGCCTTATGTTCAATATAGACATGAGGGAAAAAGGGTAATTGTACAACACAAATATTATCACGGAAAAGGTTTGGTCAGATCACATGACATTTTCGTGACTTGGGTAACAGTGATGTGTTGCTAGATACCGCTCGCTGTTTATTATATTAAATGTGTGATTTAATATAATTTCCAACGTCGCGAAAACCTACAGGGTCACACACATAAGGACAGGTTGATGAGAGATAGAATAAATAAGGAACACCGTAAGGTACAGTGCACTTAAGTGTAATACGGAAAGTGGTAAGGTACCACGTGGATAAGTGATATATGGTACATCATAAGGTATGATGTCCATAAGCTTAATTGGGCTTTTAGCTTATAGCCTTAATTGGGCTTTTAGCTTGTAGCCCACACGAGTGATTCTATAAATAGATCCCTTGTGATGAAGAAATTTCACTTGATGCAATTTCGTTTTTGATTCTCTCTCTCACTCAAGGTTTCCATTCGTGATCAGCTAGCACTGTGACCGGAAGCGATCTGTTCATGTGGACTGAGTAGAGGTGTTGTTCTTCATCAATGCTCGTGATCACAACATCAAAGGTCTGAATCGCCACAAGAGGTAAATATTTCTATCACTGACCATGCTCATTCATAAGGATTGCTAAAGGAAAATTTTAAATTCTGCTGCGCTTTTGATCGCAATTTTCCTTCAGAGACAACAAATTAACTAAGCTTTTAAGACCATGAGACAAGAATCAGACATATTAAAAGCATTCTTTTTTTTGAAACGTTCATGTCTCTTTGGAAATCTTGGAATGAACTTGGACACTTGACTCTTTTGAATACCCTCCTGTCATTCGAAAATCCTTTGCCCAAATACCACTAGAAGGATATTTGTTGAAACTCCAATCGAAGGGTCTTGCCAAAAGGCCAATCGAAGGGTACTTAGTTAACATGCCTGTCGAAGCTGCCTTATTTGAGATGCTAAATCGAATGATTATTTGCCATGTCAATCGAAAGGCTTGTCATGGGGACAATCGAAAGGCCTTGTATCCCTGCCAATCGAAGGGCCTGGCCATGAGTCCAATCGAAAGGCCTTATATCCATGCCAATCGAAGACCTTTGTTCTAATGCCAATCGAAAGACTTTGCTAAAAGGCCAATCGAAAGACCTTGTCAACAGGCCAATCGAAGGACCTTTGTCATGCCAATCGAAAGACTTTGCTAAAAGGATAATCGAAAGACCTTGTTAACAGGCCAATTGAAGGACCTTTGTCATGCCAATCGAAGGGCGCTATGCAGATGCCAATTGAAAGGCATTTTAGAGACATGCCTTCGAAGTACACCCCAATGAAGGACACTTTGACCAACTTCAAAATTTGTTATTTTTATTCAAGCAAATGTTTGTAACCACTCATGTAAGAGAAGATCTTGTAAAAAATGCGAAGGCAAATTTTGGGGTACAACACACCTGAATAATGTCCTTCGTTTGGAATATCAGAGCCAAGTATCTTTCGATTGGCAGGTGAACAAAGTCCTTCGATTGGAATGTCAACAATGTCTTTCGTTTGGCATACCAGAGCAAAGTATCCTTCAATTGGAATGTCAACAAGCTTCGAATGGGTTCCTAAAACCCTTCGAATAAGCATTGGCCCATCAGCTTCGATTGCATGTTGGTTCCTCTTCGAGCAAGCATTGGTCCAAGTTTTGTTTAGGCAAGAATCCCCTACAAGTTCCCTTTGATCCACCAGCAGTGGCCTCCTGCATGTGTATTTTGATTCACTAGGAAAAGGCCTCTACATGCAATCTTTTATTCACTAGGAAAAGGCCTCTACATGCAACCTTCGACTCACTATGCAAAGACCTCTTCACGCTTGCCTTGGATTCACTAAGTCAAAGGCACCTTTCAACTGGCCTTCAAATCCATAAGGCAGAGACTTTCTCAGACTTGTCTTGGATTCACAAGGGAAAAGGCTTCTTCTATATTTGCCTTCAATGCACAAGGCAAAGACTTCCTCTGTGTTGGTTTTCAATGCACAAGGCCGAGCCCCCTCAACATAGTTTCTGCACCATGACACACAATATGGCCCCTTCGAAAGAGCACTCCAAAGGTTCATTCGAAAGGCACATATTGGTGGTTATTCGAAGGAGACACATAATTACTGAATGCAAGTTTTCCCTATGATGAGTCTTGGTCCTACATGTGGCCAGGTCTAGGCCTTCTGTGCAATGGCATTCGAAGGAAGTGACAAAGGAGGCTTCGATTGGCCAGAATGAAGTTCTCACTTGGGCTATTTGAATCAAGCAGCTAAGACAAATAGGTGGTCCAATCGAAGGAGCCATTCGAAGGAAATGTAAATGATCCATTCGAAGAAGAATTCAAAGGCCCATTCGAAGGACACATTGTATTGTCTGGAAAAAAGGGTTTGGTCAGAGATTAGATCAAGTTGGCCAAAACAAAAGAGAAATATGAAAATATGCTGGCTAGCCTAAAATCCTACATATTGCCATACTCAAGCTTCCTGCACAAGCATTCATGCCAAAGGAAGCTTAGATTGGCTTGGAAAGAATTTTCGTTTGGGTTAGCTAAGTAGGGGCTCGATCGAAGAGGCCCCAATGATGAAACTTGAGCCATTTGAAGGAAGTAACTCAGAGTCAACCAAAGGGAAAGACTTGAGCCATTCGAAGGAGACAATTCTGGGCCAATCAAAGAGAAAGGATAAGGGGTACTTCGAAGGAATGATTAACAAAGTGTCCTTCAATAGGCATATCAGAGCAAGATGTCTTTAGATAAGCATATCAACAAAATCAAGCAATCAATGTAGAAGCTGACTGATCGAAAAAGCTCTGATAAAAAATTTTCTGAACACTTCGAATCAAAACTCTAGGCCAATCGAAGAGCAACGCTGGAAGGCATTCGAAGGAGCCAAATGTGTCCAGGTTCATCCCAAAGCTCAAAGAGGCATGGATATTTCAAAAATGGAAGATTCTTAATGTATCTGATTTCGGTCTCATGGCCTTCAAGGCTTGGTTAATGGTTGTCTCTTGCCATTTCCATGCACCCCCATCTCCTATAAATGCAAGACACTCACACCATTGGTCAAGGAGGAGATACACACATACAATGGAGACACGCTGCCCCATAAACCACCCCAAAGCTATCAAAATCCTCATAAGTGGTCCCAATCGAAGGAATCTTCAGCAACGCTCCATTCATTCCATGAAGTCTGTAGGAAGTGTTCCCAAGCACTAGCCAATTCACGCCCAAGTCGAAGCATATCATCCTTGGTAAAATTTCAAATTCATATTCTTGTTTTCATGATGTATTGATGTTTTCTAGTGTCTGATTTATGCCCAGGATATTATATAACACATCATTCACATGGGCATACAAAGATAGAGGGTACGATCTGTGTTCTTCATTGAATCCCAAGAAACCATGGTTTTCTAAGGCAAATGAACCCAAATTCGAATTCAAATAATTCGAATTAATGGGAGGTCGAATTAGGAAAAGACATGCATGGGTTTACACCCAAGTCATGCTTTTGCTTTTTTGAAACTTTTTCTTGCATATTTTAGTACTTTTCTCCACAAGCAAGTCATCAGACGCCTCCATCAACATTCTTTGCTGGATCGAAGGCCTGTCTTCACAAGATCGAAGGCCTGTATCCATAGATCGAAGACCATCATTGTCCTTGATCGAAGGATTCCTTTTCTTGCATTCACTCTATCTTTTTTTTCATTTCTTTTAAATAAAAAAATCATAAAAAATATTAGCCTTAGGTTTTTCTAATTAATTTTAATTTTGTAAATTAATTAAATTAATTATTTTAACTTCATTTTATCAATTTAAAATCAATTAGACCTAGGCTTATTTAATTCAAATATTTCTTAACAAAAACAACAAAAAAAGGATTTTCTTGTTTACTTAGAAATTTCTTAGACATCTCTTTTCCGTTTTGGGGACGTTATTTATTTTTTTCTCGCATTTTTCATATTTTTGTATCTGCTGATGGAATGTAATAGATAATTAACTAGGGCTTTACTGCTTGTTCCTTTATTTTCTTTCCCCTATTTGGACATGTAAATATCCCCCTCCCTGAAGCATTGTAATAGCGTAGGATTTACATTTCTGCACTTTTAATTCCTGTACATATATTAACTGCTAGATGTATGACTAATAGGATTGTATGGCAAAGATTAAAATCCAAATGCTAGCAAACCTAACACAAAAATACTAAAATAACTGAATACAACACACATTGCACACATACACCTCTAGGGTATCCCCACTTTGGTTGCCTTCAGAAAAATAGTCATGTCCCTCGAAATGGGGACACTTTAGCAAAGACCCTAAAACAAAAGATCATAGTCCCTCGATGACCCTACAGTTGCCTTTCGGTAAATGATCTAGTCCCTAAACAATAAATTGCTAAAACGTCTCTACATGTTGCCTTTATGACTGTACGTCCCTTCAAATGTCCCTCATGCATCCAACGATAGGGCTACCTACTCACTAATAGTAGGATAGAACTGTCTAAAGGAAAAGAGGAAAAGAACAACTTTTTCGAGTACAAGTAGATAGTTGTTAGATGCTTGCTAAAAAATGAACCTTTTACACGTACACATTTCAAAAACAACTTTCAAAAAACATTTGCTTTGTCAACACTCTTGAGGTCTGATACAAGAGTTATCACAAAGAGAATCGCCGCACGAAGGAATTTTCAAATACTTTTTTAAAACACAAAGCACAAGGTATTTAAAAATGAGCTAAGCATCTAAGAGCCCGTAGAAAACTACGAATGGAAAGGGTGATAACACCTTCCATTTCCATAATCTATCCCCTTACTCAGAAAACTCTCGAAAGGTCTTTTTCTGTTCTTTTCACCCTTTCCTTTGTTAGATAAAAGCAAAGTCAGTGGCGACTCTTGCTTACCGCAATATTTGCGAACACAAAATGCAAAACCAGTATAAACAGTCGGTTCTACCATCGTATCACAGAACTGGCGAATCTGCTGAGGATTTGAATAAAAAGTGGGGTTACCTTAAGAGTTAGTTCATTTTAAAACTGTTGTAATTGCTTGCTTTGTATGCTTTATCCTTGGGGGGTTGTTTGGGTTGTTACTATATATTCTACACTTGGATCCGGGGGAATCTTTTTAGGTAAACAACAATAGATCGTGGAGAATGTACGACATAGACCGATATGGTTGAAGAGATAGCTGTGTTGGTGTGACACTTTGGTTGGTACCGATATCCCTTGTGTTGAATCGAGGAGAATACGGGGCTGCCGCATGGTGTCGTGGAGCACTAATAGACCTTAGAACCTTAGTTGAACAAACTTGGCCATTAGAAAGTAGTGAGATAGCCGGCCTCGGTGTAAAGCTGGGGATTGGTTGATACTCAATGTTACACTCATTGAGATCGCACTTTTGATATGTTTCGGCCGCAAGAAAATATTGCTAAGCTGGAATAATGCTCGATAAAGAAAGATCATTAATATTGAGATTACTTAGAACCCAATTACTTTTCTAAGACAGGTTGAACCAACGAAACTTCAAGAGGGTATTTACCTATAAATTCCATGCAAGCCTAAACCTAAGGTTTTGTGTGTTTTGCTTGTGTGTGATTAATTTGCTTAAACATGACATCATGCATCATAACATCCATTTTTCATTACACTAACCATTTAAAGGACCAAGAGAATTTATCTTTGTTCTGTTTTGTAGATCATGACTTCCGCTCGTAGAAATACTATCCGAATCAGCTTTGTAAGAATACCTCTCCAACTCAAAGAGCTAGTATCAAGGGTTCCTGATACTTCTTCGTTCACCAAGAAATATGGTCGACTTCTCAATCTAGTTACCTCGGGCTTTGATGAGAAGATGATGAGTGTACTCTTTCAATTCTTTGACCCTAAACACCATTGCTTCACTTTCCCATACTGTCAGCTGGTAGCCACCATGGAAGAATTCTCTCAAATATTGGGTATACCTATTCTGGATCAGACCCCTTTCACCGGTTTAGAAGAAGCTCCAAAGCCAGAAGTCATTGCAACAGCTTTGCATCTGAAATGGTCCGACATTGTATCTAAGTGGGAGATAAGAAGTAGAGTCAAGGGTTTTCTAGTAAAATTCCTATTAGAGAAGGTTCAGCTGTTTTGGGATGATTTGGATTTCCAAGAATTTGAGGAGGTTCTGGCCCTTCTAATCTATGGTTTAGTGTTGTTCCCTAATCCAGACTTACTCATAGATGTGAATGCTATCAAGGTTTTCCTTTCTCGCAACCCTGTGCCTACTCTACTTGGAGACATCTTATATACCCTCCACACTTGCACCATGAAGAGAAAAGGGATTCTTATGTGTTGTGTGCCATTGCTGTTAAGGTGGTTTATTTCTCACCTCCCTAAATCAGTATTGAAGAATGAAGAAGGTTTGGGTTGGTCGCGAAGGATAATGTCACTTTCTCACTCGGATATTCTCTGGTATTCCCAATATATGGGAGATATTTCTGTCATTGACCACTGTGGGGAATTTCCTAATGTCCCACTACTTGGAATTAGGGGAGACATAACTTATAATCCTTCTTTGGCTTTGCAATAATTTGGTTATGCTCGAAGGGATGGTCCCCATGATATGCTTATCCAGGGCATTATGTTTAACTATGAGGGTGATTTTCAAGGGTATCGTCAGAGGTTCATACGAGCTTGGGGCATGGTAAACAAATTTGATACTAAGGCTTTATGGCCTAAGACTTCCATCCCCATGGAACCTTATCTCAAATGGGTACGAGCTCGTGCTCAGAACCTTATAATGCTATATATAGCCATCTTACCAGTGGTTGTGGAGCCCATCACTGAAGAAGATGTTCCTTATACAGTTCTCCATCCTGACATACCCACTGATCTTGAAGAACTGCATAGATCCAGGATTCAGTTGAAGAAATAACGGGATAGCTTTAGAGATCATTTCTATGTCAATGAGAAGAAAATGTTGGAGCTCAGGAAGCAACTTCACAAAGAAAAAAGTCTTAATGTATATCTCGGCACAAAGAAGAAGCGCCCATGGGAAACCTGATCTCTTGAATTTTAGAATTTTTTTTTCAATTGTAAGCCTAAAAGGAAATTGTATTTTGAATTCTACTAATAAAATCTTGGTTTCATTTTGGTTCACAAATTTAACTTTCCCGAAGTCCTCGAAAACATCGCATATCATAAATTTCATTGCATAGGTTTCTAATTCTTTTAGATGTTTATTTTAGCAAAAGAAATGGCTCTTGAACAAACAGTGGAGGACCTCCAAGCTCAAAATGCTCAGTTTCAACAAATGTTCATGGCTCTGGCTTAGAGGCAAGAAGATCTGAAAGCTCTGATCGTCAAAGAGAAGACTAAGAAGGAAAAGAAACCAGTTGGTGTCTTGAATTTCGGTAGAAGGTTCAAAGGACCGAATAAGCGAGCTCTAGATTTTGCAACCCCGTCAAATGAGGGGGACAATCAAGAAGAGAAGCCAGTGGAAGAAAACAACAATTCAGTGTCTGAGGAAGATGAACTTGACTATTCTGAGGAGCAGTATCCTCCTGCTGATGATAAATACAAATAGCTAGAGGATCGACTCAATTCTATGGAGATCCATAGGATACCCAGGCTAGATTTTGAAGAGCTAGGACTGATCTCAGGGGTGGTCATCCTGTAGAAATTCAAGGTTCCTACATTTGCTAAGTACGACAGTGTCTCCAATCCTAAGCTGCATTTAAGGTCACATGTCAGGAAAATTCAACCCCACACTACTGATAGGAATCTGTGGGTACATTTCTTCCAGGAGAGTTTGTCGGGGACTCAGCTGGAATGGTTCTATCAACTGGAAAGAACCAATGTTCGCAATTAGGAAGATTTGGATGCTGCTTTCTACAAGCAATACCAATATAACGCTGACCTCTCCTTAAATCGTACATAATTGCAAAGTATGTTTATGGATTCCAGAGAAGGTTTTAAATATTATGCCCAAAAGTGGAGAGACCCTGCGGGAAGGGTCCAGCCTCCTTTGTCTGATAGGGAGCTGGTGGACATGTTCTTGGGCACGTTATTTGGGCCGTTCTTTAACCATCTGATTGGAAGTTCTTCTGTCGAGTTTACTGAATTGATATTGACTGGTGAGCGGGTAGAAGTTGGCATAAAAAATGGTAAAATACAGAGAGATGCATCCTCCAGTATAGCAAAGAAACCATTCACAGGAAAGAAGGAGGCCAGTGCTGCTTATGGCCAAGGAAATCACAACAAAACTGAGCGTCATCCTGTGGTAGGGGCTATTATGATTTCCAATCCTGCATCAAATCAACAACGAAACAATCAGCGCAGGCTGGATGCGCCTAGAAGATAGTTTACCTGGATCAACATAACCTTATCCCAGGTTTTGCCACACCTGTTGAAGTCCAATCTGGTGACCCTAAAGGAGGCCCCGAAGAATCCCAATACAGCATCTCCCCGCTACAACCCAAATGCTCGATGTGCCTACCATTATGAAACGCCAGGCTGTTGTACCCCAAAATTTGCCCTCTCATGTTTTCCAAAGTCTTCCCCCTGCATGGTTGATCATAAACCCTTGCCTAAGGAAAAAGAAAATTTTTGAGTGGTGCTTTAAGTACCTTTCGATTGGCATTCTGAAAGACCTTTCAATTGGCATTCTGAAAGACCCTTCAATTGGCATTCTAAAAGACCTTTCGATTGGCATTCTGAAAGACCTTTCGATTGGCATTCTAAAAGACCCTTCGATTGGCATTCTGAAAGACCTTTCGATTGGCATTCTGAAAGACCCTTCGATTGGCATTCTGAATGAGCCTTTCGATTGACATTATGTCAAGGCCTTCGATTGGAATTCTGAAAGACCCTTTGATTGGTATTCTAGAGGAGCCTTTCGATTGACATTATGGACAAGCACTTAGATTTTCATTCTGAAAGACCCTTCGATTGGTATTCTGAAGGAGCCTTTCGATTGGCATTATGGACAAGCACTTCGATTTGCATTCTGAAAGACCCTTCGATTGGTATTCTGAAGGAGCCTTTCAATTGGCATTATGGACAAGCACTTTGATTGGCATTATGGACAAGTACTTCAATTGGCATTGTGTCAAGGCTTTCGATTGGGATTCTGAAAGACCTTTTCGTTTGGCACCCTGGGCCAAGCCTTTCAATTGGCATGTCAAGAGATCCTTCGATTAGCATGAACAACACCTTTCGATTGGCCTGTTAACAAATCCTTTTGATTGGAATTTTAATTAGTACCCTTCGATTGATCTTTGGACAAGGGCCATTTGAAGGAGGTCATCAAGAGGGTACTCAAATCAAAAGCGTCCAGGTTCATTCAAGAGACATGAATATTTCAAAAAAGGAAAACTTTTAATGTGTCTGATTCTTGTCTCATGGCATTAAAGGCCTGGTTAAATGGTTGTCTCTTGCCGTTACTGCACCCTCACACCCCTATAAATATAGAGGCCAACATACATATCTAAGACACACGAAAAAATACAGAGCAGGGGAGAAAAAACAGAAGAGAACAGAACGAAAAAGGAGAAACATGGAGGATTTGGAGATACGCTGCCAAAGGTTATCAGCATTTTCATCCAAGCCAAAGCAGCCACCCAGAGCCACAAATCATACATCTTCAATTGGTAAGGGTTTGCAAAACCAAAATTTCACCTTCATGACATTTAAATACACATTGCATATATTTTTGTTATTACTGATTGTGTTGCATGTAAGCTGAAGTGCAAAGGTGAGATCGTGCCATTACTTGGGCACGATCTGAGTTTCCCCTTCGAACCTCAGAATAAAACAAACCCAGACCCAGATTCAGCAGATTCACGTTGAGGAAGGATCAGAATTGTGAGGAGATTCGAATCAGGGGGGTAAAGTCCCCCTTGGACTTTTAACATTTGTTTCGTTTTGCAGGAAATATATTCTTAGAATCCTGTTCAGAGTTTCGAAGCTTAGCAGCTTAGCTTCAAACTGGATCCAGGATTTCCAGATCGAAGGATGACATATCCAGATCGAACACCCCTAAAGTGCAGCCTCTCATGCCCCTTCGATCAAGCCTCTTCACTGGGTCGAAAGATAGCCCACACCTCTTTCGACCCAGGCCTCCAGAATTATGCTCTTTTTTTAGTTGTTGCTTGTTTCCTTCGTTTTTTGTCCTTATTTTGACTATTTTATTCTTTTTTTTAATCAACATAAAATCAAAAACACAAAAACATTAGGCTAGTTTTTCCTATTAAATTAATTTTGTTAATTAATCTTTTAACTATCTTAACGTTTTTTTCAAAAAAACTAAAATTAAGTAGATTTAGATCATTTTCTCAAAATAAAATAAAACTCAAAAATATTTTCTTTTTAATTAATTAATCATTAGTTAGTCTTAATTCTTAAATCGAAAATGACAAAAAAATATGCTTTATTTAATAAAAAAAGGGTCAAAACCCAAGGACACTCCGATTCAATTTTTTTTCCCGCGCGCGCTTATTTTGTTGTAACTGCCTACTGGTTTGTAATAGCTTAATTAAGACCTTTTACACTTTACTGCTTTTTATTCCCCCAATTTTTGGACATGTAAATAATCCCCCTCCCCGAAGCCTTGTAATAGCGTAGGATTTACAATTCCCGCACTTTAAATTCCTGTACATATATTAAATGTTTAGATGTATGCTAACTAGGCTATGCATGACAAGATTAACTCTTAACTTAAAATCAACGGTAGCTCACCATGACATGCAAAGATAATATAACTGAAAATTGACACACTTGTACATGCCACTCCTAGGGTACACCTCACTTGGTTGCCTCGAACGTGGTCATTGAGTATAGGATGTTTCAGAGGTCGCCCTCCTATCCAAAGATCAAAGTTGCCTCGAAACGGCCGCCTTGATAAAAATGATCTAATACATTAGGGTTACCACTAAGGCATCCTAACATTGCTTTAGTGACCACACGTCCCTTAAATCAAATTGACCCGAAAACTCTAACGACGGTGCTACCTACTCCTCAATAGTGGGATGGCACTGTCTAAAGGACATTTGCACAGTTTAATTCCTTTTTGAGTAGGTAGAGGTTCTTAAGTACTTGCTCCTTTAAAAAAAAACTTTTCGCACTTACACTCTCTTCAAAAACAAAACTCTTTTCAAAAACCCACAAACACAAAGAAAAGCAAACTTTTGAAAACATAGTGAACAAGTACCTAAAAGCCCGTAGATAACCACGGATAGAAAGGGTGCTAACACCTTCCCTTTCTATAATCTACCTCCCGAACCCGAGAAACCTCTCGAAAAGGAATTTTTCTGTGCTTTTGTCCTTTCCTTGTTGGATAAAATAAAAGATGGTGGCAACTCTTGCTTACCACGAAACTTTGCAAAAACAAAACGCAAACGCGAACCAACATTCTAAAACAGTCAGTTCTCATTCCCACCGATTACAGAACTGGCGACTCTGCTGGGGAATACTATAAGTGAGGTGTACCTTAGGATTAGATCACTTGTGTTTTCAATTGTATGCTTTGTATGCTTTAAATTTTGTGGGCTTGTATCAGAGTTCTATAGATCCTAACCCGGATCTGGGGATACCCTTTAAGTAAGTAGCAATAAACTGTGAGGGATCTGTCCGGCGTAGACCGACACGGATGAAGCAGTAGCTATGTTGGTGTGGTACCTTAGTCTGTACCGATATCCCTTGTGTTGGAACAAGGAGAATATGGGTCTTCTAAGGAGTCATTAATCACCAACTGACCTTAGAACCTTAAATTGACCAACTTGGCCATAGAACAGTAGCAGTATGCTACACTCATTGAGACTAAACTCTCGCGATGATTCCGGCCGCAAGAAAAGGTTGCTAAACTGGAATTATGACCGATTGAGGGTAGTCAGTGATATTGAGATCCTCTAGAACCCGGTTACTATTTTTAGGACAGGTTTAAACCAACTAAACTGAAAGAGGGTAATGCCTAAACTCCATGCCAGCCTGAAATCTAAGGGCTCTTTTGTGTGACTTGTGTGCCTTCAAACCTGAACTACTTGCACATTCTTGTTATCTGACAACATGGGTTCCTTGTAGGTTTTGTTTACAGTCCTTATCCGATAATTTGGACTTATTGCAGAGTTTACTTACATCACCTCACGCTTTTGCTTAAACGCATATCGTACACATCATAACATCATGCCTTAACATTTCCTTAACCATTTCAAGGATCTCAAGGGCTTGTGATGCAGGTTATGGTAAATCATATGTCCAGCAAGGGGCAAAAGGGGATTTATTTTCCTCTAGCCAAGGTTGTTTAGAAATCCAAACACGATAACTTGAGTCGGGGGCTATGACCCACTCGATATGGTGAGCTTGACTCTTGAAGAAGGACTCTTAGCAACATGAAGTTCCTTCAATCAAGCTACCAGATTCAGGTTCTAACAGTTTCTTGTTTACCCCGCGAGATCCTTGAAAACATTGTATACATATATCATACATATCATTGCATAACAGGTCTCCCAACACAGGTCTCTCATGTTCTCGCTGTTTATTTCAGCAATGGATTTCCAACCAGACAACCAAGATCTTCATACTCAAGAGACTCAGTTCATGGAAATCTTCCTAAACCTATCCAAGGGGCAGAAAGAGTTGAGAACACTCCTCATGGGGAATTTGGTCAAGAAAAGTCCTGAAGACAATAAGGACGAACGGATGGAACAATTACAAGCTGAGTTCAGTGCCATGAAAACCCAGATGCTGGGGAAAATGGCTCTTATCCAAGGCTTAGCTCGGGAACAAGAAGAGTTGAGAACCATGATCAACCAGCTTCATCAAGACAGATACAACAATATGAAGCAAACAGTCAAGGCTGGGGATCAAATCATTAATCAGCCTCCAAGAAGACAAGAGTTTGGTATGGTGAAGAATGGACCTCTCCAAGTTGCTAATACCTCAAGGGTCCAACAACAACCTCACCAAAAACAATAGGTTGATCAGAGTAAGCCAAATATGGCCAAGAGGCAATTTACCAAGCTCAACATGTCACTGACTCAAGCCCTACAACACATGTTGAAGGCAGAGCTGATTACATTAAAGGCTCATCTCCGGAACCCAAATACTTCCGCTCCTACCTATCATCCCAATGAAAGGTGTGCATACCACTCTGACAGTCCGGGACATGACACAAACAACTGTTGGGCTTTGAAGAACAAGGTCCAAGACATGATTAATGAAGGAGCATTGGAATTCACACAAGATGGTCAGGCTGAGTTCTTCTACCATCCCTCCAAGGCCCACCGTTTGAAGTGACTAGTTCAAACTAAGAGACTTTTGTTCATTTGAATTCTGAAGTTGTATTTTTCTTTGCTTATTCAAATAATTATTATCATGTCGAACTCTTTTATTTCATTAATGCATTGCATATGTCTGTTTTGAATCAATCCATTCGTATTTCACTATATTCAAATTGCTTTCATTTTTTGTGATGATCAACTCTTGATTAAAGAATTCTAAGCCTTTTGAAGGAGGATGACGAAACAATGCCATAATCTCATACAATATGCTTTTGGACAGACCTTGCTGACGATGTACAGGCGTTTCTTTCAAATCCTAAACACTGGAGTTATAAGGAAGATAATCCCTAGTTAACCCCTTCGAGCCAAAGAAGTAGGAGTTTTCTGTTTTAAACACAAATTGAAACCTTTAATTTAAACCTGGGGTAGGGTAGTCTCTCAGTTAATTCAAAAGATGCGCATTGAAGTCACAAAACTCTCAGTTTATAATACAACGAATGACATCAAAAGCATTCCTCTGGAATCAAAAGACAGTGGTGGTTCCTTATCTCATAGGCAGTCAATCCCTCAAAAGAGAAAAGCCCACTGAGCCAAAACCTATAAAGGAGGCTTAAGAAAGCTGGGGCATCCCGCTGACTGTAATCTCGAAAATAGGAACAGTCAGGCAAAAGTTAGGGATAACAAATCAAAAGAACAAGGTCGCTAAAAATCCTCGACAACATGAAAAAGGTTGCAAAAATGTCTGCCTTCCAAAATCCAACTTGTATGAACCATCACCAAAACGTTGTTCCAAATTCAAATACAGTTCGATGCACGATTAGTTGAGTTTAGGATCAAAGAACATCAAGAAGAGCGGGTGGGTACAAATATACTTCGAGCCTTTATCCTTTGTTTCTTAAACCGTGAACCAGGCCACGATATAACCCTTAAAAGTCCTAGCTGAAGCATGGGTTAGTTCAAAAGCATACTGTTACAAAAGGTATCCTGACTCCTATAAGGCTTGCTGTAAATCCTGAGTTGACATCACACTTTACAAAAATTTGCTTGTTTTATTGAAAACTGCATTTTCAAAAGCTTCAAGACAGACATAAGCTTTGCATTCGTAAAATAACATTGTTTGCATATGACTATTTGTTCAAACAGTAGAGAAATTCGCGCGACGAATATCTAGTGAACAAAAAACCTTTTCAATAAAAAAGGGTCATCTCAAGTGGAAGAAACACTTCCAACCAAGGGGCAGACATGATCATTTTCCATCATCTGGGGCAGTCAAGTCAAGATTCAAGGAATCTCTCAAAATGCTAAATAGCCAGGGGAAAATCTCCATCTGAATCAATTGGGACATTGGACGTGAATTCCAGCAACGAATCTTGCACGATCAAATGAAGATCTTCTGGTAGCATAGTAACACAACACTACCAACAGTGGCACCTCCCTGCATCTTGAGAGCATGGACATAGTCAAAAAAGTACTACACATAATCAAAGACCCGCTAGGTTGACTGGCCTAGGCAAAAATAAGGGCTCCCCGGCGAACCAAAAGGGTTCGGGCAAAAATAAGGGATGAAAATGAAAAATTTGTACACCCGGCAAGTCGAAAACTTGAAAAGGCGACTTGGGCAAAAAAGGGTATCCCGATGGACTGAAAACCCCAAAGGGCGGTCCAGGAAAAAATTAGGGATCAAAGCGTACGACTATGTCTCGTCATCTCGTCACTTACCTACCAGAATAAGACTTGTCATTTCAATCGAAAGAGACCAAGCACCTCATAGGTGGGGATAATACTCGATCGACAGGGCCTCCGCAGGAACCTTCTCTCGTAAAAATAGGGGCAAATAAGAATTTTCCGAACTGTACAAGTTACTCTGTCCACCAGGTACCAAGGTATATATTCAGCTGAAGAATATGGCTAAGATAATTTCACTCCCCCGCAGAGTAAGACAATAATGATAGCTCTCTCAGCTGAGACTTGCAACTATGAACGAATCAGCAATACTCTCCCCAAGTAGAGTTGGTCTACCATCAGCCCTAAAAAGTTGGGTATCCCCAGAAGGTCTTAATATTCCCCAGCGGAGTACAAGGATATTCCCCAGCAAGCGTAAGTATAATCAAAATACAACGTCACCAAAGTATAATCCCAATGCCCGCTGCGCTTATCACTCTGAGAGCCCGGGGCATAATACAGATGATTGTTGAAGTCTGAAAAATAAGGTCCAAGATTTGATTGACGCAAAGGAAATTGAGTTTGAGGCGTCCGAGACTCCCAGTGTGATCACTGCTCCCTTTCCAAAACACGGCTAGGATTGAAAGACTTTTGTTCACTTGAATTCTGAAGTTGTATTTTCTTTGCTTATTCAAACAATTATCATGTCAAACTCTTTTATTTCATTAATGCATTACACGTGTCTGTTTCGAATTAATTGTTTTCTCTATGCCTAAAATTGCTCTCATTTTTTGTGATGTTCAAACTCTCGATTAAAAATTTCTAAGCCTTTTGAGGGAGGATGACGAAAACGATACCACGATCTTTACAGTATGCTTTTGAATAGACCCCGCTGATGAAGTACAGGCATTGTTTCAAATCCTAAACAGTGGAGCTATAAGGAAGATAATCCCTCGTCAACCCCTTTGAGCCAAAGAAGTTGGAGTTTTTCTTTTCAAAAATTAAAACCCTTAATCATAACCTGGGGCAGGGTAGTTTTCTCAGTTGATCCAGGTGCACAATGAATGGCATCAAAGGAGTCCTTCCAAAAGAAAAGACAGTGATGGTTCCCTATAATCGTCAGGACAGGCAGTCGTTTATCTTTCAAACATAAAAGCCCAACAAGTCAAAACCTATGAAGGAGACTTACAAAACTGGGGCATCCCGCTGACTGTAAAAACAAAAGAAACAGTTCAGGCAAAAAGACAGGGATAATAAAATCAAAAAGAAAGAGGTCCTACAAACCCTCAACAAAAACAAAATGACTGCCTATTCAAAATAAACTATCAACATCCGAACCATCACCAGAATATCAGAGCAAAGACTCAAACAAGATCTAACGCACGATTAGCTAAGGTTAGGGTTGAAGAACATCACGAAGAATGGGTGGGTACAAATAAAATTTGAGCCTTTATCCTTTGTTTCTTAAACCGTGAACCATGCCACGTTATAACCCTTAAAAAGTCCTAGCTGAAGCATGGGTTAGTTCAAAAGCATACTGTTACAAAAGGTATTCTGACTCCTGTAGGGCTTGCTGTAAAATCCTGAGCTGACATCACATTTTACAAAAAATTCACTTGTTTTATTGAAAACTGCATTTTCAAAAAACTTCAAGACATACATAAGCTTTGCATTCTTAAATTAACATTGTTTGCATATGACTATTTGTTCAAACAGCATAGAAGTTCGCACGAAGAATATCTAGTGAACAAAAGCACTTCCAATCAAGGGGCACGGCATGATCATTGTCCATCACCTGGGGCGGTCAAGTCAAGATTCAAGGAATCTCTCAAAATGGCAAACAACCAGGGGCAGATCTCCGTCTGAATCACTTGGGGCATTGGACATGAATTCCGGCAACGAATCTTGCATAATCAAACGAAGATCTTCTAGTAGTATGGCAACACAACACTACTGACAGTGACAACTCCCTACATCCCGAGAGCATGGACATAGTCGGAAAAATACTGTGCATAATCAAATACCCGCTAGGTCGACTGGCCTAGGCAAAAATAAGGGATGAAAATGAAAAATCTGTACACCCGGCAAGTCGAAAACCTGAAAAGGCGGCTTGGGAAAAAAAGGATATCCCGGTGGACTAAAAAGCCGAAATGGCGGTCCAGGCAAAAATTAGGGATCAAAGCATATGACTATGTCCCGTCATCTCGTCATTTGCCTACCAGAAGAAGATTTGTCAATCGGCGGTTATCAAGCACCTCCACATGTACCTTCTTCTCCCGCAGAAACTGGGGCAATTAGAATGGTCCGAACTGTACAAGCTGCTCGGTCCTCCAGGTACAAGGTAGATTCAGCTGAAGAATATAACCAAGATACCTTCATTCCCCGCAAAGTAAGACAAGAATCAGCAATACTCTCCCCAAGAAGAGTTGGTCTCCCATCAGCCCTAAAAAGGCACAGTATCCCCAGCAAGTCAGTAATACTCTCCCCCAAGCAGAGTTGGTCTACCATCAGTCCTGAAAAAGTTGGGTATCCCTAGAAGATCTTAATATTCCCTAGCAGAGTATACAGATATTCCTCAGCAAGCATCCCCGACAATCTTAATATTCCTCGACAGAAATATAAGATTGTTCCCCGGCGGAATACAAGATGCCCTCAGCGGAACCATTTCCCAACGCTGTCTAAAAAGCTTCCCCGCCAGAGTTGAATCATCTCCCCAGCAGATTCTGGAAGCTTATCCTCTGCAGAGTACAAGTATCTCTCCTCAGCCATATTCAGATGTTATCCCCACCAGAGTCTAACTGGGTTATCCTCAGCAACTTGCAGCTGAAAGATCATCCCCAGCGAAGTTCTTTCTATCCCAAGTGGAGTTCATCATCAAAATCCCCAACAAAGCTTATCAACGGAATTCCCCAGCGGAGTTATCGTTAAAATCTCAGCGAATATCTCCTCCCACAGAGTAATTCCCTGCAGAGTAATCTCTTCACCAGGTTTATCCCCCAACGGAGTCATCTTCTCCCACTGGTTTATTCTTGCAATCATTGTCGTTCGTCATCCCCCAGCAGAAACGAAGAACTCAACACTATTCTCCAGCAGCTCCGGGATCTATTTTCCCCAGCTAAAACATCACCTTTTCATACATCATGATACATGCATATACGCGTCATATCTTACAATCTTATTTACATTGAGAACATTATTGCTTGATCCATATCATGCATTGCACATGACTGACTTTTACCTTTCAAGAAAGATCCAGTTAAGTTCTCAGCTATACCAAGACCTTGCCTGGTCCAGTTAAATCGATTCCTAAAGATTTTTCTGATGCGGATCCAGTCAAAGGCCTTCTCTGGTCCAGTGAAATCGATTCCTAAAGATTTTCCTGATGCCGATCCAGTTGAAGATTCCAAGACCTTGCCTGGTCCAATTAAATCGATTCCTAAAGATTTTTCTGATGCCGATCCAGTCAAAGGCCTTCTCTGGTCCAGTGAAATCGATTCCTAAATATTTTCCTGATGCCGATCCAGTTGAAGATTCTAAGACCTTGGCTGGTCCAGTTAAATCGATTCCTAAAGATTTTTCTGATGCCGATCCAGTCAAAGGCCTTCTCTGGTCCAGTGAAATCGATTCCTAAAGATTTTCCTGATGTCGATCCAGTTGAAGATTCCAAGATCTTGCCTGGTCCAGTTAAATCAATTCCTAAAGATTTTTCTGATGCCGATCCAGTCAAAGGCCTTCTCTGGTCCAGTTAAATCGATTCCTAAAGATTTTCCTGATGCCGATCCAGTTGAAGATTCAAAGACCTTGCCTGGTCCAGTTAAATCGATTCCTAAAGATTTTTCTGACGCCGATCCAGTCAAAGGCCTTCTCTGGTCCAGTGAAATTGATTCCTAAAGATTTTCCTGATACCGATCCAGTTGAAGATTCCAAGACCTTGCCTGGTCCAGTTAAATCGATTCCTAAAGATTTTTCTGATGCCGATCCAGTCAAAGGCCTTCTCTGGTCCAGTGAAATCGATTCCTAAAGATTTTCCTGATGCCGATCTAGTTGAAGATTCCAAGACCTTTCCTGATCCAGTTAAATCGATTCCTAAAGATTTTCCTGATGCCGATCCAGTTGAAGATATTCCAAGACCTTGTCAAAATCAGTTAAATCAATTCCTAAAGATTTTTCTGAGGCAAAACCAGTCAATGGAGACAAAACCAGTTAAATCGATTCCTAAAGATTTTTCTGAAGCCGGACAAAATCAGTTAAATCGATTCCTAAAGATTTTTCTGTACCAAACCGACCAACCTTTCTTAAGTTCCATATCAACACCTGTAACTAGCCAGGAAATATCTGTGGACGACTGATTGTAGATCTATACCTGAAACCAGACAGGAAAGTTATCTACATTGAAGAGATTGAAGATTAATACCTGTAGCGAGTCAGGAAAACTATCTTTCTTTCTCAGGTCAGAGATTAATACCTGAAACCAGACATAACAACTATCTACTTGACCATCATGAGGCAACCCTACACCGGTTCCTTCTCTTCCAAGATGCAGTTTTACACGGACTCATCATCAGGCAACCCTACACAGGTTCCTTCTTTCAACCTACCAGGTTATGACTCAACAAGCAATCTCCAGATGGCATCTATAAGCCCATCCTTCTATCCATCATCTCTCCAAATGGCATCTGTAAGCCCATTCCCGACATCACATTGCTGATACTACACCATGCGAGTGCAAATTTCTGGGCACTTTAGTGTTCAATCATCTTCCACCTTCGGATCACGAAAGGCACGCAAGCCAATCTACATCCTCAGGTTTAAGAAGATTGAACAGGGGCAAATGTTGTACCCCAAAATTTGCCCTCCCATATTCCTCAAGATTGGTCAAGAATAATCTTCAAATTGTTCAAAATGGCTCAAGAGGTTGCACAGTCAAACTACCTCCTAAGACAGCTGAAATTAGGGTTTTGGTTCTTTCAAGGAATTGGGGGTTTTCAATGGCTCAATCAAGTCTCATAGGCCTCTATACATTCTCAAGCACCTACATGCCAAGTTTCAAGGCTCACAGTGTCAATTTGCACAGTCAAAAGCCTCATATGACCCACAGTCAACTGCAGGGGCAAAATGGTCATTTTGCAGTCAAAAGTCAGAATTTTTGGTCAACATCTTATTTTGAGTTCACAATCATCATTTGATCAAGTCTTGATCATGATTCCACAAGGATGGCTCAAAAATCATCAAGATGCAAAAAGTTACTATTTTTGGACAGTAGAAAAAGTCAACTGTATCTTGACCAGGGCATAACTTTTTCATGGTTTGTCAGAAAAATTCCATCCAATGCTCATTTTTAAGGTGATGACATTTCCTACAATCCATCTTCACATTCCAAGTCCAAGAAATGCTCTCACAAGAAGTTATCAATTTCTACATTATAGGTCAATTTCAAAAGTCAACAAAAGTGCACTTTAAGTCAAAGACCATAACTTGAGATTGGTAAATCTAAATGACGTGGGACCAAAGGAATTGGTTAAAGGACTTCAAGACCTTTCCAAAATGTCCAAGAACATGTTCATAGGATCAAAATTAAGCAAGATATGCATTGGAGAAGTTGGGAAATTTTTAGGAATTTGCAAAAGTCAACTTTGCTCAAAACACCTTATCTTTGCTAATGGGCCTCAAATCTCTTCTTGAAACTTCATCCATGGCCTATGCACGACCCATCAAGCTTAATTGAATTTATTTTCTTATTTTTTATTAATTAATTGGATTTTTAATTAATATTAATTCATTTAATTAATTTAAATTGTAGGAAAATGCAATATTTGATTTTTCAATCTTTTTGTGAAGCAAATATGGTCAAGATATGCTGGCAATTTCGTGCACCAAGTAAAAGATGCAAAATCTCCAAAATTGGCAACTTTATTCAATCATGAAAATGCAAAAAGATTTGATTTTCAATCAAAGATCAAATCATCAATTTAATGGATTCTTGTTCAAGTTTTGACCTAATTCTATTCCTCTATATATATGCAAGCAAACCCTGATGCAAAGCACGCGAGAAAGCTGCAGAAACAGACCCTAGCATATTGAGAAAATTCAAGAAAAGTTGAAACTGACTTTTTCATTCTAGGGAAATTTAACAACTTTTGTTGATTCTAATACACTGCAGGAGGTTCCCAGAACGTGTTACCATCAAATTCCAGCTTCAAAGCTCAAGAAATCACTGAGAACAGAACCACGGTTTGCACATTTTATCCATAATCGTAACTCTTAATTCATGAGAATTTAACATGATTTTTTGATTGTTTTGCTTTGCTAGAACCCGTATGAAGCTGATGGTATAACTTAATTGAACTGAAACTCCCTAAATCCAAAGATGCCATGGACAATTTTTAGGGTTCGTGAGCTTTGAAATTGGGGATTCCTAAACCAGGAAAAATTGAGACCACTAAGGCACATGGTTGGAATCCTGAGAATCGGACGAATCCAAATCACCCATCGCGAAATATTTATATAGGCTGTAGCTCTAATCGCTATTTTTCGTCGCCATAGTTTATGGGGGTTAAAACCCCCCGCTATCTAATGTTTATTTTTGCAGAACAGCGAAGAAGATGATGAGGTGTTAGCCTCTGAGTGGTTGGTTTGAAAAATCGCGCGCTTTATTTTGTTTTCAGGCATGTTTATTTGTTTGTTAATATAATTAACACTTGTTATTCCAATGACAATTGAGGCAGCGTGATGGAGTGGTTGGGCAAGCGTCGAATAAGCTTTGGGACCTGGGTTCGAATCCCAGGTCCCCCAAATGTTTATTTGCTATTTTTCTTTAGGTGCTCTTGTGTCCACTTGCAAAAGGAGTCCACCATGCATCTCAAATTCCCAGATGCCATGTGTCTCCACACTCAAATCCTGTGGCCAAAGATGAAGGACCATTGTACTCCCAGTCAACACGCGCCCTGGACGATCCAAAAGGTCAAAGAGGCTTGCAGTTTGTTGGGCCTGAGAATTTCCAAACATACCTCCATATTGGGCCAGCACCCCCCTGGTTTATTCTTCTTTCTTATATTTTTTCCTTTAATTATTTCACCATCAATTATTATTATTATCACTTAATTAAGCAAATTAATTTTTTTCATAATAAAATTCAGAAAACTAAAATATAATATTTTTGTTATTATTTATTAATTTCACCCTTTATTATTTTTGTAAATAAAAACTAACATCATTAATTTAGTTTAATTAGGGTTAATTTTAACTTTTTTCAATAAATAAAATCAACATAGAATTAGGGTTTTTACTAACTTTTAATTTTTTTTTTCTTATTTTATTTTCCTTGAGACATTAAAAAAACCAAAAATATCTCTTTAATTAATTAATTAGTTTTAGGATTAATTTAATTAAGTGCAAAAAGGACAAAAACTTCTTTCTTTCTCAAAAAGGGTCAAAACCCTAAGGACTTCTCCGATTCAATTTTTGCTCGCACGTATGTTTGTTTTATTAATTTTTGATCCATTATTATGTAATTTCTCCGAGGATGTAATAGCTTTAATTAGGGCTTTTTATCGCTTTCATTCAATTTCCCGCAATTTACTTTTTCAAGGGTTTGCTTTTGGCGATGTAAATACCCGACGCCTTGTAATAGCGTAGATTTATTTTCCGCAACATTTAACTGTTAGATGTATGTTAATTAGGCTATGCATGACAAGACTTATCTCTGAAAATAAAATCAACCCGTAGCTTACCATAACATGTGTAAAGATAACATTAACTGAATCCTGACACACGCGCACATGCCACTCCTAGGGTACGCCTCACTTGGTTGCCTCGACGTGGTCATTGAGTATATAGTGTTTTAGAGGTCGCCCTCCTGTCTAATGATCAAGTTGCCTCGAAACGGTTGCCTCGATAAAAAACAATCTAAGACATTAGGGTTACCGCTAAGGCGTCCTACTATTGCTTTAGTGACCACATGTCCCTATAATCGAATTGACCCAAAAACTCCAACGACGGTGCTACCTACTTCTCAATAGTGGGATAGTACTGTCTAAAGGACATTTACACAGCTTAATTCCTTTTGAGTAGGTAGAGGTTCTCAGGTACTTGCTCTTTCAAAAAACAAAAATACTTTTCGCACTTACACTTTTCTGACAAAAGTTTTCAAACAAACACTTCATACACTCTTGAGGACTGATACAAGAGTTAAAACGGAGTTTTCAAACAAACTTTTTCAAAACCCACAAACACAAGAAAAGCAAAATCTTTTGAAAACATAGCGAGCAAGTACCTAAGATCCCGTGGATAACCACGGATAGAAAGGGTGCTAACACCTTCCCTTTCTATAATCTACCTCCCGAACCGAGAAATATCTCGAAAAGGAATTTTGCTGTGCTTTTGTCCTTTCCTTGTTGGAGAAAATAAAAGACGGTGGCGACTCTTGCTTACCGCGACATTTCGCGAACCAACATTAAAAAACAGTCAGTTCTATTTCCACCGATCACAATTGGCATTCTGAAATACCTTTCGATTGGCATTCTGAAAGACCCTTCGATTGGCATTCTGAAAGACCTTTCGATTGGCGTTCTGAAAGACCCTTCGATTGGCATTCTGAATGAGCCTTTCGATTGACATTATGTCAAGGCCTTCGATTGGCATTCTGAAAGACCCTTCGATTGGTATTCTGGAGGAGCCTTTCGATTGGCATTATGGACAAGCACTTCGATTTGCATTCTGAAAGACCCTTCGATTGGTATTCTGAAGGAGCCTTTCGATTGGCATTATGGACAAGCACTTCGATTTGCATTATGAAAGACCCTTCGATTGGTATTCTGAAGGAGCCTTTCGATTGGCATTATGGACAAGCACTTCGATTGACATTATGGACAAGTACTTCGATTAGCATTGTGTCAAGGCTTTCGATTGGGATTCTGAAAGACCTTTTCGTTTGGCACCCTGGGCCAAGCCTTTCAATTGGCATGTCAAGGGATCCTTCGATTAGCATGAACAACACCTTTCGATTGGCCTGTTAATAAATCCTTTCGATTGGAATTTTAATTAGTACCCTTCGATTGATCTTTGGACAAGGGCCATTCGAAGGAGGTCATCAAGAGGGCACTCAAATCAAAAGCGTCCAGGTTCATTCAAGAGACATGAATATTTCAAAAAAGGAAAACTTTTAATGTGTCTGATTCTTGTCTCATGGCATTAAAGGCCTGGTTAAATGGTTGTCTCTTGCCGTTACTGCACCCTCACACCCCTATAAATATAGAGGCCAACATACATATCTAAGACACACGAAAAAATACAGAGCAGGGGAGAAAAAACAGAAGAGAACAGAACGAAAAAGGAGAAACAGGGAGGATTTGGAGATACGCTGCCAAAGGTTATCAGCATTTTCATCCAAGCCAAAGCAGCCACCCAGAGCCACAAATCATACATCTTCAATTGGTAAGGGTTTGCAAAACCAAAATTACACCTTCATGACATTTAAATACACATTGCACATATTTTTGTTATTACTGATTGTGTTGCATGTAAGCTGAAGTGCAAAGGTGAGATCGTGCCATTACTTGGGCACGATCTGAGTTTCCCCTTCGAACCTCAGAATAAAACAAACCCAGACCCAGATTCAGCAGATTCACATTGAGGAAGGATCAAAATTGTGAGGAGATTCGAATCAGGGGGATAAAGTCCCCCTTGGACTTTTAACATTTGTTTCATTTTGCAGGAAATATATTCTTAGAATTCTGTTCAGAGTTTCGAAGCTTAGCAGCTTAGCTTCGAACTGGATCCAGGATTTCCAGATCGAAGGATGACATATCCAGATCGAACACCCCTAAAGTGCAGCCTCTCATGCCCCTTCGATCAAGCCTCTTCACTGGATCGAAAGACATCCCACACCTCTTTCGACCCAGGCCTCCAGAATTATGCTCTTTTTTTAGTTGCTGCCCGTTTCCTTCATTTTTTATCCTTATTTTGACTATTTTATTCTTTTTTTAATCAACGTAAAATCAAAAACACAAAAACATTAGGCTAGTTTTTCCTATTAAATTAATTTTGTTAATTAATCTTTTAACTATCTTAACGTTTTTTTCAAAAAAACTAAAATTAAGTAGATTTAGATCATTTTCTCAAAATAAAATAAAACTCAAAAATATTTTCTTTTTAATTAATTAATCATTAGTTAGTCTTAATTCTTAAATAAAAAATGACAAAAAAATATGCTTTATTTAATAAAAAAAGGGTCAAAACCCAAGAACACTCCGATTCAATTTTTTTCCCGCGCGCGCTTATTTTGTTGTAACTGCCTACTGGTTTGTAATAGCTTAATTAAGACCTTTTACACTTTACTGCTTTTTATTCCCCCAATTTTTGGACATGTAAATAATCCCCCTCCCCGAAGCCTTGTAATAGCGTAGGATTTACAATTCCTGCACTTTAAATTCCTGTACATATATTAACTGTTTAGATGTATGCTAACTAGGATATGCATGACAAGATTAACTCTTAACTTAAAATCAACAGTAGCTCACCATGACATGCAAAGATAATATAACTGAAAATTGACACACTTGCATATGCCACTCCTAGGGTACACCTCACTTGGTTTCCTCGAACGTGGTCATTGAGTATAGGATGTTTTAGAGGTCGCCCTCCTGTCCAAAGATCAAAGTTGCCTCGAAACGGTCGCCTCGATAAAAATGATCTAAGACATTAGGGTTACCACTAAGGCGTCCTAACATTGCTTTAGTGACCACACGTCCCTAAAATCAAATTGACCCGTAAACTCCAACGACGGTGCTACCTACTCCTCAATAGTGGGATGGCACTGTCTAAAGGACATTTGCACAGTTTAATTCCTTTTTGAGTAGGTAGAGGTTCTTAAGTACTTGCTCCTTTTAAAAAAAAACAAAACAAAACTTTTCGCACTTACACTCTCTTCAAAAACAAAACTCTTTTCAAAAACCCACAAACACAAAGAAAAGCAAACTTTTGAAAACATAGTGAGCAAGTACCTAAGAGCCTGTGGATAACCACAGATAGAAAGGGTGCTAACACCTTCCCTTTCTATAATCTACCTCCCGAACCCGAGAAACCTCTCAAAAAGGAATTTTTCTGTGCTTTTGTCCTTTCCTTGTTGGATAAAATAAAAGACGGTGGCGACTCTTGCTTACCGCGACACTTTGCGAAAACAAAACGCAAACGCGAACCAGCATTCCGAAACAGTCAGTTCTCATTCCCACCGATCACACGGGGCATGATAAAAACGATTGTTGGGCTTTGAAGAACAAGGTGAAAGACCTTATTGATGCAAAGGAGGTTGAATTTGATCCCCCCTGAGACTCCCAATGTCATAACTGCACCTATGCCCAAGCATGGCCCAGGAGTCAGTGTTATTGATGTTGTCTCTGCTACAGAAGATGCTGACAATGACTGCGACCTGGACAAGTGGATTTTCCCAACCATCAACGGTGGACTCAACAATTGGGAGGATAAAGACTTTGTGCCCATTACTTTTATTCAAGAGTAATTTGTCTTTTTTTTTTTGTTTTGAGGATATGTAATATTTGAACAATTGAAACTTTAAAGCCTTGTGTCTTACCCGAGGCACAATGGTCTATTTTGTGAGGGTTATTTCTTCATTTTCATATGTCATCAATAAAACATTGGACGTTTTACATGAAAATTTTACGCTCTTTATTTTTTTCTTTTCTTCTTTTACTTTATCAAAATATACAGCTATGCTCTTACACACACCGATGTATCAAACTGCAGATCCATATCCACTATGGATCCCATTGATAACGGTTATGCTATTGCTCATTATGACTTTGAAAATCCGATCTACCAAGCCAAGGACGAAGGTGAGGAAGATTGTGAAGTACTAGGAGAACTAGCCAGACTGTTATAACAGGAAGAAAGGACAATACAGCCTCACGAAGAGCCGATTGAGACAATTAACTTGGGTACTGAAGAGGATAAAAAAGAAGTCAAGATAGGTGTCGATCTGGAGCATAGTGTCAAAGAGCGGTTAATTAAGATGCTACATGACTATGTTGAGGTTTTTTCCTGGTCATACAAAGACATGCCGAGACTTGACACCGATATTGTGGTTCATCGCCTACCTATAAAAGAGGATTTCCCTCCAGTGAAACAGAAGGTTCGTCGCATGCGGCCTGAGATGTCAAAAAAGATCAAGGCTGAAGTCATGAAACAGTTCAATGCTAGTTTCTTAGCCGTCACCTCTTATCCCCAATGGGTTGCTAACGTTGTTCCAGTATCGAAGAAGGACAGTAAGGTACATATGTGTATGGATTACAGATACCTGAATAGGGCAATCCCCAAGGATGACTTTCCGCTTCCCTATATTGATGTTCTGGTTGACAACACTATACAACATAAGGTATTCTCCTTCATGGATGGTTTCTCTAGGTAAAATCAGATCAAAATGGCACCTGAGGACATGGAGAAGAAAACCTTTGTCACACAGTGGGGCATTTTCTGTTACAAAGTTATGCCATATGGGTTAAAGAACAACGGGGCAACCTATCAGCGTGCCATGGTAGCTTTGTTTCATGATATGATCCATCACGAGATAGAGGTCTATGTTGATGATATGATAGCCGGGTCTCAGACTGAAGAAGAGCACCTCGATCACCTACAAAAGCTATTTGAAAGGTTGAAGAAGTACAAGCTAAGGCTAAACCCGAATAAGTTCACTTTCGGAGTAAGATCTGGTAAGCTCTTAGGCTTCATCGTCAGCAACAAAGGCATTAAAGTCGACCCTGAAAAGGTCAAAGCTATACAAGAAATGCCAACTCCTCACACTGAGAAGGAAGTTATGGGATTCTTAGGATGCCTAAACTACATAGCCAGATTCATTTCACATCTGACTGCTACCTGTGAGGCAATCTTCAAATTACTGAAGAAAGATCAAGCACTAAAGTGGAATGAAGATTTCCAGATTGCCTTTGACAAAATCAAAGAATACCTTCAAGAGCCTCATATTTTAATGCCTCTAGTTGAAGGAAGACCTCTGATCATGTACTTAAAAGTGTTAGAGAACTCAATGGGGTGTGTGCTGGGGCAACATGAAGAGTCTGGTCAAAAAGAGCATGCAATATACTACCTTAGAAAAAAGTTTACCGACTGTGAAGCAAGATACTCACTGCTCGAGAAAACTTGCTGCACTTTGGCATGGCCTGCTCACCGACTAAGACAGTATATGTTGACTCACACTACCTTGTTGATATCTAAAATGGATCCTATCAAGTACATCTTTGAGAAGCCCGCTCTCTCCGGAAGAATAGCAAGATGGAAAATGATCCGACCGAATACGACATTCAGTATACAACCCAGAAGGCGATTAAGGGAAGTGTGCTAGCTGATCATTTGACTCATCAGGCTGTAGATGACTATCAATCCATGAATTTTGAGTTATCGGACGAGAACATCATGTTGGTAACTGATTATGAAGAACCTGGACCGGATAAAGGACCTGCAAAAGGATCCCAATGGACTATGGATTTTGATGGAGCTTTCAACGCTCTTGGCAACGACATCGGTGCCGTGATTATCTCTCCTGAAGGCTGTCATACTCCTTTCACTTCCAGATTATGCTTCAATTACACAAATAATATGGCTGAATATGAAGTATGTATTATGGGTCTCAAAGCTGCTATCGACTTGAGGATCAAATTCTTGAGTGTATTTGGAGACTCAGCTTTAGTAATCAGTCAAATCAAGGGAGAACGAGACACAAAGTATCCTAATCTCATACCTTACAAAGAGAATGTGCTGACACTGATTCCACACTTTGCAGAAGTTACCTTTGAGCATTTTCCACGAGAGGAAAATCAACTAACAGACGCGCTATCTATGATGTCATCCATGTTCAAGGTCAAGTGGGATAATGAGGCTCCTCAGATCACTATTGAAAGAATGGATGAACCCTCATATTGCCACGAGATTGACACTGAAGAAGTAGTGGACAAACCATGGTTTAACGAAGTTAAAAGATATCTCGAAGCCCAAGAGTATCTTGAGGGAGCTTCAGTCAACGATAAGAAGTTCCTAAGAAGGTTCTCTGCCAAGTTCTTCCTTAGTAACGAGATCCTCTTTAAGCGCAATCATGATCCTACCTTGCTTCGGTATGTAGACAAGAGTGAGGCAAAAAAGATTATGGCTGATTTACATGAAGGTACCTTTGGCACCCATTCTAGTGGGCACAAGATGGCTAAAAAGATCCTACGGGCAAAATACTACTAGTCCACTATGGAAGCAGACTGTTATCAGCATTCACGAACTTGTCACAAGTGCCAGATCTATGCTGATAAAATACACGTGCCTCTGGTTCCTCTAAACGTCCTAACTTTTCCTTGGACATTCGCAATGTGGGGGATCGACATGATTGGAGAGATTAGACCTACAGCTTCTAATGGGCACCGCTTTATCCTGGTTGCCATTGATTACTTCACGAAGTGGGTCGAGGCAACTTCATTTGCTTATGTTACCAAGAATGTTGTGGCCCAATTCATCAAACATAACCTTATCTGTCAGTACGGTATTCCAGAAAGAATCATTACAGATAATGGTATCAATCTCAATAATACTATGATCACTGAGCTCTACACGAAATTCAAGATCCAACATCATAATTCTTCTCATTATCGACCAAAGATGAATGGCGATGTTGAAGCTACTAATAAAAATATCAAGAAAATCATAGAGAAGATGATTGTGACATATAAAGATTGGCACGAGATGTTACCATTTGCTCTTCATGGTTACTGTACCACAATGCGCACATCAACGGGGGTAAATCCTTTCTCTTTGGTGTACGGTATGGAGGCTGTCCTACCTATTGAAGTCCAGATCCCTTCTTTGAGAATCATGAAGGATGCAGGTTTGAATGAAGACGAATGGGTTCAGACTCGACTTAACCAATTAAACTTGATTGACGAGAAGAGGCTCGCAGCTGTCTGTCAAGGTCAGATGTACCAAAAATGTATGATCAAAGCTTTTAACAAGAAAGTCAGACATCAGGTATATCAAGCTGGTGACCTGGTAATCAACCGCATCATACTGCCACAAGGTGATCCCAGGGGAAAATGGACTCCCACATATGAAGGGCCATTTGTGATCAAGAACATATTTTCTGGTGGAACCATGATTTTAATCACTATGGACGGTGACGACCTTCCTTACCCTGTAAACACGGACATAGTTAAAGGATATTACGCATGAACAAAGACCCGCTAGGTTGAATGGCCTAGGCAAAAATAAGGGCATCCCGATGAACCAGAAGGGTTTTGGAAAAAATTAGGGATATACGTAAAAAATCTGTACACCCGGCAAGTCGAAAACCAGAAGAGGCGGCTTGGGAAAAAAAGGGTATCCCGGTGGACTGAAAACCCGAAAGGGCGGTCTAGGAAAAAGTTATGGATTTAAAGCGTATAACTATATCCCATTGATAACCTTACAGCCAATCTTCAATATCAGCTGTCAAACTCAAGTAGGTACTAATCAATCCAGTCAGCTTCAGATAAGCAACAAAGAGATGAGACACTCGAGGACATAAAGGCAATAGCAGAATGGGAACCCAATGGGATTATTTCATATAACTGTTCTCTTTGTATGTTATTTTGTAAAGTTTTATTCTTACGACCGCATTCTATTACTAGGATGTTCGTCTCCTTGTACAAAAATGCTTATTCAAAGTTAATACGAAGCTATTCCTTTGAAAGTGCAAAACTATTTGTTTTTATTTTTCTGTTTTGTTTGCCAAAACGTCCAGTGATTATTTTTGAACATATACATTTGAATGTGATTACTGCTTACAAACACACCCATAAAAAATGGAAAGACAGTTACTAATGACTTTAAGAAACAGGACAATATCTAAGGGCCATCCAAAAAATCCCTGCAGATATTTTCTCCAGCAGATACAGGGACAAAGACATCCTACTACAAGGTCACTGCAATATTCTTAGCATGCAACCTAATGGTGTCATGTTCTCATATCCCTGGCGGAGCAAGAATCTCTAAATTACTGCTCCAACAAAAATTCCCCAGTGAAGTCGCCGAGCTTCTCAAGATTCCCCCCCAACCTGATTCCACAAAATCCCCAAGCAGTTCACAAAATTTCCCTTCCCCAACAGAGTTTATTTCTCCAATAGCAGAAATTCATCTCCAAACAATTCAACTTTAAACAAAGTCTGAAGACCTACATTTCTTCACCCCTAACAACAATCAGGGATTCATTTTCCCTAGTTTAACAATACAATAGTAGAACAGTTTATACGTTCATACATTGCATTCATACATCATTTTACAAACATCATAGCATATGCAGCACAAATGATTATATCAAAATCTTATTTATTTTGAGAGCATCATGCAATTCATACATCATGACATCGCATGAAACTGATTTTACCTTTCAGGTTAAATTAACAGACAGATAAACACTATCAACTTATACATCAGGTCAAAGATTAATGCCCGAAACCAAACAGGGAAACTATCTACACGACCAAGTGGTATGAACTCCCAAAGCAAGATGACTTTACCAACAAATACAGCAGGACACAGATTAGTGCCTGAAACCAGGCGGGGAACCATCTATGTGACCAATGTTGCCAAGTTCCAGATTAATACCTGTAACAAGCCAGGACAACTATCTATGGACGACCGACTATAGATTAATACCTGTAACAAGCCAGGAAAACTATCTACATGAGGAGATTGAAGATTAATAACTGTAACAATCCAGGAAAACTATCTTTCTTTCTCAGGTCAGAGATTAATACCTGAAATAAGCCAGGACAACTATCTCAAACGGCCGATAAAAGCAAGTTCCAGATTAATACCTGTAACAAGCCAGGAGAGCTATCTGTGGACGACCGACTGTGGATTAATACCTGTAACAAGCCAGGAAAACTATCTACATGAGAAGATTGAATATTAATACCTGTAACAAGCTAGGAAAACCATCTTTATTTCTTGGGTCAAAGATTAATACCTGAAACAAGCCAGGACAACTATCTCAACGACCGATAATTTTCAATTTCCAGATTAATACCTGAAACCAGACAGGACAACTATCTGTGAACAATTGATCAGTAGATTAATTCCTGTAACAAGCCAGGAAAACTATCTACATGACCAGATGAAGAAATCTTACACGGGTTCCTTCTCATCATCCTGATGCAGTCTAACACGGACTCATCCCAAAGCAACCTTACACGGGTTTCTTCTCATCATCCTGATGCAGTCTAACACTAAATCATCCTGAAGCAATCTTACACGGGTTCCTTCTCATCATCCTGATTCAGTCTAACACAGACTCATCCCGAAGAAACCTTACACGGGTTCCTTCTCATCATCCCAATGCAGTCTAACACGGACTCATCCCAAAACAACCTTACACGGGTTTCTTCTCATCATCCAAATGCAGTCTAACACAGACTTATCCTGAAACAGCCCCACACAGGCTCCTTCTCATATATCTCCGGATGCAAACTAACACAAACTCATCCTGGAGCAGCCCTACATAGGCTCCTTCTAATACATTTCCAGATAATAGTTAATTTCATCCTCCCCAGCAAGTTACTATGAAGCCTGGAATTCAACTAGAAAATAGAAAACTTTTATCTCTCCATCCCAAAGATAATTCCTCAGTAAAGCCTTGTACAAATGAAGTTCCTAGACTCTATTCCCTAGAGTTTTTCTCAATCAGGAGAATAACATAAATCAACCTTCCCATCGGAGTCCTGCTCAGACAGCAGGAACATGAATTCCCCTCAATGAGAACTCTTAGGAAGTAATCATTTACTCTAGATGGTATCTTTAAGCTCATCTCCGACAACTCTCAGTCATCTTCTCCAAATGGAATCTGTAAGCCCATTCCCGCCATTATCAACCATCAGTGTTACTTCATGCGAGTGCAAATTTCTGGGCACTCTAATGTTTAATCCTCTTCCACCTTCAGATCATGAAAGGCATACAGGTCAATCTAAATCCTCAGATTTAAGAAAATTGAACAGGGGCATTTGTTGTACCCCAAAATTTTCTCTCTCATGTTTCCCAAGGTTTCCTCTTACATGGGTGGTTACAAACACTTGCCTAAAGAAAATGAAATTTTTTGAATGATGGTCAAGTGTCCTTTAATTGACATGGCAACAATGTCTTTCGATTAGAACCTGAATAATGTCCTTCATTTGGCATATCAGAGCCAAGTATCTTTCGATTGGTAGGTGAAAAACGTCCTTCGATTGGCATGTCAACAATGTCTTTCGTTTGGCATACCATAGAAAAGTGTCCTTCGTTTGGCATACCAGAGCAAAGCGTCCTTCGATTGGCATGTCAACAAGCTTCGACTGGGATCCTAAAACCCTTCGATCAAGCATTGGCCCATCAGCTTCGATTGCATGTTGGTCCCCCTTCGAGCAAGCATTGGTCCAAGTTTCATTTAGGCAAGAACCCCCTACAAGTTCCCTTCAATCCACCAGCAGTGGCCTCCTGCATGTGTATTTTGATTCACTAGGCAAATGCCTCTACATGAAATATTTGATTCACTAGGAAAATGCCTCTACATACAACCTTCGACTCACTAGGCAAATACCTCTTCACGCTTGCCTTGGATTCACTAAGTCAAAGGCACCTTTCAACTAGCCTTCAAATCCATAAGGAAGAGGCTTCTCAGGCTTGTCTTGGATTTACAAGGGCATAGGCTTCTTCTATATTTTCCTTCAATGCACAAGGCAAATACTTCCTTTGTGTTGGTTTTCAATGCACAAGGCCAAGCCCCCTCAACACAGTTTCTGCACCATGACACACAATATGGCCCCTTCGAAAGAGAACTCCAAAGGTCCATTCGAAAGGCACATATTGGTGGCCATTCGAAGGAGACACATAATTACTGAATGCAAGTTTTCCCTATGATGAGTCTTGGTCCTACATGTGGCCAGGCCAAGGCCTCCTGTGCAATGGCATTTGAAGGAGGTGAAAAAGGAGGCTTCGATTAGCCAGAATGAAGTTCTCACTTGGGCTATTTGAATCAAGAAGATAAGGCAAATAGGTGGTCCAATCAAAGGAGCCATTCGAAGGACATGTAAATGATCCATTCGAAGAAGCATTCAAAGGCCCATTCGAAGGACACATAGTGTTGTCTGAAAAAAAAAGGGTTTGGTTAGAGATTAGATCTAGTTGGCCAAAACGAAAGAGAAATATGCAAAGATGCTGGCTGGCCCAAAATCCCACATATTTCCATACTCAAGCTTCCTGCACAAGTATTCATGCCAAAGGAAGCCTCGATTGGCCTGGAAATAATTTTTGTTTGGGTTAGCTAAGTAGGGGCTCAATCAAAGAGGCCCAATGATGACACTTGAGCCATTCGAAGGAAGTAACTCAAAGTCAACCAAAGGGCAAGACTTGAGCCATTCGAAGGAGACAATTCTGGGTCAATCGAAGAGCAAGGATAAGGGTTACTTCAAAGGCATGATTAAATAAGTGTCCTTCGATTGGCATATCAGAGCAAGATGTCTTTAGATAAGCATATCAACAAAATCAAGCAATCAATGTAGAAGCTGACTGATCGAAATATCTCTGATAAAGAAGTTTTTGAACACTTCGAATCAAAACTCTAGGCCAATCGAAGAGCAATGCTGGAGGGCATTTGAAGGAGCTAAATGTGTCTAGGTTCATCCCAAGGCTCGAAGAGGCATGAATATTTCAAAAATGGAAGATTTTTAATGTGTCTTATTTTGGTCTCATGGCCTTCAAGGCTTGGTTAATGGTTGTCTCTTGCCATTTCCATGCACCCCCATCTCCTATAAATGCAAGACACTCACACCACCGGTTAAGGAGGAGACACACACATACATTGGAGACACGCTGCCCCATAAACCACCCAAAGCTATCAAAATCCTCATAAGTGGTCCCAATCAAAGGAATCTTCATCAACGCTCCATTTATTCCCTGAAGTCTGCAGGAAGTGTTCCCAAGCACTAGCCAATTTACGCCCAAGTCGAAGCATCTCGTCCTTGGTAAAATTTCAAATTCATATTCTTGTTTTCCTGATGTATTGATTTTTCTAGTGTATGATTTATGCCCAGGATATTATATAGCACACCATTCACATGGGCATACAAAGATACAGGGCACGATCTGTGTTCTTCATCGAATCCCAAGAAACCATGGTTTTCTAAGGCAAACAAACCCAAATTCGAATTAAAATAAGTCGAATTAATGGGAGGTCGACTTAGGAAAAGACATGGGTTTACACCTAAGTCATACTTTTGCTTTGTTGACACTTTTTCTTACAGATTTTAGTACTTTTCTCCACAAGCAAGTCATCAGACACCTCCAACAACATTCTTTGCCGGATCGAAGGCGTGTCTTCACAAGATCGAAGGTCTGTCTCCATGGATCAAAGACCATCATTGTCCTTAATCGAAGGATTCCTTTTCTTGCATTCACTCTTACTTTTTTTTTTCATTTCTTTTAAATCAAAAAATCATAAAAAATATTAGCCTTAGGTTTTTCTAATTAATTTTAATTTTGTAAATTAATTAAATTAATTATTTTAACTTCATTTTATCAATTTAAAATCAATTAGACCTAGGTTTATTTAATTCAAATATTTCTTAACAAAAACAACAAAAAAGGATTTTCTTGTTTACTTAGAAATTTCTTAGACGTCTCTTTTCCGTTTCACGTGCGTTATTTATTTTTCGCATTTTTCATATTTTTGTATCTGTTGATGGAATGTAATAGATAATTAACTAGGGATTTACTGCCTGTTCTTTTATTTTCTTTCCCCCATTTGGACATGTAAATATCCCCCTCCCCGAAGCATTATAATAGCGTAGGATTTACATTTCTGCACTTTTAATTTTTGTACATATATTAACTGCTAGATCTATGACTAATAGGATTTTATGGCAAAGATTAAAATCCAAATGCTAGCAAACCTAACACAAAAAAGACTAAAATAACTGAATACAACACACATTGCACACATACACCTCTAGGGTACCCCCACTTTGGTTTCATTCGGAAAAGCAGTCATGTCCCTCGAAATGGGGATGCTTAAACAAAGACCCTAAAATAAAATATCATAGTCCTTCGATGACCCTACAGTTGCCTTTCAATAAATGATCTAGTCCCTTAACAAAAAATTGCTAAAACGTGTCTACATGTTGCCTTTAAGACTGTACGTGCCTTCGATTGTCCCTCATGCTTCCAATGATAGGGCTACCTACTCACTAATAGTAGGATAACAATGTCTAAAGGAAAACAGGAAAAGAACGACTTTTTTGAGTACAAGTAGATAACTGTTAGATACTTGCTCAAAAACGAACCTTTTACACTTACACATTTCAAAAAAAACTTTCAAAAAACATTTGCTTTGTCAACACTCTTTAGGACTGATACAAGAGTTATAACAAAGCGAATCGCCGCACTAAGGAATTCTCAAATACTTTTTCAAAACACAAAGCACAAGGTATTTAAAAAATGAGCTAAGCATCTAAGAGCCCGTAGAAAACTACGGATGGAAAGGGTGTTAACACCTTCCCTTTCTATAATCTACCACCCTTACTCAGAAAATATCGAAAGGTCTTTTTCTGTTCTTTTCACCCTTTCCTTTGTTGGAATAAAGAAAATTTGGTGGCGACTCTTGCTTACTGCAACATTTGTGAACACAAAATGCAAAATCAGTATAAACAGTCGGTTCTACCACCGAATCACAGAACTGTCGACTCTGCTGGGGATTTGAATAAAAAGTGGAGTTACCTTAAGATTTAGTTCATTTTAAAAATGTTGTAATTTCTTGCTTTGTATGCTTTATCCTTGGAGGATTGTTTGGGTTGTTACTATAGATCCTACACCCGGATATGAGGGAATCATTTTAGGTAAACAACAATAGACCGTGGAGACTATACGGTGTAGACCAATATGGTTGAAGCGATAGCTGTGTTGGTGTGACACTTTGTTGGTACCGGTATACCTTGTGTTGGATCGAGGATAATACGAGGCTGCCGCGTGGTGTTCTGAAGCAATAACGGACCTTAGAACCTTAGTTGAACAAAATTGGCTATTAGAAATTAGTGAGATAGTCGGCCTCCGTGTAACGCTGAGGATTAGTTGATACTCGATGCTACACTCATTGAGGTCGAACTTTCGAGATGTTTCAGCCGCAAGAAAAGATTACTAAGCTGAAATAATGCTCCCTAAAGAAAGATCAGTGACATTGAGATTCCTTAGAACCCAGTTACTTTTCTAAGACAGGTTAAACCAACTAAACTTCAAGAGGGTATTTACCTATAAACTTAATGCAAGCCTAAACCTAAGGTTTTTTTATGTTTTTCTTGTGTGTGATTAATTTTCTTAAACATGATATCATGCATCATAACATCCATTTTTCATTACACTAACCATATCAAGGACCAAGGGAATTTATCTTTGTTCTGTTTTGCAGATCATGGCTTCCACTCATAGAAATACTATCTGAATCAGCTTTGTAAGAATACCTCTCAAACTCAAAGAACTAGTATCAAGGGTTCCTAAGACTTCTTCGTCCACCAAGAAATATGGTTGACTTCTCAGTATAGTTACCTCGAGCTTTCATGAGAAGATGATGAGTGTAATATTTCAATTCTTTGACCCTAAACACCATTGATGGGAGAACTGACATTTGGTTTTGCGTTTTATTGCAAATGTCGTGGATAGCAAGAGTCGCCACCGACTTTTCTTTTATCTAATAAAGGAAAGGGTGAAAAGAATAGGAAATACCTTTGAGAATTTTCTGAGTTTGGGGGGTAGGTTATGAAAAGGGAAGGTGTTAGCACCCTTTACATCCATGGCTATCTACGGGCTCTTAATCACTAGCTCACTTTTGAAAATGCTTTGTGAATGTGTAAGTTTGAAAATATTTTGAAAACGCCTAAGTTCGGCAACTTTGTAATGAATCTCGTATGAATTGAGAACACATACAAAGTGTTTGTTTTGAAAATATTTCAGAAAAGTGTTTGTGTGAAAAGAGATGTTTTTGTGAGCAAGCGATTAAAAGATATCTACCTAATCAAAAGTCTTTTGTTCTTTCGATAGTGATATCCTACCATTAGTTAGTAGGATGTGGATATTTCAAGGACATGCGCATGTCATCATACAGTCATAAAGGAAACTTGTAGGACGTTTAGCAATTTTATCGTAAGGGACTAAGATCGTTTGCCGAGGCAACATTGAAGGGTCATCGAGGGACTAAGATCTTTTTAAACGAGGGTCTTTTGTTAAAGAGTCCCACGTTCAAGGGATATGACTGTTTTAACCGAAGGAAACAAGTGGAGTCACCCTGGAGGTGCGTGTGTGAATAGTATATTCCATTCATATATATTATCTTGATTAAGGTTTTCTATGTTTTAGTTTTAAATCTTTCCATACAAGTCTATTACTAACATTTAAATATATACAACAAGCAAGCATAATAGAAGTGCAGAAAGTAAAAGTGCGGGAAATAAATCCTAAGCTATTACATCCCATGAGCAATTACATAATAGGAAAAAATGTGAGAAAGTAAATTACGACTATTACAAAAATATCCATGCGACCTATACATTATTTCTAGAAATTTAAATGACAAAGAAAAAAATAAATGTTAGAAAAAATGTTTTAAAGTCCTAAAATCTAAAACGTTAGAAATTAATTTTTTTATGTGTATTTTTAGTTTGATTTGATTTATAAAATAAATAGACTTTAAACCTAAATTAAAGATTTAATTAATTATAAAAGAAACCTATGTCTAATTAATTAATTAAGAAAAATATTGTCTAGAAATTAAATTAACCTATTAAAAGTCTAGTTCTGATTTTATTATATTTTTTTTGTGATTTTATTGATTAAAGAAAATGATTAAAAAAAAATTAAATTAATTATACAAAATGAAAAAAGAAAAATAGGAAAAGGTTAAAAAGTATTGAAAAGAAGAAAAGAAAGGTGCAAGCGTTGGGGTTTGAACCCACACCCTTCTATTTACAGTCTCCATCCTTTGCCATCTGAACCATGCACACTTGGTGTTGGAAAAATAGGATTTGATCATTATATGATAAACTCGCAAAGATTGGAAAATAATAGCAAAAATATATCCTGCATTGTTGTACCTCAGAAGATCATTAGTGGTGGTAGTATGTAATAAAACAAAATGAAAATAGAAAAATGAATTTGCAAGAAATTAAGAAAAACGGCGTAGCATGTATGCTCATTTCATGCTCTTTGGATCATTACAAATGATCCAAACTTACCCTATAATGCTCCTGGAAGTGAATGGAAAGGCTGATTTGTTTTGATCGTGGCTGCAACTAGAGTTTACAACTTGCCTTAGTTTTGAGAATTTTGGAAATTTTGGAGTGTTTTTTAGGGAGCAGCGTTTTGTGTGTTCTTTGCACTTGAGTATTGTATGTATTTATAGAGGAATGAAATGGAACACGAACAAGACAAGAATCTTGTACCATCAAGTCACAATTCATTGCAAAAAACACATTGCAATCTTTCCAAAATTGTTAAAAAACATCCCAAACTTGAAGATTTTTGTCCCCACCATGTTTTCACGGTTTTGGCATGTTTGTCACGTATTCTTGGGCCTCCATGTGAATGAAATCAAAAGCCCATGCACCTTGGCCCAATGATTTTATATTTTATTTGATTTACTTGCATTTAAATGAATAAAAATTCAAATAAAAGAAATAAAAATCATAAAAAATATATAAATGGATTTAAAGATCTTCTAACACATTGTGAACATGTTTGAACATCAAAAGTTAGGCCCATTAGTCTATAATTTCAAGTTTGCTCACTTTGGATTTTATGCATTTTACCAAAATTTCCCAATTTTAAATGGTCATAACTCTCTCAATTTTAATCTTTTGAAGATGATATTTGACTTTTTGAAAATCTCAAGATGTCTTATTAAATTTATCTTTTGATCAATTTTTCATTTGGAGACTTTATATTAATGTAAGTTGCCTTGACAAAAAGTGTCTTTTTGTTGACTTTTGAAATGACCTGTAATGTATGGGCTCATATCTCTCAAATTATGCACTTTTTGGACTTGAGCATACATATACAAAGTTGTAGAGAATTGAATTTCCTTCAAAATGGGCTTTAGTTGGGGAAAAGTTGATGAAGCATGTGAAAGTTATGCTTGGTCAAAGTTCAGTTGACTTCTCCTAAGGAAATCCTAATTTGGTAACTTTTGACTTTTGATGACTTGAGTCTTTCCTTGAGGAATCATGATCAACCCTTGACCAAATGATGAGTATCACTTAAAAATATTTATTTTGACCAAAAATCTTGAAGTTTGACTATATGTTGACCATAATTGACTTTTTACCCAATACAGTTGATTTTTAATCATTTGAGCAATTGACTGAGCAAACTTATGATACAAGACTTGAAACTTGACATGAGCAATGTTGAAGACCTATGGAGAACCATGGAAACCACTTGAGACCTTTTAAAACCAATCTTCTTTGAGAAACTCAATACCCTAGTTGTAGACCCATTGCTTAGGAGGAGAATTTGTCTGATTAACTCTTGAGAATCCTTGAGCATTTGAGAATCCTAGAAGAATATCTTGAAGAAAATGGGAGGGAAAATTTTGGGGTACAACAACTACCCCTGTTCAATCTTCTTAAACTAGAAGAGTTAGATTGACATGTTCGTCATTCGTGACTTGAATGTGGAAGATGATTGAACACTTAAGTGCCCAGAAATTTGAACTCGCCTGTGCATGAAGTAACACTGTTGCTTGATTATATCAGGAATGGGCTTAAAGATGCCATTTGGAGAGGTGACAGAGAGTCATCAGAGACGAGCTTATAGATGCCAAATAACCGTTGATAGGAATTAGACTAGGTCTATGCCTAACTTTGTCTTGGAAGACATATTTGGAGTGAGTCTATGCCCGACTTGGTCCAAAAGGATAATCAGAATAAATTTACACTCGATTTAATCTGAACCAGAAGATGTCTACGCCCGACTTTTCTAAAGGAGTATCAAAATAAATCTACGCTCGATTTAGTCTGAATGATGCACTAGAAGATGTCTACGCTCGACTTCAACTAGAAAACATGTTGGAAAGAGTCTATGCCAGACTTTTCCTAAAGGAGTATCAGAAGGAATCTACGCTCGATTTCATCTGAATGATGTACTAGAAGATGTCCACGCCTGACTTCAACTAGAAAACATGTTGGAAAGAGTCTACGCCTGACTTTTCCGAAGGGGTATCAAAATAAATCTATGCTCAATTTAATCTGATCCAGAAGATGTCTACACCCGACTTCACCTGGAAGAGGTATTGGAATGAGTCTTCGAAGGAACTATTTTTCAGAATTCAGTCTCTGAAAGGAAATGCTTGTCAGATTAAATCTCTGAGGGAAATGCTTTTCAGAATAAATTTCTAAGGTAAATGCTTGTCGGAATTCAGTCTCCGAGGAAATGCTTGTCAGAATTCAATCTCCGAGGAAATGCTTGTCGGAATTCAGTCTCCAAGGAAATTCTTGTCGGAATTAAGTCTATGAGGAAATGCTTTTCGGAATTCAGTCTCCGAGGAAATGCTTGTCGGAATTCAGTCTCTGAGGAAACACTTGTCAAAATTCAGTCTCTGAGGAAATGCTTGTCAGAATTCAACCTCCGAGGAAATGCTTGTTGGAATTCAGTCTTCGAGGAAATGCTTGTTGGAATTCATTCTCCGAGGAAATGTTTTTCAGAGTAAACCTTTGAAGGAAGTCATTTGGTCATGCAAATGGTCGCCCCGTCTTGTTTCGGGAATTGATCTTTGACCTGTTTGAAAATTGCTGATGATATTCGTCTTATTTGTAGACTTTACCTGAGAAGACAAAGTTAGTCTTTATGCAATGTCATGACCTATGTAATGCATTGTTTAATGATGTTTTCAAAGTAAACGAGAGTGTCATATGCATGTCGTATGCATATGCTATGATACTTGGAAATGATTCATGAATGTGAGATGTCATTGAAGTGTATTAGTAACTCCGTGTAGCATCTTTGACTGGAAAACAAATCCCTGACTGTTGTTATGGATGAAAAATATGATTATTCAATCTTGTTTAGAGTGTCTATGCTGAGGATTCCTGCTTTCTGTTTCGAGGATACTCCGTTGAGAATGTTTGACTTTTGCTTGGAGATAGAAGAGTGCAGGAACATTGTTTGTTCCTTGCTTTCTGGGGAATTTAATTCTTATATACCCTGACTGGGGATAAAAAAGATGGATAACCTTTCGAGGTGCTTTATGTCCGAGTTTCCGATATGGATGCCAATTCTTCTGGAGTGAATAAGGTTGAATAATACCTGGTCTGGTTTCTGAGTTAGCAACAACTCTCTGGGGATAGCCAGCCGGACCGTCCTTTGCCAGTAATTTATGGTAGTTAGAGAAATAGACTCAAACTGGGGAGACTGTAATCTGTTAGGGAAATAAACCCTGTTGGGGAAATAAACCCTAAACCTGCTGGAGAAACACTTTGCTGAGGAATACTCTTGTTGAGGAAATAAACGCTGGTGGTGGAAAGAAATCTGCAGGGGGTTTTATAGTTTTGGAGGAATAAGCTCAGTTAGGGAAGAGAATTTCCATAAATTATACTGATGCTGTAATCTCCGATGGAGATTTGGACTCCGTAGGTTGGCGATATTGTTGGGGAAAAGATCATATTCATTTATCCGCTAGGGTGATCTGCAGGTGAGTATGATCATGTTAACAACTGAAAGATGCCCCAATTTCTATCTTGAAGGCATATTATACTTGCGGGGAATGTATCTCTGTTGAAGATGAGCTTGTGCAGATAGCTCTGTAGAGATAAATATGTGGAAACTGCTTTGTGGGGATTTATGGATGACTTGAACATCCTCTCGACTCCTAGAGTTCTTGGTAAATTCTGATCAGAGTGATAATCCTTCCACTGATAGACAAGTGATGAGATGACGAGACATAGTCATACGCTTTAATCCCTGACTTTTTCCTGGACTGTCTTTCAGATTTTCAGCCCACCAGGATACCATTTTTTGCCCAAGTCGCCTTTTCAGGTTTTTGACTTGTCGGGTGTATAATTTTTTTTATATATATCCCGAATTTTTTCCCGTACCATTTTAGTTCGCCGGGATGGCCTTATTTTTTCTTAGACCTGTCAACCTAGCTGGTCTCTTTCATGCGTATTATTTTTAGACTATGTCCGTGTTTATAGGGTGCGGAGAATTTTCACTGTAAGTGTTGTAGCATGCCAGAGAATGTTTTCTTGATCGCACGTGGCCCTTTGTTCGAACTCATGTTCAATGCCTTAAGTGATCCAGATGGAGGTCTGCCCCTGGCTATTTGGCACTTTTGAGAGATTCCTTAAATCTTGACTCGACTTCCACATATAACATGTCACGCCCCTTGATTATGGAAGGCTTGTTATTGGAAGTGTCTTTCCATTTGAAGTGATTATGTTTATTGAGAGGATTTTCGTTCATTGAATATTCGTCGTGTGAATTTCTCTGCTATCGAACAATTAGTTATATGCAAATAGTGGTATTAAAAATGCAAAGCTTATGTCTGTCTTGAAGTTTTGAAAATGCATTTTTAGTAAACAAACATAATTTTGTAAGAATATGAATTCAAATAAGGATTTATAGTAAGCTTTACAGGAGTCGAGATACTTTTTGTAACAGTATGCTTTCGAACAAACCTTTGCTTCAGTTAGGACTTTTAAGGGTTCTAACATGGCCTGGTTCACGGTTTAAGAAACAAAGCATAAAGGCTCAAACTTGATTTGTACCCAACCCGTTCTCCATGATGTTCTTCAGCCCTAAAATCAGTTAACTGTGCATTTAGATTCCAATTGAGTCTGGAATGACATTTTGGTGATGGTTCGAATATTGGAAGTTTGTTTGAGAAGGCAGTTATTTTTTGTAACATTTTTCTGTTGTCGAGTATTTGTAGCGACCTCTTTTTGATTTTATTATTCCTACCTTTTGCCTGAACTGTTTCTTCTGTGATTACAGTTAGCGGGATACCCCAGTTTTTTCTTAAGTCTCCTTCATAGGTTTTGACTTAACAGGCTTTTCTTTTGAGAGATAATGACTGCCTGTTTTATGGGGAACCATCACTGTCTTTTGATTCGGAAGGACTTCTTGATACTATTTGTTGTGTACGAAGTGAAAGCTTGCGACTGAATGCACATTTGATTTAACTGACAAACTACTATGTCCTAGGTTATGATTAAAGGTTTCAATTTGTGTGAAAAAGAAAACTCCTACTTCTTAGGCTCAAAGTGGTTGACTAGGGATTATCTTCCTTATAACTCCACTGTTTAGGATTTGAAACAACGCCTGTACATCATCAGCAAGGTCTATTCAAAAGCATACTATAGAGATTATGGTATCATTTTCGTCATCCTCCCTCTAAAGGCTTATAGCTTTTTAATTGAGAGTTGAATATCACAAAAACGAAGTAAAAGTATAGTTTAAGTATAGTGAAAACGAATGGATTAATTCAAGAGACATATGCAATGCATTAATGGGGACAACCAAAGTCTGATATAAAGATAAGTGTTTGAACAAACAAAGAAATTACAAATGAAAATTCAAATGAAAAAAGCTTCTCCGCCTGAATTTGTCACTTCATATGGTGTGCCTTTGAGGGATGACAAAAAAACTCAATCTGACCCTCTTGTGTGAATTCCAACACTCCTTCATCAATCAAGTCTTGAATCTTATATTTCAACATCTAACAACTATCAGTGTCATGCCCCGGACTGTTGGACTGATATGCCCATCTTGCATCAGGATTGTGGCTAGGAGCGGAAGTATTGGGATTCCGAGAAGGATCCTTCAACGTGACCAAATTCATCTTCAACATGTGTTTCAAGGCTTGCGACATCAGCATGTTGAGTTTGGTATATTGCCTCTTGGATATATCCTGCTTACGCTGACTACCCTGTTATTGTTGGCAAGGTCGTTGTTGGGCTGCGATGTAGTAACAATCCAAAAAGGCCTACTTTTAACCAAGCCAACTTCCCTTCTTATCAAAGGTTGATTTATGATTTGATCTCCCATTCTAACCGTACGTCGCATACTGTTATAATCGTCCTGATGAAGTTTTCTCATGAGAATTATCAACTCTTCTTGTCCCCGAGCTAAGTATCGGATAAGAGCCATATGGCCCATCATCTAGATTCTCATGTTTTCCATCTCAGATAACAATTGTTCCAATTTATCCTCCTTGTTGTCTTCAGGATTCTTCTTGGTCATGTTCTCAGTAAGGAGTGCTTTCAATTACTCTCTCCCCTTGGCTAAGCTTAGGAACATCTCCTGAAATTGTGCATTTTGAGCTTGGAGATCTCTGACAATCTGTTCGAGAGCCATTTTTCTGCTGAAATAAATAACGAGAAAATGAGAGACCTGTCTTGATAACTACCTGTTATGTAATGACATGCATGATATGTAGATGTAATATTTTCAAGGATCTTGCGGGATAAACAAAAAGTGAAGTGTTAGAAATTGCTGCAGCTTTGACTAGAGAACTTCGTGTCGTTGAATGTTCTGTGAGAATCAAGCTCACCATGTCGAGTGGGTCCTAGCCTTTGACTCAGAATAACATACTTCCGTCTTTGACGACATCTAGTTAGAGGAAAATAAACCCCCTTACCCCTTGCTATACTTTGGTTCATGATACTTTGGCGGTATTTGGTTAGAGGAAAATAAATCCTCCCGCCCCTTACTAGGCGTCTGGTTCATGATAACCTGCATCACAGGCCCTTGAGATCCTTGAAATGGTTAATGAAAATGCTATGGCATGATTTCATGATGTGTATGCTATGCACTAAGCAAAAGCATTAGGTGATGAAAACAAGTAAGTCTTGCAAGAAGTCCAAGTTATTGGATAATGAATACAAACAAGTCCTTCAAGGAATTCACTTCGTTTAGATAATGAATACAAGCAAGCCCTGCAAGGAGTTCAAGTTATTAGATAATGGATGCAAACAACTCACACAAGTAGCCTTAGGTTTAAAGGCTTGCATGGAGTTTGTAGGTAAGTACCCTCTTGAGTTTTAGTTGGCTCAACCTGCCCTAAGAAAAGTAACCGGATTCTAGGAGCCTCAATATCAATGGTCTTTCTCCCAGGAATTGTTTCAACACAAGCATCTGATATGCGACCAAAATATCCCGAGAGTCCGATCTCAATGAGTATAGTATCGAGTATCAACCAACTTCAGTCTACACCAAAGCCGGACATCTCACTACTTTCTAATGGCTAAGTTATGTCAACTAAGGTTCTACGGTCATTTAGTGCTTTATGACACCACGCGGCAGCCCAGAATTCTCCTTGACTTAACTCAAGGGACACCGACACCAACCAATATGTCACACTAACATAGCCATCAATTCAACCATATAGGTATATGCCATACAATTTTCACGATCTATTGATACTTACCTAAAATTTCCCCAAATCCAGGTATAGGATCTATACAAGAAATAAACCCAAGTATATCCTGAAATATAAAGCATACAAGGTAAACAAGTAAAGAAATAAAGGTGATCTAGCTCTTAAGGTAACCCCACTTTTATATTATCCTCAGTAGAGTCGCCAGTTCTGTAATACGGTGGGAGAATTGAGTTTTGGTTTTGCATTTTATTGCAAATGTTATAGATAGCAAGAGTCGCCACCGACTTTTCTTTTATCTAATAAAGGAAAGGGAGAAAAGAATAGGAAAGACCTTTGAGAATTTTTTGAGTTCGGGGGGTAGGTTATAAAAATGGAAGGTGTTAGCACCATTTTCATCCGTAGTTATCTACGGGCTATTAATCGCTAGCTCACTTTTGAAAATGCTTTGTGAATGTGCAAGTTTGAAAATATTTTGAAAGTGCCTAAGTTCGGCAACTTTGTAATGATTCTCGTATTAGTTGAGAACGCATACAAATTGTTTGTTTTGAAAATATTTCAGAAAAATGTTTGTATGAAAAGAGATGTTTTTGTGAGCAAGCGATTAAAATCTATCTACCTACTGAAAAGTATTTTGTTCTTTAGATAGTGCTATCCTACCATTAGTTAGTAGGAAGCCCTATCGTTGGATGTTTGAGGGACAGACGCGAGTCATCTTACAGTCATAAAGGAAACTTGTAGGATGCTTTAGCAATTTTATCGTAAGGGACTAAGATCCTTTACCGAGGCAACATCGAAGGGTCATCGAGGGACTACAATCTTTTTAACCGAGGGTCTTTTGCTAAAGCGTCCCACGTTTGAGGGACATGACTGTTTTATCCGAAGGAAACAAGAGGAGTCATCCTAGAGGTACGTGTGTGAATAATGTATTCCATTCAGATATATTATCTTGATTAGGGTTTTCTACGTTTTGGTTTTAAATCTTTCCATACAAGCCTATTACTAACAGTTAAATATATACAGACAATCAAGCATAAAATATATGCAGAAAGTAAAAGTGCGGGAAATAAATACTTAGATATTACATCCCATGAGCAATTACATAATAGAAAAAATGCGAGAAAGTAAACTACGAATATTACTAAAATATCCATGCGACCTATACATTTATTTCTAGAAATTTAAATGACAAAGAAAAAAAATAAATGTTAGAAAAAATGTTTTAAAGTCCTAAAATCTAAAACGTTAGAAATTAATTTTTTTGTGTATTTTTGGTTTGATTTGAATTATAAAATAAATAGACTTTAAACTTAAATTAAATATTTAATTAATTACAAAAGAAACCTATGTATAAATAATTTATTAAGAAAAATATTGTCTAGAAATTAAATTAACCTATTAAAAGTCTAGTTCTGATTTTATTATATTTTTTTAATGATTTTATTGATTAAAGAAAATGATTAAAAAGAAAAATTAAATTAATTCGACAAAATGAAAAAAGAAAAATAGGAAAAGGTTAAAAAGTATTGAAAAGAAGAAAAGAAAGGTACAGGCGCTGGGGTTTGAACCCACACCCTTCTATTTACAGTCTCCATCCTTTGTCATCTGAACCATGCACGCTTGGTGTTTGAGAAATGAGATTTGATCATTATATGATTAACCTGCAAAGATTGGAAAATAATAGCAAAAATATATCCTGGATTATTGTACCTCAGAAGATCATTAGTGGTGGTAGTATGCAATAAAACAAAATGAAAACAGAAAAGCGAATTTGCAAGAAATTAAAAAAAATAGCGTAGCATGTATGCTCATTACATGCTCTTTGGATAATTACAAATGATCCAAACTTACCCTATAATGCTCCTGGAAGTGAATGGAAAGGCTGGTTTGTTTTGATCGTGGCTGCAACTAGAGTTTACAGCTTGCCTTAGTTTTGAGAATTTTGGAGTGTTCTTTTGGGAGAAACTTTTTTTGTGTCCTTTGCACTTAAGTATTACATGTATTTATAGAGGAATGAAATGGAACAAGAACAAGACAAAATTTTTGTACCATCATGTCACAATTCATTGCAAAAAAACACATTGAAATCTTTCCAAAATTGTTAAAAAACATTCCAAACTTGAAGATTCTTGTTTCTAACATGTTTTCACGTTTTTGGCATGTTTGTCATGTGTTCTTAGGCCTCCATGTGATTGAAATCAAAAGCCCATGCGCCTTGGCCCAATGATTTTATATTTTATTTGATTTACTTGCATTTAAATGAATAAAATTCAAATAAAAGAAATAAAAATCATAAAAAAATATATGAATGGATTTAAATGTATTCTAACACAATTTGAACATGTTTGAACATCAAAAGTTAGGCCCATTAGTCTAGAATTTCAAGTTTGCGCACTTTGCATTTTACCAAAATTTCCCAATTTGCAATGGTTATAACTCTCTGAATTTTCATCTTTTAAAGATGATCTGGGACTTTTTGAAAATATCAAGATGTCTTCTTCAATTTCTATTTTTATCATTTTTGCATTTGGAGACTTTATCTTGATGTAAGTTGCACTACAAGAAAATTAGTGTTTAACGACACAAAAATTGCGACAGTTATGTGATAACTGTCGTAATTGACATATAGAGACAGTGTTTACGACAGTTGACACCAACCGTCCCTAATATTTATTTTGCGACGGTATATTTAACCATCATAATATTATTATTACGACGGTAAAACAACCGTCGCCCCCCATTTAACACTTTTAACATTGATTTTTCACCAACAACTAGTCACGGCGGTAAAATTAACCGTCCTAAAAGGCATATCACGACGGTAAAGCACCCTTCGCACCCTTAAACCTTTCACGACGGTAAAATTATCCTTCCTAAAATTCATTTCACGATGGTAAAACAACCGTCGCACCCAAAACCTTTAAAGTTAAACTTACTCATAAAATATCTTAGAATCCCTAATCACAAACCTCATGTCCTCCTCCAACGACCTTCTCTCCCAAGCCGAAAATATCTTCAACCTATGCAAACAAACCTACCCCGATTCCCTAATCCTCAAACTCGCCCAACTTCTCCACACTTCCCCGAACCCTGAAACCCGCACCATGTCCACAATCCTCCTCCGCCGCCACCTCACGCGCCACCACGACGACTCCTTCATCTACCCACACCTAACCGCCTCCACTCAATCCACTCTCCGTTCCCTCCTCCTCTCCTCTCTCCATCAAGAGCCTGTCAAATCCATTGCTAAGAAGCTATGCGACACGGTTTCTGAACTTGCTTCTGCACTTCTCTCCGAAGACCTTGCTTTGTGGCCTGACCTACTCCCGCTTCTCTTCCAGTTGTTTACTTCACCTGACGCTAGGCTTCAGGAGATTTCGCTACTTGTGTTTGCTCAATTGGCTCATTACATAGGTGAAACCCTAATTCCTCAATTGTCTACTCTTCACTCTGTTTTCCTCCGCAGCCTTAGCGCTGCTACATCGTCATCAGATGTCCGCATCGCTGCTCTTGCTGCCAGCATCAATTTTTTTCAGTGTCTCTCCAATCCCTCTGACTGTGACAAGTATTACATATTCCAATTATGCTCCTATTTGAACTAACTTGAATTGAACGAATCCATAGGTTTCATTCCAAAATTGAGATGTGTTTAGTTATGTTGTCTATTGTGCAGATTTGAACTATGCTCCAATTTGGACTAACTTGGAATGAATTTATAGGTTTAATATAAAACTTGAGATGGACTTAGTTATATTGTCAATAGCATGCAATAGCAGTGCATATTTGAATTATGCTCCAATTTGGATTAACTTGAACTGAACGAGTTTATAGGTTTCATATAAAAATTGAGATGGACTTACCTTTTGATTATTGTTGATAGATCTGAATTATGCTCTAATTTGGATGAACCTTAAAACTGTGTTGTCAATAGCACGAATTGGCATTGCTTGGATGAACGAATTGGCATTGCTTGGATGAACGAATTAGCATTGCTCCAATTTGGATTAACGAATTAGCATTGCTCCAATTTGGATTAACGAATTAGCATTGCTCCAATTTGGATTAACGAATTAGCATTGCTCCAATTTGGATTAACCTTAAAACTATGTTGTCAATAGCACGAATTAGCATTGCTCCAATTTGGATTAACTTATATTGAATGAGTTTATAGGTTTCATATCAAAATTGAGATGCACTTAGTTATTAGTGTTGGTAAGTTTGAATTATTCTCCAAATTGGGTGAACCTTAAAACTAAGTTGTCAATAGCATGCAATAGCAGTGGAACAGAATGGTAGGGTCAGCAGTAGGGCAGCGGTTCCTAATTGTTGCGAAATTGCGGTCAGTTAGTGGGATTTTGCGGACAAATTCCTCATTTGTTTAAACAGTTGGTTTTTTCTCTAGGGTATAAGCTTCCATCCAAACTCATTCAAGAGTAATGTTATGTTCTTGAGCTCAAAAATTGTTATTTTATTCTTCTTGTTTGCCTAAGTTTTGTTGCTATGTACTTTAGGTTTCTTTAAGTACAAAGGTCTTTTTAATTGTGTGCATTTTTTTTTACTTTGTACATTGGGTTTTACTCTTAACAATAGCGCCTATCCTCTATAGCATTTTAGGGAATTAATGTTACTCAAAGCTATCATAGATTCACAACATAGACCTTGAATTGGAATGAGTTTAGTTTGTTATGCAAAGCTATCATAAATTAGCAACATACTGTACACCTTAAATTGTAACGAGTTTAGTTTATAAGTTTCGTGAAAAGTTGATATGTAGTTACCTATGATTAATGTTGAATTCTATATGTGAAGTTGGGGAGACTGTTATCGTTATTGGCTTAATCATCTGTTCTAATGGCAAACTTCTTACTAAGTTTGGGTTCATGTCTGATAATAGGTTCCAAGATTTGCTTCCTCTGATGATGCAGACATTGACAGAGGCATTGAATTCTGGTCAGGAGGCGATTGCACAAGACGCACTTGAACTCCTCATTGAGCTTGCAGGGACTGAGCCACGTTTCTTGCGAAGGCAGATTGTTGATGTTGTTGGTGCCATGCTGCAAATCAGTGAGCCACGTTTCTTTCATGACTGTGAGTATTGTTGTATAATGTTACTTTGTTTCATCAATTGTTGCATCCTAAAGGTGTTATGCTGCTTTATATTTTATAGATTTGGGATGATAAACTTGGAATTATATGATTTCATCTCTTTTCATGCATGAATTATAGGGTGGAAACCAGATGGTTCAAGAAGGTGCTTTGACAACATTAGCATCTGTTGCTGATTCTTCACAGGTGCTTTATATAACAATTCTTCTGTATTGGAATCACATTGTTTTTAAGTCTTTTAATAAATTTAAATCTCATGTCAACAGGAGAAATTTCAGAAGTATTATGATGCTGTAACCCCATATCTAAAAGCTATTTTATTGAATGCAAATGATAAATCTAATCGTATGCTTCGTGCCAAAGCAATGGAGTGTATTAGTTTGGTAGGAATGGCTGTTGGAAAGGAGAAGTTCAGGGATGATGCCAAGCAGGTGATTTAAATTTATTTTAGCATGTTTTTTGTTTATTTTTTTATCCAAATAGTTTTTATATCTTATTTCATACAATCTGATTGTTATTCACTTTTTGTGTGCTAATGTATGGTTTTCATTCTTCATTGACTAGGTCATGGATGTCTTGATGTCACTGCAACAATCTCAACTGGATGCTGATGATCCAACTGCAAGTTACATGTTACAAGTATGATCCTTTTTTTTCCTTCCATTTGTTGACATCAACTTTGGATCATATATTTATATATTCTCTTGTTATGGTTTAAATACATTTATACCTTAGATTTTCACTTGGATTTTATATTCTCAGGCATGGGCACGACTTTGCAAGTGCCTTGGGCAGGATTTTCTCCCATACATGGGATTTGTCATGCCTCCCTTGCTTCAATCTGCACAACTTAAGCCTGATGTGACAATTACATCAATAGATTCTGACGCCGAGTTTGATGAAGAGGATGACAGGTGTCCTTCTGGTTCTGGTTACTGTATTTTGGGTCACAAAAGATTTATATCCATGATGTGTTTCTGGATCCATTTTAATCTTCATTTCACTTCATTATGCATTCCTTTCTTTTGTTTCAGTTTTTACTTTTTACTACTGCCTTTATTTTAAACAATGTTTTTGGCCATTTGAGTAAATGTGAGCTGCATTTTGCCCCTTTAATTAATTTATATTTATATGGGGATATCCTTGTATTATTTTGACGCATTTAAAGTTAAATTTTATGATTATTATTTTAAAGATTATTATTTTAATACATTTTTTTAGGGATTGGAATCACCCGCTGATGGTAGACGTTCATCTGAGTCTAGCTACCGTATTGGAGATAATGGAACTTCAGGGGGGACAAATTAGACTTTGCTATGATCGAGATAATTAGATTGTGAACTTTCTCATGTATTTTTGGCATAATGATATTTATTATTATAAGATTAGGAATTGATATATTTTGGGTGTTTTGTACTACTTGACATGATTATGGAACTCGCATTTTACATGATTATGGAACACACATTTTTTTGGATATTATAATGCTTATTTGATGTTAAATATTTTTTATTGAAATTATTTTTACTATATTACAAAGTGATAGAAAATAAAACAAAAAATAATACTATAAATAAATATATTAAAGAAGAAATGATTTAAAGAAAAAAATAACACAAAAAAAACTATATTTAAATTTTTTTACATAGATAATAATTTAAATAAAAAATATATATAATAGAAAAAAAAATCAAGACATAAACAAAAGTCATGGCGACAATAGCGAACCGTCGTAATCAACAATTAAAAATAATCAACAAAAGTCATGACGGTATCGAACCGTCGCCATAAACAATTTAATCAATTTCAGAAGATATTCACGACAGTATCGAACCGTCGCCATCAATAATTAAAAGAAACTCAAAAGATAGTCACGACGGTATCAACCCGTCATAAACTTGAACGACAGTTTTTGTAACCGTCGCGAAATAGGTTGGGGACACACACTTCTGCGACGGTAAAGCAACCGTCGTGGAAAGCAAATTGCGACGGTTTTAACCGTCGTAATCTACAAAAATACCTGTCGCAATCTGCCAATTTTCTTGTAGTGTTGCCTTGACAAAAAGTTTCTTTTTATTGACTTTTGGAATGACTTGTAATGTATGGGCTCATATCTCTCAAATTAAGCACTTTTTGGACTTGAGCATACATATACAAAGTTGTAGAGAATTGAATTTCCTTCAAAATAGGCTTTAGTTGGGGAAAAGTTGATGAAGTATGTGAAATTTATGGTTGGTCAAAATTCAGTTGACTTCTCCTAAAGAAACTCTAATTTGGTAACTTTTGACTTTTGATGATTTGAGGGCTTTCCTTGAGGAATCATGATCAACCATTGATCAAATGATGAATATCACTTCAAAATGTTGGTATTGACCAAAAATATTGAAGTTTGACTGTATGTTGACCATAATTGACTTTTTACCAATATAGTTTATTTTCAATCATTTGAGCAATTGACTGAGTAAACTTATGATGTAAGACTTGAAACTTGACATGAGAACCGTTGAAGACCTATGGAGAAACATGGAAACCACTTTAGACATTTTTAAACCGACCTTCCTTGAGAAACTCAATACCCTAGTTGTAGACCCATTGCTTAGGAGGAGAATTTGTCTGATCAACTCTTGAGAATCCTTGAGCATTTGAGAACCCTAGAAGAATGTCTTGAAGAAAATAGGAGGGCAAATTTTGGGGTAAAACAATATTGTATGTAAAAATCAGCAGCCAGGTTTTCCCAAGTACGTATAATGATTCCTTCTAGCTGATAGAACCATTCCAGTTGTGTCCCAAACAAAGCTCTCTTGAAAGAAGTGAACCCATAACTTTCTATCAGCAGTATGGGGTTTGATCTTCTGGACATAAGACCTCACATGAAGCTTAGAACAAGAAACACCATCATATTTGGAAAAAGTAGGAACCTTGAACTTGTGATGGATAATAACCCCCAAGACTAATTCCAGCTCTTCAAAATCTAACCCAGGAAACCTCTGGATTTCCATGGCATTCAGACGATCTTCAAGTTGTTTGTACTTATCATCAGCCATAGGATACTGTTCATCTGAATAGTCTTCTTCATCACTCATTTTACCAGAACCAAGGTTGCTTCCCCCCTCAGCTTTGATACTTCGTCCATCTTCTTCTTGATTGTCATCTTCATCTGATGGGATGTCAGAAGCTTGAACCTGTTTGGCGGGACCTTTGAACCTTCTCCCCATGTTGAGGATATCAGTCAGTTTCCTAGTCTTTTTCTTCTTGGCGATGAGCGCCATCAGTTCTTTCTGCCCCTTGGCTAAGTTCAATAGCGTCTCTTGGAATTGGGCATTTTGAGCTTGAAGGTCTTTCATAGTTTGTTCAAGAGCCATATTTTACTGAAATAAACAGCAAGAAGATGAGAAAACTTGTCTTGGGAAATATATGTTATGTTATGATGTGCATGATATGTAAATGCAATGTTTTTAAGGATCTCGTGGGGTAAACGAAAATGAAATGTTATAAGTTGAGTCTGTCTGTAGCTTTGATTTGAAGAACTCTTGCGTCTTTGAACGTCCTTCTATGAGAATCAAGCTCACCATATCGAGTGGGTCTTAGCCTTGGACTCAAGATAAAGTACTTCGGTCTTTGATGGCATCTGGTTAGAGGAAAATAAATCCCCTTGCCCCTTGCTAGATGTCTGGTTCATGATAAACCTACATCACAAGCCCTTGAGACCTTTGAAATGATCAATGAAAATGATATGGTATGATGTCATGATGTCACGTTTGAACAGATAACCAACATAAACAAATCACACAAGAGCCTTAAGTTTAAGGATTGCATGGGGTTCGTAGGTAAGTACCCTCTTGAAGTTTAGTTGGCTCAACCTGTCCTAAGAATAGTAACCGGGTTCTAGGAATCTCATATCACCGATCTTTCTCACAGGCTTTGTTTCAGCAGAGCAAATAACTTGCCACTGAAATATCCCGAGAGTCGAATCTCAATGAGTGTAGCATCAAGTATCAACCAAATTTGGATGCACCAAAGTCGGCCATCTCACTACCATCTAATGGCCAAGTTGGGTCAATTAAGGTTTAAAAAGTCAGTTAGTGCTTATGATACCATGCGGCAGCATAATGTTCTCCTCAAATGACTCAAGGGACACTAGTACAAACCAAAGTGTCACACTAACGTAGCCATCACTTCAACCATATCGGTCTACGCTGTACAATTTCCATGATCTATTGCTACTTACCTAAGGTCTCCAGATCTTGGTGTAGGATCTTTGCAAGAAATTTAAACCCGAACAACCTTCAAATGTAAAGTATTAAAAGAAAACAAGTAAAAATAAGTAAAGTGATCATAAACTCTAAGGTAACCGCTCTTTTTTAAGCTCTTCCCCAGCAGAGTCACCAGTTCTATAATACAGTAGGAGAACTGATTTTTTTGGTTTTATCCAAATGTGCGGATAGCAAGAGTCGCCACCGACTTTTCTTTTATCCAATATTTTGTAAAGGGTGAAAAGAACATGAAAGACCTTGGTAGATTTTGAGTTTGGGGGGTAAGTTATGAAAAGGGAAGGTATTAGAACCCTTTTCATCCGTAGTTATCTACGGGCTCTTAATCGCTATCTCACTTTTGAAAATTTGCTTTGTGTATGTTATTTGTTTGAAAATATTTTTAAAAGTTACCAATGTAAGGCAAAACTTTCTAATGATTCTCGTATCTGTCCTCGAGAATGCGTACAAAGTGTTTGTTTGAAAATGTTTATTGAAAAGTGTGATTGTGAGAGATATTTTGTTTTGAAGAGCTTTGTGAGCAAGCAATTAGGAGTTATACCCTACTCAAGGTTGTTCTCATTCTTTTCCTTTTCCTTTAGATAGTGCTATCCATACCATTATTTAGTAGGAAGCCCAATCGTTGGATGTGAAGGGACATGCGAGGGTCATCGTACAATCATCGAGGGAAACTGGTAAGGACGCTTTAGCAATTTTTTGTAAGGGACTAGATCATTTACCGAAAGGAAACGTCGATGGGTCATCGAGGGACTATGATCTTTGTATCGAGGGACTTTGTTAAAGCGTCCCCACAGTCGAGGGACGTGACTTTTTTCCGAAGGCGGCATTGGGGATTACCCTAGAGGTGCGAGTGTGAAAGTGATTTGTATTCAGTTATTTTAATCTTTGGGTTAGGGTAAGATATCGATTCGTTTTATTCTTTCCATGCAAACCTAATTACTAAGAAATAATATAGCAAGTATAAAAAACTATAAAGGTGCGGAAAGTAAAAGCGGAAAGTAAACCTAAACCTATTACATCGCTTTGGGGTATTTACATAAGTATAGATGTAGAAAAATAAACCCTAAGCTATTACATACTCGAAACAATTACATAATAGTGAAAAAGAAAGCGGGAAATAAATGCCTAAGCTATTACATAGGAAACGCGCGGCCTATACAATTGATGTATGAATTTAAAATAGGAAAATAAAAATAGAAAATAGTGTGAAAAGATTTTTTGGTGAATTTTTTATGAAAAAGGTTTTTTTTTAACGATTAATTAATTAAACCTAAAAAGTATAATTAAATCTAATTAAAAAAGTTGATTAATTAAAACCTAAAATCTAATTTGATTAGGGTTTATAAAAAAAAAATTTGAAAAAAATTAGGTTTTTTAAAAAAGGTTTATGGTTTTTATGAATTTAGGGTTTTTAAGGGAAAATTGATGAAAATGGGAAAAAACCATAGAATTACCAGGGGTGGGTGTTGAACCCACGCCCTTAGATCTTTCATCTAGTGTGATCACCACTAGGCCAAGCGCTCCTTGGTGTTAGTGGACAACATCAGCGTGCTTTGTATATTCATCCTGCAAAACATGAAAATATGAAATAAAAACCCAAAATACCAAAAGGCAGGGATCAAACCCACGCCCTGGTATAGTTATGCCTTAACGCATGCGCCTTTGCCACAGGGGTGGATATACATCCATTATTACTAGAGAAACAAAATAAATATAAGATAACCCCATTGCATGGACCGGAGAGGCGCCAGAGCCCTAGCTCCAGTCGTCTTCTCTAGTGACTCTCTTTTTCATTCCTGCAAAACAAATACAATTAAGGATCCAAGGGTACCCTACCCCCCTAAATCAACCCATGCGAGTTCAACGGAATCATTATTTTAGATTGAATCATAATGGTTTGTGAGGTACGACTAAAACAACATGGATCAATGCATGTATGGAAATTCATGGTTTGATGATCACGGGACTCCCACATTGGGTTTTTCCTGCATATTGATACCTCATAGACACATTAGTATGGTTAGTCTATCTTAAAACATAAAGAAAATTAAAATTAAAATTCACGCAAGGATGTAAAATCGATGATGCATGTTCATGTGTTTCCACCCTTTTGGATCGTTGCAAACAGTTCAATCTTACCCTACAACAGTTCAAAGGTTGTTTGGAAATGGTAGTTTACGTTGAGGAGAGATGAAACTAGGTTTAGAAGTTTGCCCTAGTTTTGAATAATTTTGTGATTTTTTGGAAGATAATATTGTGCAAGGGTTTCGTGTATGTCTTTGTCTGAATGAGGAAGATATATAAGGGTGAAATTAGGTAAGATAAACATGGGCTTGGACTTTGTAAGAAAAGTCCTTGTTTTATCTTTTTAATTTTGACTTTAAATTAATAAAAAATAATAATAAAATGCCAAGGGGTGTATGAATAAGCTCTGAGGTTCATCTTGAGTTATAAAATACGCATGGACCTTGAATCACAAGCCCAATAGCCAAAAATTCCAAGTTTGATCACTTTTGGTTTCATGCATTTGCTCAAAATTTCCTAACTTGCACCAATCATAAATCTCTCAATTTTTATTATTTTAAAGTGATAATGGACTTTTTGGAAATCTCAAGATGTCCTCTACAATCCCCATGTTTATCATTTTTGCATTTGAATAATTTATCTTGATGTAAATAGCCTTGACAAAAAGTGTCTTTTTGTTGACTTTTGAATTGACCTATAATGTATTGGCCCATATCTCTCAAATGAAGCATTTTTTGGACTTGTTCTTAGAGAGAAAAAGTTGTATAGAATTGAACTTACTTCAAAATAAGCTTTGTTTGAGGAAAATATGATGAAGCATGTGAAAGTTGTGCTTGGTCAAAGTTCAATTGACTTCTCCTAAAGAAAACCCTAATTTGGCAATTTTGACTTTTGATGATTTGAGAGTTTTCTTGATGAATTATGATCAACCCTTGATAAAATGACGAATATGACTCCAAAAACTTGATTTTGACCAAAAATCTTGAGGTTTGATTATATGTTTACCACAATTGACTTTTTGTCCAATACAATTGATTTTCAGCCATCTGAGCCATTGATTGAGCAAACTTGTGATGGAAGACTTGAAATTTGGAATGAGGGTACTTAGAGACATACAAGAAACTATGAAATCCATTTGAGGCTTTATAAATCCAATATTCCTTGAGAAAGTAAAACCCTAGTTGTAAGTCCATTGCTTAGGAGGAGAATTTGTCTGATCAATTATTGAGCAACCTTGAGCATTTGAGAACCCTAGGAGAATGTCTTGAATACAAATGGAAGGGAAAATTTTAGGGTACAATAGTGACTTTATTCCTTAAAATATTTTTGTGTATGGATAATAGTGTCTAAGTAAATTAAGCTCCACGTTTTCATGTGATTGTTCTAGTTGTCAGCGTTTAAAGAGGACTGCATAGTTAGAATCATGTTGTATCAGAGATCAAGTTTTTATGCATTTCTTGAGGCGCTTTATATTGGCTGCTTGAATCTGATTATGTTGGACCGTTTAGTATTTGGTCCGGTGAAGTTGAGGGGTTGGTTCTCAAGTTTTGGTGAATTTAAGGTTTTGGTGGTTGTTGTGTGTCAATTTGTTTTGATTAGAGCTAGATAGGGTTTTAATGTTGGTAATTTCTAACAATTTATTTGTGTCTCTTTGTAAAGTTTGGTGTTGTTATTTATTTCCTGGAGTTGGTGTATTTACATCCTGAAAATCCTTAAGGCGACCTACAAGTCAGGAATGACATATGAAATGAAAATGAATCGTTATTAAGTAGCTGGTGTATATTACAAAGCCGAGATATAATATCGATTTATGCGAAGGATACCCTTACCCGAAAGATGAGGTGTATAGACGAAGAGGTCAGGGGCATGACAAATTTGATTACCGGGATGGTAGACTGGTACGACAGTTATGATAGTCTAAAAGTCACATGAACTTTATAAGCCTCAATAGAGGGTGTTACGCCTCATGATTACGATGATGAGAGTTAAACCTTGCCATTCATGAGGGGATTTGAGAAGTCACCTCTTAAGGAAGATAAGTTACAAAAGTCGAGGTATAAAATGGAACCCCCTGGAGGGAAAGGACATGCATACATCACATATAAGCAAGATACAAACCACAAATACACATAATAGTTACAGCCCTGACTGATTTACTTATAGAGGGTTATCCAAGCGTGTTTTATAGGATCATTTGGTGTCCACCATGGGGCATATGTAAAAAAATTTCAAGCCACACATCAATATCTTACTACCTCAAGGATGTTTGGAACGTCTTTCACGAGTGAAGATCCTCCACCAGACATGGCACACTTGCTGGTTGTCATAGAGGATCTGCGTCAGCAAAACAAAAATCTACAGGATAACGTCCAGACTCTTCAGGCTCTCAGACAACCAAACAGGCACATATAGGAAGAGCTTATGGATCCCTAGCCATTGACTGAAGTCATATGGAACGACATGGTACCAGAGAACTTCAATTCACCACCATTGGTGTATTTTGATAGAAAAAGCGACTCACAGGAGCATTTCATTTACATAAATAATTAGATGGTGATAGTCGGTGCCTCCGACTCTCTAAAATGAAAACTCATGACCAAAATATTCAATGATGTTGCCTTGCGCTAGTACATGAGCTTGTCGAGGTTTTCCATCACTGGGTACCCAGGCTTACCAGCATTTTATAGCCAACAAACACATGAAGGTGTCCACCACTAGCATGTTCAATGTACGACAAGGTCCCTCTTAGTCTCTCCGCGAGTACATGACGCGCTTCAATAAAGAGACCATAAAAGTCTCACACCCAAATCAAGAAATGTTTGTAGGGGATTTCCAGAATGATTTGAGGGCCGAATATTTCAACGAGTCCCTTACTTAGAAGTCGGCCTCTGACATGGATGAGGTAATGAACCGGGCATAATGTTACATTAAATGTGAGGAAAGTAACATTGAGAAGCAATCCAAGGATGCCAAAGAAAAACCCCATACCAGATTGGAAGGGTCGACATCAAAAAAAGAGCATCAAAGATTCTCAGCTCGGGATCAGAATGCGGAACGCTCGAACTGAAGGCCGTATGAGAACTCCCCTAAGGTCTTAACACCCCTCAACACTAGGCGATAGGACATATTGTGTAAGGTAGATCACCTCAGATTAATAACTAGACCACCCCGACCTAAAATAGTGGGCACAATGACGGGAAGAGAGGACAGTCTTTGGTGCTCTTTCCATAGTATAAAGGGGCGTCATATGGAGGATTGTTAGCAACTGAAGAAAGAAATTGAAATACACATCTAGTGTGGTAAAATGCTATCATATGTTATGGATGACGGAGGGTCGGCGAGGAAGAGAAGCCCTTCTCGGAGGGAGTCAAACCCGAAGAATCCGTCCATCAAGAAGGGAAAAGGCACAAAGGAAGTACACAAGACCCATGTGGCACGCCACAATCTGAACATTATTGCAAGAGGATTCATTAGGAGATGTGAGACTATCTCGACGAGAAAGAGGTACGTTCGGGCAGTAATGCACGTTTCTCAAGAAATGTCGTCTAAGATGGCAGAAGAAAAGTCAGTTTAAGTTAACTTTTCAAGGCATGACTCAAAGTATGTGTTGGCTCATGAAAACGACCCAATTGTGATAAAGGTTCAAATACATGATTGGAGTTTTAAATGTGTGCTAATCGACCCTGACAACTATGTTGATGTCCTGTATTGAGACACTTACAAAGGCATGGATACCACAGAGATGTTTCCATTTAAAGGCACTCTGGTCGGGTTTTCCGTGGAGCAAGTGTAGGTCCTAGAGCACTTACCAATATTATTTGTATTTGGAAGTAGAGAAACGCCAAGTCCATCAAAGTAAGATACATTATTGTGAATGCAACATGTCCATACAATATAATAATCAACGTACCAGCTTTCAACGCCTTAGAAGTCGCTCTATCCATTATGTATCGTACCATGAAGTATCCTTTGCATGATGGGAGAGTCGGCATCATTAAGGGCGACCAGGGACTGTCTCGTAAGTGCTACAAGGATAGTATGAGGCTGGAAAAAAGGTTGATAGAAGATTGACCCAAAGAAGTCAACCCGTTGAAGGTTAATCTGGTGGATCTTGATCCTAGGGAAAATCCGGATTAAACCAGTGAACATATTCCAATGCGCCAAACTTTTCCATTGAGTAATGAATTTATCCCACTTCATTGATGACTTGAGTACCAAATACACAACATCTTTCGACATATTTTATATAGATTAAAACCGCTACAAATTGCTTTAATCATAAAAAAACACTCCTAAATAGAGATCCCAAAAAGAGCTTACATAGCGCACCAAATATCCCAGGACTCGGCTACCTATATTTTATCCATTTACTACAGTAGTCATATCAGTCCAGGAAACACCACAAACTTGACGCACCTGAAAAAGTCCATGTAAAATACTGATAGAATAATCCAATAGAGCGAGGCTCGACTACCTTTTTCTACCAATTCAAGTAAGCAAACAATGATTGGGAAGAAGAAACCTCTAAAACTATAATTGCATCCAACTATAACTAAAAAGTCTCACAATAACACTAACATAGTAGTATTATCAAAATGTGCAAACACACTTTAACATTTTAGCAACAAAATTAGGTCATCATGATCACAACAAACAACTTAAACTCGGAAACAACCCGAACTGATCCCCACCGCTTTGCTACACTTGACACTGCCCAAACAAACATCGAGGCAGAACCTTACACTTGGAGATATGGCCATCAACAATCCTTCACAGCACATGTTTTAGAAAAACATAAAATAAAATATGTCTAACACAAATGACAATTGTTGCTCCAATAACCTATCACCACTCTAACTGTCAAAACAAACCACTTCAACACAATTATAATCTATTGCCCCCTATTCACTGAGATACAAGTATAAGATCATAATAAAATTAAGGCTCTATGAAACCAAGGCATACCCTTGGAATCAAGCACCAAAGTGGTATATTATACTCCATGCCATTTGTTTTAACTTTCATCTTATTTTCATGCATGTATTTTCACCTTCTCTACCAAATTTTCAACCTTAATACCTTTGTTTTGGAATAGTTTTTTATTTGTTTATTTCAAAATACTCCACACACATGTAAACTAAATTACTTAAGTCTGATTAGTTGCATTTTTGTCTCCCCCTAGCAGTCCTTCAAACCGCTCTAGATGTGATACACTATCATTGTTCATAATCATATATATGTTTAACCATTGGAAAACATCATACTAGTCCCTGAAAAAATTGGACACTCAAAAAATGAATGTGACACGAACTTTTCTTGACTGCACTATCTGATGTATTGAATGGATCCAAGGCCAATAACACCTCTCTTAGATAGGTTATGTCTAGTAGATATTCTATTTTGAAATATTCTCTAAGTTAAGCAAGAGACTTTTGCCGAAATAGCTTTGTTCCACGTCTTGGACCAAGCCGCGTTAGAGGGATTTGTGGTTTACGATAAGAGCCCCTTATACACTTTTTTAACGGAATAAGTGTTATCTTGATACGACTCTCCATAATTTAGGTGATAAATGGTTTTCCACTTACTAGATAAATCTCTACCCCCATTCATAATTGAATCATCTCTCACTCCATATCTATTAACTAATGTCTTATACCACAAGCCTCTACTCTCAAAGGTTATTATCCACTCCCATTTTCCCAAGTGTGCAAAGTTAAAAACCTTCAAATTTATAATTCCTAAACCTTCCTCGTCGAGAGGCCTTTACACTCTATCCTTATGAACTCAATTTATTTTTCTCTCATTCTCACTCCCTCCCCAAATAAATTATTTAAAAAGATATTCGAGTTTTGATAAAATACCTGTCGGTGCCTTGAAAAAGGAGAGAAAGTAAACTGGAAGAGCTTGTCAGATTAATTTTATAATCACCACAAGCCTCCCGATGGATATATGTTTATTCTTCCATCTTGATAATCTTGTTCTCACTTCCTCTACCATGGGTTGCCAAGTTTCAATTCTATTAGGATTTTCACCAATTGGAAGTCCAAGGTATTTGAACGAGTTGCTACCTAATTTACAATGTAGAATCTTTGTCGCTACTTCAAGCCACCTTTGAGAATTTTTTCCCCAATAATAAACTCTTATTAAAGTTAACCTTTAAACCAGACATTACATCAAATAATAACAAGGTTTCTTTGATTATTTTTATATTAGGCCAAATTTTTTCACCAATGATGGAGGTTTCATCAACGTGTTGTAGGTGGGTGAGTCAACATTTACCATTATTAAATTAAAATCCATGAAACTTCCTCGACTCAATCGCTCTTTTCATAAATAAATTGAAGCCTTCTGCTACTATAAGGAACAAAAATGGTGATATTGGATCTCCTTGTCTTAAAACATGCGTCATCATGGATTCCTTGGTGGGGATGGCGTTTACTAACACAAAAACACTCGACAATCTTAGACATTCTGAAATCCAACTTCTCAACTTTTCATGGAACCCCATCTTTGTCATCACAAAGTCTAAAAATTTTCAATCCACCAAATCTCATTCCTTCTCGAAATCCACCTTAAATAATATGGCTTCTTTTTTCTTCCTGTTAGCCTCACCCACGATTTCATTAGCTAATAATATCCCATTAAGTATTCGTCTTCCTGAAGTAAAAGATGATTGCACTTCAGATATAACTTATGCAATCACTTTTTTCAATTTGTTACCCAACACTTTTGAAATCACTTTGTATATGCAACCTATCAACTATATAGGGCGACGATAATCTGATATTTTTGTCAGATTTTTCTTTTTTGGTATCAGTACTATAAAAGAATTGTTTGCCCATTTTACCATTCAATCATTTGCATTGAACTCAGCCATCGCCCTAAATAAGTAGTGTTTGGTTTTTTCTTAAAACTCTTTCACAAATCCAAAAGTTACACCGTCGGGACATGGGCTTTTAAAGTTATCAAATTCCCATACCACAGCCTGGATTTCTTCTTCTAAAAATTCTAGAATCAAACCTTCAATATGCTCACCTCCAATGCTTTTGAAATTCATATTGGTCTGCATTGGTCTTGTTCCTCTTTTCGTAAGTGATTAAAAATGGCCTATTTTATTTCATTTACTCCGCTCAACCTCCTTTCGTTCACTTCCAAGCTTAGAATTTAATTTTCCTTCATTATTTTATTCAAATGTCCATGGAAATAGTTCATATTATCATTCTCGTCTTTTAACCATTTAGCTCTTGATCATTGCCATTGGATATTGCAATTTAACTTTGAGAGTTTATACAGTTTTGTCAATATTTCTCTCTTTGTTACTACCTTATATTTATAAAGGCTTGAAAATTCACTTTTAATCTCCAATTTATTTAGTTCTTCTTTTGCATCTGTCATTTTTGCTCCTAAGTTTAGTGTGTATTCTTTATGCCACTTTCTGAGTTTTTCCTGATCAACTTAAACTTTTATTTTAGCACAAACATACCCCATCCATCCACCTAAATATCTCACCGGTTCTCCCTTACAAATCTATGGTACCTCTCTATATCTTTCCAACAGTTCAACATCCTAAAAGGTTTAGGACCCTAGTTTTGGACGGTTTTAATTTTGGACATTGAAGTTTGATATTTTGTTTGATTCTAGTTGTTTCAATTTTATTGTGTTTGGCCCTTGTATATGGACATGTTCTAATTTCTATGTTACTGGGTCTGTAATGGAACCTTAACATTGACAATAGTTTTACTCTTGACAATATTCTTGATTTGATTCTCAGTTTCGATTATGGTATGGTAGTATTTCTTTTGTTTCCATTTTCAAACATTTGCCAAATTATGGCAAAACGAGGGAGTAATGTTGTGTAAATGCAAATATGCTTTGTATGCTTCTCTGTCTGTATGTGAGGAATTATGTGAGCTCTTGTTTGGTGTTTGATTTGATCTCTTGACGTGTACTAATCACCTTCACTTTGCATGATCTTTGATACAATCTTTCGCTTTTATGTATGTTCTACTGCATGCTATAAGAAGTGATACTTTTTATTCTCTTATATGTGATTATTTTTTGAAGATTTACTCATGCACATCTTGTAAGATTTATAAGAGTTGTTTTAGTCAAAATTTGCCAAAGAGGGGGTGTTGCACCCCAAAAATTTCCATCATATCTCGCTCTTATCTAGTTTAGGATTTACATTGCATCTACATATCTTCTCATTTAATCAGCATAACATACATGCATTCATAAAGCACCTTGGTTCAAAAGATCAGCAATATTAAGGTTTCACAGTGGTTTGAAGTGCACATGTCCAATAAAGTCTAATTTCTCAGATTTCTTCTGCAAGCAGTGAAGTGTGTGAATTAGGGCTTCTATGGACTCTGAGGATCTCGTCTTCTTCAAGGGCTATCCTCCATCCAATTTCATCAATGTTATAGGTTAGGTTTTATTTCCCTATGTGTGATCAAAGTCAGGATTTCTCATCTGTTGTGCTTCAATTCAAGATTATTGGTTAAGATTTCTTTAAAGTACACCAATAGGGAATCATGTGAATCCTAAATATCAGCTTTATCTCTGAATCTCAAGTTCTACCTTCTTTAAGGTTTTCCTCAAGACGTGACCTATAATTTTAGGCATGATTCTTTCAAGCCTCATTTATCGTCATCTGATCATCAAGAGCTCAAATTCCTTGACTATCTACAGAAAATGTTCATCATGATGCACGAAATGCGCGTAAAAGGTCTAATTCACAAAAGTCAAAGTTTCTCGGATTAAAATCAACTTCACTTGTAGTCGATGATTTCAAAATTATTGGATTATTTATTCATTTTGATTCAATCGGCCAATTAACTTTGATATTTTGTCTTTAAATTAATTCAAGTTTCAAGTGACGGTCAAATTCGATTTTAATTGAATTACTAACAAAGATTCAATTTAAGTGAAGTATAACAGAGGGAGTAATCACCGTAGACGGAAAGTGTTGGTATTATTTTCGTTTTGCTTTAAAACCAGCAGGGAGCAATCGAGAGAGATGAAGGACATTTGTTGTTGTTTTAAGCGAAAAGGACGAAGCCGCTTGAGGAACTACATAAGTTTAGACATGGTTTAGTTTGAAAGCGTTGAGAAGAAGAACAAAGGAGGAATTTATTATGAGAAAGAAGAAGAGTGTGATAACAAAAACATAGTGGAAGAATAATAAGAGAGTGAGCGGCTAGGGTTTTAGTACAACCCGTTTGATTTTTAGAGTGGAGCTGGATTGGACCTGACCCGGTCCGGTCCAATTTTTATTTTTATTTTTTAATATTTAACGTTATGTTAATAACTTGTTTCTTAGCCTAATCCGAAATTTCCAGTCACACCCATTGTTTTACTTATTTCAAACCCAATTTCAATTACTCTTTATTATTTTATCTTGTTTATTTCTAATTGTTTTTTTTTTATTTTATCAATTCCTATTGTTAATTAATTTTGTTAATTGATCTTATTTAATTAAGCTAATGATGATCAAGTTAGTTTTTATTAAATAATTTTAATTAATTTAATTAACTTATTGTGTTAATCATTTAATCATTTCTTTTTGATTATTTGATTTCATCTTTTGTTAACTTTGTTACTTTTAATTAATTAATCAAATATTGATTTAGTTAGTTGATTTTGTTATTAAAAATTAATTAGTTTTGTTAATTAAATTTTCCAAACCTAATTAATTAAGTTTAATCAATTCTCGGTTAATTGGTTAAACATTTACTTCTTATTTCAGTTGTTTCACTTGTTATTTGAGACTTGTTTTGTATTTGATTATGTCTTCTTAGTCTTTTACTTGTTAATTGCTTGTGATATTACTATGTTCCCTTAGGATTTTTTAATTCAATTTCAATCTCTTGATTAAATTGAATTAATTAGACTTTAGGTCTTTAATCCATTCATGATAACAAGTAGGTAGTTCCCTTGATCCATAACCTTAGGGCCACTGTACATGACAACATTAGGATCTCTAGTCTCCCTTAGACTTTTTCATTCCCCTTTTTCATCTAAAACTAAAACTTCTTTTCTTCTCAAACTCAAAAATACTTAATAAATAATGATGACAATCACACTTCATGAACCTTAAGAAGTGAAGAAGGATAAGTGGGTCCATTCTTGAAGCTTGTCCTTCATTCCATTCATATTCTTTGTATGGTTCAAATCACCAAATCATTTTTCAAGGTAAAAAATACAAACAAATTTAAACTCTTTTTCCTTCGGGCTTTTTCATTTGAAATCCTTTTCACAAAAAGGAGGTGTTATTTCCACTCTGCGCAATATGACACGTGATTCCCCAAAGACCGGGTTGCAATATGTCAACTGCTAGAGTGTGAATGTAATATTATCCGCCTAAAAAACATAAAACAAAACAAAACACCTTTTTAGGTGAACTACGAGTGCCTTGATCCCCTATTGTATGAAAGATGGTACATAGCCACAAAGGTTCACAACCGTGGCGGGCACAACTAATAAAACTTTCCTTTTTGTAAATACTTTGCATTCATGCATTTCCCCCTAGCTTGTTAGCTTTATATTTGACACACTCTTTGATTAGAATAACAAGAGTGGATTCTGTGGAGTACCACAGACGTGAGGGGTGCTAATACCTTTCCCTTATGTAATCGACTCCCGTACCCGTTTTCTTGGTCGCAAGACCTTGATTTCTCCTTTCTCAGAATTTCTTTGATGTTTTCCTTTCCCTTCTTTGGGATAAATAAATATTCGATGGTGACTTCATTGTTTATTTTTTTCCTCTAGTTGCCTTAGAGGGATTGTTGTTCCTTTGATTGAATGCTTTAGGTAAAACAACATGAGCAACAAGATATAAATTGTGAAAAGGCATAATGCGGGACAAGATGTTCCAATTTGTGTGCATTATGTGACCTCAGGTGGACATTCATAGTTTGTGAGTAAATCTGAGTGTGATTATGTTTGATTCCAATGAGATTTGTTGATGTATCTTTCAGAAATATGTTATTTAGTAAGATTTTCTAAATAGATTGATCACGATCAAATCAAATTAAATTAGATTTAACTTGAAAACAAATTAAATCTATTGGTGGATGTTTTTGAAAAATAATCAAATATGCATCTAAATCAAATATGGTTGCTCTCAAATTTGAAGCCCATAGGAGAAAATCCCAGCGGTTAGTTTGCTATTTAAGAAGACTCATTCCTAAGTTTGATGACACAAATTAAGAGTTGAATATCTAGTATGTTAGGGTTTGTTCTTCGTGTCTTTGTTTTTTGTTTATTGTACACCTCTATAGTGCCCAAGTTTTGTATCTAAGGCATAGAGGTTTGTTATGTTAGTTGAGTAGTAAGTCAACATTCTTTAAATCTATTTTATGAATTGGTCATTAGGGTTAGTGATTGAGAGAAATTGAGACGAGTTCTCATATTTAGGGTGAGTCTTAAATAGAAAGTCACTAGTAGTATTAGGACGAGAGGCATTGAACAAGGTTTGTTCATCTAAGACTATTTGTACTAATACCATTGAGAATAAATTTCATTTATTAGGTTGGAAACCCCTCAGACGTGGGGGACGTTGCACCGAACTGAGTTTACAATTCTTTATGTCTTTTATTGCTTTTTGATTTATTTACTAGTATTTGTTAATCTGTTATAAGAACATTATAAACATTGTCTCAGACATTATGTCATGCGAAGAACACAATTTCAAAATAGACTATCATTGATTACATCAAATAAAAGCAAGCATAAACACGGGGATTGATTGACATCTTTGGTTGACATTTCTTAGCTAAATAGGGAACATTTGGTAGCTGACTCATTCGTTGAGGGTCATAATAAATAAACACCTTCATCTGAGGGACTCACCCTATGAGCAAGGTCTTCCTAGACTAAGAAAGGAACTGACATGGCGAGGGGCACACTTCAAGTACATAATAAGTTTAAAAACACTTCGTCCTTAGAAAAGCCCTCATGTTTGAAGGACTATGAAGTGTTATACTTGTGAAAGTTCTAAAATAGGACACCCTCGCCTAGGAGTCGTGTCTCCCATGCGGTGACCCAGATACCTTCCCAGAAGTATCCCTGACGTGTGAGTTAAGAAAAAAGGAGTCTCCACTAACTCGTAAAATATAGGTGGTTAATAACTTCCCCTAAGAGAAAGGGAGTGGTTGATGCAACTAAGGGTGACTCGAAACCTAGGTCTTAGAGGCCTCTATAAATACATATCCCCTCAAGGAGAGATGACGGACCCTAATTTATACTCATTCTTTACACCCTAAAGAGCATGTCACTCACTACGCTCTTAACACACAACTGCCTATAGTTATATGCTTGCCACCAAGCATCACCAATTATCATCAAGGTCTCTTACCTCATGTGAGCAGGTCCCCTGAACTACCTCAAAACATCACCGTATAGGGCTTTTCGATGTCGTGGGCAAGTCCTAACAATCATACATTGTTATAAACCTACTAAGGTCTCCGAGTCTCTTTGTCATTGCAGAGTGTACACTTGTACTTTTTTATCAGTATTAGTTCCAAGAAGGTCGGATGAAGGCTGATGATAGTCTTTGTGAGATGCGTCTTGAGAACCTTTCTTTGTCCAATGAGCATGAAAAATCATTAGAAGAGAGTTATTGCATCGCTCAGGACTCTTTCGTGAGTGCCTTAAAGCAAGTGAAACATTTTTATCCCATTGGGAAGATCTCCGGAGAGAAAGTACGTCTTGACCATGTGATTGAATATGAGAAATTTGTTTCTTTTATGGATTAGTCGAGTATGTATAATTTAAATATTTATTTTATGGCCAACTTGCTTGTACCCGACATGTATATATTAAATGAATAAACAAATTTTAGGATTCATGTCAAGCAAAGATGGATATATGAATATAAATAGTAGAATAAATTATTGTTAGATGCATGAATATAAATAGTAAAGTAAAATTATTGTTAGATCTTATATAAGAGATTTGCGATAGAGTTTGAACATGAAAAAGATGAGTATGACATGATGATGGCTGCACAATTAAATCTTAAACTATATGTGGGCACAATAAGGATGCAAATGAGAAAAATTAATGAATTTCCTTCAACATATGTTGACATTAGGGGTGTTCGCGGTGCGGTTTGGGCGGTTTTGAAGAAAAAAATCACCCGAACCGCAAGAGAAAAAAACATGCGGTTCGGTTTGGTTCGGTTGAATTTTAAAAATAAATCCGAACCAAACCAAACCAAACTAATGCGGTTTGGATTGGTTCGGTTGGTTCGATTTTTTATAAAAAAAATTATTAAGTCATACATACAAATATAGAGGAAAATATAATTTTGTGTTTAATTGTTCATACGTTACCATAAAAAAATTTATAATTGTCAAAATAAGTTTATAATTTGATACATAAAATTGCGTATTATAATTTTATCTAAATCTAAAGAATGATATAAACAATATTGCATTCTTAAATAAATATTATACAAAGAATACGATAAAATATATTTTATGAAAATAATATTTATAAATGAATAATGTTTTATTTTTTTATGATTTGTAAATTAAAATGAATATAATACAAAGTATGATAAAATATACACATAATACATGTTGATTTCTCTAAAGAATTAAAAAATATATATTGGATAGTAAGATTTTATAACATAATGCGGTTTTGTTTGGTTTGGTTCGGTTTGTAAAATACAAACCGCAAACCGAACCGAACCGTGCGGTTCCGCGAGAAAATGACCCAAACACATCCGAAACAAATGCGATTTTTTACGGTTTTGGTTTGGTTCGGTTTAGTTTTGCGATTTTCTATTGGGTCGGTTTGGTTTTGAACACCCCTAGTTGACATCCTTGACATGAATGAATTTCATATTCATATGAGTCATGCTAACCAGTGCCCTCCCGGGGCACTAGTTACGAATTCTAAATAAAGAAAATATTCAATGTTCAATGCATTGAATACACCCAATATTCTTTAAAAAAGTTAATTATTTATGTTATCAATACATTGAATACACATATTTTTAAATTTTTTTATCTTTTTAATCATTTAAAGAAAACCCAACTTACCTTTTTAATCTCTTAACTAGTTTCTGGGGTGACTCGTTAGCATTTCCCTATTCATATTAATCAAATGAGTCAATTGTCCTTTTTTTTTTTTTTTATGTGTATAGTTTTTTATTTATAGAGAAATTCATACAAGAAAGCAATTTTTTTGAGCAATTTCTGCAATGTAAATAATGAACATTTATGTATCAATAACGTCTATATATTGACTTTATGCATCATTTAGTCTTTGTGATTAGATTTGTGCCACACATGCTTCAAGGTTTGTGCCACACATGCTTCAAGGTTTGCAGTTTGAATACCATGGGATGAAATTATAAATTTTTTTTGTCTCTTTTAATTAATAAGCAATCAAATTGAAAATATGTAAGTAGAACTTGAGAATCTCCATTTTTGTAATGTTTCAGAACCACTTAATCAACTCTAACAATGTGAGAATTCATACCGCCAGAGAAATATACACATTCTTCAATTTATATTTTAAAAAAAAATTTATAATTAAGAAGGCGTGTGTTAAGAGTCTAATTGCATTTACATATGATCGATTTTGGTTGCACTTGCATATTCTTAAAAGTAGGTCTTAATTTCTCCACTTCAAAATCATATGTTTTTTTTTCTTTTAATTTTACTCTAAAATCGAAGTTATAGCTCTTATGGAACTATATCATAAATATTTATAAGTGATCAGAAAGAAGAGTATAACTGTGCAATCTTACAATACTATGATCATTAAATTCTTAGTTATTTATGAATTATAACACAAATATATTAGTTTTACAAGTCATATGTGATACCATTATTGCCATAAGATGTTGTTGGAGCATACACAAAACTAAGTTGGTGAATCAATAAAGAAAAATAGTTAATCAGAGAAGGTGAAATGAAAAAATAAGAGAGAGAATAATTGAAGTTTGAGGAAAAATATATCAAATGATATTACTTTCAAATATTACACTTGAGGATCCTTATATACAAGGCATTACAAATATGTTGGGAAACAAAACAACTCAAAAATAAGTCAAAAAGCCCAAAATACGAACTCATAATCAATTACGCATACTGATAACAGAAAATAGAAAGTTGAAATAACACACCGTAAACGATTACGCATATTGGTGTAATCGATTACGCCTTCGATAAATGCTTTTTTCAACTTTCAGAAGTGCTTATTTTTTAAGTTGTTTTCAACGCAATTCTCCTAGAAGCTTATACAATGCATTTAAATTACTTTGTGCATCCAACACACCACCTTAATTCAAATGCTCTGAGTTCTCCATGCTTAAGTGTTATATCCCAATTTTGCCCCTAATATCTCTCATCATCTCATATCATCAGAATACATCAAGATCACACATTAGGGTTGGTTCTCTCTTCTACTTCCTCCTATCTTTATGTTTTCTCTTGAGGGATCACCAAGAACCTTGAATTGTGTATCTTGTACATGTGCATCCTATGTTGATTAACTCTTAACTAACATCAATATATATATATATATATATATATATATATATATATATATATATATATATATATATATATATATATATATATATATATATATATATATATATATATAATATTTTGATGTTTATATTGTAAGTGATTACACAATTGCATCCATCTCACCATATAATCTAGGGTTTTGAGGGATAGTCCTCAGTCAAATGGTTGTTCAATTAAGTCCACGAGTTTGAGCTTCAAGGCTATGTTGATGATGAAGTGGTGAAAAACACAAGAAGGGGGGGTTGAATTATAAAACTGAAATCTAAAGCAATTAACAAGATATTTTTATCCTGGTTCGTTTGATCTCAAACTACTCCAGTCCACCCGTCAAGGTGATTTCGCCTCTCTCCAACGAGGTCTTAATCCACTATATTCAACTGAATATTACAGACTGCTTTAACAACTGCTAAAGCCTTCTTGATTCAAACCACAACCCGGTTTGTCAAGGTAACACTTTCTTACAAAGAGATAAAACTATGTGTGTGGATGTTTTCTACAAAACTGTATCACAACTGTGATGTATACACAAATTGAAGCTTAGAAACTAGATTGCTAAACAGTAATGGAATATCAGAGTGTGTGGTTTAGCAAAACTGGTAGAACGAAGATTATGGTTCAGCTTTTGTGCGTGTAGAGATTTGGAGAGCATTAACCATTTCAATCTTCAAAGCTTTGTTTATATAGCACTGAGATGATGAACGTTGGATGCAATATTCTTGATTCAATGCTAATAACAAGCTTTCCTTATTGAGCAGATCTTGTCTGGAATGAGGCCGTTGGAATTAATTAGCTTTCAATGCACAGTAACGTTGCTTACTTAATGCAAGTTCTGGATTGGCTCATTCTGACTCTGCTTCGCTGCTGATGAACTATTGTGTTTCTGTATCAGAGTGTTGAGCGCAGTCTTGTTCATCAGGCTTCAGCATGTACGTGAGTTGATCATCTGATTTTGACGTTCTGATCTAGCAACTTCTGATGCTGGTGTCTGAAATCAAGTTCTGATGCTGAATAGATGTGATCTTGCTTATATCCATCAGAGTATCTGCAAGTCAGAACATAATATTTTTAGGCAGCAGATAGTTCATACATGAAACTTATAAATACTATATCTTTTCACTTTGTTATCATCAAAACTTAAATATAGGGTAGTAGATTCAAACTTTGTTCTAACAATCTCCCCCTTTTTGATGATGACAAAAACTAGATATTTTAAATGAAAATAACGTGAAAAGGTGTCTGGAAAATGTATCAGAATAAGAAGTAAGGAGAAGTCAGAGTTAAGAGATACTCCCCCTGAGTTGATTACTTCCCTTTGATTATACGCGTTCTTCAGGATCAAATCTTTTTCTTTCTTTGAACATCAGATTATCAGAGTCTTTGACTTATCAGAAGCTTTGTGTCAGAGCAGAGCTTCAGAGCTTTTCTTGTCAGAGCTTTGCTTTGGATCAGAGTATTAGGACGATCAGAACTTCATATTGATCAGAGCTTCTAGTCTTCAGAGTGTCCAGGAGCTTCCTTGTGCCTGTAGACTTTAAACAAAACAGAAAAAACATTTCAAGTAATAAAGTTAGAATGTTTGAGAATTTCTGTCTAGTTAGCCGTTATTGATTTAAATATCATTCTTGTTCTCCCCCTTTTTGTCAGCAATCAAAAAGTGTTGGTGATGTGCTTAAAACAATTAAGATCAGAAAAACTAATCATATTAAGATAGTTCAGAATCAAAACAAGAAAATATTACAAAACATGATCAAACAGTACATCAGAAAATCAAGGAAAAACATGAAAAAGGTCATGCATGAAAGAAAAGATTAAGGTTGAGGAGGCAAGCGTGTGAACAGGTTCTCCAGCATGGCTTGAATCTTTTCAGAAGTCTCATTCTGCTTATGCACCATGCTGACAACAGTGTCAATCTTGCTGTCCTGCACATCCATTCTCTCTTTCATCTTCTGATCGTTTTCATCCATCCGCTACTGCAGACGCATGTCATTCAGCCTTAGTTCTTCCAGAGTCTGCCTGTCCAAGGCAGCTTAAGAAGCATCAGAAGGAGGAGGCTTCTCAGAACTTTCAGCAGCATCCTCTGCTTGACTTTCTTCAGCATGAATGGTCTTGTTTTCTTCTGATGGTTGCACCTTTGCAGCTTGCTGTTTCTCAGACCAAGGTTCACTGTCCAGAGGGAGCACGTCCTCTTTCAGAAGCATACTTCCAACTTCATTCAGAAGCTTGCTGAAATTTTGTTGAGCCTGCTCATAGTTGATATCCTGCAACTTGAGGGCTTCAGCACGTACCCAAAGTCTGAACTGTGACCAGAGCTGATCAGAAGCAGTTGGGTCAATCATTCCCGGACAGACTTGCTTCAAAGAAGAAATCCATTGCAGCACACCTGTTTCAAAATTCAAAATACCAGAGCCAACATCTGGTTGCTTTGGTTTTGGGATGGCAATTTTGTGTTTCAGATCAGCAAGACAGTCAAGACTGGTTAAGTCTATGAAAGTCCTGCTGGGGTTTTCAGAGGTTTTCTGAGCCGCTGTTTGTTTTGGAGAAGGTGTATCAGAGTCAGATATTTCGATTGGAGTGGGTGGTGTTTTGGGAGTATTTGGTGGTGTCGATTCTGATGAGGATGGTAACTGGGGCATGATAACAGTTGTTCCACATGGCAGCTGGATTGCCAGTGGTGAAGGTTGAGGTGAGTGAGGTTCAGACTGGTGAGGAGAAGGAGTTTCAGAGTGGTGAAACTCTGTTTGTGGTGAAGGTGGATTTATTTCTGGTTGGGGAGAGGGAGGTGGAATCTCTGATTGCTCAGGGATCAGAGGTTCTTCTGAGAGTGGTTGTTGATGTTCTGGTTCTTGTTGTTGTTGTTCTGGTTCTTCAGCAGATTGCTGTTGTTCTGGTTGTGGAGGAGGAACATTTTGTGGTTCAGAGTTTGGTTGATCAGAGGCATGTTGATCAATATCAGACAGCACTTGGTCAAGTGCTGATGTTGTTGAAATTGTTGGTTGTTTGGGGTGTTTGGTTCTAGGTCTTCTGAGTTTTAATGCCTCAGAAGGGTCTTCTTCTTGTACGGTTTCATCAATGGTAGGGATGGGAATTGATATTCTATGAGAGGTTTGAGGAGGGATAGATGCTGGAATAGTAAAAGAATTTGAAACAGGGGCAGCAGATGAAATACCTCTTTTCTTTGGAGTCTGCTGAGATGATCCTTCTGATGGTGCCTTCCTCTTCTTTGTCTTCTTCAGAGTCACTTCTGGTTGGGGTTGATGCAGATCTCTGATATTCAGCTTTGGATCTGTACCATCTGCCTTGTACGCATCCAAGTACCTGAGATTCACCTCTGGTTTGGATTCAATTTCAGAAAATAACGGAAAATCACTCAGAGGCACTCTTCTGCTGGAGATATCAGCAGTGGAAGTAGCTCTGGGTTCCTTCTGAATATTCTCTATCAGCTTCATCTTTTTCAGATTCTTTGCGTTCAGAGGTTTCCCAATTGTTGGTTCAATAGTGCTCAGCTCTTGAGCTTCTATCAGATGCTCAATCAGCCTATTCTCTGTCAGAATATCTGATATCAACCTTCCAAAAGGTATCCAGTCCCTCTTGGTTCTTTCTTCTTCCCTTGTTTCTTTCACACTGGTTCTGAGGTGGTTGAACAGGAAGTGAGCCAGATTGATCTTTATCTTCTGATCAATAAAGTAGATCAGAAACTGCTGATCCACATTTATGTAATCAGGAGAACTTGTTGGTTTCCTGTGGTTGAAGCACCCCAGAATTATCTTCGCCCATACTCTGAAATGATCCTTCAGATCCTTAATCTTGCTGCTGGGCATCCCAAGAGTGAAAATCCTGTTAGCTACCACACCTATATCAGCACATCTTTCAGCCATGTCCACACAACGGATGCCACCACCACTTTGACCGATTAGCCTTGCAATGAGATCTTCAGAAATCACAATCTTCTTCCCCATAACAGAGGAGATGACTAGATGTGTTGAAACCTTGGCGTGAATCCAAAATTCCTTGACCAGCGATGGGAATGTTGGTCCAACCAACCTATCGAAATACCTTTCCCACTTTTGAGCCCAAATTTCTTCAGTTAGGTCAAAACCATTCTCCTTCAAGCTTTCAAAGTCAATGATTAACTCAGAAAGCACTTCAAGATTCTTCACCGGAGTGAGGAGAGTTCTGAGTGGCACTTGATATTGCTCAGATGATGCTTTCTTCTGAGTACCTGCAGAAACGCTGCTGGAGGTTGCCATGTTCACACTAAAAGGGTTTTGAGAATGAACTGAGGAAAAAGGTTTGCAAGAGATGAACTCAGAAATATGCAGAAAATGCTTGAGTATTAGTGAGAAAGCGTAAAGAATAAGAATGAGGGATTAATGTGCTTAAATAGAGTTTTTCAAAACTATTTTGAAAGGATAAACGTTTTTAAGAGAGAGAAAAATCATGATTGCCATTTAAAAGCATGATTACTTTTCATTAAATGCTTGCTGATTTTGGGGGATTTGAGAAAGATACTTAAAAACGGTTACCAGACATGTGTCTCAATGCACCCAATCAGCGCTTTGCCTTCTCAGAAGCGTGCACGCATTCTGCTTCAGAGATATACTGATGATTGGATGACACTTGTTTGATGTAGTGATCAGCACGTCTGTCTTTGAGGTTAGACTCTCAGATCTTTAGACTTGCATCTGATACAATCTGCATGTTCTATCTTTCTGAAAGGAGATTGATCAGAAGTTCACAGTAAAATAATTACATTCTGAAGGTAAATATATGGAATTAAAACATTTTCACTCTGGACATACTTTCATGCTGAGATGTTTCAGAATGAAATTAAACCTATCTTCTGAAAGGGGTTTAGTAAAGATGTCAGCCCATTGATGGTCTGTATCTATAAATTTTAAGTTCAAAATACCTTTCTGAATATAGTCCCTAATGAAGTGATGTTTTATTTCTATATGCTTAGCTCTAGAATGTAAAATAGGATTCTTACTTAAGAAAATAGCAGAAGTATTATCACAAAGTATAGGAATGTTACTCTCAAAAATCTGGAAGTCTTCAAGCTGACTTTTCATCCAGAGCATTTGTGTGCTACATCCTGCTGCTGCTATGTACTCAGCTTCTGCTGTTGACAGAGCAATTGTTGATTGCCTTTTGCTGGACCAAGAAATCATATTTTCTCCCAGAAACTGGCAGCTTCCAGAAGTACTTTTACGTTCCACTCTGTCTCCAGCAAAGTCAGCATCACAGTAGCCTACTAAGCTGTAATCACTAGATTTTCTATAAAACAAACCCAGATTAGTAGTACCTTTCAGATACTTGAAAATTCGCTTAACAGCTGTTAAGTGAGATTCTCTAGGATCTGATTGGAATCTAGCACATATACAAACACTGAATAATATGTCAGGTCTTGAAGCAGTCAGATAGAGGAGAGAACCAATCATACCTCTGTAGACTTTCTGTTCTACATTTTTGCTTACCTCTTCTCTTTCCAGAATGCACGTGGGATGCATTGGAATCTTTGATGGCTTACATTCTGAGAGGTCAAATTTCTTCAGAAGATCTCTGATGTATTTTCTCTGATGAATGTAAGTTCCTTCTGGAGTTTGATTGATCTGAATTCCTAGAAAGAATTTCAGTTCCCCCATGAGGCTCATCTCAAATTCTGCCTGCATACACTTAGCAAATTTTCTTCCAAGACAAGGATTAGTAGAACCAAAAATAATATCATCAACATAAATTTGATAGACTAAGATGTCACTCTTAACTGATTTACAGAATAGAGTAGTGTCCACTTTCTCTCTGGTGAATTCATTTTCAAGCAGAAAGTTACTTAGCCTTTCATACCAAGCTCTGGGAGCTTGTTTCAGACCATACAGTGACTTCTTTAGTTTGAAAACATGTTCTGGATGTTTTGTATTTTCAAAACCTGGGGGTTGGTGAACATAAACTTCTTCTTCTATATAACCATTTAAGAATGCACTTTTGACATCCATCTGATACAGAGTGATGCCTCTATTAACAGCAAATGAAATTAAAAGTCTGATAGATTCTAACCTGGCGACTGGGGCAAAGGTTTCTGTATAGTCTATCCCCTCTTGCTGACTATAACCTTGTGCAACCAGTCGTGCCTTGTTTCTGATGACTTCACCTTGTTCATTTAGCTTGTTTCTGAACACCCATCTTGTTCCAATGACGTTGAATCCTTTTGGTCTGGGAACGAGATCCCATACGTCGTTTCTGGTGAATTGATTCAGCTCTTCTTGCATTGCCAGAATCCAGTCATTATCCAGAAGTGCTTCATCAATAGAAGAAGGTTCAATCAGAGACACCAGTCCCATAAGAGTTTCTTCAGAGTTTCTGAAGCTTGCTCTTGTTCTGATTGGATCTTCCTTTCTTCCTAGGATAGTCTCTTCTGGGTGATCCAAGCTGCTTCTGGGTAATCTCTTCTGAGGTTGATCAGCAGCTGTTGCAGGATTTCTAGCAGTGCTCCTTTCAGACGTTGAAGGAATGTCTGTGTTGAGAGCTTCTGATGACTTGTCTTCAGAACCTGCAAATTCAATTTCTATACCTGCAAAAACTTCATTCTGCTTTGACTTTTCAGAGTCAAGCTTGTCATCAAAACGAACACTGATTGATTCTTCCACAATCTGTGTTTCTGTATTGTATACTCTGTACCCTCTTGAGCGTTCAGAGTATCCTAACATAATACACTTCTGTGCTTTAGAGTCAAACTTGTTCAAATAATTCTTTGTATTTAATATAAAGCAAGTACATCCAAATGGATGAAAATATGAAATGTTGGGCTTTCTGTTCTTCCACAATTCATATGGAGTCTTTTCCAGAATAGGTCTTATTGAGATTCTATTCTGAATGTAGCACGCTGTGTTTATTGCCTCTGCCCAGAAGGTCTTAGCAACGTTTGTCTCATTGATCATGGTTCTGGCCATTTCTTGCAATGTTCTGTTCTTTCGTTCTACAACTCCATTTTGTTGGGGAGTTCTAGGACAAGAGAAATCATGCAGAATGCCTCTGTCATTAAAGAATGACTCAAAATCTTTATTTTCAAATTCTCCACCATGATCACTTCTGACTTTAACGACTCTAAGATCCTTTTCATTCTGAACTTGGTTACAGAAGGTAACAAACACAGAGTGTGACTCGTCCTTGTGTCTTAAGAACTTTACCCATGTCCATCTGCTATAGTCATCTACGATTACTAACCCATACTTCTTACCACTGACTGCAGCAGTTTTAACTGGTCCAAATAAGTCAATGTGCAGAAGTTCTAATGGCTTAGAGGTGGAAACAACATTTTTGGATTTAAAAGAAGGTTTTGCAAATTTGCCTTTCTGACATGCTTCACACAGAGCATCTGAATTGAACTTCAAATTGGGAAGTCCTCTGACCAGATTGAGTTTGTTAATATGAGATATTCTTCTCATACTAACATGCCCCAATCTTCTGTGCCAGATCCACTGCTCGTTGTTAACAGACAGAAGACATTTTACATTCTGACTCTTTAGTTCAGAAAGTTTGATTTTGTAAATGTTGTTTTTCCTCTTACCATTAAACAGGATAGTCCCATCTTTCTGACTAACAGCTTTACATGATTTTTGATTAAAGATTATATCATAACCGTTATCACTTAATTGACTTATGGATAACAGATTATGCATCAATCCATCTACTAGCAGAACATTATTAATAGAGGGAAGATTTCCATTACCTACAGTTCCAGAGCCAATTATCTTTCCCCTCTGATTGCCTCCAAAGCCAACGTGGCCTCCAGGCTTAAGTTCCAGGCTTTGGAACATATGCCTTCTTCCCGTCATGTGTCGTGAGCAGCCAGAGTCCAGGTACCATGACTGGTGTTTCTGACTTGCTGCTAAAGATATCTGCAACATGTATTATTTTATCCTTAGGTACCCAGATTTTCTTGGGTCCTGATTTGTTAGTTTTACCAAAACTCTGGTTGAATTTTGGTTTCAGAGTGCTTACTGCTAGTATATTTGATATCATGTGTGTGACCATACACAAAGTGTGAATTCAGAGGAGTGTGTTTAATGGTTAAGTCCATGACATTCTTTGGTGTAGGAACCTTACCTTGGTATCCTATTCCTTTCCTGCCGTTTCTGCTAACTCCATAGATCATTGAAGCCATTCTGCTTCTATCTATGCTTTTAGCTAGGAACTTCTGGAAACTGTGATCATACTCCTTGATGATCTCATCAGCGTTGCTGGGAGTTTCAGAAATTGGTTCCTTCTGAGAGTTTTGTAAAGTGTTTTCTAATTTTGAAATCTTATTTCTCAGCTCAGAATTTTCCAATTTGAGACTCTCAGACTTATTAGAGTCAGATTCAAGATTCCTTTTCAGGTCTCTGAATTTGGCTCTAATTTGCTGATAACGTTCCAGAATCTCATTAAGGCTTTCAGCAAGTTCAGCCTTTGTAAAGTTAACAGCAAAGTTAGGAAATACCTCTTCTGTGTCTGATTCTGAGTCTGATTCAGAAGCTTCACTATCTTCTGAGATGTTAGCCATGAGAGCTATGTTTGCCCTTTCATCATCTGATTCTGAGTCAGCTTCAGACGAGTCAGAGTCATCCCATGTAGCCATGAGACTTTTCTTCTTCTCTCTTCCAAACTTCTTTTTGGGCTTTTCCCTCTGAAGCTTTGGGCAGTCACTCTTGTAGTGTCCTTGCTCATTGCACTCATAGAAGATGATGTCTTTGGTGTTTGGCTTTTTGCTACTGGAGGAGCCTTCAGATCTTCTGTATCCAGAGGAAGAATCTGTCCTTCTGTATCTGGAAGAAGACTCGTTCTGATCAGATCTTCTGGGATTCCTGAACTTCCTTTGTCTTTGCTTCCACAGTTGATTTACTCTTCTGGAGAGAAGGGAAAGTTCGTCTTCTTCTGATGAGGATCCATCAGATGTTTCTTCAACTGCCTGCAAAACTTTAGACTCAAATTTTCTGTTAGATTTTAATGCTAAAGGCTTACCTTGCTTCTGAGGCTCATCAGCTTCTAGCTCTATCTCATGACTTCTGAGGGAGCTAATAAGTTCCTCCAGAGTGATTTTGTTGAGATCTTTAGCTAGCTTCAGAGCAGTAACCATAGGCCTCCACTGCTTGGGTAAACTTCTGACGATTTTCTTGACATGGTCAGCAGTAGAGTATCCTTTGTCCAGAACTTTGAGACCAGCTACCAGAATCTGGAATCTAGAGAACATAGTTTCAATGGATTCAGATTCTTCCATTTTGAACGCCTCATACTTCTGAATGAGCGCCAGAGCTTTTGTTTCTTTGACCTGAACGTTGCCCTCATTCGTCATTCTGAGAGAATCAAAGATATTTTTTGCTGTGTCTCTGTTGGAGATCTTTTCATACTCAATATAGGAGATGGCACTGAGGAGGATGGTTCTGGCCTTGTGGTGATTCTTGAAGTCACGCTTTTGTTGATCAGACATTGTTTTTCTATCAATCTTCTGACCACTTGCATTCACAGGGTGCGTGTATCCATCTGTCACCATATCCCACAGATCAGCATCATGTGCCAGAAAGAAGCTTTCAATTCTGTCTTTCCAGTAATCAAAGTTTTCTCCATCAAAGACTGGAGGTTTTCCACTGAATCTGTCTCTGTCCTCATTGTTGTCATTGCTGATGTGAGAATTGTTTCCTGCCATTGTGTTTTTCTGACGCTGGATCTTGTACTGACACGGTTAAGTGTTTTAGCTAAGAACCAGGCGCTCTGATGCCAATTGAAGTGGTGAAAAACACAAGAAGGGGGGGTTGAATTGTAAAACTGAAATCTAAAGCAATTAACAAGATTTTTTATCCTGGTTCGTTTGATCTCAAACTACTCCAGTCCACCCGTCAAGGTGATTTCGCCTCTCTCCAACGAGGTCTTAATCCACTATATTCAACTGAATATTACAGACTGCTTTAACAACTGCTAAAGCCTTCTTGATTCAAACCACAACCCGGTTTGTCAAGGTAACACTTTCTTACAAAGAGATAAAACTATGTGTGTGGATGTTTTCTACAAAACTGTATCACAACTGTGATGTATACACAAATTGAAGCTTAGAAACTAGATTGCTAAACAGTAATGGAATATCAGAGTGTGTGGTTTAGCAAAACTGGTAGAACGAAGATTATGGTTCAGCTTTTGTGCGTGTAGAGATTTGGAGAGCATTAACCATTTCAATCTTCAAAGCTTTGTTTATATAGCACTGAGATGATGAACGTTGGATGCAATATTCTTGATTCAATGCTAATAACAAGCTTTCCTTATTGAGCAGATCTTGTCTGGAATGAGGCCGTTGGAATTAATTAGCTTTCAATGCACAGTAACGTTGCTTACTTAATGCAAGTTCTGGCTTGGCTCATTCTGACTCTGCTTCGCTGCTGATGAACTATTGTGTTTATGTATCAGAGTGTTGAGCGCAGTCTTGTTCATCAGGCTTCAGCATGTACGTGAGTTGATCATCTGATTTTGACGTTCTGATCTAGCAACTTCTGATGCTGGTGTCTGAAATCAAGTTCTGATGCTGAATAGATGTGATCTTGCTTATATCCATCAGAGTATCTGCAAGTCAGAACATAATATTTTTAGGCAGCAGATAGTTCATACATGAAACTTATAAATACTATATCTTTTCACTTTGTTATCATCAAAACTTAAATATAGGGTAGTAGATTCAAACTTTGTTCTAACAGATGACATCACAATTCATTGGTTTAAAGAACTCTCTCAATTTAATTTAGGTCAAGCTTGCTTCAAAGAGAATGACATTCATCAAGAAGATTCATAGGTTCATGTGTTTATTTCCATGCATTCTTCAACAAGTTTCATTGAGACTTAAGCTCTATATTTGAGTGTTCTTCAAGATAACATCATTTCAAGGTCTAATGTGATCCATCATGCTTTATTTTGCAAAGAAAGTTTAAAATATTCAAGGTTGATTCAACAAGTTTGACCTAATTGAACAAGTACTTGATTCAGTGATCTCAAGTGCATAACTCTCTCATTTTCAACATTTTGAGTTGGTTATTTTTGCTATGGATTTTTATCACCATCTATAACAAATTCTTTTTACATGTCAAGATCCATTTGGGCATTTAAAGTCATCAAAAGTTGAAAGGCGTTACAAGTCATTTTGGCACTCTCTGAATAAGGGTTGGTTGACTTCCAAAGACCATATCTTGCTCATTTTTTGAGATTTTCAGTTGATTCCAAAGCCATGGTTTTCTTTGTAGAGTCCTTAATAACTTATCTTCAAGGATCTAAGGCTAATTTTAAATGAAAGATTACTAATGGTTGAAGAAGATTACAAGTCCTTTGAAAAAGCTATCAAACTCTCTTGTGTGACTTCACAAGATCATAACTTGGTCATATTTTATCTCCTTGATCTCATTATTTTTTTACAATAAACTTGAGTATGTATACTACAATTTTGTTTCAAGGTGCAAGGCTTGAAAAGATATGGAAAGTCTTTAAAGAATTGAAAAGATTATATGTCATTTGTGGATTTCTCCAAATTTGTTCATCATCTTCCAAAGGCTACAACTCTTTCAATTTTTATGATTTTTGAATGATCTTCATTTCACAAATAAATTTGAAGAGTCTACTTCATTTACTCTTCAAGGATCAAGGTCACATTTTGAGTGAAAAGGCTTGTAAGTTTGTAAGACATTATAGGTCATTTTGAAGCTCAACACTTAGAAATATTTCTAAGTACAAAAGTCAAATTATTTTTTACGATTTCAAATGGACATAACTGTCAGCTCAATCATCCAAATGATGTCTTTCTTAGCATATTGTGAAGAGGGTGATATGATCTTTCAAATGCTTCAAGAATTATCCCATAAAGCTTCTTGAGTTGAGTGCACCATTAATTCAAAGTGGATACATTGAAACTGAAGTTTCTCATGGAAGTCATTATGTAATTTCCATAATGTGCTTTCTAATCACCAAATTTGTGCGTGTTTTTGATTTAAACATGATTAACAAACTTGCTCAGACTTTTTTAAACCTCAAAACGCAAGAATTTGATTAGAGTCACACTTTTCTCACTTTCGGGCTCCATGTGATTTCCCTCCAAACCTCACTATTTCTACCAATTCTTATCACCATTCACTCTCCTATAAATAAAAGACCACTCTCCATTCATTTTCCAAGCTTTAGAGAGCCACAATCACTCTGCCAAAGTTCTCTCGAAGCTTGGAAATTTGAAAATTTATTTCATAATTTCAAGCCTTCTCACCTTAAATTCTTTTCTTATTCATTATTCTCCACAATTATATAAACTCTCCATCAGTTAAACCAAGCAAATCAAGCCGTATTTAGAGCTACATAAGTTCAATTTCATAGCCATTTTGTTGAGCTTCGTTCTGGTAGTATTCTTAACCAAATCGATCCAAAAAAGTTACTAACATGCAGTCCTTCTTCTTCTGAGTCTCATACTTCTTTTAGTTTTTATTTTCGTTGAGATTTGAGCATTTATTTATAAAATTAGTTTTGCAATTTTGCTCTGGTAATCTTCAAATCGAGTATGCTGTGTTTTACATAAATTTTTTTCGAGAGGATAGGGTTAGGATCGTCTGGAAGAGACGAATCCAATGATACCACTATGAGTTTCTAATTTTTCCATTTGAATAAACTAATAGAAATCCCACATGCAAGTGTCTGGAGGTTGAAGACAACCTACATGTCGTTCTTCAACCAATGATCCTTGGACAATTATTTTAATTTTTTGGCCCGATTTTAATTGATTTTGTGTGTTTCTCAATAAGGCCCATATCATGCATAACGTGTTAGGTCTTTTGGATTTGCTTACTAACGCGTTTTGACATTGATCCAATGGTCCACATTTTTTAGTTTTATTTTTATATTTTCTGATTTTAATAAGGATCATGTGTGTTATTCAATAAAGATCATAGCATGCACAATACGTCAGATGCGTTGGATATGCTTACAAATGCGTTTTGACATTGATCAAATGGTCCAGATCTTTTTGGTTTATTATTTTATTTTCTGATTTTTATTTTATTAGTTTTAAACTTCAAAAATTTATAAAAAATTCATTTATGACTCGAAAATAATGAAAAATTACTAAAAATATTTTTGAATATTCTCTTTCTGATTAAATTTTTCTTCATAATTTTATTTTATAATTTGATACTTTTTATGATTTTACTCTTTATTTGATTTGTTTTAATTGTTTAAAAATACTTTTTGACCTTTTGAAATTCTGAGAAAATTATGGAAGGATCCAATGAGAGTTTGAGAAATATTGGTGACCTCATTTGTTATTCATTTTTGATTTTACTATTTTTTGTGATTTTTGTTTTGTTTTAATTAATTGTTATATTTTTTTTAAAAATAGTTTTTGACTTTTAAAAATTCTGAAATTTTTTGTCAAGACTTGTTGACTCATGTTTGACCTCTGGTAGTTTTTTGAGATTTTCATTGGATGTTTTGATACACTTTGTTTTTTTTCCATCATTTTTTTTCATTTAATTAATCATTTACATGTTTTGTCCAAATTAATTTTAAATTATATTTTACTATTTTGTTATTGATTCTGACTTGGAGACACTTGAGTGGTACTTTGGGACAAGTTCATCTACCTCATTGGATCTTGGGTTTTGATTGGATAAAAACCAAATCCACTAAAAGAGATGAATGATGTTGATGATATTTGAAACCCTAATTTCATCCGAGGCATTGCTTACACTGTGATTTCACCTTTTCCTCTTCATCTTATCCCCTTTCTTCTTTCCTATTGATTGGTTCTTAATGGCCCAAACTTGATGTTTGCAAGCCCAAGTATGGTTAAGTGTTGAGCCATGGCCAATAATCTTGATGGCTCATTGTGTAGAGACTTTGAGTCTATCAATTCTCTAATGAGTTTTCATTAACTTTGACCTATGCTCAAGGCTCAAACCATCATGGATCATATCACTTGGAATCCTCCCTTTTTCATCTTTTATTTGACTGATTCTTAGTGGTTCAAACCTTATGTTTGTAAGCCCAAATATGATTAAATATTAAGCCATGTCCAATAACCTTGAAATCTAATTATTAGGAGACTTTAATTCTATCAATCTCTAATGAGTCTTCATCAAATTTGACCTAGGCTCAATGTTCAAATCATCATGGATCACTCTTCTAAAACATTCAACCCTCAACTATTAGTCACTAACTTCTAACCATTGACTATTAACCATTGAATTTACTTGCATTTATTTTATGTCTTTACTTTATGGCATTTACCTTTAGCATTTACATCTCATGCTATTTGCTTTTTGCTCAGTTGAGCATTTACTTTATGTCATTTTTATCTTTTCTCACTTGAGCTTTATTTTCTTTTGTAAATACACTTAGTAATTAACTTGAACATTAAAACCTCTAAAGCCGCTTGGACTATCTGGTTACTATCCCTAGCCTTGTGGAGTTGTCGATTCTTGAGATGTAGGATTGGAAACCTTGAGAACTTTAAACTCTGTGATCTTTATTAAGATACTTTTGTGAAGTTTTTCTGAAGTCCTTGAGGTTTACTCCAAGGCATTGGTTTGAATTTTTTCTATGTGCAGGTTATTTTGATTTCCATGCTTTGTCTGTGATTGGGAATTCTTCTATATACAGTTATTACTATGGCCAATTTTTCTTGGAGACTTTTCTTTGTTCGTTATTCATCTGAGGCATAGTGTTCATCCAAGGTTTGGTTATCTTGGTATTATTGTTATTCATCTGAGGCACAGTCAAAGGATGGGAATACTACCTTGACTTCTTTATGTCAAGTGTTGGCTTCTTGTTGGTTAAACTTTTCCCACCTTAGCTTTTACTTTATGCTTTAGTATAGTCTCTACTTCTCCTACCCATATTCTTTAATTTCAAAATCTTCTTTCTCCTTTTTAAAAAATCTTCTTGGTTTCAAACTTAAATCGCTTTCATAATAAACTTGGACTTGGGTCCATGCATTTTCAACATTCTTTTTCTCAATTAAACCATTAATTAATTTATCCATACTTTGACATATTTTTAGAAGACTAAAAGTCATTAACCTCATTCAAACCATTTTGCCACTTTGGCTTTTCATTTTAAAACTTTTCTCAAAATATTAGACTCTTGTTTATTCTTGTAGTGATGCAAGTTACTATACTTCTATGATATGTAGTGAAGTGAGAAATTTTCAACTTGGGTGTTGAGTGATGTCTTGTTAATTTTAATCCAAGATCCTCCACTTTGAGATAATGCAAATTATCCTTTTTCATAGTTGTGGGTAGTAAGTATGTTTTCCACTCAGATACGACAATGCCATCTTTATTTTAAAAAAATTAATCAACACATAACATTTCAATTTTTTTTTAGAAGACTACGAGTTCCCTGATCCCCTATTGCACAAAAGGTGATACGTAGGCACTAAAGGTTCACAACCACGACGGGTGCAAAAATTGTAAAAAAAATACTTCTTTTCTCATCTCCCCAATTTCATTTTTTGTATATACCTTTTATAGCCAAAATACACAGATTTTCAAAGAGGTTCTTACAAAGTACCATAGATGTTTAGGGTGATAATACCTTCCCTTTGCATAACCAACCCCCGTACCTAGATTCTCTCCCTCTTACTTTTAGATTTATTCGCTCATTTCCCATATCATTTGGAAACAATAAAGCGCGGTGGAGATTTTTATTTGATTTATACGAGTTAAGTCAATCCAATGGCTTAGACTCAACATTTCTACCGCTACAGAAAACTGACGACTGCACTGAGGATGCAATCTATAACTGGGTTCAGCCTATCTTTGTATATTTGTGTATGTTTTATATCTATTGTATATTTGTTTTAATTTTTGTCTGGATTTTTATGGTTTTCAGGGTGTTTGGTTGTTGTACCCCAAAATTTTCTCTCTCTCTTTTCTCAAGGAATTTCTCACAAAGATTTCCAAAAGCTCAAGTTTGCACAAGTACAATTGGACTTTTTAATGCCCCATATAGTTTCCATGGATAACATTGGACTTTCAAGCATCAGGTCGAAAGATGTAACTTATGAATCTTCGAAAGGAGGAAGAGGAAAATTGTCGAAAGGGCAAAGCAGATAAATGAAAAATGTGCAGCTGCAGATAACAATGTCAAATTCAAAATCTGGTTTAGGCTGGTTGAACTACATGACTGATCAAAAAGGGTTGGTTGGCAGATATTCTGACAAATTGAAGAAGAGCAAGCTTGCTTCGATTTCCCAAGTTTTGACTGAGCAATGGCTTCATTCATGTTTGCTTCGATCCACAAGCTTCGAATGGGAAATGGATTCCTTCATGCTTGCTTTGATCCACAAAGCAATGGCTTCCTTTATGCTTGCTTAGATCCACAAAGCAATGGCTTCCTTCAGGCTTGCTTCGATCCACAAGGCAATGGCTTCTTTCATGCTAACTTCGATCCACAAGGCAGTGGCTTCCATCATGCTAGCTTCGACCCGCAAGGCAATGACCTCCTGCATGTTTGCTTCGATTCCACCTCTAAACCCTTCAACACATATAGTTTCTACACTATGAATTACAATTTTAGGTTTGAACATTTGAACTTTCGACCACTTAATCAACTGATGGTTACTGGTAGGAAAGAAATCCAGAAATTCTTTCGTTTTGACTATGCCAATGAGATCATCTTACATGCTTAAAGTGGTACATTCAGGTTGTGTGGTCCATTTGAAGGACACACATTTGGTGGAAACAAACATTGTTTCGTCTGTTGTTGAGTCTAGTCGAAGATTGTGTGGTTCATTCGAAGGACACACATTTGGTGGAAACAAACATTGTTTCATCTGTTGTTGAGTTTGGTCGAAGGTTATGTGGTCCATTCAAAGGACACATATTTGGTGGAAACAAATATTGTTTCGTCTATTGTTGAGTTTGGTCGAGGTTTGTATGGTCCATTTGAAGGATACACATTTGGTGGAAACAAATATTGTTTTGTCTGTTATTGAGTATTGTCGAAGGTTGTGTGGTCCATTTGAAGGACACACATTTGGTGGAAACAAATATTGTTTCGTCTGAGTCTGGTCGAAGGTTGTGGACCCATGTGAGCAAAATGAAAGGGTGAAGTATTCAAGATGCTTGCTGAATAAAGTCCTATATGCTGCCAAGACCAAGCCTGCCGTGCTGTCCACATAACAGCCTAAAACCATGTCACAAGCAGTCTGCTGCACTACTATGAAATAACCCTGCACCAAGCTACCACAACACTCCAAAACTGCTGCAAAACAATCCAACTATGCTGCTCCTAAACCAGTCCCATATTTTCACCAAACTAGCATATAAGAGCTGCACCTCGAAAGCTATGAAAATAACATACCCAAAATGTTCAAATTTAATTTGTTTCCCCCCCCCCCCCCCCCCCAAAAACTCCAGCAAGACTCTTCTATAAATAAGCTATTCCCACAACACACAAAGGAGGCCTTTGGACAAGAAAAAAGGAGAATATGAAAAAAAAGAGAGAGGAGAAAACACTAAGGCTGAAACCTTAGAACACTCTTAAATCCAGAACCAAAAAACACAACCCCTCTGTTCTTTTCTTTCGAACCCAGAACCAAAAACACAACACCGCTTTTCTTTCGAACCCAAGAGCATTCGAAGGCAGCAACTCAAGTCCAAAACACACATTCTAGCTTCAAGGTAAGTCTTATTGACTTTAAACCCTTCGTTTCAAGCATCATTGGTGTTTCATTTTCAAAGATAACATGTAATAATCATTATCTTCGAAGCTACTCTTTTGTTGTTTTACTTTCTTGTGAAGAACTAACCTGTAAAGGCAATAAAACAATGTTTGAGTGAGAAATTACAGCATGCTTCGACACAAAGCCTTAGGCTTCGATCCATACTGCTTCATAGACCCAAACAGAAGGGAAATAGGGGTCGAAAGAAGGACATGCTTCGATGCATATAAGCATACTTTGACACATGCTTTGACTCATAACATCATGCTTCGATTTGGAACTACAGGATATGCTTCGATGCATATAAAGCATGTTTCAAAAAATTCTTTGACACATGCTGTCGAAGGATTCGTTTTTTCTCTCTTTTGCATTGTTTTGTTTTATATTTTCATATCTATTTTGACTAACCAAAATCCTTCCATAAAAAAAACCTAAAAAATGATTTCTTGATTAGTTTGATTTCCTTCTAACTTAGGATTAATTTTCCTTTTTTTAAATCATATCCCTTTAGGTTAATTAGGTCAAAACAATTTTCTTAACAAAAATCCAAAGAAAAATCCTTTTCTTTTTATATTTCTTGTACATTTATTCAATATGGTTGTAATAGATAGTTAGGTTTAATTTATTGCAATCCCCCATTTGTACATTTTTATCCCCATCCCCTAATAATGTAATAGCTTAGGATTTTAATTTCGACAATTTACCGCTTTAATATAAATTGTTAGTAATTAGGGTGTGTATGACAAGATAAAATTAACAAGTTAGAAAACCCTAATTTGAAAGACAAAAATGCATGCAATAAAACACACTATTCACGCACGTGCATCTCTAGGGTAATCTCACTTATTGCCTCGGAAAATAGTCATGTCCCTCAAATATGGAACTTTTAGCAAAGACCCTCGATAAAAAGATCGTAGTCCCTCGATGTTGCCTTCGGTAAATGATCTAGTCCCTTATGAAAATTGCTAAAACGTTTCATATGTTGCCTTCTATGACTATATGATGAACCACGCCTGTCCCTTCACATCCAATGATGGGGCTTCTTACCAATCAATGGTAAGATAACAACATCTATAGGAGGAGGAAAAGAACAAAGCCCTTTTGAGTAGGTAGGATGTTTGTAGTTGCTTGCTCACAAACTAAAACCATTTCCACACTTACACTTTCAAAACATCTTCAAAAACAAACGTCTCTTTGAACTATTTTCAAAGCCAAGACTCTGTATAAATTTTCATAGAGACGAGAATCATTACAATGTTTGTAGAAACAAAGGCATTTTCAAAATGCTTTCAAACTTACACCCATCACAAAACACATTTTCAAACAAAGCAAAGCAAAAATTATATAGCAAGCAACTAAGAGCTCGTAGATAACTACGGATGAAAAATGTGCTAACACCTTCCCTTTTCATAACCTACCCCCCGAACTCAAAAAAAAATTCTCGAAAGGTCTTTCCTGTTCTTTTCACCCTTTCCTTTATTGGATAAAAGAAAATTTGATGGCGACTCTTGCTATCCACAACAATTGCGATCAAACGCAAAACTACCAAGTCAATTCTCCCACTGTATCATAGAATTGGCGACTCTGCTGGGGAATCTGTTTAAAAGTGGGGTTACCTTAGGGTTAGATCACATTTAATTGCTTTCATTGTTTGATTTGTCTGCTTTACAAATATGGGTCCTTGTTTGGGTTTATAGTTAATCCTCTACCCAGATCTGGGGCACCTTTTAGGTAAGTAGCAATAGATGGTGGGGACTGTGCGGGGTATACCGACATGGTTGAAGCGATATCTACGTTAGTGTGACACATTTTTTGATACCGGTAGCCCTTGAGTTTAGTCAAGGAGAATATGAGGCTGCTGTGTGGTGTCATGAAGCACTAACTAACCTTAGAGCCTTTAATTGAACAACTTGGCCATTAGGAAGTAGTGAGATAACCGACTTTGGTGCAGTCTGAAGTTGGTTGATACTCGATACTACGCTCATTGAGATCAGAATTTTGGGATATCTTGGTCGCCAATAAAGAGGCTTACGCTGAAACAATGCCCGATGAAGAAAGATCAGTGATATTGAGATTCCCTAGAACCCAGTTACTTTCTAGGACAGGTTGAACCAACTAAACTTCAAGAGGGTATTTACCTATGAACCTCATGCGAGCCTGAATCTAAGGACTTATTTTGCTTTGTGTGTATGTGTTTACTTGTACATAACGTCATGACATCATACCATATAATTTCCACTGACCATTTCAAGGATCTCAAACGGCCTGTGATGCAGGGTCACGATGAACCAGATGTTTATCAAGAGGCAAGAGGATTTATTTCTCCTCTAATCAAACGCTCTCAAAGACCTAAGCATGGTAACTTGAGTCAAGGGCTATAACCCACTTGACATAGCGAGTTTGATTCTCATAAAAGGACATTCAATAATATGAAGTTCTCCAATCAAAGCTGAGATCAAAGTTCAACTTCTAACATCTTCTTGTGTTTACCCCGCGAGATCCTTGAAAACATTGCATCCACATACCATGCATCATATCATGACAGGTTTTCCCCATACAGGTTTTTCATCTGCTTACTGTTTATTTTAGTAGAGATGGATCTAGAATAGACTATCATAGATCTTTAGACCAAAAATGATCAACTTCAAGAATGTTTCCTGAACCTATCCAAGGGGCAAGAAGAAGTGAAAGCACTCCTTGTTGAGAGCATGACCAAGAGGAATCCTGAAATCAACAGGGATGACCAGTTGGAACAATTACAAACTAAAATGGCAACCATGAAAATCCAGATGATGGAACAGATGGTAGGTTAGATGGATCTTATCCAAAACTTAGCTCGGGGACAAGAAGAGCCGAGAGCCCTCATCAACAAGCTTCATCAAGACAAATGCAACCATATGGAACAAACAACTAGAATTTGGGATCGAGTCATTAATCAGCCTCTGATAAAACAAGAAGTTAGTTTGGTCGAGAGAACACCCTTCAAAATGGCTACTATACCAAGAGTCCAACAACAACCTCGCCAACCACGACAAGGTGGTGGACGTAAGCAAGGAAGACAATTTGCTTAGATCAACATGCCTTTGGCTCAAGAATTACATCATATGTTAGAAGCTAAGCTGGTTACATTGAGGGAGCCTCCTTAAAAACCCTTTACTGCTTCTCCCTGTTACAATCATGAAGAATGGTGTGCGTACCACTCCAACAGTCCTGGACACGACACTAACCACTGTTGGACATTGAAAAACAAGATTCAAGACCTGATCGACGAAGGGGCGTTAGAATTCACACAAGATGGTCAACTTGAGTTTTTCTGTCATCTTTCAAAGGCACACCATCTGATGTGACAAATTTAGGCGGAGAAATTTTTGTTCATTCGAATTTTTAGTTGTAATTTCTTTGTTTTCTTAAACACTTATCTTTATGTTAGACTTTGGTTACTTTCATTAATGCATTGCATATGCTTGTCTTAAATTAATCCATTCGTTTTCACTATATTTAAACTATGCTTTTATCCCTTTGTTTTCATGATATCCAATTCTCGTTAAAAGTTGCAAGCCTTTAGAGGGAGGATGACGAAAACAATACCATAATCTCATACAATATGCTTTTGAACATACTTTGCTGATGATGTACAGGCGTTGTTTCAAATTCCTAAACACTGGAGTTATAAGGAAGATAATCCCTAGTCAATCCCTTTGAGGATAAGAAGTAGGAGTTTTCTTTTTCGCACAAATTGAAACCTTTAATCATAACCTGGGGCAGGGTAGTTTCTCAGTTAATTCAAAAGCGTGTTCAATCGCAAGCTTTCACTTTGTACACAAAAAGTGACATCAAAAACATCCTTCTGAATCAAAAGATGGTGATGGTTCCCTATAAAATAGGTAGTCATTATATCCCAAAAGAAAAGCCCACTGAGTCAAAACCTTTGAAGGAGACTTAAGAAAAACTGGGGCATCCCGCTGGCTGTAATCTCAAAACAAGAACAGTCAGGAAAAAATTAGGGATAATAAATCAAAAGAGGTCGCTACAAATCCTCGACAAACATGAATTTTTTTTCAAAAAGGACTGCCTTCACGAATAAACTTTCAGTATCTGAACCATCACCAAAATGTTATTCTAGACTCAATAGGAGTTCAAACACATAATTAACTGAGTTTAGGACTGGAGAACATCACGGAGAACGTGTTGGGTATAAATACACTTTGAGCCTTATCCTTTGTTTATTAAATCGTGAAACAGACCACACTACAACCCTTTAAAAGTTCTATTTGAAGCATGGGTTAGTTTGGAAGCATACTGTTACAAAAGGTATCCTGACTCCTGTAAGGCTTATTGTAAATCCCAAGTTAAACTCATATTCTTACAAAATTCTTTTATTTGCTAAAAATGCATTTTCAAAACTTCAAGACAAACATAAACTTTGCATTATTTTGAATACCGCTGTTTGCATATAGCTATTTGTTTGACAATAGAGAAATTCACATGACGAATATCCAATGAACGAAAATACTCTAAATGAACAGAACCACTTCCATTGACAAATCTTCAATAATCAAGGGGCATAACATGATTATGTCTAACCCATCTGGGGCAGTCAAGTCAAGATTCTAAGAAATCTCTCATAGCCAGGGGCAAGTATGCATCTGAATCACTTGGGGCATTGAACATGAATTCTAGCAAAGGGTCACGTACTGCCAAGCACACTTTGTCTGGAAGCGCTACAACACTTACTACTATGGACAAAGACAAATCCCCACAAAGTCCCTTTCATAAGGTGATCCCTAGTGAAGTCTCCAGATCCACCTCTATAAGGTTATCCCCACGGAATAATCTTCACAGATAAGGGTACAAATCCCACAAGGACAAATTCATGGATATCCCTACGAAGTTGGATCCATGCAATCCCCAACCAGAGTTTCAACCTCCAGAAAAAACCTTTCCCCAACTGAATTGGTCTTAAGAGGAAGCCTTGAGAAGTTCTGCCAAAAGAAAACACCTCTCTGGCAGATTGTCAAATGGGTTTATTTCCCCAACAAACTATAAATACCCTAGACCAATATGAATCAACAGACAAAAAACTTTAATCCCCAGTAGAGTCATTGATATCCCCAAAAGTTACTAAAGACTGGACCCAACCAGATGCCAGTTGACCTCAAGATCAAAATTACTGTAAATCCTAGAACCCGACAAGATAATGGTTTAACTTCTTCAAATCACTAACAAAACTCCTCTTCCCAAGTAGAGTTTTCCGCTATCCCCAGTGAGTTGCTGCAAAGCCTGGAAGCCGATTAGATAACAATTACTTTGTCCCCAACAAGTTATTAACTTCCATTCTCTCCAATCAAGAGATAATTCCCCAGTAGAGAAACAAACAACTAAAACTCCGAAACTCTTTTCCCCAAGCGGAAATCAACACTCTCCACAGAGTTTCCCTTAAGCAAAATCAAGTCCCCCCAACGGATTTCTCCTCAAACAAAAAAAATGGGAATCCCCCAGTGGAGACATTCTAAACAAGGTCTAAAGATGTGCACACTCTTCATCTCCAGCAATAGTACATGATTTAGCTTCCCAAAACTCCCCAACAGTAGTCATGGATTTATTTTCCGAGGCAAAGATGCACTTCAGTAACATTTCACATTCATACATCATAGCATATGCATAAAAAATACATGTAGCACAATCTCATTTATTTTGAGAACATTATTACACAATGAGTGTCATGCATCATGACATTGCATACAGCTAAAATCTTTACCTTTTCAGGAAAGATCAACAAACGAATATCATCATCAATTTTCAACAAGTTCCAGATTAATACCTAAAACAAGACAGGACAATTATTTGTGAACAATTGATTGTAGATTAATACATGAAGCAAGATAAGACAACTATCTACATGAGAAGATTGAAGATTAACTCCCGAAACAAGCTGGGGAAACTATCTTTCTTTCTCAAATAGGTCAGAGATTAATTCCCGAAATAAGCCAGGGCAACTATCTCTACGACCAACAAAAAGCGGGTTCCAGATTAATACATGAAGCTAGACAGGACAACTATCTGTGAATAACTGATTGTAGATTAATACCTGAAGTAAGACCATACAACTATCTACATGAGCAGATTGAATATTAACTCCCAAAACAAGCCGGGGAAACTATCTTTCTTTCTCAAATAGGTCAAAGATTAATTCCTGAAACAAGTCAGGGAAACTATCTCTACGACCAACAAAAAACAAGTTCCAGATTAATACTTGAAACAAGACAGGACAACTATTTATGGGCGACTGATTGTAGGTTAATACCTGAAACAAGACAGGACAACTATCTACATGAGAAGATTGAAGATTAACTCCCGAAACAAGCCGGGGGAAACTCTTTCTTTCAAATAGGTCAAAGATTAATTCCTGAAATAGTTCAGATACGATCCAAATATGGATAACATTCTGACACTTATTCCAGATTCTCTTCTAGAAACACTTCAGATACGATCCAGAGACGGATGACATTCTGACACTTATTCCAGATTCTCTTCTAGATACAGTCCAGATACGATCCAGAGACGGATGAAATTCCGACACTTATTCCATATTCTCTTATAGATATAATCCATATACGATCCAGAGACGGATGACATTCTGACACTTATTCCAGATTCTCTTCTAGATACAGTCCAGATATGATCCAGAGACGGATGAAATTCTGACACTTATTCCAGATTCTCTTCTAGATACAACCCATATACGATCCAGAGACGGATGACATTCTGACACTTATTCCATATTCTCTTCTAGAAACAGTTCAGATACGATCCAGAGACGAATGACATTCTGACACTTATTCTAGATTCTCTTCTAGATACAGTCCAGATACGATCCAGTGACGAATGACATTCTAACACTTATTCCAGATTCTTTTCTAGATACAGTCCAGATACGATCCAGAGACGGATGACATTTTGACACTTATTCTAGATTCTCTTCTAGATACAGTCCAAATACGATCTAGAGATGGATGACATTCTGACACTTATTCCAGATTCTCTTCTTGAAACGATTCAGATATGATCCAGAGACGGATGTCATTCTGACACTCATTCAATACATTTTTCAAATATAGTTCAGATACGATCCAGATACGGATGTCATTCTGACACTCATTCAATGTATCTTTGAAATACAATTCAGATACGATCTAGAGACGGATGTCATTCTGACACTCATTCAATATATCTTTCAAATACAGTCCAGATACGATCCAGATGCGGATGTCATTCTGACACTCATTCAATACATTTTTCAAATACAGTTCAAATACGATCCAGGAACGGATGTCATTCTGACACTCATTCAATACATCTTTCAGATACGAGTCATATACAATCCGGTTATGGATATTATTCTGATACTCATCCCACTACATCTACTGTTTCAGTATAAATCAACCAAATATTTATTATGATACTTCTTCCAATTTCTACCAGCAGTCACTCTAGATGGCATCTGCAAGCCCATCTCTGACAGACTCCAAATGGAATCTTTAAGCACATTCCCGACACAATCAACCACCACATCATCGAGTGCAAATTTCTGGGCACTCTAGTGTTCAATCATCTTCCACTTTCAAGTCACGAATGGCGGGCTCGCCAATTTAACTCTCCAGGTTTAAGAAGATTGAACAGGGGCAGCTATTATCCCCCAAAATTTTCTCTCTCTCTTTTCTCAAGGAATTTCTCATAAAGATTTCCAAAAGCTCAAGTTTGCACAAGTACAATTGGAATTTTTAATGCCCCATATAGTTTCCATGGATAATATTGGACTTTTCAAGCATCAGGTCGAAAGATGGAACTTCTGAATCTTCGAAAGGAGGAAGAGGAAAACTGTCGAAAGGGAAAAGTAGATAAAAGAAAAGTGTGCAGCTTTAGATAACTATGTCAAATTCAAAATCTGGTTCAAGCTGGTTGAACTACATGGCTGATCTAAAAGGGTTGGTTGGTAGATTTTTTGACAAATCGAAGAAGAGCAACCTTACTTAGATTTCCCAAGTTTTGACTGAGCAATGGCTTCCTTCATGCTTGCTTTGATTAACAAGCTTCGACTGGGAAATAGCTTCCTTTATGCTTGCTTCGATCCATAAAGCAATGGTTTCCTTCATGCTTGCTTCGATACACAAAGCAATGGCTTCCTTCATGCTTGCTTCGATCCACAAGGCAATGGCTTCCTTCATGCTAGCTTCAATCCACAAGGCAATGGCTTCCTTCATGCTATCTTCGATCCACAAGGCAATGACCTCCTGCATGTTTGCTTTAATTCCACCTCTAAACCCTTCAACACACATAGTTTCTACACTATGAATTACAATTTGAGGTTTGTACATTTGAACTTTTGAGCACTTAATCAACTGATGGTTACTGGTAGGAAAGCAATCCAGAAATTCTTTCGTTTTGACTATGCCAATGAGATTATCTTGCATGCTCAAAGTGGCACATTCAGGTTGTGTAGTCCATTCGAAGGACACACATTTGGTGGAAACAAACATTGTTTGGTCTGTTGTTGAGTCTGGTCGAATTTTGTTTGGTCCATTCGAAGGACACACATTTGGTGGAAACAAATATTATTTCATCTGTTGTTGAGTTTGGTCGAAGGTTGTGTGGTGCATTTGAAGGATACATATTTGGCGGAAACAAATATTGTTTCGTCTATTGTTGAGTTTGGTCGAAGGTTATGTGGTCCATTCGAAGGACACACATTTGGTGAAAACAAATATTGTTTTGTCTGTTGTTGAGTTTGGTCAAAGGTTGTATGGTCCATTCGAAGGACACACATTTTTTGGAAACAAATATTGTTACGTCTGAGTCTGGTCGAAGGTTGTGGACCCGTGTGAGCAAAACGAAAGGGTGAAGTATTCAAGATGCTTGCTGAACAAAGTCCTATATGCTTCCAAGCCCAAGCCTGCTGTGCTGTCCACATAACTGAAGAAGTGAAAAACACAACAGGGGGGGGGGGGGTGAATTGAAACTTAAAAATCAAAAGCAATTGACTCGAGATTTTTATCCTGGTTTGCTTGATCTCAAACTACTCCAGTCCACCCGCCAAGGTGATTTCTCCACTCTCCAACGAGGACTTAATTCACTAATCAACCAGATTACAAATATACTTTGACAACTGCCAAAGTCTTCTTGAGTATAATCATAATCCGATTTATCTCAAGGAAAATATCTTAATCAAAGAAAAGTATATTGTGTACTATTTGTTTTTCGTTACAAAAACTGTATCACTACTGTGTTGTATTACACAATTTGAATATAGAATGAATATGAATATTTGCAGCTTTTTGAGATTGTATGGAGCAGTCGTGAGAAAATCGTTAACGATTTACCATTTGTACTTATTTATATAGGCGTGGAAATCTGTCCAAATTGAAACGTGATAATGGACACTTAATGCACTTTCCATACTGAGAAGATTCTTGTCTGAATGAAGCCGTTGCACATGATACTGCCTTAATGGAAAAGTAACGCTTCAGAACTTGAGAATCTTGCATGCTGCTTTGCTTCAGATCTTGATAAGTCAGAGACATAAGGATCTGTTGGCGCGTTAGACTTCTGTTCAGAATCAAGATATCTTTTACTTTAGCGTAGATTCTGATCATCATACTTCAGAACATTCTGATTACCCAACATGAATACTTCTGTGGCTTAACTTCTGATGTCGTTTTTGTAGAACTTCTGTACAACATAAAACACAAATTTAGAGTGCATATTTGTTCTTTGTGTTTGTTATCATCAAAACTCTTATAAGGGTTGTAGAATCAAACTATGTTCTAACAATCTCCCCCTTTTTGATGATGACAAAAACTAGGATTTTTCAATAAAAAATGTACAAAAAAAGAGCTTAAGAGAGTCTCCCCCTGAGTTGAGTACTCAGATAAAGATGAATTACTTCCCTGAAGTTTCTTCTCATTAGAGCTTTTGATGCACCTCCTTCTGTCTTTATCAGAATATATTCCTGTTCATACTTTCAGAGAAAAAAATAGAAGTTAAGATATTCAGAATGTTTGAGACTTTGTCCCGGTATACTGTTATTGAAAATATCTTACATTCTCCCCCTTTTTGTCAGGTATCAAAAAGCAATATAATCAGAGTCAAAAAGATGATGATTTGTATTGAAAATAGATTGCAATGACATTTTTCAGAAACAAAGAAGATAATATGAAGAATATAGAATATAAGTTAAAGAAAATCTAAGATGGAGGGGGAAGTCGTGTGAAAAACGCTTCCAACAAGCTCTTAATCTGAGTGCTTGATTCTTCCTGCTTTCCCAGAATATCCTTGATTTCTTTTGTTATATCTTCTTGCTTATCTAATATATCCCTGATCTCTTTGTTTGTGTCTTCTTGCTTATCCAACCTTGCGTGGATTAAAGCATTCTATTTCTTCAACTCTTCTAGAGTTTGTATGACTAGAGACGTAGATGGTGTATCCTCAGAGCTTGCATGTCGTTCAGAACATTTCCAAGGAGCATTTTCCAGCAGAAAAATTTCTTTCTTGTCCCAGTGACTCAGAACTTGGTCTTTGAAGGCTTTCAGCTGATTACTGAAGTTTCGCTGAGCCATCTTATAACTCAATTCTTTTAGCCTCTGGGATTCAGAGTTGAACCATTTTCTGAATCTATCCCACAGAGAATCAGAAGCAGCATGATTAGAATTCTCTAGACTTGCTTGCTTCAAAGAAGTAACCCATTCCTGTATTTCTGTATAAAAAATCAACAAGTTTTTACCAACATCTATTTTGGTTAAGGTTGGTTTGGGTTTAGGAATGGCAATTTTCTGAGAGGTTAAAGCAAGATGGTCCAGCGCTTCTAGATCAATGGCAGTTCTGAGATGATTAGTTGGACATTTAATTGGTGAGGGAGTAGGAGAATCAGAAATCAGGATTGGTGAGTAAGGAGTGTTTGGTGGTGTGGAATCATATGGTGAAGGTATTTCTGGAATATCATGGATGGAGAGAGGTAAACGAACCATAAGAGGTTTTGTTATTCCAGGAATTGGGGTAGTGGTATCAGAGTCTGTAAGGGAGTCTTCTGATTGGTTTGCAGTAGCGTATTGATTTTTTAGTTCAGGTGTTTCAGAAATTGGATTTTCAGATTGAGGAGTGAGAGGGTTTTGATGTTCTGATTGTGGAGAGTGTGGGTATGGATTTTCTGATCCTCTGTCAGATGTTCTATCAGCCTATTTTTCGTCAAAATGTCTGAAATCAATCTTCCCAGAGGAATCCAATCCCTCTTTGTTCTTTCTTCTTCTCTTGTCTCTTTGACACTTGTTCTCAGATGGTTGGAAAGCAAACGTGGAAGATTTATTTTGGTCTTCTTTGCAATGAAGTATAACAGAAACTGCTGATCAATGTTGATGTAATAAGGGGAGCTTGTAGGCTTCCTGTGATTGATACATCCCAGAATGATCCTAGCCTAGATTCTGTAATAATCTTTCAAGTCTCTTATCTTGCTGGATGGCTGTCCAGAAGCGAAAATGACCCTAGAAATAGATTTTAGGTCAGAACACTTATCAGCCATGTCAATGCATCTAACTCCGCCACCATTGTACCCAATAAGTTTCCCAATCAAGTCTTCTGTAATCACTATCTTCTTCCCCATAACATATGACGTAACCTGATGGTTGGATGAAGTAGCATGAATCCAGAATTCCTTAACAAGAATAGGGAATGTTGGACCCAACAGAAGATCAAAGTATCTGTTCCATCCCCATGCCATCACATCTTCATACATATCAAACCTGTTTTCCTTTAAACTCTCAAAATCATTGATCAATTCACATAGAACTTCAAGGTTATCGACCAGAGTGAGTAGTGTTCTAATGGGTTCCTCATACTGTTCTGTTGAAGAAAAACCAGGAGCACTATTGAGATTCTTGATGCTTGATGAGGATGTCATTGTTCACACAGATTTGTTGAAGAAAACTGAGAAGAGGGGTTTTTGAAAAAACTAGAGCGAGAGAAAGTAGTGAAAGCAGTAATAAGTGAATGAAATAGTAAAATTGAGTTTATAAACACTTTTGAAAAGTTAATCAGTAAGAAAAATAAAATGAGTAATGATTATACTAAATTAATGAAACCTGAAATTAGGGGATTTCGTGTAGATACTGAACAGTTACCATTGACAAGTGTCTCAATGCATCCGATCAAAGCCTTGGACCCTTCAGAATTTGAACGCGTGTTCAGCCTCAGAAGGTAGCTTGTGAGAGAATTACAGATATTTGATGGTGTGAACTACACGCCTCTATCTTTGAAATGAAAAGTTCAGATCTTCATAGATAGATTATGAGGCAACTGTACTCCTAACTTCTGAAGACAAGTTGATAAGATGTTCACATAAATAAAATAAAATTATGAGGGTTAGAATATGCAGATAAAGCATCTTATTCTGGACAAAATTTCATGATGAGATGTTTCATAATGAAAGTAAATCTATCTTCAGAAAGGGGTTTGGTAAACACATCAGCCCATTGGTGGTCTGTGTCAATAAATTTTAAAGAGAGAATTCCTTTCTGAATATAGTCCCTAATAAAATGATGTTTTATTTCTATATGCTTAGCCCTAGAATGCATAATGGGATTTCTGGATAAACAGATAGTAGAAGTATTATCACAGAAAATAGGGATGTTACTCTCAAATATGTTGAAGTCTTCAAGCTGACTTTTCATCCAGAGCATCTGTGTGCTACATCCAGTAGCTGCTATGTATTCAACTTCTACTGTTGATAACGCAATTGTGGACTGTCTCTTGCTGGTCCATGAGATCAGATTGTCTCCCTGAAACTGGAAGCTTCCAGAAGTACTTTTACGCTCTACTCTGTCTCCAGCAAAATCAGCATCACAATATCCTACTAAGCTGTATTCATTAGATTTTCTATAAAACAAACCCAGGTTAGTAGTACCTTTAAGATACTTGAAAATTCACTTAACTGCTGTTATGTGAGATTCTCTAGGATCTGATTGGAATCTAGCACATAAACAAGCGCTGAATAAAATATCAGGCCTTGAAGCTGTCAGATAAAGGAGAGAACCAATCATAACTATGTAGATCTTCTTCTCTACCTTTTTACTTACCTCTTCCTTTTCCAGAATGCATGTGGGATGCATTGGAGTCTTTGAGGGCTTAAATTCTGAGAGGTCAAATTTATTCAGAAGTTCTATGACATATTTTCTCGGGTGAATGTAAGTTCCTTCTGGAGTCTGATTGATCTGAATGCCCAGAAAGAATTTAAGTTCTCCCATTAAGCTCATCTCAAACTCTGCATGCATGCACTTAGCAAATTCTCTTCCCAAAGAAGGTTTAGTAGATCCAAATATAACGTCATCTACGTAAATCTGACAAACTAAATGTCATTCTTAAATGTCTTATAGAATAAGGTTGTGTCCACTTTCCCTCTGGTGAATTCCTTTTCTAATAGAAAGTTACTTAGCCTTTCATACCAAGCTCTGGGAGCTTGTTTCAGACCATAAAGCGACTTTTTTAGTTTGAAAACATATTCTGGGTGTTTGGAATTTTTAAACCCAGGGGGTTGGTGCACATATACCTCTTTATCAATGTAACCATTTAAGAATGCACTTTTGACATCCATCTGATACAGAGTAATGCAATTATTTACAGCAAAAGAGATTAGGAATCTGATAGATTCTAACCTGGCGACTAGAGAAAAGGTTTCTGTATAGTCTATCCCTTCTTTATGACTATAACCTTGTGCAACCAGTCGTGCCTTGTTTCTGATGACTTCTCCTTTCTCATTTAGTTTGTTTCTGAACACCCATTTTGTTCTAATGAAGTTGAATCCTTTTGGTTTAGGAACCAGATCCCATACGTCATTTTTGGTGAATTGGTTTAACTCCTCCTGCATTGCCAGAATCCAGTTGTTGTCCAGAAGAGCTTCATCAATTGTTATTGGTTCAATCAAAGATACCAATCCCATGAGGGATTCTTCAGAGTTTCTGAATGTTGATCTTGTTCTGATTGGATCATCCTTCTTTCCCAGAATCTTATCTTCAGGGTGAGCTATGCTGCTTCTGGATGACTTTTTCTAGAGTTGATCAACAGAAGGTACTGGAATGATTGTGACATTTCCTTCTGAGGTTGTTGGAGTGTCTCTGTTGGGAACTTCTGATGAGTTGCCTTCAGCACCTGTGAATTCAACTTCTATATCTGCAAAGGATTCATTCTGCTTTGACTTTTGAGGGTCAAGCTTATCATCAAATCTAACACTGATTGACTCTTCAACAATCTGTGTTTCTGTATTGTATACTCTGTACTCTCTTGAGCGTTCAGAGTATCCTAACATAATACACTTCTGTGCTTTAGAGTCAAACTTGTTCAGATGATCTTTAGTATTCAGAATAAAACATGTACATCCAAAAGGATGGAAATAAGAAATGTTGGGCTTTCTGTTCTTCCACAATTCATATGGAGTCTTTTCTAGAATAGGTCTTATAGAGATTCTATTCTGAATATAACACGCTGTGTTAATTGTTTCTGCCCAGAAGATCTTAGCAATGTTAGTCTCATTGATCATGGTTCTGGCCATTTCTTGCAATGTTCTGATCTTTCGTTCTACAACTCCATTTTGTTAGGGAGTTCTAGGACAAGAGAAATCATGAAAAATGCCCTTTTCATTAAAAAATGTTTCAAATTTTTTGTTTTCAAACTCTCCACCATGATCACTTCTGACTTTGACAATTCTAAGATCCTTTTCATTCTGAACTTGGTTACAAAAAGCAACGAACACAGAATGTGTCTCATCCTTGTGTCTTAAGAACTTTACCCATGTCCATCTGCTATAGTCATTTACGATCACTAACCCATACTTCTTGCCACTAACAGACGCAGTTTTCACTGGTCCAAATAGATCTATGTGCAGAAGTTCTAATGGCCTAGAGGTGGAAACAACATTTTTTGCTTTAAAAGAAGGTTTTGCAAATTTGCCTTTCTGACATGCTTCACACAGAGCATCTGAGCTGAACTTCAGATTAGGAAGTCCTCTGATCAGATTGAGTTTGTTAATCTGATATATTCTTCTCATACTAACATGCCCCAATCTTCTGTGCCAGACCCATTGCTCGTTGTTAACAGAAAGAAGACATTTTACATTCTGACTTTTTAGTTTAGAAAGTTTTATCTTATAAATGTTGTTTTTCCTCTTTACATTAAACATGATAGTTCCATCTTTCTGACTAACAACTTTGCATGAATTTTAATTAAAGATTATATCTTAACCGTTATCACTTAATTGACTTATGGATAAATGGTTATGCATCAATCCATCAACTAACAACACATTATTAATAGAAGGAAGGTTACCATTACCTACTGTTCCAGATCCAATGATATTCCCTCTTTGGTTTCCTCCAAAGCCCACGTAGCCTCCAGGTTTAAGTTCCAGGCTTTGGAACATATGCTTTCTTCCCGTCATGTGTCGAGAGCATCCAGAGTCCAGGTACCATGACTGGTGTTTTAGCCTTGCCTCTAAAGATATCTGCTACATATATAATTTTGTCCTTAGGTACCCATATCTTTTTGGGTCCTGGTTTGTTAGTTTTACCAAGATTCTGTTTGAATTTTGGTTTGGCAGAATAATCATTGCTAATGTATTACAGATCATGTGTGTGCCCATATGTGAAGTGAGATTTTAGTGGTGTGCGTTTAATTACTAGGTCCATGACTTTCTTAGGTGGAGATACCTTACCTTGGTATCCTATTCCTTTTCTGCCATTTCTGCTAACTCCATAGATCATTGAATCCATCTTGATTCTATCTATGTTTTTGGCCATAAACTTCTGAAAACTGTGATTATATTCTTTTATGATTTTATCAGCACTACTGGGAGCCTCTGAGATTATTTATTTCTGAGAGTTTTGTAAATCATTTTCTAGTTTTGAAATCTTTTCTTTTAGCTCAGAATTTTCTAATCTAAGACTCACAGTTTCTTCAGAGTCAGAGACAAGATCCCTTTTCAGGTTCTTGAATTTGACTCTGATCCACTGATACCTTTCCAGAATCTCATTTAGGCTTTCTGCTAGTTCAACTTTAGTGAAATTAACAGTAAAATCAGGAAATACCTCTTCTGTGTTTGATTCTGAGTCTGACTTAGATGCTTCGATGTCTTCTGTCACATTATCCATAAGAGAAATGTTGGCTCTTTCATCATCTGATTCTGAGTCTGCGTCAGAAGTATCTGAATCATCCCATGTTTCCATGAGAATTTTCTTCTTCTCCTTGAAGAACTTCTTTTTGGGCTTCTCCTTTTGAATCCTTGGACAATCACTTTTGTAGTGCCCCTGTTCACTGCACTCATAGCAGATGATGTCTCTGTTGTTTGACTTTCTGTGACCAGACGAAGCTTCAGATCTTCTGTGTCTAGAGGATGGCTCAGAATTTTTGTATCTGGAGGAGTATTCATTCTGATTCCATGATCTTCTAGAATTTCTGAATTTTCTTTGCCTCTGCTTCCACAGCTGATTGACCCTTCTAGAGAGAAGAGACATTTCGTATTCTTCTGATGAGGATCCATTAGAGGTTTCTTCCATAGCCTGTAAAACCTTAGAATCAAGTTTCTTGTTAGATTTTAATGCTAAATGCTTACCTTGCTTCTGAGGCTCGTCATCTTCTAGCTTTATCTCATGGCTTCTGAGGGAGCTAACAAGTTCCTCCAGAGATATCTCGTTGAGATCTTTAGCCAGCTTAAGAGCAGTGACCATTGGCCTCCACTGCTTTGGTAAACTTCTGATGATGTTCTTTACGTGATCAATAGTAGAATACCCTTTGTCAAGAACTCTCAGCCCAGCAACTAGAATATGGAATCTTGAGAACACCGCTTCTATGAATTCACTGTCTTCCATCTTGAAAGCTTCGTATTTCTGAATGAGCACAAGGGCCTTGGTTTCTTTAACTTGTATGTTGCCTTCATGCGTCATTCTCAGAGAGTCAAACATGTTTTTGGCTGTCTCTCTGTTTGAGATCTTCTCATACTCTGAGTATGAGATGGCACTGACAAGAATTGTTCTGGCCTTATGATGGTTTCTGAAATCACGCTTTTGTTGGTCAGACATTCTTTTTCTATCTATCTTCTTACCACTTTCATCCATTGGATGCATGTATCCATCAATTACCATTTCCCATAGGTTAGCATCATGAGCCAGAAAGAAGCTCTCAATTCTATCTTTCCAGTAGTCAAAATTTTCTCCATCAAAGACTGGAGGTTTGCCGCTGATTCTGTCCTTGTCATCATGATAGTCATTGCTGATGTTTTGGCTTGGTCCCACCATGGTGTTTTTCTAAAGCTTGGATCTTGTACTGACACGGTTAAGTGTATGAACTCAGAACCAGGCGCTCTGATGCCAATTGAAGAAGTGAAAAACACAAGCGGGGGGGGGGGGGGGGGGGGGGTTGAATTGAAACTTAAAAATCAAAAGCAATAGACTCGAGATTTTTATCCTGGTTCGCTTGATCTCAAACTACTCCAGTCCACCCGCCAAGGTGATTTCGCCTCTCTCCAACAAGGACTTAGTTGCCTAATCAAACAAATTACAAATCTACTTTGACAACTGCCAAAGTCTTCTTGAGTATAACCACAACCCGGTGTATCTCAAGGAAAATATCTTAATCAAAGAAAAGTTTACTGTGTACTATTTGTTTTTCGTTATAAAAACTGTACCACTACTGTGATTTATTATACAATTTGAATATAGAATGAATATGAATTTTTGCAGCTTTTTGAGATTGTATGGACCAGTCGTGAGAAAATCGTTAACAATTTACCCTTTGTACTTGTTTATATAGGCGTGGAAATCTATCCAAATTGAAACGTGATAATAGAAACTTAATGCACTTTCCATACTGAGAAGATTCTTGTCTGAATGAAGTCGTTGCACATGATACTGCCTTAATGGAAAAGTAATGCTTCAGAACTTGGAAATCTTGCATGCTGCTTTGCTTCAGATCTTGATAAGTCAAAGACATAAGGATCTGTTGGCGCGTTAGACTTCTGTTCAGAATCAGGATATCTTTTACTTTAGCGCAGATTCTGATCATCATACTTCAGAACATTCTAATTACCCATCATAAATACTTATGTGGCTTAACTTCTTATGCCGTTGCAGTCAGAACTTATGTACAACAAAAAACAAAAATTTAGAGTGCATATTTGTTCTTTGTGTTTGTTATCATCAAAACTCTTATAAGGGTTGTAGAATCAAACTATGTTCTAACAATAACAACCTAAAACCATGACAAAAGCAGTCTGCTGCACTACTATGAAACATCCCTACACCAAGCTGCCACAACACTCGAAAACTGCTGCAAAACAGTCCAATTATGCTGCTCCTAAACCAGTCCCATATTTGCATCAAACTAGCATATAAGAGCTGCACCTAAAAAGCTATGAAAATAACATACCCAAACTGTTCAATTTCATTTGTTTTCCCCCCCAAAACTCCAACAAGACTCTTCTATAAATAAGCTATTTCCACAACATACAAAGGAGGCCTTTGGACAAGAAAAAAGGAGAAGAAGAAAAAAAAGAGAGACGAGAAAACACTAAGGCTGAAACCTTAGAACGCTCTTAAATCCAGAACCAAAAAACACAACCCCTATGTTCTTTTCTTTCGAACCCAGAACCAAAAACACAACACCTCTTTTCTTTTGAACCCAAGAGCATTCGAAGGCAGCAACTCAAGTCCAAAACACACATTCCAGCTTCAAGGTAAGTCTTATTGACTTTAAACCTTTTGTTTCAAGCATCATTGGTGTTTCATTTTCGAAGATAACATGTAATAATCATTGTCTTCGAAGCTTCTCTTTTGTTGTTTTACTTCCTTGTCAAGAACTAACCTATACAAACCATAAAACAATGTTGGAGTGAGAAATTACAGCATACTTTGACAAAAAGCCTTAGGCTTTGATCCATGCTGCTTCACAGACCCAAATAGAAGGGAAAAAGGGGTCGAAAGAAGGACATGCTTCGATGCATATAAGCATGCTTTGACACATGCTTCGACTCATAACATCATGCTTCAATTTGGAACTACTAGATATGCTTTAATGCATATAAAACATGTTTCGAGAAATGCTTTGACACATGATGTCGAAGGATTCATTTCTCTCTCTCTTTTGCGTTGTTTTGTTTTATATTTTCATATCTATTTTAACTAACCAAAATCCTTCCATAAAAAAACCTAAAAAAATGATTTCTTGATTAGTTTGATTTCCTTCTAACTTAGGATTAATTTTCCTTTTTTTAATCATATCCCTTTAGGTTAATTAGGTTAAAACAATTTTCCTAACAAAAATCCAAAGCTAAATCCTTTTCTTTTTATATTTCTTGTACATTTATTAAATATGGTTGTAATAGATAATTATGTTTAATTTCTTGCAATCCCCCATTTGTACATTTGTATCCTCCATCCCCTAATGATGTAATAGCTTAGGATTTTAATTTCCGCAATTTACCATTTTAATATAAATTGTTAGTAATTAGGGTGGGTATGGGAAGATAAAATCAACAATTTAGAAAACCCTAATTTCAAAGACAAAAATGCATGCTATCAAACACACTATTCACACACGTGCACCTCTAGGGTAATCTCACTTGTTGCATCGAAAAATAGTCCTGTCCCTCGAATATGGACGTTTTAGCAAAGACCCTCAATAAAAAGATCGTAGTCCTTTAATGTCCCTCGATGTTGCCTTCGGTAAACGATCTAGTCCCTTACGAAAATTGCTAAAACATCTCATAAGTTGCCTTCTATGACTATACGTTGACCCGCACATGTCCCTTCACATCCAACGATGGGGCTTCTTACCAATCAATGGTAAGCTAGCAACATCTAAAGGAGGAGGAAAAGAACAAAGACCTTTTGAGTAGGTAGGACGCTCATAGTTGCTTGATCACAAACTAAAACCATTTCCACACTTACACTTTCAAAACATCTTAAAAAACAAACATCTCTCTGAACTATTTTCAAAACCAACACTTTGTATAAATTCTTATAGAGACGAGAATCATTACAAATATTTCCGCAAGAAAGGAGTTTTCAAAATACTTTTAAACTTACACCCATCATAAAACACATTTTCAAACAAAGCAAAGCAAAAATGATCTAGCAAGCAACTAAGAGCCCGTAGATAACTCCAGATGAAAAGGGTGCTAACACCTTCCCTTTTCATACCCTACCCCCTGAATCAAGAAAAAATTCTCGAAATGTCTTTCCTGTTCTTTTCACCCTTTCCTTTATTGGATAAAAGAAAAGTCGATGGTGACTCTTGCTATCTGCAATAATATCGATCAAACACAAAACTACCAAGTCAATTCTCCCAGAGTATCACATTGGTGATATCTTATAAGTCCTATACTCGGATTTGGGAAAACTTAAGATAAGACAAGCGGTATAGTCATGTTAACTTTGAGGGAGTAATCCTGAAAAAAGGATACATGAAATCCCCCACTCATTAGAGGCCCCTTTGACTGTAGTATTTGTTTACCAAGCAATCGAGAAGACATTATTGCTTTCGACCTGGGAGCCAGTGAAGTTGAGAAGCCGTAAAACCATTAACCCATCTTGGCCTCTTAGGTGTAGTGCAAAGACTATGACGGAGCAATCCAAAAAGTAGTTGTCACACGATGATGCACTCAGATGAGTTTCTCTTGAGAATATTGCTAATTACTGAGCTAATCGGGACGTTGGTAATATCTGAAGGAGGAATGAGGACTCTGGGATTTACTTAGAACCTTGTTCGGAGGGTGATAAACCATTAGTCTTTACCTTATGGGTAGTACCTTTGGCTTCATGCTCGTAGCATCGAACCTATGAACCCCCACGTTTGTGATCTTGTGTGTGATTGTTGCATTATCATGCATTCACGCACCCATGAGCATTCTTTAAAATTATTTTCAAGGAACTTAAGGATGATCTTTGCAAATATCTATGGTACTCTTTTAACCATGGAATTTGGAAGGATAAAGACTCAGAAGTACAATTTCAAGGATCATAAGATAAAGGAACTGAAGAGTCTAATTTCTGAGATTGAGAGTCTGACAAATTTCCGGAAGAAGTATGAAGCTATTGTCCCTCTTATGAAACTCAAGCTGAAGAAGGGTATTATTACTATGTTGGTCCAGTTCTATGATCTATTATAGCACTGTTTCACTTTTCCTGATTATCAACTGATGCCTACATTGGAAGAGTATTCTTATTTACTTGGTCTACCTATCATCGATCATGTTCCTTTCTCCAGTTTAGAAAAGGAGCCTGAGTCTTATGAGATTGCCACCATAAATCACATGAGGAAGTTTGAGATTGAGGCTAACATGACTACCAAAGGAGGAATTAGAGGTTTACCTGTTCAGTTTCTATTGGAGAAATCTTTTTACTTTGACAGGATGAAGAGTACAGTTGCTTTTGAGGTCATCTTTGCTTTGCTTGCCTACGGTTTGTTCTTATTTCCTAACGTCGACAAGTTTATGGATGTTAATGTCATTAGGATTTTCTGATTGGGAATCTAGTCTCTACGCTTCTAGGAGATATTTATTATTCCATCCATCTTCAGAATTTCTACCAAGAAGGGATGATCATCTGTTGCACATTGTTGTTATACCAGTGGTTTATTTCTCACTTGCCTCGGGCTTTTGCTTTTTGGGAAGATGGAACCACATTGGGCACCAAAGATTATGGCTCTCACTCATTCTGATATTGATTGGTATCATCAAGCGTATTATAATGTGAAGATTATTGATAGTTGTGGTGTTTTTACGAATGTGCCTCTTCTTGGTACAAAGGGAGGAATTTGTTAGAGCAAGAAAGCTTCTAACTATTTCTAAGTTTTGACGACAAGAATTATATGTGAAATTATAAGTGTGCATGTCAAGTATTATAAAATGCAGGTGTATCTAATGAAACATCAAATGTTCCACACAGACCAAATCAGAAGCATTCTAGCAAAGTTAAAGAAAGCTCAGCATCAAAAGCAACGTTGATCGGAAACTCTAGAAACTATCAGTATAAAATCATGTGATCAGAAACACATTCAAAAGATACATTCAGAAGCATTATAAGAGAAATCACCATTCTCGAAAAAATACAACAACATAACAATAACAAGAATAACAAAAATTGTGCTACAACATTTTATACCCACGCTCAAATTCTCAATCACTTACAAATTTGTTTACACCGAGTTGTTTCTCAAAAGTGTCACTTTATTAGATAGAAAATTTAGTGTTTATCAGCTTTATAGAAGCACATTTTTGTAAACACAAAACACTGTTCTACGTGTAAGTTTGTAGATTTCCTCAAGTGACTTTCTAGTATGTATACTTGAGAGGGATAAGAGGTATTTCTAGACTCTTAGAAGTTATTGTGTAATATTTTGAGATTAGTTAATTAAGTCCTTGTTAAAGGTGAATCACCTTGGCACGTGGACAAGAGGTAGCCTTAGTTTTAAGGTGAACTTGTATAAAAATAACTGTGTTACTTTTATTTGGGTTTTCCTTACAATAACTACTTATCATTGTGGGATAGTAATAAAAACAAAGTTTTATTTAAAGAAATTTTGGAAAACCCAATTCAACCCCTCTTACTTGTGTTTTCTCTAACCTTCAGAATTAACTATAATCTTGTTCTTGCACGCCGCCAGCTTGGATATCCGATTAGAGACAAGCCAAGTAACATTCATCTGAGTGGTTTCTTTATCCAATAAGGGAAATATCATAAAGTAGCTAAGGAATATATTGAAAAATCTTGGCTCCATATTCATAGGAAGGGTAGAAAAGACTTGGGACTAAGAGGAGTTGTTTCCTTATAGCCTCATCTCTGGTGGGTACACGCCATGGCAATTCAATTGAAGATGCCTTATTCTAGTGAAGAACCTTTAGTTGACATGTTTATGAAGACTACTCCTCCCCTTTTAGATGATATGGAAGAACTTCAACTTACCTTGGTCAGAATACAACAAGAGATAGAGAAGCATGAAAGAATAAGTATCCGACTTTGGAAGTGTCATACTCAACGGAATTGAAAGAGAAGGATGATTTGATTGAGATTCTTGAGAGGCATGTTATTGAGATGATGGAGAAGAAAGAGGATTTATTTTCCTCTAGAACTTAACCAGGTCCAGTTGAGCACTTATCTCCCACTTCTAGTCGATGAAAGGAAGTCACCAGCAAGTATGCAGAAGAGAACAAGCAGTTGAAGGGCCAGATAGAGAGACTCAAAGGAAAGCGTCAGCGTGTGGTTGAATCTTCATCAGTCTTAGCTTCTTAGACTTTTAGATTCTATCTTTATTTCTCTTGTATTCAGGATTTTTGAATTTTGTACGAAAATTTGTAATCCCTTCCAAAGTTATTAATATAACAAGTTTATTCAGTTTGCTAAAAAATGTGTTGCTTCTTTGATATTTGCAACTGTTCTTTAAGTTCCTTGGAAAAACTAAAATCATCAAAATAAATCATGTGCATTGTATATCATGCATCATTTTGCACATATTTTTGCATTCCTATTTTCTTCTAGGTGTCTTATTTGTTTCTCTGCTTAGTTTAACAAGCGGTCTCACCAGTATAACACTCGGGCTAATTCTAGAAGGAAGATGGAAAACCTTGAAAAAGAGAATCGTGAGCTTCGCGAGGAAGTGAATTCTTTGAGGACTGGTATGGCCAACCTTACTGCTTTGGTGGAATTGTTGGTGGCTGCTAAGAATCACCCACCACCTCCTCCTCCTCTTGTGACTTAACCACAATAGACAACTGTCATTTCTAAAGTGCTATTAGTTCCCGTCTCTGCTACTCTAATTGTTACTGCTTCTCAACACTGTATGCCTCTTGGTTATCTGTAGGGAATTCCTGAAGATTACATGCCAGAAGGATACAACCCTGCTGCTCAAGTTACTCCACTTTCTCAACCTGTTGCTGTTACTGCACCTCCTATGGTGAATTTTGTTCCTGTTATTAATGATGAGGTTTATAATGCTTCTCCTCCACCAAGTAAAGGTTTGGGCTTCTATGATAGAATGGATGACTTTCAAGATCAATTCAATGAAATGCAGAAAGAAGTTAAGGCCCTCCGAGGGAAAGAGTTATTAGGACAGAATGTCAGTGACTTCTGCTTATTTCCTAATGTGGAAGTTCCAGGAAAGTTTAAAGTACCAGAATTTGAGAAGTACAAGGGAAACTCTTGCCCCCATGACCACCCGGTGATGTATATCAAAAGGATGTCCACTCATACTGATGATCAACGCTTGCTTATTCATTTCTTCCAGGATAATTTATTTGGCACTGCCTTGAAATGGTATATGGGATTGGACAGAAGCAACATCCATGTACTCAATGACTTGAGCGAAGCTTTTGTGAAACAATACAAGTACAACATGTTTATGGCACCTGACCATGACCAGCTGAGAGAAATGGCTCAAAAGAATAAGGAATCATTTAAAGAGTATGCACAACATTGGTGCGAGGTTACTACCCAAGTGGTACCCCTGATGAGAGAGAAAAAAATGACTAAGGTTTTCATGAAAACCCTTGGTTCATTTTATTATGAAAGAATTGTGGCAAGTGTACCAAGTGATTTCACTGAGATGGTAAGTATGGGTGTTCATTTGGAAGATGTTGTTAGAGAAGGACGTTTGTCAAAATATGAAGGTGCCAGTGCAACCAAGAAACTGTCACATGGTTTCTCTAGAAATAAAGAAGGAGATACGAATGTTGTTATTCAAGAGAGAAGAAGTATACCTCCAAGAAGACATCATCAACATTAACAACATGTTGCTTCAGTAACTCCAGTTGTCAATGTAGCTCCGATTGCAGTTGCATATTAGAAGACACCTCATCAAGGTAATCAAGGGAAAGGTCAGAAAAGAGAGCCATTTGATTCTATTTTGATGAGTTATGCAGAGTTGTTGCCGTCTTTGATCTAGAAGAAATTAGTGCAGAATAGGACTCCTCCTGCTGTACCTCCAACATTACCATATTATAAAGCTGACCAGACTTGTGTTTTTCATTAAGGAGCCCCTGGGCACAATATTCAAAACTTCTATCCAATGAAGGCTGAAGTGCAGAAGATGGTAAGGTCTGGTCTATTATCTTTTAAAGATATCGGTCCCAACGTATAAGCTAATCCACTTCCCAAGCATGGCGGTGAAGGTAATGTGAATATGGTTTTAGTTGTCAAGGAGAGTTTAGAATTTTTGATGTAAACTTGGTAAGAGGTGATTTGGTAAAGATGCATGCTGATCTTTGCGAGTTTAGATATTATACACATGACTATGCAGCTTGCTGTGTTTCCAAGGAAGATATTCGTGGATGTGATAAAGTGAGAGTTGATCTCCAAGAGATGATGGATGAAGGCCTTATCCACATAATCAGACTAAGGGATGAATATGAAGAATAAGTGAACATGGTTTATGGTTGTCCTCATGAATTCTGAATTTTTGATGTAAACCATATGGATGATGATCTGGTACAACTACATGACACGTTTTGTCACATAGATAGTCAGGAGGTACATCATTATTGTTCCTGTCAGATTTGTTGTAGGGATTCACGTGGTTGTTCTGTTGCGAGAAGAGGTATTCAATTGCGTTTGATAAAGGTACTATCAGAGTCATAGAAAATAGAGATGATTATACTGGAGTTAATATGATAGAAGACTACTCTGTTAAGACCATGTCTGATAATGAGTATGTTTCTGCTGACGAATTCTTTCTTTTTGATTAAGGTATGTTTTCTTATAATGATTTTGTGATTCTTGAATATGCTGAAGAGGCAGGAGTGAATGTCATTATACCATGCTTTGATATTTCCACTCGTGTAGAGATTGTGTATCGCAACAATCGTGTTGTAGCTCCTGTGGTTATCTGTTTGCCTAGTGCTGTTCCCCACTAGTCAGATAGAGTTATACCTCATGAATAAAAGGCAACTATCTTGGAAGACGATGTGGAAATTCCAATCCAACCTTTGTCCCATGTTGAGAATATTGCTAAGGCCAGTCAACTGACCCGTAGCGGCCGTGTCTTTGCTCCTACCTTCCAAGGAGGTGTTGATCTTAGAAAAAATATTGTTGAGACTTATGTTGAGCCTAAGAAGGTGGTAGGATAATCCAGTTGTGCTACCCTGGAGAAGGATGTTGATGATCTGTTGAAGATCATTAAGATCAGTGATTACAAGATTGTGGACCAATTGTTGCAAACTCCATCTAAGATATCCATTCTAGCTTTATTGAGGAACTCCTCTGCTCATCAAGAATCTCTGATGAGAGTGTTGGATCAGGATTTTCTTTAAATAGACGTATCTCTATATCAGTTTAACGGTGTTGTGGGAAATATTACGTCTTGTAACAATCTGAGCTTTTGTGATGAGGAATTAACCAATGAAGGACGAAACCATGATCTGGCTCTGCATATATCTATGAATTATAAGAATGACTCCCTGTCCAATGTTATGATAGACAACGGATCTGCTTTGAATGTCATACCGAGAAGCACCCTCATGAAGCTTAAGTACCAGGGAACTCTTATGCTCCCAAGTGGTATTATAGTAAAAGCTTTTGATGGTTCGAAAAAATCTGTCATTGGAGAGGTGGACTTACCCATTCATATAGGTCCACACATGTTTCAAATTACTTTTCAGGTTATGGATATTGTCCCAGCCTACAGTTGTTTATTGGGACAATCTTCGATCCATGAAGCAGGAGCCGTTACATCAACTCTGCATCAAAAGCTGAAATTTGTCCGTGAAGGAAACATAGTTATTATGAACGGTGAGCAACTTTGTTGATATCTAATTTGTCTTCCTTTAGCATTGTAGAAGCTGATGAAGCCGCTGTTGGGACCCAATCCCAAGCTTTGTCAATTGATAATATAAGAAAGAATGAAGATTCCATCACCTCATTTAAAGATGTGCAACAAGTAGTACAGAAAGGCCCTAGAAAGGTGTAGGGATGTGTTATTGATCCACCTATGAACAAGAATAGGTCTGGTTTGGGTTTCTCCCTAAAGAACGAATTTATGAAGCCGAAGTCTGCCTTCAGCAAATATAAAGACATCTTTCATAGTGCAAGATATCTCCATCCAACTACTCTAGAGGCCAACACTATCCATGAGGATGAGCCGAAAATAGAGATGCCAAAATTTGTGACGCATGGAGTCAGGGTCCAAAATTGGATCACTGTTGATGTTCCTACTTGCATGCATATTTCAAAGTAATTTGTTTTTGCTTGTCTTTTCAAAAATCCTTTCACTCTTCCCAAGATGAAAGCGATATTGTATGGCTGCGTATTTTGTTTTGGATTTTCAAATCATTAATAAAAGTTGTTTTTGATTTCCAATCGTGTTTTTGTTTTATGTTTTTTATTTGAAATTAGTAATCAGAAAAGAAAACCTTTCAAAATAAATACTAACTGTAAATGAATTTGCATAATCACTTGATACATTTGTCAGTTTCTAAAATCAATAATAATCATATTTGCAGATTAAATAAAAAACCCGTTGAACACAATGACCTTGCACCCTCTCCCAACTTTGAATGTCCTATGTATGTGGCTGAAGAAGAAGAATTTGATGAAATCCATGAAGAGGTTTCTCATTTGCTTGAGCGCGAGGAAAATACCATTCAGTCGTACAAAGAGACGTTGGAGACTATTAACTTGGGTTCAAAGGAAGATTTGGAAAAAGTCAAGATTGGGGCACTGCTTCATCCTGATGTAAAGAGAAGGTTGATTAAGCTATTGAAAGAGTATGTTGATATCTTTGCTTGGTCTTATCAAGATTTTCCTGGGTTGGATATTGATATTGTGGAGCATCATCTACCGTTGGAGCCTGAATGTCCACCAATCAAACAGAAGTTGCAAATGACTCATCCCAACATGGCAGTAAAGATTAAAGAGGAGGTCTTGAAACAAATTGATGCGGTTTTCTTGTGACGTCAGTATATCCTTAGTGTATTGCCAATATTGTTCCAGTGCCTAAGAAAGACGGAAAAGTTCACATGTGCGTTGATTATAGAGATCTAAATAAAGCAAGTCCAAAAGATGATTCCCATTACCACATATTGATATGTTGGTAGATAGCATAGCAAAATTCAAAGTATTCTCGTTCATGGATGGATTTTCTAGATACAATCAAATTAAGATGGCTCTTGAGGACATGGAAAAACAACGTTTATCACACCCTATGGAACATTCTGTTATAGAGTGATGCCCTCCGGGTTAAGGAACGCTGGTGAGCCATACCAGAGGGCTATGACAACCTTATTCCATGATCTGATGCATAAGGAAAATGAAGTATATGTTGATGATATGATCGCCAAGTCTCAGACTAAGGAAGGGAATTTGGAAGACTTGTTAAAGTTGTTTCCGTGTTTGAGGAAGTATCGTCTGCACTTGAATCCGGATAAGTGTACTTTTGGTGTTCGCTCAGGAAAATTATTGGGTTTCATTGTCAGCCAAAAAGGAATTGAAGTTGATCCTGATAAAGTTAGGGAAATTCAAGAAATGCTCGCACTAAGAACTGAAAAACAATTTAGAGGATTCCTTGGGAGTCAAATTACATCTCTAGGTTTATTTCCCATATGACTACAACATGTGAATCAATCTTTAAGCTTCTGAAGAAAGATCAAGGTTGCGTATGGATGAATGATTACCAAAGGGCGTTTGAAAGAATTAAATAGTATTTTCTTGAACCTCTTATCCTGCTCCCTCCTATTGAAGGAAGACCATTGATTATGTATCTAATTGTGTTGGAAAATTCTATGGGTTATATTTTGGGACAACAAGATGAAACAGGAAGAAAGGGATATGCCATTTATTATCTGAGCAAGAAGTTTACTAACTGCGAGTCTTAGTATTCTATGCATGTTGTGCTTTGGCCTGGGATGCGAAACATCTATGAAAATATATGGTGAGTCATACTACTTGGTTGATATCCAAAATGGATCCAATTAAGTATATATTTTAAAATCCCGCTCTTATCGGAATAATTGCCCGTTGGCAGATGCTGTTGTCCGAATATGATATTTAATACCGTACTTAGAAGGCTATTAAAGGTAGTGTGTTGGAAGAATACCTTGCTCACCAACCAATTGATTATTATCAGTCCGTCAAGCATGATTTCCCTGATGAGGATGTAATGTACTTAAAAGGAAAGGATTATGATGAGCCTTTGCCTGAGGAAGGTCCTGATATCGAATACCGATGGGGTATAGTGTTTGATGGAGTTGTAAATGCTTATGGAAAAGGAATTAGTGTGGTGATTATCACTCTCCATGGGTCCCATATAACTCTTAATGCAAGGTTGATGTTTGATTGTACCAACAATATGGCGGAATATAAAGCTTGTATCATGGGTCTTGAAAAAGCTATGGACCTCAGAAGAAAAATTCTCGATGTATATGGTGATTTAGATTTGGTAATAAATCCAATTAAAGGAGAACGGGAGACTCGTTATCCTGGCTTGATTCCCTACGAAGATTATGAAAGAAGATTGTTACATTTCTTCAATAAAGTTGAATTCCATCACATTTCTCGAGACAAGAATCTGATGGAAGATGATTTAGCCACTTTGGATTCCATGTACCAAGTAAATACTTAGAATGATGTGCCTCAAAATACGGTCCAATGCCTTGATAGGCCAACTCATGTGTTTGCTGCAAAGGTGACATCAGATGATAAACCTTAGTATTATGATATCAAGTACTTCCTTCAGACCCAAGAACACCCGCTTGGTGCGTCGAACAAGGATAGGAAGACATTGAGAAGGTTGGCAGTCAACTTCTTCCTTAATGAAGATGTGCTGTACAAAAGAAATTATGACATGGTCTTGCTCAGATGCGTGGATAGACACGAAGCAGACATGTTGATGCATGAGATCCATGAAGGTTCATTTGGTACCCATGCCAATGGACATTCTATGGCTAAAATGATGCTTAGGGCATGTTACTATTGGTTGACAATGGAATCTGATTGTTACAAATTTGCGAAGAAGTGCCATAAGTGTCAGATTTATGCTGACAAGATTCACGTGCCTCCAAATCTCCTTAATGTTATTTCTTCCCCATGGCCTTTCTCTATATGGGGTATTGATATAATCAGGATGATTGAAACCAAGGCCTTCAATGGACATCGCTTCATCTTGGTGGTATTTGATTAATTCACCAAGTGGCTAGAAGCATCCTCTTACGCTAATGTCACCAAGCAGGTGGTGGTGCGGTTTATTAAGAATAATCTTATCTGCCGGTATGGTGTGCCAAGCAGGATTATCACTAAAAATGACTCGAATTTAAATAATAAGATGATGATAGAACTTTGTGAAGAATTCAAGATTGTCCATCACAATTCGTCTCCTTACAAACCTAAGATGAATGGGGCTATTGAAGCTGCTAATAAAAACATTAAGAAGATTATCCAGAAGATGGTCGTAACTATAAAGATTGGCATGGGATGGTCCCTTTTGCTTTGCATGGGTATAGTACCTCTATCCGCACTTCAACAGGGGCAACCCCATTCTCTCTTGTGTATGGAATGGAAGTAGTGCTCCCCGTCGAGGTTGAAATTCCATCTTTACATATAATAATGGAAAATAAGTTGTCTAAGGCTGAATGGGTCCAAGACAAGTTTGGCCAGTTGAATTTAATTGAAGAAAAAAGAATGACGGCCTTGTGTCATGGTTAGTTATAACAGAAAATAACGAAGAAAGCCTTTGATAAGAAGGTCAAGCCTTGTGAATTCAGAAAAGGCGACCTCTTGCTCAGAAAGATCATGTCTCTCAATGCTGATTCTAGGGGCAAGTGGACTCCTAATGACGAAGGTCCGTATGTTATCAAGAAAGCCTTATTTGATGGTGCATTGATTCTTGAAACTATGGATGGTGAGGAGTTCACACGTTCCATGAATGCTGATGCAATCAAGAAATACTTCTCCTAAAGAAATAAAAGAATAACTCGCTAAGCTGAAAACTACAAAGGGCAACTTAGCCAAAAATGGGCGTCTCGGTAGGCTCAAAACCTAAAAGGGAGTCTAGGAAAAAGTTAGAGACATAAGCATAAATTTTTTTTCCCGGTAGGTTGAAAACCCGCAAGGGAAATCTAGGCAAAAGTTAGAGATTTCTTGGCAAGTAACTGCGTCAAACAAGTCTTGATCATTGAAGAAACAATCTTCTAGAATTCTCACCATACTTCAACTGAAGCCTATGCACAGGAGTTCAAAGTTTTTATGGGGAATAATGATCATTATGTTTCAATGTAACTTTTCCATATATTTACCATTTTCCAAAACTTTGTAATCATCTATGGAGTCACGCCATTTGTGGACTACTATTCTATTAATAAAATTTGAGCCTTTATCCAATTCTTTGCAATTCTTATTTTATTCTGCTTACAAAAATTTCATTTATTATTGATAGTAATTTTCAAAACAAAAAGACATAAAGAAATATAACATGTTTTTGAAAAGAATTTGGAAAAAAAAGAACTTTTTACTTCGATTTTGTGAATCAAGGGAACAAAAGTGGTGATTCCAAAGATAGACGAGTTCCAAAGTTTTGATAGTTTTCTCCAGGAGGTATTCTCTGTTTGATTTTCTGACATGCATATAGTATCCCTTCGGATAGTTGGGATTACCCCGTTTTATTTATGAGGCGTTGGGTTTGTAATCCCATATTTTCCATATGAGTCTTTATTCAGATTCCTCCAACTGAGTATGGTCCCTCATCCCCAGTCGAGTTGTGATCAAGCAGAGATTATAAATGTTAGATACTGTTATTCAATTGTTGGGTCCTTGATCCATTCACGATGAGACTTGATATTATTCTCTCCAAGTATGGCTCTGTTACCATTGTGTGCTCCCTAAGTAGCCAAACAAGGGAAATATATCTTCTAAGAAGTGTTGAGATCGCCATAATTTTTTTGGGTTTTCTCTCGCCTTGTGTTGAGTTTTGATTTAAAATCCCCATGGAATTGAATTTTTGTTGTGTTGTTAGCTTCTTAGTTTCCCCAAATGAACCAAAAATGATTTTTCCCTCTAAAAAAATCTTATCCACGTAAAGTTTCTTCGATCTTCCTCAGAGAAGTTGATGCAACTACTATTCTTGGTATTGAAGAATGTTTATGATCTCTCATCAGTATATATGATGTCACCTTCCCTAGAGATATCAGTTTGACATTCCCCAGTTGAAGCCTAAAGGAGTTTGTTATACTCCTGCAGCTTTATGGTTCATTATTATCAGATTATGCTTTAATATATTTTCAAGCCATGTTTCTTTCCCAGAGAATTCAGGTGTTGAAGTAGGACGTTGTTTCCTCAGTTGGTTGCTTACTCTCTTATGGGATTGTTGTTTTGGGTGCATTGTAGTCAAGTGTTGTCTTTACCCAAGTTTTGTTTTGTCTAGTTATCCCCAATTTTGTGCGTATATTTTGTCAGCATAAACATGACATATATTCATACATTCATTCATACATATATCATTCATGGTTGAATTAAAATTCATTAATCATTAACATTTTTAATGTTTTTGCTGAGATCTTTTTCTCATTGCAGAGTGGTGTTATCCTCTCTCCAATTGATTGTCAACCTTAAGCAGAAAATGTATATCCTTTCACCTTCCCCACTGAGTTATCCCTCGTCGGAGAATTTTGCTTTAGCCTTCCTAACCATCTCCTTACCTGGAGGGAATCATTCCCCATTTGAGTTTATTCCTTATTGGATGGTGTCTGGGTTGGCTGTTTCACTCCGGTTTGTTCCTGATTTGAGTTTTAGGCCCCGCCAGCTATGTTATTTTGATCTCTCTAGGATGTGAAACCTAGATTGAGAATGTGCATTTATTTTTCATGTGAAGACTTTATCTATGTAGCAGGAACGATTTGGTATTTGCCCCAAGAAATCAAAATTGATTTCCCTGTAGTGTTATTATAAATCTTCTTATGGCAGCAAGTGGCAGTCTCTTTACTTGAGCAACTTGTGCTTCCCCAGTAAGTCTGTTAGTTCCCAGAGAAGATTATTATGTTTGACTCCAATGGATGGTGGTCTCTTCATTATGGGAGATAGTTTGTTGTTAAGATATGATCGACTCCAATGGATGGTGGTCTCTTTATTATAGGAGATAATTCGTTCTTGAGATATGATTGACTCTAATGGATCATGGTCTCTTCGTTATAGGAGATAGTTTGTTGTTGAGATATGTTTGTCTCCAATGGATAACGGTCTCTTCATTATGGGAGATAGTTCATTATTGAGATATGTTTGACTCTAATGGATGGTGGTCTCTTTGTTATGGGAGATAGTTCATTGTTGATATATGGTTGACTCTAATGGATGGTGGTCTCTTCGTTATGGGAGATAGTTCTTTGTTGAGATATGTTCGACTCTGAAGGACGGTGGTCTCTTTGTTATGGGAGATAGTTCGTAGTTGAGATATGTTCGAATCCGATGGATGGTGGTCTCTCTATTATGGGAGATAGTTCGTTGCTGAGATATGTTTGACTCCAATGGATGGTGGTCTCTTCTTTATGGGAGATAGTTCATTGTTGAGATATGTTTGACTCTGATGGATGGTGTTCTCTTTGTTATGGGAGATAGTTTGTTGTTGAGATTGACTTGAATATAATGGATAAATGGTCTTTTCAATAGAACAAAGACGATTCGTTGAGAGATTCCTGTAGCAGTTCATTACCCTTTCCAGGTGGAATGCCTCAGTTAAGGAAGAAGTTGAAACAAGTTCTAGGTGGAGCACCAAAACTTTGGGAAACTTGTTATCATAATACATACTTTACTTACATTGAGCTAATACTTACTATTACCCCACATATTTTTCTACCCTCATCCTTCAGGTTGAAAGTTTACTATCCCCTGTGAGTCGATGTTACTCTCTTTTTGCTTCCTTCTCTGTGAGTTGTTAGTTCGTTGTATCTTGTTAGTCATTGTTATCATTTACTTTTTCCTTATTTATTGAGTTGATGTTAACTTATATCCTCTTTGGGTTTTACCCCAGTAGAGTTGAGTCATCTTTTCCCCAGCGGAGTTGATTTTCATCCAACGGGGTTAAGTTTTATTACTCGAGTCGAGTTGGTAACCCTTTTTCATAAAAATATTACCTTCTTGATTGGCTTGCTGCTTGCATTGTTAAGATTTCCCCATTTAAATTCTTACTTTGTATCTTGTCCATTTAACTATGATGTCGATTTTTCCTATTCGTAGTCATCCCTAGAGTCGTGTCGTTCCCTAGTAATTTATTTTCCTAGTTGAACTCTCTTCCTTAGGTTGTCTGTATTATTTTTGCTTACCCAGTGGTGTTCTACGTCACTTGTGGAGTTGGTCATTTGCATTTATAATCATAAGCATTGCATGACATCTTAGGGCAAAAAATAGGGCTTGTTATGTATTTAAGCATCTCCAATCGCATCGAGACGATGATTTTAATCTTTGTATCTCCAGATAGAAGACACTTAAATAAGGGAAGCTGTTATACCCCGATTTTTGCTCCTAAGATCTCTCATTATCTCATATCATCATAATACATCAAGACCACACATTAAGGTTGATTTTATCTTCTACTTCCTCCTATATTTAAGTTTCCTCTTGAGGGATTGCCAAGAACCTTGAATTGTGTATCTTGTACATGTGCATCTTAAGTTGATTAACTCTTAACTAACATCAAAATATGCATATATGTTTCTTTGGATGTTTATATTGTAGGTGATGACACAATTTCATCCATATCACCATCTAACCTAGGGTTTTGAGGGATAGTCCCCAGTCAAATGGTTGTTCAATGAAGTCCAAGAGTTTGAGCTTCAAGGTTATGTTGATGACATCACAATTATTTGGTTTAAAGAACTCTCTCAATTTAATTTAGGTCAAGCTTGCTTCAAAGAGAATAGCATTCATCAAGAAGATTCATAGTTTCAAATGTTTATTTCCATGCCTTATTCAACAAGTTTCATTGAGACTTAAGCTCCATCTTTGAGTGTGATTCAAGATAATACCATTTCAAGGTCTAATGTGATCCATCATGCTTTATTTTGCAAAGAAAGTTCAAAAGATTCAAGGTTGATTCAACAAGTTTGACCTAATTGAACAAGTACTTGATTCAGTGATCACAAGTGCATAACTCTCTCAATTTTCAACATCTTGAGTAGGTTCTTTTGGTATGGATTCTTATCATCATCTACAATAACTTCTTTTTACATGTCAAGATCCATTTATGCATTGAAAGTCATCAAAAGTTGAAAGGGGTTACAAGTCATTTTGGCACTCTCTGAGTAAGGGTTGGTTGACTTCCAAAGACCATATCTTTCTCATTTTTTAAGATTTTAGGTTGATTCCAAAGTCACAATTCTCTTTAAAGAGTCCTTAATAACTTCTCTTCAAGGATCTAAGGCTAATTTTGAATGGAAGATCACTAATGGTTGAAGAAGATTACAAGTCCTTTGAAAAGGCTATCAAACTTTCTTGCGTGACTTTAAAGGATCATAACTTGGTCATATTTTATCTCCTTGAGCTCATTATTTTTTCATAATAAACTTGAGGATTTCTACTACAATTTTGATTCAAGGTGCAAGGCCTGAAAAGATATGGAAATTATTTAAAGAATTGAAAAGATTATAGGTCATTTGTGGATTTCTCCAAATTTGTTCATCATCTTCCAAAGGGCCATAACTCTTTCAATTTTTATGATTTTTGAATGATCTTAATTTCAAAATTCAATTTGAAGAGTCTACTTCATTCCCTCTTCAAGGATCAAGATCAAATTTTGAGTGGAAAGGCTTTTAAGTTTGAAAGACATTATAGGTCATTTTGAAGCTCAACACTTAGAAATATTTCTAAGTACAAAAGTCAGATTATTTTTTACGATTTCAAATGGACATAACTTCCAGCTCAATCATCCAAATGATGTCTTTCTTGGAACATTGTGAAGAGGGTGATATGATCTTTCAAATTCTTCAAGAATTATCCCATAAAGCTTACTGACTTGATTTCACCATGGATTCAAAGTGGATACCTTGGAACGAAAGTTTCTCATGGAAGTCAAAATGTAATTTCCATAATGTGCTTTATAATCACCAAATTTGTGCCTGTTTTTTATTTAAACATGATTAACAAACTTATTCAGACTTGTTTAAGCCTCAAAACATAATAATTGGATGAGTTTTAGGTGGATTAGAGTCACACTTTTCTCACTTTTAGGCTCCATGTGATTTTCCTCCAAACCTCACTATTTCTTCTAATTCTCATCACCATTCACTCTCCTATAAATAGAAGACCACTCTCCATTCATTTTACAAGATTTAGAGAGCCACAATCACTCTACCAAAGTTCACCCGAAACTTGGAAATTTGGAAATTCATTTCATAATTTCAAGCCTTATACCCTCAAATTCTTTTCTGATTCATCATTCTCCATAATTATACAAACTCTCCATCACTTAAACCAAGAAAATCGAGCCATATTTAGAGCTATAGAAGTTCAGTTTCATAGCCATTTTCTTGAGCTTCGTTCAGGCAACATTCTTAACCAAATCGATCCAAACAAGTTACTAACCTGTAGTCCTTCTTCCTTTGAGTCTCATACTTCTTTTAGTTTTTATTTTCATTGAGATTTAAGCATTTATTTATAAAATTAGTTTTGCAATTTCGCTCTGGTAATCTTCAAATCGAGTACGCTGTGTTTTACATAAAATTTTCACAAGGGTAGGGTTAGGATCATCTGGAAGAGACGAATCCAATGATACCACTATGAGTTTCTAATTTTTCCATTTGAAGAAACTCATAGAAATCACACACGCAAGTGTGTGGAGGTTAAAGACGACCTACGTGTCGTTCTTCAACCAATGAGCCTTGGACAATTGTTTTAATTTGATTGGCCCTGTTTTAATTGATTTTGTGTGTTTCTTAGTAAGGTCTATATCATGCACAACGCGTCAGGTCCTTTGGATCTGCTTACTAACGCGTTTTGACATTGATCCAGTGGTCCACATTTTTTGGTTTTATTTTTATATATATTTTTTTATTTTAATAAGGATCGGGTGTGTTATTCAATTAAGACCATAACATACACATCGCGTCAGATCCATTGGATCTGTTTACTAACGCTTATTGACATTGATCAAATGGTCTAGACCTTTTTGGTTTATTATTTTATTTTCTGAATTTTATTTTATTAGTTTTAAACTTCAAAAATTCATAAAAAAATCATTTCTTACTTGAAAATCATGAAAAATCACTAAAAATATTTTTGAATATTCTCTTTTGGATTTTTTTTTTCAAAATTTTATTTTATAATTTGATATTTTTTATGATTTTACTCTTTATTTGATTTGTTTTAATTGTTTAAAAATACTTTTTGACCTTTTAAAACTCTGAGAAAATTATGGAAGGATGGAATGATAGTTTGACAAAAAATATCGGTGACCTCATTTGTTATTCATTGTTAGTTTTACTATTTTTTGTGGTTTTTGTTTCATTTTGATTAATTGTTATATTTTTTTAAAATAGTTCCTGACTTTTAAAAATTCTGAAATTTTTTGTCAACACTTGTTGACTCATGTTTGACCTCTGGTAATTTTTTGAGATTTTTATTTGATGTTTTGACACACTTTGTCTTTTTTTCCCATCATTTATTTTCATTTAATTAACCATTTAATTGTTTTGTCCAAATTAATTGTAAATTATATTTTACTATTTTGTTATTGGTTCTGACTTGGAGACACTTGAGTGGTACTTTGAGACAAGCTCATCAACCTCATTGGATCTTGGGTGTTGATATGATAAAAACCAAATCCACCAAAATGGATGAACGATGTTGATGATATTTGAAACCCTAAATTCATCTGAGGCATTGGTTACATTGTGATTTCACCTTTTCCTCTTCATCTTATCTCCTTCTTTCCTATTGATTGGTTCTTAGTGGCCCAAACTTGATTTTTGCAAACTCAAGTATGGTTAAGTGTTGAGCTATGTCCAATAATCTTGATGGCTCATTGTGCAGAGACTTTGATTTTATCAATTCTCTAACGAGTCTTCATTAACTTTGACTTATGCTAAAGGCTCAAACCATCATGGACCATATCACTTGGAATTCTCCCTTTTTCATCTTTTATTTGACTGATTCTTAGTGGTTAAAAACTTGTGTTTGTAAGCCCAAATATGATTAAATATTGAGCTATGACCAATAACCTTGAAAGCTCATTGTTAGGAGGCTTTGATTCTATCAATCCTTTAATGAGTCTTCATCAACTTTGACCTAGGCTCAATGTTTAAATCATCATGGACAACTCTTCTAAAACATTCAACCCTCAACTATTAATCACTAACTTCTAACCATTGACTATTAACCAACCATTGACTATTAACCATTGACTTTACTTTATGCATTTATTTTATGTGTTTACTTTATGGCATTTACCTTTAGCATTTACATCTCATGCTATTTTCCTTTTGCTCACTTGAGCATTTACTTTCTGTCATTTTTTTCTTTGCTCACTTGAGCTTTACTTGGACTATCTGATTACTATCCATAGCCTTGCGGAGTTGTGGATTCTTGAGATGTAGGATTGGAAACCTTGAGAACTTGAAACTCTGTGATCTTTACTGTGATATTTTTTTGAAGCTGTTCTGAAGTCCTTGGGGTTTACTCCAAGGCATTATTTGAATTTTTTCTATGTGAAGGTTATTCTGATTTCCATGCTTTGTTTGTGATTGGGAATTCCTCTGTATACAATTGTTATTATGGCCAATTTTTCTTGGAGACTTTGCTTGGTTCATTATTCATCCGAGGCTTGGTATTCATCTGAGGCACAATGTTCATCTGAGGTTTTGTTATCTTGGTATTATTGTTTGCTTGGGTTTCAATCCAAAGGATGTGAATACTACTTTGACTTCTTTATGTCAAGTGTTGGCTTTATTGTTGGTTAGACCTTTCCCACCTTAACTTTTACTTTATGCTTTAGGATAGTCTCTTCTTCTCCTACCCATCTTCTTTAATTTCAAAATCTTCTCCCTCCTTTTTAAAAAACTCTTCTTGTTTTCAAACTTGAACAACTTTCATAATAAACTTAGCCTTGGATCCATGCATTTTCAAAATTATTTTTCTCAATTAAACCATTAATCAATTTAATCATACTTTGACAACTTTTTAGAAGACTAAAAGTCATTAACCTCATTCAAAACATTTTTCCAATTTGGCTTTTCATTTTAAAACTTTTCTCAAAAGATTAGACTCTTGTTGATTCTTGTAGTGATGCAAGCTACTATACTTCTACGATATGCAGTGAAGTGAGAAATTTTCCACTTTGGTGTTAAGTGATGTCTTGTTGATTTTAATCCAAGATCCTCCACTTTGAGATGATGCAAATTCTCCTTTCTCATAGTTGTGGGTAGTAAGTATGTTTTCTGCTAGGATACGATAATAACGTCTTTTATTTTTAAAATTAATCAACACATAACCTTTCAAATTTTTTGAGAAGAACTACGAGTGTTGTGATCCCCTATTTCATTAAAGGTGGTACGTAGGAACTAAAGGTTCGCAACCGTGGCGGGTGCAAAAATTGTAAAAAATACTTCTTTTCTCATCTCCCCATTCTCATTTTTTGTATATACCTTTTATAGCCAAAATACACAGATTTTCAAAGAGGTTCCTACAGAGTACCATAGATGTTTAGGGTTATAATATCTTCCCTTTGCATAACCAACCCCCGTACCTAGATTCTCCCCCTCTTACTTTTGGGTTTAATCACTCTTTTCCCATTTCCTTTGTAAACAATAAAGCGTGATAATGATTTTTTTATTTGATTTGTACGAGTTAAGTCAATCCAATGGCTTAGACTCAATATTTCCACCGCTACACCAAGTACCTCACCAACTTCTTGAACATGTCACTTGTGACCCTTCTGTCAATAAATCCGCAACTTGTTCTTCGCTTCGACAATATTCTAACTTTAGCTTACCTTTACACACCAGATCCCTTAAGTAATGAAACTTCATTTCTATATGCTTGTTCCTCCCATGTGAAATGGGATTCATAGCAAGGTTAATGGCTGAAACATTATCAACCAAGAGTGTGACAACTTTTCCAACCTTGCTATACAGCGCTTCCAGCAGATTCATAAACGACACAACTTGACACACACACAATGACACATCGATATACTCGAGCTCACAAGAAGAGAGTGCCACCATATGTTCATTTTTAGAACACCAATATATTGGTTCTCCTATGAACATAAATTTATAGCCAACTGCAAACTTTCGATCATCCTTATATTCGCACCAATTGGAATCCGTGTAACCGAGCAAATCACATTTTCTACCTGTATCAGCCATGGGAAAGAGAATTCCGCAGCCAAGAGTTCCTTTGACATATCTTAGGACACTCTTAACTACTTCCAAGTGAGACACCTTTGGTATCTCCATAAATCTACTCGCAATACCGACACTAAATGCTAAATTTGGCCGCATATTGCACAAGTAACGTAACGATCAGATCAATCTCCTATATTGTTTTGGATCCACATTATGCTCATCATCACTTTTGGACAACTCCAACCTCGCTTTAGCACCTGTATTAACAACATTATAATGCTCTATCTCACACATTTTCAAAATCTCAAGAGCATACTTCCTTTGATGCACAAGCAGTCCCAATTTTGACTTATGGAACTCTACGCCAATGAATTATGTCATGATTCCAAGATTACTCATTTCAAACTCCTTCATAAGTTCACCTTTGAATTTAGAAATACTCAACTCATTGTTGCTTGTGATTAACAAGTTATCTACATATAAGTAAAGTATGATCACATCTTTGCTTGCATTCGTCTTAACATAAGCACCATGTTCAGAAACACATTTCTTGAAGCCAACATTAACTAGAAAACCATCAATGAGTTTTTTCCAATCTCTAGGAGCTTGTTACAAACCATAAAGCGCTTTCTTCAATTTGTAGACCATTCCCTCTTGATGTGTCACAACAAAACCAGTGAGCTATTCTATATAAACTTCCTCCTCAAGTCGACCATTCAAAACCACAGATTTCACATCCATTTGATAAATCGACAAATTATTGTTATTCAGAATACCAACAACCAGCCGCATGGTTTCTATTCTAGCAATAGGTGTAAACACCTCATTAAAGTTTATACCTTCCTTTGCAAAAATCCCTTCGCAACTAGTTGATCCTTATGCTTGACTATTTCTCCTTTTGGATTTGCCTTCACTTCATAGACCCATCTCACTTATATTGCCTTCTTTCATTCCGGTAGATCAACTAACTCCTAAGTGCTGTTTTTCTAAATCGATTCCAGCTCCTCTTTCATCGCACACACCCACTTTGGATCACTTAATGCCTCTTCCATGCTAACGGGCTCAGATTCGTCCATAAGTGCAAAGTGAACAAAATCCCCATCATCATTGATCTCTCTATTCTGGAATACTTCATAATCTTGGAGCCTCTGAGGCAATCCTCTTTTCCTAGTTGGTCACCTACTATTTTCTCCATTTTTGGCGAAAACTGTTTGCTATCCAAAACCACATGTAGAATTCTGATTTTATGCATTTTCAATGTCGTAATTGATTACAACATTCTCGTAATCAATTACGCCCTCTGCTACACTAGTTGTAGTAGCTTCTGGTATAAAAAAATCACGCTCGTAATTGATTATAGGATCTACTAAACTAGTTTTTTTGCTATCGAAACGGCTCAGCTCATTGACCACCACATCCTGACTAATTACAATCTTCTTGTTTGCAACATAAAACAATTTGTAACTTCCAGTAGGATGATAACCAACAAGCAACATCATTTCACCTTTGTCATCCAACTTCTTTCGAAGCTGACCCAAAATGTGTCAAAAAGCTACCGAACTGAAAACTTTTAAATGACTTAAACTTGGTTTAAATCCAGACCATACCTCTTCTGGAGTCATCTTATCAAACTTCTTTATAGGGCGCCTATTCAACAAATAGGCAGTTATATAAACGACTTCACCCCATATCTCCTTCGATAAGTCTTTTCCATTCAACATTCTACGAACCATGTTCATTATCGAACAATTTTTCCTCTCGGAAAAAACATTCTTCAGAGGCGTATAGGGTGGAACAATCTCATGCACTATACCATCCTTATTACAATAATTCCAAAGTCATTCGAGGTATACTCACCTCCATCATCTGTTTTGAGAATTTTAATTTTGTGACCACTTTGCCGCTCAACCATGGACTTGAACTTCTTAAACACATCAAATACCTCATCCTTTCTCTTGATTAGGTATATCCATAGTTTCCTACTAAAATCATCGATAAATGTGACAAAGTATCTATTGCCACCATAAGAGTCGACTTGCATTAGACCACACATGTAACACCCTATTTCCCCTTCGGTAATTTATATAATAACTAGAGTAAATTAATTTCTAAATAAACATCAATCAAATAGGATGTCACATACTTCGCCAATCATACATGCTTAATTTAGGATATGTAACACAAATTATGTATTCAAAAGTATTAAACTTCAATGCATTTATTCGTAGCGGAAAACATCAAATAATTAATCATCTTGATCCTCTAACTGGAGTTATAATTATAATCCTTCGTACATCAGCATAATCGTAAGACAATTCAAATAAAAGAGTAACACATTTTCACACCTAATCATAACAAAACAAATCACGTGAAACCCCAAAGTGCTATGTATCAGGGCAGACACCGACTCAATCTACGCAACTGAAAGAGCTCCTTAGCTAACCATGAATCTCTAGCCACTTTGGATTATCTGCATGTTACCCATGTGGAGGTAACATTCAAACAGAAAGGGTGAAATATCATAACAATATAAGAGAAAGCATAATAATAGTAAGCGGGTAAGATTCAAGCACATAATCAACACATAACATACATCATAATATAATACACACTTTCATCAATCTTCACCCATCGGTTTACCAATCACAATATGACGCAGGTCTGACACTAATGCAGTGCATGTGGTACCAATCAGGGTAGAACCCTCTTCGTAATAATTCCAATTTAGGGCAATCAACTTTGCTCGCTAATACAGGCCTTCGCTCACCAATACATGCCTTCATTTTATGAATGCATGAGACACTATCATGCAACAATATTCGTTGCATTCATCACTATTATTCATCACAATTTCGCCAATCTAGGCCATTCTTCATCATCATCATATAACTCGTGTCACACAGTCAAAACAATCATCGCAAATAACCACAATATAATTCATGGTATACAAATCAAAACACACTTATGAATCGGTAGCAATGTTGATGAAATAATTATATACTGCATTATAAATCATTTTTATAAGATAGAAATTTATTTTATCTTTCCAACGGTTCAAACGGCGCATAAAATGGACACTCGAGGCAAAAGTTATGAGTTTTAGAAGTTTTTCAAAAATAATGCTGTCAGTAGCAGTGGTAACCGGTTACCTAGCTATGGAAACCGGTTACCGCAGGACAGTAGCCTCGTTGCATTTCAAAATTCATCATGGTAACCAGTTACCCACTTATGGGAACCGGTTACCGTAGGACAATAGCTAAACTTCGTTTCAACCATTGATTTGGTAACCGATTACCATATTTTGGATAACCAGTTATCCTGCGATAACAGTGGCAATTTCTGCAAATTTCAGGTTACGATCTTCCATGTTCCAACACCCAAAAATCGCAATTTTTACATCAAAATTCTTATTTTTAATAGGTTAATTATTCATCAACATTCATCTACCAATCTTAACCAATTCATATCATTCAAACACATTAAAACACACCAAAATCACCAAAATTCCATCAACGGGAACAAACCCCAACAACAACCAAATATGGAGAAATGAAAACACACGATTATACAATCTAAATTCTACCATACCCTGTCATTAAGAAAACCCTTATAGAGTTATAATCCCCCTTACCTTAGGTTCTTGGTTGATTCTTGATTCCTACGGATGAGACCTCTTTCCCTAGCCTCCTAGTGTTCTTTCTCCTCTTCTCTCTTCTACGCTTCTCTTTCTCTGTTTCTATGTACTGACTCTTTTTCCTTATTCTTACTCTTATAATCTAATAATAATAATAATAATAATAATAATTATCCCAATAAAATAATTATTTAATTATTATTATAAAATAATAATAATTATCCTAATATTATAGTCATAATAATCCATATTATTCTACACACCCCTACGTTTCTACACAATTAGCCAAACACCCCCATAACCTCAATTTCTATAATTCTAAGGCATCTAGTCCCCAACAGGTATCGTACCACATTGTAAATTCCACCAACTCATATAATTTCACAGCATCGTCTTATTATTTAATTAAAAATAATTCTAATTAAATCAGGGTGTTACAACTCTCCCCCACTTAGAATATTTTTGTCCTCGAAAATTACCTGAAGCAAATAACTCTGGATAAGCCCCCCTGCATCTTGCTCTCTGGCTCCAACATCGCATTCTCTCCGGCAGCTCCGCCCCAAACAAATTTCACAAGAGAGATCTCTTTTCCCCTCAGCTTCTTCATTTCGTGATCCTCGACCCTCACAAAAAGAGTCTCAACAGTAAGATTGTCTCGCACTTGTACATCATCTATCAGAGTTACATGCGACAGATTTGAAATATATTTCCGAAGTGCCACACATGAAATACATCATGGGAATTCAAAAAGTTAGGTGGCAAGGCCACTCTATAAGCAACACTGCCCACCTTCTCTGAAATCTGATACGAACCAATAAACGAGAAGTCAACTTCTTTGACTTTAGAGCACGACCTACACCAGTTACTGGTGATACTCTCAAGAATACATGGTCTCCTTCTTGAAGGTCAAGATCCTTCCTCCTCTTATCATGGTAACTCTTCTGCCTACTTTGCGAAGCTTTCATCTTTTCTTGGATTACCTTTACTTTCTCCATAGTCTCTCTCACCATCTCTGGTCTGAGCACCACATGCTCACCCGTTTCATACCAACACAAAGGTGTTCTGCACCTCCGACCATACACTGCTTTGAAGGGTGCCATACCAATACTAGCATGGTAACTATTGTTATAGGTGAACTCAATCAAAGGAATACAACTATCCCAGGTACCTTCTTGCTCAAGAACACAAGCCCTCAAAAAATCATCTAGCGACTGAATAGTCCTTTCCGTCTGACCATCTGTCTGTGGATGATATGCCGAACTCAATTTCAGCTTCGACCCCAAAGCGTCCTGTAAACTCTTCCAAAAAGCAGAGGTAAAACTTGGATCTCTATCCGACATAATGCTAGAAGGAACACCGTGTTGTTAGAACATAGTTTGGTTCTATAATATTTGGAAAGCTCTTACTATTTGGAAAGCTCTATAATGGATGAAAGGGGACACGAATCTTTATATTTGGAAATCTCTTTAATTACTATTTATCAATATTCCAAAAGGTCCAACATGCGTTTCCTATATAAACAACGCTTGAAGGAGAAATTGTTTACGATTTTGCTGTGCACCAAAATGAGATATCTTCATTACCTTCATCTTACAAAAGTTCATTTGTGTAAAACATCACCTTGTGTGATACTATTTTTTTAGAAAACCATATTGCACACACTTTTAAATATTGTACTTTGTAATTCCTTGAGAAAACCGGGTTGTGGTTTAGAATCAAGAAGAAATTGACAATTGTGATTGTGATTGTGTAATCAAGTTTGATTAGTGGATTAAGACCTCGCTTGAGAGAGGCGAAACCACCTTAGCGGATGGACTGAAGTGGTTTGAGTTCAAACGAACCAAGATAACCAACGTGTTTTTTACTTTAAGTTTAAAAATCCCCAATTTAAACCCCCTTCTTGTGTTTTTCCATTCTTCAATTGGAATTAGAGTGCCTAGTTATGAGTACAAACACTTAACCGTGTGAGAAAAGGATCCAAGCAAGAAAAACACTATGGTGGGACCAAGTCAGAACATCAGCAATGATTATCATGATGAGAGAGACAGAATCAGTAACATACCCTTGATATTTGACAATGAAAAGTTTGATTACTGGAAAGACATAATCAAAAGTTTCTTTCTAGCTCATCATGCTGATCTATGGGATATGGTGACTGATGGCTATATTCATCCTAGTGATGAAAACAATCAGAAGATTGACAGAAAGAAAATGTCAGATCAACAAAAGAAAGAATTCAGAAACCATCATAAAGCTAGAACTATTTTCTTGAGTGCTATTTCATACACAGTATGAGAATATCACAAACAGAGAATCAGCAAAACACATGTTTGACTCATTGAGAGTGACGTATGAAGGCAACACACAAGTCAAAGAAACCAAAGCTCTTGCTCTCATTCAGAAATATGAAGTTTTCAAAATGGAAGAAGAAGAAACTATCGAGACAATGTTCTTAAGATTTCAAACTCTGGTTGCGGGATTGAAAGTTCTGGACAAAGGGTACTCCACAGCAGATCATGTAAAGAAAATCATAAGAAGTTTACCCAAGAAATGGAGACCCATGGTCACAACATTAAAACTAGCCAAAGATCTGGATAAAATTTTTCTTGAAGAACTTATCAGCTCCCTGAGAAGTCATGAGATAGAACTAGAAGAAGATGAGCCCCAAAAGCAAGGTAAGTCTCTCGCTCTTAAATCTAATAAAAAATATAAACCTAAAGTTTTGCAGGTAAAAGAAGAAAACTCTGGTGAATCCTCATCAAAATAAGAAGAATTATATCTTCTCTCCAAAAGAGTCAATCAGTTGTGGAAGCACATGTAAAGGAAGTTCAGAACTCCTAGAAGAACAGGGAATCAATCATGAATCATCTCATGGATACAGAAAAACAAGTAACAAAGACATTGTTTGCTACGAATGCAACGAAGCAGGCCATTACAAAAGTGACTGTCCAAATCTACAAAAAGAAATGCCTAAAAAGAAGTTCTCTAAATATAAAAAGAAAAGTCTTATGGAAACATGGGATGACTCATAATCTTTTGAACCTGAAACAGAATCAGAAGCTGAACGAGCCAATATAGCCCAAATGGCCAACTTATCAGATGACTATGGTTCATCTAAATTAGAATCAGACTTAGAGATAGAAGAGGTATTCTCTAACTTTTCTAAGTTTCAATTAGAAGAAAGTCTGTAAGAAATTCTTGAAAGATATTAGCAACTTCGAGTCATGAAAAAGAACCTGAAAAAGGATCTAGTTTCTGACTCTGAAGAAACTAAGAAACTGAGATCAGAAAACTCTGAGCTTAAAGAAACAATTTCTAAACTACAAAATAAATTACAAAAGGCTCAGAAATAAACTGACTCAGAAGTTCCTAGTAACTCTGATAAGATCATAAAGGAATATGATCATAGCTTTCAAACATTTCTTGCTAAAAACATAGACAGAAGCAAGATGACTCCGATGATCTATGGAATTAGCAGAAATGGCAGAAAAGGAATAAGATATAAGGGTAAAGTATCTCAATCTAAGAAAGTTAAGGATATGGTCATAAAACACACACCCATTTATTCTTACTTCACCTATGGACATACACATGATATAAAATATACTAGTAAGGCGTTTTCTGCTAAACCAAAATTCTAACAGAATTTTGGAAACTCTAACAATCATGGACCCAAAATGATACGGGTACCAAAGGATAAAATCATCTATGTTGCAGATGTTTTTAACAGTAAGGTTGAAACACCAGTTTTAACAGTTGGACTATGGATGCTCTCTACACATGACAGGAAAAAAGCATATGTTCCAAAGCCTGGAATTTAAATCTGGAGGATATGCAGGTTTCAGAGGCAATCAGAAAGGAAAGATTACTGGCTCTCGAACTATTGGTAACAGTACTGAGGACACAACATTAGAAGAATCTCAGTCAAATATAGAAGAGGATGTCACAAACATTACAGAAATATCTGAAGATCCCAACCAGAAAAGACAACTCAGAAGATCTGAAAAACTGTTTTGTTTTTGCTCGTTGCTTCATCTTAATCTTCAGTTTTTCTCATGTTGTTACTACTTTTTGATTCTTGAAAGAAGGGGGAGAATGCAAGATATTTTGATTTTGACTCCTTCTCAAGGATTTGATCATAAATCTCCAGGGAAGTAGTTTTTTCTTCATCTGAGTATCCAACTCAGGGGGAGACTTTTATGCTTTATGTTCTTTAAGTATTCTATCAAAATATACAAGTTTTTGTCATCATCAAAAAGGGGGAGATTGTTAGAACATAGTTTGGTTCTACATCCCTGTAAGAGTTTTGATGATAACAAACACATGATATATATTAAGAACATATATGCTCTCTAATAAACTACTTTAATATGCAGGGAAGTTCTGATGTAGGAAGCATAGAAGATGAGAAATTTTTTGTTAGAACATAGTCTGGTTCTACATCCCAAGAAGTTCCGACGTAAGAAGATGAGAGAGTTTCGTTTTGAAGATCTGTTCAGACACAACATACTTAGAAGCTAATCTGTTTAATACGCTAAATGAAGAAGTTCTATGTTACGACTTCTGAATGCACCAACACTATGAAACAAGAACTCTGATATTCTGATATGTAAAGCTCTAGAAAGTAAAGAAGTCTCAACGGTAACATTCATCTTCTAAAGCAAGCATGTTCTGAAGAGTTACAATTCACTTATGGCTATTCAAAAGTAACGGCTGAAAGGGGACAAGAATCTCTATATTTGGAAATCTCTTTAATTACTATTTATCAACATTCCAAAAGCTCCCACATGTGTTGCCTATATAAACAAAGCTTGAAGGAGAAATCGTTTACGATTTTGCTGTGCACCAAAACAAGATATCTTTATTACCTTCATCTTACAAAAATTCATTTGTGTAAAACATCACCTTGTGTGATACTCTTTTATTAGAAAACACATATTGTACACGCTTTCAAATATTGTACTTTGTAATTCCTTGAGAAAACCGGGTGGTGGTTTAGACTCAAGAAGACATTGACAGTTGTCATTGTGATTGTGTAATCAAGTTTGATTAGTGGATTAAGACCACGCTTGAGAGAGGCGAAATCACCTTGGCGGGTGGACTGGAGTAGTTTGAGTTCAAACGAACCAAGATAACTAACGCATTTTTTACTTTAAGTTTTAAAAACCCCAATTCAAACCCCCCTTCTTGTGTTTTTCCATTATTCACGTGTAGCTTCACAATTACGAATATAAATCTCTTCTAACTTCGATACAGGAAAATCGATACTAGTCCTAATGAAATGACCTGATTTTGTTAATCTATCAACAATCACTCAAATTACATCATGTCCTCTTGGAGTACTTGGTAGCCCCATCACAAAGTCCATAGATATACTATCCCATTTCCATTCTGGAATGTATAAAGGTTCCAACAGCCCTGCAGGTTTCTGATGTCCGACATTTGATTTCTGACAAGTCAAACACGCATACATAAACTGTGCCACATCTCGCTTCAACCCGGACCACCAAAATAACTTCTTCAAGTCGTGATACATCTTGGTAGCTTCCGGATGAATACTAAAATTGCTTCTATGTCCCTCTTGCAGAATCACCTTCCTTATATCAACATCATCAGGGATACAAATCTTATTTCGAAATAGTAACACACCTTGGGCATCTAGTTCAAAGTCACTGTCTTCAGATTTGTTACTCTCGACCATCAAATCTACCAACATGACATCTAACTTTTAAACTTCTTTAATATTGTCTAAGAATTCATTATTAATCTTCAGCATCCCTAACATCACACTCCGCGGTGTCATTTCATAGACCAAACTCATGTCTCTGAATTATTCGATCAACTCTAGTTCTCTAACTATCATAGCAGACATATGCAAAGTCTTTCGACTCAAGGCGTCAGCTACAACATTAGCTTTACCTGGATGATAACTCAAGCCAAAGTCGTAATCCTTCAATAATTCCAACCATCTCCCCTGCCTCATGTTCAATTCCTTCTGATCAAATAGATACCACAAGCTCTTATGATCGCTAAACACTTCAAACCTAGAGCCATAGGGATAATGTCTCCAAATCTTCAGCACAAACACTATTGCAGCTAATTCTAGATCATGGGTAGAATAATTTCTTTCATGAATCCTTAATTGCCTCGATATATAAGCGACTACCTTATCATTCTGCATGAGTACACCACCTAAACCCAATTTAGAAGCATCACAATATACAATGAACAGTTCTTTAGGATTAGGTAATATCAAAATTGGATCCTTCGTCAATCTCTTCTTTTAACTCAACAAAACTCTCTTCACATTGGATGTCCCACACAAATGCTCTACCTCTACAAGTTAACTGAGTTAACGGAAGTTCCAACTTATAAAAACCTTTAATAAATATTATATAATAGCCAGCCAGACCCAAAAAGCTTCTAATCTCTGTTGTAGCCTAATTTTTGCCCCTAAGATTCCTCTATCATATCATATCAACTCAATCATATCAAGATCATACTAGGGTTTGGTTCTTCTCCATATCTCTAGGTTTGCTCATGAGGGATCACCAAGCACTTTGATTTGTTTATTATGATCATATTTTTTTGTGTTGATTAAATTTTAACTAACAAATAAAATGAATGTTTTCTCTAAATGATGATACTATAGGTGAGGGCACAACACCTTTAATCAGGTTGATTCATAGGTTCATGAGTTTATTTCCATGGCTTCTTCAACAAAGCTACATTGGGATTCAAGCTTCATCATTGAGAGTGCTTTAAAGTAACATCATGACAAAGTCTACTATGATCCATCATGCCTTAATTTTCCAAAGGAAGTCAAAATATGCAAGAATTGATTGAAGAAGTTTGACCTAATTGGACAAGTTCTTGATTCCTTGATCACAAGTGCATAACTCTCTCAATTATTAATATTTGGAAGTGGTTTTTGTTTCTATGGGTTCTTATTATCATCTATAACAACTTCTATTCACATGGAAAAAGTGATTGTGCAAGAAATATTCTCAAAATTGAAAGGGGTTTCCAAGTTATTTTGGTGCTCTAGGAGCTAAGGTTTTGAAATTCTAGGGCCTATATCTTGTTTATCTTTTGGATTTTTGAGTGATTCTAAATATATGATTATATTTAAAGGGTTATCAACCAATCACTTCAAAAGTTTCAAACAAATTTTTTGTGGAAGATTCATAATGATGGAGAAAGATTACAAGTCCTCTAGATAGGCCATCAAATTCCCTTATGTGACTTCAAAAAGTCATAACTTGGTCAATTTTTATCTCATTGATCCCACTTTTTTCCCATATTGATATTAAGGATGTGAACTTAAACTTTTCTTTTATGTGAAAAACTTGAAAATGGTTAGAAGATGCCTCAAAAACTCAAAAGATTATAGGTCACCTCATGAATTTTCACCAATTTCAAAAGATCATAACTTGTTCAATATTTAGAATTTTTGAGTGAAACAAGTTTAAAAATACTCTTTATGGATTCCACTTTAAGCTAGCATCAATGATCAAATCTTAATTTTTAAGGAAGACCTTTTTTGGATTCAAAACATTATAGGACATTTTTTGAGAAAAACTTAGAATTTTTCTAAGTACAAAAAGTCAGCGCATTTTTCATGATTTTGACCAAACACAACTCCTAGCTCAAGCATCCAAATGATCTCTATCTTTGCACATTGTAAACATTGTGACCTTATCTTTCAAATGCTTCAAGAATTATGCCCTAAGACCTCTTGAGTTGTGAACACCATGGATTCAAAGTTGGTACCTTGGAACTGAAGTTTCACTTGTTGTCAGATTTAATTTCCATAATGTGACTTCTAATCACCAAATTACCATGCGATTTTAACTTAAACATGATCAGGGAAGAAATTTGGATTATTAAGAGTGACAAAACGCATCAATTAGATGAGTTTTGATGCACATATGAACACACTTTTGTCGTGATCACAAGTGTGCATGAATTCAATTGAAATTGCACCATTCGCCCCTCCTCTTGATATCATTCACTTCTCCTATGAATACAAACTCTATTCCACTCATTTTTACAAGCTTGAACAACCAAAATCACCATGTCAAACTCCCTCCATAAATCACTTTTCTGATTTTTTGAATTCATCTTTTCTCCACTTTTCAATCCAATTTCTTCGTTGATTCTTTATCCTTGAACTTCACTAAATCTAACAGAAGAAGAACCAAGCCCCGAGGTGCCATAATTTGTGCTAGCCAAGTCCAATTGTAGAACAAATTCATCTGACTTTGTTCAGGTAGTTTAAGGCACCAAATATTCTAACTCAAATTATTAGAATGGTCGATGATGTTCACTGATGCTTGCTATAAACTCAATTTTGGTGAATCAATGCATTTGATGCTTCTGTTTCTGATTTCAAAATTTTCAAAACATCTCTTGTTTTTTCCAAATTGAGTAAGTTGTATTTTATATAAATTTGGCACGAGGATATGGTTGTGATCGTCTTGAAGAGACGCGTCTGATAATACCACTATGAGCGTCTAAATTTACAGATTTAAGAATCATGGTTTTGCCCTATTTGTAGGAGGCTGGAGGTTGAAGACGACCTACGTGTCGTTGTTCAACTAATGATGCTCAGCCAATTGTTTTATTTTGATTGGTTGGACTTTTTTGTGTTACATATGCGCGCATTAACTTGGGTTCATAATACTCCCTCACCTGAGATCCATTAGATGTGCCAGCGTGTATAAGTGAGTGAGATCCAACGCGTGTGGATTTTTCGGATTTATTTTATTTTACAAAATTATTTTTAAAATTCCTTTATCTTTAAAAATTCACAACTCTTTTATTTTTTATCCAAAAATTATGAAAAAAAAATACAAAAATACTTTGAATTATTTCTGACTCTATGAATATTTTTTCTAATTTTTATTTTGATGTTTGATATTTTTCATAATTTTTGTTTTGTTTGCCTTATTTAAATTATTTTAAAAATACTTTCTAGTCTTTTTAAATTCTGAAAAAATTATGGAAGGATTCAGTGACCTCTTGACAAATATTGGTGACCTTATTTTATTTTTATTTCTGATTTTACTATTTTTCACAAATTTTCTCCAAATTTTAAAAATAGTTTCTGACTTTAAAAAATTCTGAAATTTTTTGTCAACTATTATTGAATTATGCTTGACCTCAGAATTTTTTTAAGGATTTTTATTTGGTATTTTAATATACTTTGTGTATTTTACCATTTATTTTCCTTTTTATTAACCATTTAAATATTGTTTTACTAAATATTATTTTATTATTTTTTATTTGGTCCTGACTTGGATTTCATTTGGGGACAAATTCCTTAACCTCATTGGATCTTGGGTGTTGATAGGTTGAGAAACCAAATCCTCCAAAATGGATGAATGATGTTGATGATATTTGAAACCCTAATTTCATATAATACATCCCCTCCCTATTCATCTTATCCCTTTCTTACTTGTACTACATGTTGTTAGAGAATGATCTACATATCATTTCTCTAAACATATGGTACATAATTTGCTATTGACCGGCCTCAAAATAGGTGCGACTTCTACATAAGTCCATTTACGATTGCTTAACATAACACTAAAATTTGTCCCGATTCGAAAAATGATCATTCGTGGCCCAAACCTATGTTTGCAAGTCCAAGTATGTTTATTTGAAACCTTTGATCCAATAACCTTGAGGTTCATTGTTAGGAGGCTTTGGTCTTATCAATCCTCTAATGAACCTTCATAAACTTTGGTCTAAGTGAATCATTTAAACAACTTTGGTCATTTGTTGTTGCCTCGAGAATTTTAAATGAATGATATACTTGACAAAAAACAAATGAAACTTGTTGTTGAAAGGCTTTGATTTTATCAATCTTCTAATGATTTTTAAAATGTAAGATTCAAGATGGTCATTCAACTAACCTCTAATTTCTAACCCATTAACAATTGACTTTTATTTTTATGCTTTTACTTTAAGCCTTTACTTTAAGCACCATTTATTTTAGCATTTACATTTCATGCTATGTTCATCTTTGCTCTCTTGAACATTTATCTTTATGTCATTCTTATTTTGCTCACTTGAGCTTTCATTTTCATTTTGAAGATACCTAATAACCAACTTGAACAATAAAAAACGTTAAGGTTGCTTGGACTATTTGGTTACTATCCTTGGCATTTTGTAGCTATGGACTTCTTGGACTTAGGAGTAGAGACTTTGATACCCTTGGAACCTTGTGACTTCTGTTGTTATTTTTTCTGGAGTTCTTGGGGTTTACTCCAAGATATTGGGTTGTTTTTTTCTTTGTGTGCATGTTATTCTGATTATATGCTTTGTCTGCGATTGTGAATTTATCTGTATACAGTCGTTACTCTGCCCAATTTTTGTGAAGACTTAATGCATTAGAAGTTTGGTATTCTTAAGAGGTTTATCATCTTTGCTTGTTTGGTTTCAATGCAAAGGATGGAAATTCTACATTGACTCATTGTGTCAAGTGTTGGCTTCTTGTTGGTTAGACGATTCTTTTTCCTAGCTTTTACCTTATGCTTTAGGATAGTACCTTCATCTCCTCCCATCTTCTTTAATTTCAAAAATCTTCTCCCTCCTTTTCAAAAATATTATTGTTTTATAAACTTGAACTGCTTTCATAATAAACTTAGACTTAGGTCCATGCATTTTCAAAATTAGTTTTCTTAATCAAACTTTAAACAACTTAATAATACTTTGACATTTTTGTGAGAAGACTAAAAGTCAATCAATCTTATTCAAACCATTTTTCCATTTGGATTTTTACTTAAACTTTTCTCAAAAGATTAAACTCTTGTCAATCCTTGTAGTGATGCGAGCTACTATACTTCTATGCTATATAGTGAAGTGAGATATTTTCCACTTGGGTGTTGAGCAAGGCTTTGTTGATTTTAAAATCCAAGCTAAATCCTCCACTTTGAGATGACGCAAATTATCCTCTCTCATAATCGTGGGTAGTAAGTATGTTCTTCCACCCGGAGATGATGATGATGTCTCATCTCTTAAAATTAACCAACACACTTGTGTTTTAAATTTTAAAGGTGAACTACGAGTACCCTGATCCCTTATTGCACGGAAGGTGGTATGTAGGCACTAAAGGTTCGCAACTACGGCCGTTTCAAAAATTGCAAAAAACACTTCTTTTCCCATCTCCACCATCTATCTTTTATACAACACTTATAGCCAAAATACACAAATTTTCAAAGAGGTTCATGCGGAGTATCGTAGATGTTTAGGGTGCTAAGACATTCTCTTTGCATAACCAACCCCCGTACCTAGATTCTCTCCCCCTCTCTTTTTTGGGTTATTCTCTCTTTTCCCATTCCTCTGGAAACAATAAAGCATGGTGGAGATTTTTATTTGATCTGTGTGAGTCAAGTCAATCCAATGGCCTAGTCTCAACATTTCTACCGCTACAGCAAAATGGCGACTTCACTAGGAACAAATCGACCAAATGTTGGTCCATCTCTAAGTGGATTAAGCCTATCTTTGTTTATTTGTGTATGTGCTATTATTTTTTGTATATTATATATTGTATATATGTTTGTCTAGATTTTCTTAGTTTTCAGGATGCTTGGTGATTTCTCATAAGTCCTCTACCCGGACTTGGGAAAACTTAAGATAGGACGGGAGGTATAGTCATGTTAACTTTGAGGGAGTAATCCCAGAAAAGGAGACATGAGATCCTCCACTCAGTGGAGGCCCCTTTGACTGTAGTATCATTTACCGAGTAATCCGGAAGACGTTCTACTTTTGACCTGGGAGCCTGCTAAAACTGAGGACCATAGAACCCTTAGCCAATCTTGTCCTTTTAGGAGTAGTGCGAAAATTATGACAGAGTAATCTGGAAGTGGTTGTCACACGATACTACATTCATACGAGTTTTTCCTGATAATATTACTAATTACCGAGTCAACCGGGACAATGGTAGTATCTGAAGGAAGGATGTAGACTCTTAGAATCTCTTAGAACCTTGTTTGGCAGGTGATAAACTATAAGTCCATACCTTGTGGGTAGTACCTTTGACCTCATGATCGTGACATCGAACCTATGAACCCCCCATGTTTGTGATCTTGTGTGTGATTGTTGCATCATGCATTCATGCACCCATGAGCATCCTTTAAAACATCTGTTTCAAGGGACTTAAAGTTGACTCTTTGCAAACATCTCAGGTACTGTTTGGCCATGGATTATGGAAAAAGAAAGACTCGGATGTACAATTTCAAGAATCCTAAGATAGATGATTTGACGAGTCTGATTCCCGAGATCAAGAGTTCTACAAATTTTCAGAAGAAATATGGATCCATCGTGTCTCTTATGAAGCTTAGGATGAAGGAGGCTATTATTTCGAATTTGGTCCAATTCTATGATCCGATGTATCGATGTTTTACCTTCTCTAATTATTAGCTGATGCCTACATTGGAGGAGTATACTTACCTAATGGGTTTACCTGTTACTGATCGTGTTCCTTTTACCAGTTTGGAGGGAGAGCCCAAGTCTCATGAGATTTCTGCGAGGATTCATTTAGGGAAGTCTGAGATTGAGGTCAACATGACTACCAAAGGAGGAATCAGAGGATTACCCGCTCAATTTTTATTAGAGAAAGCTCGCTACTTTGCTAGAATGAAAAGTACAGTTACTTTTGAGACTATGTTTGCTCTACTTTCCTATGGGTTGTTCTTATTTCCTAACGTCGACAAATTTGTGGATATCAATGCCATCAGGATCTTTTTGATTGGGAATCAAGTTCCTACATTAGGAGATTCTTATTATTACATTCATCTTCTATATTCTTATCATGGAGGGATGATCATTTGTTGCACGCCTTTGTTATATCAGTGGTTTGTTTCTCACTTACCTCAGTATGATTCTTTCTGGGATATCAAGAAGGAACCTCGTTGGACTCGAAAGATTATGGCTCTCACTCATTCCAAAATTGTTTGGTATCATCAGGCTTACTATAACATGGATATTTTTGATATTTGTGGAAGCTTCCCCAATGTACATCTTCTCGGTACAAAGGGAGGAATTAACTATAATCCCATTCTTGCACGATGTCAGCTTGGATATCCGATGAGAGACAAGCCAAATAGTATTCATCTGAGTGGTTTCTTTCTCAAAGAGGGAGAGGATCATAAGGAAGCTAAGGAGGAATAGGAAATTTTAAAGGATTGGCGCCATATTCACAGGAAGAGTAGAAGAGACTTAGGACCAAGAGAAGTTGTCTCTTTGGAGCCTTATCTCTGGTGGGTACAAGCAAGGGTAATTCAACTGAAGATGCCATATTCTCGTGAAGAACCTATGCCTGATATGTTTGTGAAGACGACTCCTCCCATTTTAGATGATGTGGAAGAGCTTCAGATTTCCGTATTTAGGATGCAGGAGGAGAAGGAGGCCTGGAAGAACAAGTGTCTGACTTTAGAAATGTCCTACCGAGCAGACTTGAAAGAGAAGGATGACTTGATTGAGATTCTTGAGAGTCGTGTTGTAGAGATGATTGAGAGGCGAGAGGATTTATTTTCCTCTAGAGTTCAATCAGGACTTAATTACTCACTTCCTAACTCTGGTGATTGGAAAGGGGTCACCGGTAGGTATGCAGAAGAGAACAAGCAGTTGAAGGCTTAAATTGCAAGACTCACGGGAAAGCGCCAGTGTGTGGAGAGATCTTCATCAGCTTTGCCTTATTAGGATTTTAGATTCTATCTTCTCTTGTAATTAGGATTGTTGAAACTTGTACTAAAATTTGTAATCCATTTTGAAATTATTATAATGAAATTTTTAGTATTTCAAAATGTGTTAGTACTTTAATATTTGCAAATTGTCTATAATTCTTTGAGTCCCTTGAAATTATTAATAACGATAAATAAATCTTGTGCATTGCATATCATGCATCATCTTGCACATATTTCTTGCATTTTTGTTGATACCCAGGTGTCTTACTGTGTTTCTCTAACTTCGTTTAGAAGCAAGCTGTCTCACCGGTATAATACTCGGGCTAATTCCAGGAAGAAAATGGAGAATATTGAACAAGAGAATCACGAGTTGTGCGAAGAGGTTACTGCTTTGAAGGCCGATATGGATAATCTGACTGCTTTAATGGAATCATTGGTGGCTGCTCAAAATCAGACACCACTTGTTCCTCCTTCTGCTTAACCACAACAAACAACGGTTGCTTCCGAAGGTCCATAAGTTCCTATTTCTGCTACTCTAGTTACTACTGCTCAGAACCGTATGCCTCAGGGTTACCCATTGGGAATGCCAGGAAATTTCATGCTAGAAGGTTACAATCTTGATACTCAAGATGCCCCAGTTTCTCAAGTTGCTGCTACTCCTGCACCTCTTGTGGTGCATGTTACTCCTATGGATAGAAATGAGATCCAATATACTGCACCTCCTATGGTGAATGCTATGTCGTTTATTAATAATTAATTTTATCGTCATGTTCCTCCACCGAGTGAAATTGTGGGTTTCTATGACCAATTGGTTGACTTTCAAAATCAATTCAATGAGATGCAGAAGGAAATGAAGGCCCTCCGAGGAAAAGAATTATTTGGACAGAATGTCAGTGAACTCTTCCTAGTCCCCAACGTAAAGGTTCCAACAAAGTTTAAAGTGCCGGAATTGGAGAGGTACAAGGGCAACTCTTGTCCTCGTGACCACCTGGTGATGTATATCAGAAAATGTCCACCCATACTAATGATCAGCGTTTCCTTATTCATTTCATTAAGGATATTTTAACTGGTGCCGCTTTGAAGTGGTATATGAGTTTGGATAGTAGAAATATCTGCACCTTCAATGATCTAGGGGAAGCCTTCATAAAGTTGTATAAGTAAAATATGTTCATGGCGCCAGACCGTGACCAATTGAGGGAAATGGCTCAGACAAGGAGTCGTTCAAAGAATATGTGCAGCGTTGGCGCGAGATAGCTGCCTAGGTTGTACCACCTATGGGAGAGAAGAGATGACCAAGGTCTTCCTTAAAACCCTTGGATCATTTTATTATGAAAGGATGGTTTCCAGTGCATAGAGTGATTTCACTGAAATGGTAAGAATGGGTGTTCATTTAGAAGAAGCTGTCAGGGAAGGACGCTTGACAAAAGACGAAGGAGCAAAGAAGTCATCTTACATATTTTCTTGAAAGAAAGAAAGTGAAACAAATGCTGTTATTAGGGAAAGGAAGATTAAACCACCTAGAAGATGTCATCGATACCAACAACAGGTTGCTTCCGTGACTTCAGTTGTCAATGTAGCTCCAACCACTGTTTCCTATCAGAGACCACCTCCTCAGGGAAATAAAGGGAAATGTCATAAGAGACAAGCTTTTGACTCCATTCCAATGAGCTATGCAGAGTTATTCTCGACTTTGATTCAAAAGAAGTTGGTCCAAACCAGGCCTCCCCTGCTATACCTTCACCTTTACCCTGTTATTATAAGGAAGATCCGACATATGCTTTTCATAAAGGAGCCCCACGTCACAACATCGAGAAGTCTTATCCTTTGAAATATGAAGTACAAAATATGGTGAGATTTGGCCTCATATCCTTTAAAGATGTTGAGCCTGACGTGAAAGATAATCCTTTGCCTAAACTTGGAGGTGCAAATGCTGTAAATATGGTTGCTGGTTGTCTTGGGGAATTTCAAATTTTTGATATCAACATAGTTAGAGGGGATCTGGTGAAGATGCATGTTGATCTCTGTGAGTTCAGCTACTATACGCATGACCATGCAGGTTGTAGTATTTGCAGTACAAATATACAAGGATGTGATAAGATAAAAGCTGATCTTCAAGAAATAATGGACGAAGGCCTCATTCATATAATCAGGACAAGGGGAGAGTACGAAGAAGATGTGAATATGGTCTATGGGTGTCCGGGTGAATTCCATATTTTTGACGTGAATCATATGAATGATGATTTGGTGCAGCTGCATGCTACATTTTGTCACATGGATGGCCAAGAAGAACACCATTATGGGTCTTGCCAGATCTGTTGCAGAGATTCACGTGGTTGTTCCATTGTGAGAAGGGGCGTTCAATTGTTGTCATATAATGGTACTATCTAAGTCTTAGGAAATAGAGATGATTAAAATGGAATTAATGTGATTTAAGATTTCTCGGTCTAGACCATGTCAAACAATAAATATGTTTCTGTAGATGAGTTCTTTTCTTCTAATGAAGATATTTTCTCCAACAATGATTTTGTGATGCCTAAATATTCTGAAGAAGGGGTGAATGTTATTGTGTCGTGTTTTGGTGTTCCCACCCCTATAGAGATTGAGTACCATAGTAAGTCAGCCGTTGCTCCAGTGGTTATTTTCTTTCCAAGTCATGTTCCATATAAATCGGACAAAGCTGTGCCATATAAATACTGTGACAATCCTGGAGGATGGTGTGGAAATTCCTTTCAAACCTATGCCTGATGTCAAGAATATTACTGAAGTCAGTCGAGTAACCCGCAGTGGCCGTGTTTTCACACCTGACAGTCGAGGGATTATTAATTCTGATAAAAGGGTTGCTAAAAGTATTGAATCTAAGAAAACCGTGGGAGAATCTAGCGGCACTGCTTTGGAAAAAGATGTGGACGACTTGTTGAAGATTATCAAGATGAGTGACTACAATATTGTAGATAATTTGTTGCAAACTCCATCTAAGATATACATTCTAGCATTGCTAATAAACTCTTATGCCCATATTGAATCTTTGATGAAAGTATTGTATCAAGATTTTATGGAAAGCGATATGTCTCTGGACCAATTCAACATTGTTGTGGGGAATATTACATCTTGTAATAGCCTGCATTTATGTGATGACAAATTTCCTGATGAGGGAAGGAATCATAACCTGTCTCTCCCTATCTCCATGAATTATAAGAATGACTCTTTGTCTAATGTGATGATTAACAATGGGTCTTCTTTGAATGTCATACCAAGGAGCACACTCATGAAGCTTAAGTACCAGGGAACTCCCATGTGCCTGAGTGGCATTATTATAAAAGCTTTTGATGGTTCGAGGAAGTTTGTCATTGGAGAAGTAGATTTGCTTATTCACATAGGTCCGCATTTATTTCAAATTACTTTCTAGGTTATGAATATTGTTCCCTCCTACAACTGTTTATTGGGACGACCATGGATCCACGAGGCAGGAGATGTTACTTCAAATTTGCACCAGAAGATGAAGTTTGTTCATGAAGGAAAGGTGGTCATCGTGAATGGAGAGCATACTTTGTTAATATCTCATTTGTCCTCTTTCAGTGTTGTGGAAGCTGATGAAGCTTCTGTTGGAACTCAATTCCAAGCTTTATCTATTGATAATGTAAGGAAAAATGAGAATTCTATAGCTTCGTTTAAGGATGCTCAACAGATAGTGCATAATGGCCCTAGCAAGGTGTGGGGAAGATTGTTGATCCACCTGTGAATAAGAATAGAGCTAGTTTAGGTTTCTCCGTGAAGAATAATAAAGGTGAAAATGTGAAGCTGAAGTCTGCTTTGGGAAAATATCAAGACATCTTTCACAGTGGAGGTTATCTTTATCCAACTACTCCTAAGATCAATGTTATTCTGGAAGGTGAATGAGAGCAAGCGATGCCTAACTCCGTGACGCATGGAGTCAGAGTCCAAAATTGGATCACTATTGATGTTCCTTCTTGCATTCATATTTCAAAGTAATTTGTTTTTTTTTATTAATCTTTTCAAATATCTTTCACTCTGACCAAGGTGAAAGTATTGATATTGTATGGGCATATCTGTTGTTTTGATGTTTAAAATCATTAATAAAAGTTGTTTTTAATTCCCAAATTGTGTCTTTTTCTCTGATTTTTCTTGGAAAATGGTAACCATAAAATTCCTTTCAAAATAAATAATAACTATAAATAAATCTGCATAATCACTTGCCATATGTGTCAGTTTCTAAAATCAATCATAAATCATATGTGCAGATTAATTAAAAAACATGTTAAGTACAATGACCCTGCACCCTCTCCCAACTTTGAATATTCTGTGTATGTGGCCGAAGAAGAAGAATATGGTGAAATCTCAGAAGAGGTTTCACGGTTTCTTGAGCGTGAGGAAAGTACCATTCAGCCATATAAAGAGCCATTGGAGATGATCAATTTGGGTTCAGAGGAAGATCTAAAAGAAATCAAGATTGGAGCATCGCTTCATCCTGATGTGAAGAGCAGGTTGATTGAATTGTTGAAACAATATGTGGATACATTTTCTTGGTCTTACCAAGACATGCCAAGGTTGGATACGAATATTGTGGAACATCATTTGCCGCTAAAGCCATAATGTCCGCCAATCAGGCAAAATCTGCAAAGAACTCACCCTGATATGGCTGTAAAAATTAAAGAAGAAGTTTTAAAGAAGATTAATGCTGGTTTTCTTGTGACATCAGTGAACGCTCAGTGGATTAGCAATATTTTCCCAGTACCAAAGAAAGACGTAAAAGTTTGCATGTGCATATATTATAGAGATCTAAACAAAGCTAGTCCAAAAGATGGCTTTTCGTTACCACATATTGATATGTTGGTTGATAGTACAGCAAAATTCAAAGTATTCTCGTTCGTGGATGGATTTTCCGGATACAATCAAATCAGAATGGCTCTAAGGACATGGAAAAAACAACATTTATCACACCCTAGGGAACATTTTGTTATAGCGCGATGCCCTTTGGGTTGAAGAATGCTGGTGTAACGTACCAGAGAGCTATGACAACCCTATTCAATGATCTGATGCATAAGGAAATCGAAGTATATTTTGATGATATGATTGCCAAATCCCAGACTAAATGAGGGAATATATAAGATTTGTTGAAATTGTTTCAGTGTTTGAGGAAGTATTGTCTCCGCTTGAATCCAAATAAATGCACCTTTGGTGTTCAATCAGGAAAATTGTTAGGTTTCGTTGTCAGCCAAAAAGGAATTGAAGTTGATCCTGACAAGGTTAAGGAAATTCAAGAAAATGCCTGCACCAAGAACTGAAAATGAAATTAGAGGCTTCCTTGGCGTTTGAATTACATTTCGAGATTTATTTCCCATATGACTGCAACGTATGAACTGATCTTCAAGTTGTTAAAGAAAGATCAAGGTTGTGTGTGGACAGATGATTGCCAAAGGGAATTTGAAAGCATTAAAGAGTATCTTCTTGAACCTCCTATCTTGATATCTCCTTTTGAAGGAAGGCCATTGATTATATATTTGACTGTGTTAGATAATTCTATGAGCTGCATTTTGGGACAACAAGATGAAACAGGAAGAAAAGAATATGCCATTTATTATCTCAGCAAGAAGTTTACTTGCTGTGAGTCGCGGTATTCTATGCTGGAAAAAACAAGTTGTGCTTTGTCCTGGGCGGCAAGACAATTGCGGCAATATATGTTGAATCATACTACTTGGTTAATTTCCAAAATGGATTCGATTAAGTATATTTTTGAAAAGCCTGCTCTTACCAGAAGAATTTCCCGTTGACAAATGCTGTTATCTAAATATGATATTGAGTATCGTACTCAGAAGGCTATAAAAAGCAGTGTGTTGGAAGATTATGTTGCTCACCAACCAGTTGATAATTATCAGTCTGTTAAATATGATTTCCCTGATGAGGATGTGATGTATTTGAAAGTAAAAGATTGTGATGAACCTTTTCCTGGGGAAGGTCTTGATCCTGAATCCCTGTGGGGTATGGTGTTTGATGGAGCTGTGAATGCTTATGGGAAAGGAATTGGTTCCATAATCATTACTCCTCATGGGTCACATATCCCTTTTACTGCAAGATTGTCATTCAATTGTACCAATAATATGACAAAGTATGAAGCTTGTATCATGGGTCTCGAAGAGGCTATAGATCTCTGAATCAAAATTCTAAATGTATATGGCGATTCAGCTTTGGTAATAACTCAGATTAAAGGAGAATGGGATACTCGTCATATTGGTTTGATTCCCTACAAAGACTATGCTAGAAGATTATTACCCTTCTTTAATAATGTTGAATTTCACCATATTCCTAGATATGAGAATCAAATGGAAGATGCTTTAGCCACTTTGGCTTCTACTTATCAAGTTAATACTTGGAACGATGTGCCTCGTATCTGTAGCGGTAAAAATGTTGAGACTAATCCATTGGATTGACTTAACTCACACAAATCAAATAAAAATCAGAACCGTGCTTTATTGTTTCCGAAGGAAAGGGAAAAGAGCGAATAACCCAAAAAGAGGGGGAGAGAATCTAAGTTCGGGGGTTGGTTATTCAAAGGGAAGGTATTAGCACCCTAAACATCTAAGGTACTCCGCAGGAACCTCTTTGAAAATTTGTGTATTTTTTAATAATTTTTGCACCCGCTGCGGTTGTGAATCTTTAGTGCTTACGTACCACCTTCCGTGTAATAGGGGATCAGGGTACTCGTAGTTCACCTTTAAAATTTTAAAACACAAGCGTGTTGGTTAATTTTAAGAGACGAGACATCATCGTCTTATCCGAGTGGAAGAACATACTTACTACTCAAGATTATGAGAAAGGAGAATTTATGTCATCTCAAAGTGGATCATATGGCTTGGATTTTAAAATCAACAAAGCCTCGCTCAACACCCAAGTGGAAAATATCTCACTTCGCTACATATCATATAAGTATAGTAGCTCGCATCACTACAAGAATTGACAAGAGTCTAATATTTTGAGAAAATTTTTTAAAGTAAAAAGCCAAAGTGGAAAAATAGTTTGAATGATATTCATTGAATTTTAGTCTTCTCATAAAAATGTCGAAGTATTATTAAATTGTTTAAAATATGATTTAATAAAATATTTTGAAAATGCATGGACCTAAGTCCAAGTTTATTGTGAAAGCGGTTCGAGTTTAGAAAACAAGAATAGTTTTGAAAAGAAGGGATAATATTTTTTAAATTAAAGAAGATAGGAGGAGATAAAGGGACTATCCTAAAGCATAAGGTAAAAGCTAGGGAATAGAACCGTCTAACCAACAAGGTGCCAACACTTGACATAATGAGTCAATTTAGAATTCCCATCCTTTGGATTGAAACCAAACAAACAAGGATACTAAACCTCTTAAGAAAACCAAGATTCAAATTCCATAAGTCTTCACAAAAATTGGGCAGAGTAACGGCGGTATACAGATGAATTCCCAATCACAAACAAAGCATATAATCAGAATAACCTGCACACAAAGAAAATAAACAACCCAATGTCTCGGGGTAAATTCGAAGAACTGCAGACAAGATTACAATTAAATTCATAAGGTCCCTAGGTAAGTTAAGGCTTCTAATCCTAAGTCCAAGAAATCCACAACTCCAAAATGCCAAGGATAGTAACCAAATAGTCCAAGTAACATTAAAGCTTTTACAATTCAAGTTGATTATTAGGTATCTTCAACAAGAAAATGAAAAGCTCAAGTGAGCAAAAATTAAATATAGATGCTAAAATAAATGGTGTATAAAAGTAAAGACATAAAGTAAAAACCTAAAGACAAAATTCAACTGTTAATGAGTTAGAAATTAGAAGTTAGTTGAATGAACATCTTGAAACTTGCATTTGAAACACATTAGAAGATTGATAAAATCAAAGCCTCTCAACAACAAGCTTCATTTGCTTTCTGTAAAGTATATCATTCATTTCAAATTCTCATGGCAACAATAAATGATCAACGATGTTTAAGTGATTCACTTTGACCAAAGCTTATGAAGATCCATTAGAGGATTGATAAGATCAAAGCCTCCTAACAATGAATCTCAAGGTTGTTAGATCAAAGGTTTCAAATTAACATACTTGGGATTGCAAACATGGGTTTGGGCCACAAATGATCATTTCTCGAATCGGGAAAAAAATTAGTGCTATGTTAAGCAATCGTAAGTGGACTTATATAGAAGTCACACCTATTTCGAGGTCGGTCAATAGAAATCTTTGTACCACATGTTTAGAGAAATGATATATAGATAATTCTCCAACAACATATAGTACAAGTGAGAAATGGATAAGATGAAAGGGGAGGGGATGTGTTAGATGAAATTTTAGTTTTAAATATCGTCAACATCATTCATCCATCTCGATGGATTTGGTTTTTTAACCTATCAACACCCAAGATCCAACGATGTTGAAGAATTTGTCCCAAAATGATCCTAAAGTCAGTATCAAATTCCATGCTAAGAATTAAACAAGAATTATGTACAAAAGTTCTCAATTACAAACCTTGATCAAAAGTAAAACCCTAAATACAACCCTAAGTCAAAAATTAGATTAAAAAGGAAAATGGATTGTAAAAATCATGATAATTAAACCCTAACTTCCTAAATATCTATAAAAGTTAGAAATGGGGTTTATGGTTCTTGGATTGAGGTGGAGACTTGAATAAAAAATGCAAACATTGAAACTAGCTAGCAAAATGCTTAAACTAGAGGTGTTTTGAAAAACAATTTGTAAAAAAAATATGAAATCACATTTTAAAATTCAAGGAAAATGATCTTTATGACCTTAACTTGTACAAGCACTCTAAACAAATTTATTTCTGATTTTATAAGCATGGGAATTTAGAATTTTCAAGCAATCAATGTGAATAATCAACCAAAACCCTAAAAAAAAGGAGAAATTAAGTTCAAAATTAATCTACTTAATCTAAAATTCAAATAAATTTGGTGTAAGACTCCCTAAATTTCAAGAAAATTATAAGGATTAGTAATTATATTTTTGAACATTTTTAAAATGGATGGAAGATTAAAAATAAAATCAAAATTCTAAAATTTCAAAAAATATTTACAACAAAACACATTTAACCAATGAACTTAATTTTCGTGTCCCTAATTTTTGAAAATTAAAATAAAAAATATAGGAAAATAATAGACTCTCTTAGGATTCATGAAATATTTTTTTAATAATTTTTTGATGGTTAAAACTATTTTTAGTAAAATCAAGAACTTAATAGAGATAAAAGAGGGGAAAAAATTAAAACAAAATTAAAAAATAATATAAATAAGTATGGCGCGCAGAAGTGGGTCCCAGAAATTCAAATGGACCAATCGCGTGCTTTCTTCTTTGTTTGAAATAACCAGAAAAACCCGATAAAACAGTATCTTATAGTGAACTTCAAATCCATGTAGCTTACTCCTTTCTACATGGAAATGGATGAGATCTGAAGCAAAGTTGTAGATATCATGGAGATCTATAACGTGACATCGAGAATTACGTTAAACGAATGCGAATTCACACAGAAAAATAAACCATAAGTTCGCTGATTATCACTTTTCACAAATGTTCAGAACATCAAGCAAGCTCAAATTCACTCAAATTTATACATCAAACATATCGTTTGGATGACTAAGAATGCAATGAACATGAATTTAAAAATTAAAGGCAACTAGAAATGGAGATGCAAGCTTAGATTCAGATCTATGGAGTTTGGATAATTTACCTAGTGGATTAGTTCCACTGACTCTTCAAATTGAGCAATGAGATAATGGAAACTCGGAAAATCACTTGAGAAAGCTTGAAGGAACAGAGATAGCGACGAAGAACAAGAACTTCTTGCAGAAATTCTGGAACCTTGGGAGAATTTGGAAGCAAATTGATGTGGAGAGAGAGAGAGGAATTTATGCTTCTGTCAGGATCAGATGTTGTGAAATGAAGATAGAAATATATCTTTTATAATCGTTGGAGTGAGGTTAAGAGTTAACCGTGGTTAATCAATGTTTGTTGAGCAAACTTGATAAAAAAATGTGATTGCATAAGCCATGTGTTTTGTGTGTAAAGGAGGGTGAGCCTGATGCGTTTTGGAGAGAATAAGAGGGTGGGAATTGAGTGTGATATGCGTGAGGAATAAGCTAGAAGGCTGTTGCTTTTGTTGACATGAATCTCATGCATTTTCATGCAGGCTTGCCATTATCATGATCACATCTTCATCTCATCATATCTCTCTCCATAGTGCATGGAATGAAATAAAATTTAAATCAAAACTGGAGAGGACATAACATATTCCAGTTTTCATGTTCAGATATTTTCAAAACAAGGCTTGAACCAAGGAGATAAGTAGCCATGAATGTATGCACATCATGTGTTTGTTGGAATGTCTAGCCTCACACGCGCGTGTCATGCCTTGTTGTTGGGAAAAATTCAGCTTACTTATCACCTACTTCCCATGATCATATCTTGAAATGTAGAAACTATTTTGAGAAAATTCCTGAAGCAAAGTTGTTCATAACACATAGGCCTTGATCTTTGATGTTGGACATTTTTCAAAATAATCAATATTTCAAGGAGAAAAATGATGGTGAGGGTATGCCCATGAATAGTTTGATGAAATGCTTGGCTTGGTGCACACGTGACTGGGCAAAATGCCATCTCCAGGCTCAAAATCCTAAGCATTGTATCTCTCTCTACACTTGACCATTTAAGATGATTCTTTAACCAAAAATGAAGATAACACTTCAAACTCCAACTTTGATGTTGCCAACTTTTTGAGTTGAGCTCAAATTGACATTCCAAATTAGCCATGAAGAAATTAGATTTTTGTACATATTTGGAAATTTCACTAAGTGTCCAAAAGTTTCTGAGCTCCATAACTTTTTATCCTTTCACTTTATGGACTTGAGGTCTCTAATACAAAGTTGAAGAATTTTGTATCCTCTTTCCAGGCATGTAAAGTCTGTACATTTTCAATAAAAATTGAGAAAGTTATGACCAATAAAAGTTCAGCACTATGAACACTTAGAAAAAAACAAAAATTTCAAATAACTTCATTGACAAGTTATCTCCAATTCACACTTCCTCTTAATTTTATGCCACCATTGACCATGAAATATGAAAATAGGGAAATTGAATTGATAGTTGACCAAAAGTCCACTTGGTCAACAGTTGACTTTGGTTGACTTCTGACAAAATGACCAATTTACCCCTTTTTGTCAATTGATCCTTTGCAAACCAAAATTGATGATCAAACTTCCAACCATAAATACTCATGAACATGTAGAGCAACATGGAATAAAGTATTGTCCAAAAAGTAAGATATTTTCTGATTAAATTCCAAACCCTAGTTTGATCCTCTGTGCTAGGAGATGGTAAGATACATGCAATTGTGCCATTACCTACAAGATGACATTCAAAGAGACATATATACATATTTTGATGTTAGTAAAAAGGATATATGTACAAGATACACAGTTCAAGGTGCTAGATGATCCCTCATGAACAAACCTAAAGATAGGATGAAGTAGAAGAAGTACCCAAACCCTAATGTGTGATTTTGCTGCATTGTGTTGGTATGAGATGATAGAGGAATCTTATGGGCAAAAATTGGGGTACAACAGCTGCCCTTATTTAAGTGTCTTCTATTCGGAGATGCGAAGGTTAAAATCTTCATGTCGACGCGATTGAAGATACTTAAATATAAAACAAGCCATATTTTTACCCTAAGATGCCATGCAATTCTTATGATTATGAATGCAAATGAACAAATTCAATGAGTGACATAAGACACCACTGGGGATTTAGAAAATAAAAACAAGGATCAAAAGAAAAACCCGACCAGGAAAATAAATCACTGGTGAACAAAAGACTCGACTATATTGGGGTAAAGCCCAATAAGGAGATAAGGCATCATCAACTCAATGATTGAGGAGAGAAGGTGAAGGATAAAAATGATCGAAAGATGAATGTGAACTATCCGCTTACTGAGAAGATAGCAAAAAAAGTAACGTCGGCCCACCGGGAAAAGAAGCGGTAAGATAATACCGGTAAATACCAATATTAGGGTAAGTAACAAATGATTAGCATTAATACTTATGACCAGAATCAAATGAATTCTCCAGAGCAAAATGAATCTCGATAATAAAGTATCCCCCATAATGACGAGACTACCATTCATCAGAGTAACAAATCTCAACAACGAACTATCTCCCATAATGACGAGACTACCATTCATCAGAGTAACAAATCTCAACAACAAACTATCTCCCATAATGACGAGACTACCATTCATTGGAGTAATAAATCTCAACAATGAACTATCTCCCATAATGACGAGACTACCATTCATCAGAGTAACAAATCTCAACAACGAACTATCTCCAATAATGACGAGACTACCATTCATCAGAGTAACAAAATCTCAACAATGAACTATCGCCCATAATGACGAGACTACCATTCATCGGAGTAACAAATCTCAACAACGAACTATCTCCCATAATGACGAGACTACCATTCATCGGAGTAATAAATCTCAACAAAAAACTATCTCCCATAATGACGAGACTACCATTCATTCGAGTAATAAATCTCAACAACGAACTATCTCCCATAATGACGAGACTACCATTCATCAGAGTAAAAAATCTCAACAAAGAACTATCTCCAATAATGATGATACTACCATTCATCAGAGTAACAAAATATCAACAACGAACTATCGCCCATAATGACGAGACTACCATTCATCAGAGTAACAAATCTCAACAATGAACTATCTCCCATAATGACGAGACTACCATTCATCGGAGTAACAAAATATCAATAATGAACTATCTCCCATAATAACGAGACTACTATTCATCGGAGTAACAAATCTCAATAATGAACTATCTCCCATAATGACGTTACTACCTTTCACCGGAGTAACAAATCTCAATAACGAACTATCTCCCATAATAACGAGACTACCATTCATCGGAGTAACAAATCTCAACAACGAACTATCTCCCATAATGACGAGACTAACATTCATCGGAGTAACAAAATCTCAACAACGAACTATCTCCTATAATGACGAGACTACCATTCACCGGAGTAACAAAATCTCAACAACGAACTATCTCCCTTAATAAAGAGACTACCATTAATTGGGGTAACAAAATCTCAACAACGAACTATCTCCCATAATGACGAGACTACCATCCATTGGAGTAATAAATCACGAATCTTCTCTGGGAACTAACAGACTTACTGTGGAAGTACAGGTTGCTCAAATAAAGAGACCTCCACTTGATACTATGAGAAGGAAATGCAATAATGTTGCTGGGAAATGTATCTTGGCTTCTTTGGGGATATGCCAACTCAGTCCTGCTGAGGAGATAAAGTCTTCTCGTGCAAAATAAATGCACATTCTCAAACCGGGGCTCAAAACCTGCAGAAAACATAATAATAATATTGTTGGGGACAAACAAATTCAAACCAGGAATAAACGGGAGTGGAACAGTCAACCAAGACAACACCCAATGAGGACTAAGCTCAAATGGGGATCACGTTCCATCCAGATAATCAGCTGAATAGGAAGGCTAAAACAAAATTCTTCCACGAGGGATAACTCTGTGGGGAAATTGAAAGGATGTACACTTTCTGCTTAAGGTTGATAATCTATTAGAGAAAGGGTAACATAACTATGCAAATAGGGTAATATGCCAACAAAAACAATAATGAATGAAAATGAGCAATGAATTTTAATTCAGCTATGCATGATGTATGCATGAATTTATGAATGTTTATCGTGTATATGCTGACAAAACAATGACAACACTGGGAATAACTAGACAAAACCAACTTGGGTAAAGTCAACACTCGGCTAATTCACATCCAGGATGAAAATTTCACAAGGAAGTAAGCACCAACTGAGGAAATAAATTCCTATTTCATGGCTTAACTTCATTAGGGAGAAACACAGTCCAAAAGACAATCAAGTCAAAACAGTAAATCAAAATAGATACAGGGATGTAACATCCCCCTCCAGGCTTCACCGGGGAAAACTCACACAGACTTCAATGGGGATAATAACATCTCAATATCTAGATTTCCACTGGAGATAATAATACTGACTTCATTAGGGAAGCTGAATACCACATCATCAAGATATCAACTTGGGATCTCATATTGTTTTCATTGGGGAGGACAATACAACATTGTCGAGAGGAGCCCAATATACATTCTTTGATACCAAGAGTGATGATTATACAAAATTCTCTGGGGAGAAATTATGAAATCACACAGGGATAACAACTTCCTGAGAGAAATATAACTCAACTTTACTTAGGGATCTAAGAAGTTAAACAACACAGCAAGAAATCAAAATTATGTGGATTTTAAATCAAATCCAGCACATGACGGGAGAAAACCTAAAAAGTTGACAATTGTTTCCACACTTCTTAGAAAAGTGTATCCCTCGTCTAGTTGTCTAGGAAACAAACAACAACAAGAATGCCATCTCTGTAGAGGGAAATGTTTTGCAAATGATTCTATCTTAGCACACAAAGGGGGAAGGGACTTTCGTCATATGAGCGAAGACCTTACTGGGGGAATCTGGGATAGAGACTTCAGACCATGCAAATCCGAAATCAAAATGAACTAAGACTTAACTGGGGAAAATGGGATCGCAGACCCAACACAACGCCATTCATCAATTGGTATCATCTCCAACTATCTGAGAAACAAAAGAAGATCATTTTCATTCCAACAAAAAAAAAAAGGCCTGTGAGAACCTTCCTGGGGAGTACATACTTCCAATATTTCAGAGTTCGTCCATTCTTGGGATTACCACTTTTGTTTTTCTTGAGTCATAAAATCTAAAGTAAAAAGTAATTTATACATTCTTAAAAAAAACAATTTTGTTATTTAATATGTTTGTTTTGAAAATTACTATCAATAATAAATGGAGTCTTTGTAAGCAGAATAAAATAAGAATTGCAAAGAATTGGATAAAAGCTCGAGCTTTATTGATAGAATGGTAGTCTGCAAATGGCGAGACTCCATAGATGATTACAAAGTTTGGAAAATGGTAATATATATTGGAAAAGATACATTGAAATACAATAACCACTATTCTCCCTAACAACTTTGAATTCCTGAGCAGCGATTTCTGTTGAAGTATGGTGATAGTCCAAGAAGATTGTTGCTTCAATGATCAAGCCTCTTCTGATGCAGTTACTTTCCAAGAAATCCCTAACTTTTTCCTATGTTTCTCTTGCGGGTTTTAAACCTAGCGGGAGAATTTATTCTGTTTATGTCTCTAATTTTTGCCTAGACCGCCCTTTCGGGTTTTCAGCCTACCGAGATGCTCCTTTTTGTCTAAGCCTCCCTTTTGAGGTTTTGAGCTTAGCGAGCTGTTCTTTTATTTCTTTAGGCGAAGTATTTCTTGACTGCATCAGCATTCATAGGACGTGGGAACTTCTCACCATCCATAGTTTCAAGAATCAATGCACCACTAGAGAAGGATTTCTTGACAACATATGGGCCTTTAAAATTGGGAGTCCACTTGCCCCTAGAATCAACGTTAAAAGACATGATCTTCCTGAGCACGAGGTCGCCTTCTTTGAATTCACGAGGTTTGACCTTCTTATCAAAAGCTTTCTTTATTCTCTTCTGGTATAACTGATCATAACACAAAGCCATCAATCTCTTTTCTTCAATCAAATTCAACTGGTCAAACCTGTTCTGGACCCATTCAACCTCTGACATCTAGGTTTCCATTATCACACGTAAAGAGAGAATCTCAACCTCAACGAGGGGCACTACTTCCATGCCATACACAAGAGAGTACAGGGTTGCCACTGTTGAAGTACGGAAAAATGTTTGATACTCATGCAAAGTAAAAGGGAGCATCTCATACCAATCTTTATAAGTAACAACCATTTTCTAGATGATCTTCTTGATGTTTTTATTAGCAGCTTCAACAGCCCCATTCATCTTTGACCTGTAAGGAGATAAATTGTGACGGACAATCTTAAATTCTTTGCAAAGTTCTGTCATCATCTTATTATTCAAATTCGAGCCATTGTTGGTGATAATCCTGCTTAGGACACCGTACCGACATATAAGATTCTTCTTGATAAAATGCACCACCACCTTCTTAGTGAAATTAGCATTTGAAGCCGCTTCCACCCATTTGGTGAAGTAGTAAATTACTACCAAGATAAAACGATGTCCATTCGACGCCTTTGGTTCAATCATTCCAATCATGTCAATAGCCCATATAGAGAAAGGCTATGGTGAAGAAATAACATTGAGAAGCGTCAGAGGCACATGAATTTTGTCAGCATAAATATGGCATTTATGGAACTTCTTTGCAAATTTATAACAGTAAGGTTCCATTGTCAGCCAATAATAACCTGCCCTAAGCATCTTCTTTACCATCGAATATCCATTGACATGGGTACCAAAGGAACCTTTATGGATTTCATGCATCAACATGTCTGCTTCGTGTCTATCCACGCATCTGAGCAAGATCATGTCATAATTTCTTTTGTATAACATATCTTCATTGAGGAAAAAGATGCCTGCCAACCTTCTCAATGTTTTTCTATCTTTGTTTGACGCAGTAGCTGGGTATTCCTGAGTCTGGATAAAATGCTTGATATCATAATACCAAGGTTTTTTATCTGATGTTTCCTCTACTGCAAATACATGAGCGGGTCTATCCAAACGTCGCACGGTGATATGAGGCACATCGTTCTAAGTATTTACTTGATACATAAAAGCCAAAGTTTCCAAAGCATCCACCATCTGATTCTCATCTCTGGTAATATGATGGAATTCAACTTTATTAAAGAAGGGTAATAATCTTCTAGCATATTCTTTATAGGGAATTAAGACAGGGTGACGATTATCCCATTCTCCTTTAATCTGATTTATTACCAAAGCTGAGTCGCTATACACATCTAGAACTTTGATTTTGAGATCAATGGCCTCCTCGAGACCCATGATACAAGCCTCATACTCTGCCATATTATTGGTACAATCAAATGTTAGCCTTGCAGTAAAAGGAATATGCGATCCATGAGGAGTAATGATCACAACATCAATTCCTTTCCCATAAGCATTTACAACTCCATCAAATACCATACCCCACTGGTATTCAGGATCAGGACCTTCCCCAGGCAAAGGTTCATCACAATCTTTTATTTTCAAGAATATCACATCCTCATCAGGGAAATCATATTTAATCGACTGATAATCATCAACCGGTTGGTGAGCAAGATAATCTGCCAACACACTACTTTTTATAGCCTTCTCAGTATGGTATTCAATATCATATTCAGACAACTACCAATGGGAAATTCTTCTAGTAAGAGTAGGCTTTTCAAAAATATACTTAATTGGATCCATTTTGGAAATCAACTAAGTAGTATGATTCAACATATATTTCCGCAACCGCTTTGCTTCCCAGGCCCGAGCATAACATGTCTTTTTCCAGCATAGAATACCGCGACTCACAGTCAGTAAAATTCTTGCTGAGATAATAAATGGCATATTCCTTCTTCCCTGTTTCATCTTGTTGTACCAAAATATAACCCATAGAATTATCTAACACTGTCAGATACATAATCAATGGTCTTACTTCAACGGGAGGGAGAAATATAAGAGGTTCAAGCAGATACTCTTTAATACTTTCAAATTCCCTTTGGCAATCATCTGTCCACACATAACCTTGATCTTTCTTTAACAACTTAAAGATCGGCTCACACGTTGCGGTCATATGGGAGATAGATCAGGAAATGTAATTCAAACGCCCAAGGAAGCCTCCAACTTGATTTTCAGTCCTTGGTTCAGACATTTCTTGAATTGCTTTGACTTTATCAGGATCGACTTCAATTACTTTTTGGCTGACAATGAAACCTAACAATTTCCCTGATCGAACAATGAAGTTACATTTATTTGGATTCAAGCGGGGACGACACTTCCTCAAATGCTGAAATAATTTTAACAAATCTTCTATATGCCCTTCTTCAGTATGGGATTTAGCAATAATATCATCAATATATACCTCAATTTCTTTGTGCACCAGCTCATGGAATATGGTTGTCATATCTCTCTGGTACGTTGCACCAGCGTTCTTCAACCCGAAGGGTATCACTCTGTAACAGAATGTTCCCAGGGTGTGATAAACGTTGTTTTTTCCATGTCCTCAGGAGCCATTCTGATTTGATTATATCCGGAAAATCCATCCATGAACGAGAATACTTTGAATTTTTATGTACTATCAACCAACATATCAATATATGGCAATGGAAAATCATCTTTTGGGCTAGCTTTGCTTAAATCTCTATAATAAATGCACATGCGAACTTTTCCATCTTTCTTTGGTATTGGGACAATATTGGAATCCATTGAGGGTACACTGATGTCACAAGAAAACCGACACCAATCTTCTTTAAAACTTCTTCTTTAATTTTCACTTCCATATTAGAGTGAATTCTTTGCAATTTCTTCTTGATTGGCGGGCACTCTGGCTTTAGCGGTAAATAATGTTCTACAATATCCGTATCCAAACCAGGCATGTCTTGGTATGACCAAGCAAAGATATCTACATACTCCTTTAACAATTCAATCAACCTGCTCTTCACATCGGGATGAAACAATGTCCGACCTTAACTTCTTTTGAATCTTCCTCTGAACCTAAATTGATTGTCTCCAATGGCTGTTTATACGGCTGAATGATACTTTCCTCACGCTCAAGTAACCGTGAAACCTCTTCAGGGATTTCATCATATTCTTCTTCTTTGGCCACATACACAGGATATTCAAAGTTGGAAGAGGGTGCAAGGTCATTATATTCAACGAGTTTTTTAATTAATCTGCACATATGATTTATGATTGCTTTTAGAAACTAACACATATAACAAGTGATTAAGCAGATTCAATTACAGTTATTATGTATTCCAATAGAGTTTTTTCTGATTACCATTTTTCCAAGAAAAAGCAGAAAATAAAGACACAATTTAGGAATCAAAGACAACTTTTATTAATGATTTTAATGATTAAAGCAACATATATGCCTGTACAATATCAGTACTTTCACCTTGGGCAGAGTGAGATATTTTTGAAAAGATTAAAAAAAACAAATTACTTTAAGATATGAATGCAAGAGGGAACATCAATAGTGACCCAATTCTTGACTCTGACTCCATACGTCACGTAGTTCGACATCTCTTGCTCTTCTTCATCTTCCAGAATAGCACTGATCCTAGGAACAGTTGGATGAAGGTAACCTCTGCTGTGAAAGATATCCCGATACTTGCCCAAAGAAGACTTCAACTTCATATTCTCACTGTTACCATTCTTCGTAGAAAATTCCAAACCAGCTCTATTCTTATTCACCGGCATATCAACAATCTGCCCCCATACTTTACTAGGGAAATTATGCACTACTTGTTGAGCATCCTTAAACGAAGCCATAGAATTCTCATCCTCTCTTACATTATCAATGGATAAAGCTTGAAACTGAGTTCCAATAGCAGCTTCATATGCTTCCACAACACTGAAAGAGGATAAATGAGACATTAACAATTCTTGTTCCCCATTTATTATAACTACCTTTCCTTCACGAACAAACTTCAGCTTCTGGTGCAAAGTTGAAGTGACAGCCCCTACCTCGTGGATCCATGGTCGTCCCAGTAAACAGTTGTAAGCAGGCACAATATCCATAACCTGGAAAGTGATCTGAAAAAGGTGCGGGCCTATATGAATAGGAAAATCTACTTCCCCAATGACAGAATTCGTTGATCCGTCGAAAGCTTTCATAATTATGCCACTCGGGCGCATGGGGGTTCCTTGGTATTTCAGCTTCATAAGCGTGCTCCTCGGTATGACATTTAAAGCGGACCCATTATCAATCAGCACATTTGACAATGAATCGTTCTTACAGTTCATGGAGATATGAAGAGCCAGATTATGATTCCTTCCTTCGTTAGGAAATTCATAATCACAGAAACTCAGGTTATTACAGGGTGTAATATTCCCTACCACACTGCTGAATTGGTCCAACGACATATCACTTTCCATGAAAGCTTGATCCAATACTCTCATCAAAGATTCCCTATGGGCATAAGAGTTCATCAACAAGGCTAGAATAGATATCTTTGATGGTGTCTGCAATAATTGATCTACGATCCTGTAGTCGCTCATCTTGATCATCTTCAATATATCATCCACATCTTTTTCCAGAGTAGCACCACTGGATTCCCCTACTCCCTTCTTAGGTTCAATACTTTCAACAACCTTTTTATCAGCATTAGCATTCCCTCGAATGACAGGTATGAAAACACGACCATTGCAGGTTACTCAGCTGGCTTCAGAAATTTTCTTGACATCAGACAAAGGTTGGATGGGAACTTCCACACCATCCCCTAAGATTATAGCATTGTATTTATACGATACGTCTTTGTCTGATTTGTAAGGAACAGGACCCGGTAAGCAAATCACCACTGGAGCAACAATTGGTTTACTATGGTACTCAATTTCAATAGGGGTGGGAACACTGAAACACAGAATGATAACATTCACCCCTTCATCATAATACTTGGACATCACAGAGTCATTGCTGGAGAACATATCTTCATAAGAGGAAAATAATTCATCTGTAGAAGCATACTCATCATCTGACACAGTCTCAACCAAACAATCTTCAATCACATTAATCACATTGTAATAATCTCTATTTCCTGAAACCTTAATAGTACCATTATCCAATAACAACTGAATACCCCATTCTTACAATGGAACAACCACGAGAATCTATGCAGCAAATTCAGAAAGACCCATAATGGTGTTCTACTTGACCATCCATGTGACAAAAAGTAGTGTGCAACTGCAATAAATCATAATTCATATGATTCGCGTCAAAGGGTCTTCGGCAACCTGTATTTTTGGCTTTTCTCCAAATTGGAGCATGTCTTCTTTCAAAGCTTTCTGCACCAAGTCCCTGAAAAGTACAAATTAAGATGTTTTATGACCAAGAAAATTATGAAATTTGCAGAATCCCCTTTTTTCTTTTGTTCAAGTGGGGGATTCTTTAGGCCCTGAGGGACCAAAATTTGACCATCAGTTACTAACAAATCAAATATTTCATTGCACTTGGTTATATCAAAAGTGTATGTTTTGGTGATGGCTTTGCAATTCTTCTCAGTTTCGACAGGGTTTTTTCCATTCGAAGGTTTTAATAGTTTACACGCATAGGGAGGCCCAGGTTGGAGTTCAACTACATTAACCTCTGTTTCTTCCTCTGACTCCTCTTAGACAAAAGAACATTCATCAATGGCTGCATAAGCAACCCTTTCTCAATTGTGGTGTTTATTTGGCTTGGTTTCTTGGCTTGGTACCTAGCAACGTGTTCCACAGTGGACTCTTTGACGTCCCCAGAGAACTTGGTGAAATGTGGGAGTTTCCAACCCCTTGGTAACTCCATGTGCAAAACAAAATATGGATGTGGCAAGGCATATGTGCTCCTCTAATAGCCAGTGTTCATTCCATTCCTAACCATAATTCGTTCGACAATGGCTTCTAGGTTTTGTTTCCCAACTGCTGCCTCATGTCGAACTCACATAACCACTTGGTCATCGTTTTGGTTTTGATTTACTATTACCACCAGAGGTGGTTCACTAGCTCTTGGTATCTATTTTCGACACCTTGGGGGATTTCCTATTCATGGCCAATGGTTTTGTTGACCATTTCCTCATATTGCACATGCACCTCTAGAGGTGGTGGTGGTGTAGCATGTCGAACTGACACTCTAGGAGCACTAAGGAAATCACCAATATGAGTCATTTGAGTTGCCAACATTTGGTAACTCTGAGTCTAACTCTGTATTAAGGGTCGTAATATGGTCCCCATTTGCTGTGTGAGCGGATGTACCATTTCGTGGTTACTTTCATCCATCTGCTGCCTCATAACTGCAATAGAACTTATGGTGAAAGTTGGTATCGCCTGGGATGAAAATCCCAGCCCCGTCGAATGACCAAACTTGCCTCCAAAAGGGCTTATTGCATGATAGGGGGTGGCGAATGCTGACGTTGTATTTTTAGGAAACGCCAAATAATTATTGTGTAATCTTACCATCATTGCTATTGGCATTCCATATTGTCGATCCCCCCATACATAGGCACAATAAAACTAGGCATGTATTACCCAGTAGTATGTGCTATGTTTGGCCTGGGAGTCACCAATTGACTCATTGTTATCGATGCACTTTGGGATAACAAAGGAGCAGCCACTGAAGTTATCATAGCGTCATGTGCTTGTGAAGCACCAGTATTTCCTCATGGGGAGGTTCCCCATTTGGATTCGGATTTCTGAGATCAACCGTTTTTCTCCCACTTCTTAATTTCATCCACGAAATGAGAAAGACTCAAACACAACGTGTCCCACCAAGTGTGCCAATTTGTTTCTCGCGAAAAATCTCTAGCCTCTTGTAAAAGGTTACTTGAAAGATCGGCTACAGGAATCTTAGACTTAGTGTTTTGAGTTTTTTATGAAACTAGTTCATTGGTTTGACAAGCGTAAAAAAAAGGTCAAAAAAAGAATAAGGCAATTGCTGAAATAAAGAGTAAAAAACAAGACAAAAATTTTTAAGTAAAAACTGGAAATTTCTTTGAATTGAAATGTGGAAGCACTCATACATTTTCAAGCGTGAACTTGTTTCTCTCTTAGGTGTGGGTACTTTGAGTGTAATGCTCTTAACGCTAAGAAATTCCACCCCTAGAGCGAATACAATTATTTTCTTAAATAGAAATTTATAGAGACGTAACCATCGACGGTTACAGTATCCCATGTTGGGATTTCATGTGGAAAAGCTTCATAACTCCAACCACATTCTTGCTAGCATGAAAAAACTCATAACTTCTCTTGGTGCCATTTTAGAATGCATGTTGACAACCTCACCATGCTGTTCAATAGGCCCGTCGAGCCATTCTTCTCAAATGACAACTTTGTCGGCTAGACCCTACTAACACCTCTTCTGATGTCTTTAATGTGCCTTCCCATCTAGAAGAAATCTTCTCATTGCTTGTTCCCTTGTCGAAAATGCTTTATCAACAAAACCCAGAGTCAACTACTGACCCCAAGGCTATAAGGGACTAGTAATTTCAAGAACTAATTGCCTAAATTTACAATGCCAATGAATGGTCGCAAACAACCTTACGACATGCCAATTTCTGTAATGGCAAGTTTTCATAATAGTGCGTCAACATTTACTAAGCCAATGGTGTCCATATTTATGCCTTTTCAAGGATAAGGCTTAACCATTAACAATTTAGGTTGAAACACCCAACCCATAGGGGTAGGATTCTCTGCTCAACTGCCTTCCTTTACAACAAATTATGCGGCATTATTAAGGCAACAAATGGACGACAGTAACCATGAGATGGTTGGTTTGCTTGTCCAGTAAATGGCCATAATATTCAACCCTTTAATTAAAAGTTCTACCCAAAATAATCAATAAAATGTTGAGACCAATAAGCAATTGGCAGCAATAATGACGCAAATAGTGGATTTCTTTGACGCCCCTCAATCACTAATTCAACAACCCTGTCGAGAATAGATGAGAGAAAATCAATGGGTGGTTTTGGAGGAAGATCCAACAATTAACCAGGCCCAATCATTCACACCCAATGCTGGCGAAGTCAACCAGGGCCTATGAGTCGAACTCCGTAGGGTCAAACAAGTGATACCAAGGGATAGGTAAGCCCCAAGAGTTGTGATGGTTAATCGAAACCAAGACACAGACGAAGTCATCCATCGTGTTTGACAAGACAAAGTTGTAAGAGAGAATAATCTGGAAGCCATGGTCGAAAGGATTATGGCTCGAAATGGGGTAAATATAGTCATTCGAAGGCTGAACTATACTTCTCATTTATCTGAGTATGTTTTACAGACTGAATTACCCAGGGGATGGAAAGTCCCAAAGTTCACAAAGTTCTATAGCGATACCAGCAAATCCTCTGTCAAACATATAGCCAGGTATTTAACCAAGGTTGGGGACATTGCAAACAATGAAAAATTGAGAATAAGATATTTCCTTGGTTCCCTCACCAAAAATGGATTCACTTGGTTTACTACTCTCCCAGCGAATTCCATACATGATTGGACTCATTTAGAGATATTATTCCATGAGCAGTTTTACATGGGGCAGTCGAAGATAAGTTTGAAGGAATTGGCTAGTATAAAGCGCAAGTTTAGTGAGTCAATAGATGCTTATCTCAATAGGTTCTGTTTGTTTAAGGCAAGATGTTTTACACAAGTGCCTGAACATGAACTAGTCGAAATGGCTGCATGTGGTCTAGATTACTGTATTAGGAAAAAACTAGATACCGATTACCTAGGAGATATGGCCCAATTAGCAGATAGAGTTTGACAAGTAGAACGCCTAAAGGATGAAAAAGCTAAGGCGAGGAATTATAATAGAAGAGAAATGGTAGTGTATGTCGAAATGGATGAGGATGATCAAGAATTTTACATTGACCCTATAGGTTTTGATGAAAGCGAAGTGGATCTGGCCAAATTTAAACAAGGGCCACCTTATTCCTGCAAAGTTCTTGCATCTTCGAATGAGAAGAATCCAGTCGAACCAGAAAAGAATGATAAATTCCCTAAGAGAACATACACCTTCAACGTTACAAAGTGTGATGAGATATTTGATTTGTTAGTCAAAGATGGCCAAATTATAGTACCACATAGGGCTAAAATATTACCGTTAGTACAACGGAAAAAAGAGGTTTATGCAAATATCACAACTTTTAGGCCATAAAACCTCACAAATGTTTTTTAGGGATCTTGTGCAAAACATTATCAAGGACGGAAGGCTGAAGTTTGGTGAGAAGAGCAAGGCTCAGATGAAGATTGATTCGGACCCCCCTGCAAGTAGCACATGCCCATTACTCCTAGCTAGCATATGTCAATATGATCGAGGCTACTGAGGGCCTTCATGCTAGAAGCACTATGATTGTAACTACTGAAGGTTTCAACCAAGGTGTCGAGTTGACTGATGAAATTCTGGCATTTACAATACATATGCCAAGACTGATGTCCTAACACCGACATAATGTCAAGTCAGATGTTATGACATCATCTGTTGACAGAAAACAATTGCTAAAACTAGAGTTTGTACAGAAAATAAATTGTAGAAAATTAAATTACACAATCAATTGTTAACCCAGTTTGGTGCAATGTCACCTACTCTGGAGGCTACTAAGCCAAAAAGGAAATTCACTATGATAGTATTAGTTCAAAGCCTAAACAAACCTAGTTTACAACTTATCACTTAATCGCTACCTTATGAAACTTCTACTTGGACACCTCTAGATATGAGATCCCACTCTCACTTCCAATCCCCTTAGTGATACCTACGGTCACTATCTCGTGACTAGAATCAAAAGAACCAAATAGAAGATTACACTTCAAATACAATACTCAACTCTTTGCTTAAAATCTCATGAGTCTAGAACCAACCAACCTCAATCTAATAATGAGTTAGAAGACCAAAAGCCAGTTGGGAGGAAGATTTTCTCTCCTAAAGGGGAGAAACCCAAGGAAACAATCCTAGAACAACCACTTGAAGATCATGAGATGCTAACTGGTTACTTCGACTTATGTTCAGAATCACATTTGGGTATTAACAATAACTTGGTCTCTATGTTACCCCTAGAATATGACCAGGTAACAGAAGTCAAAGAGACCGAAGAGGTAGATGAAGCAGAAATGGCTAAACACAGGTCAGTATGCTATTACATAATGAATAATGGTGTTGTCGAAGTGCAGAATGCATTCTTCGAAAGGCCCGACGAAGGAATGATGAACCAATTAAAACCTCTTTTCATTAGGGGAAAGGTGGAGAATATTGGGGTCAATAAGATTTTAGTAGATGAAGGAGTGGAAGTTAACTTAATGTCGTAGTTCATGTTGAAAAGAATTGGGAAGTTCGACACAGACCTTAAGCCACATAACATGGTATGGTCCAACTATGAAGGAAAATTTGTCCATAATTTGGGAGTTATACAAGTTGAACTAATAGTGGGGTCCATCATTAGGCCCACTATGTTTATGGTCATTACATCAAGGGCCAAATATAATTTGCTTTTGGGGTGTGAGTTGATTCATGACATTAGAGCAGTTTCATCTTCACTCCATCAGAGGATCTCAATCTGGCGCGAGGATGGCACTATGTAAAATATCGAGGCTGACCAAAGCTATTATATGGCTAAAGTTAACCAAGTTCACAAGCGCCACTTCGACAGAAACTTGGCAAACATCGCACCTTGCGGTCCTGCGGGTCTTGCCTATTTTCCATCAGATAAAGCCCTTTACTATCTCAACGTACATCCAACCCATGGTTTCCATTTTAATATAGAGTTCATGGGAGAAGAGGAGGAAGTCGAAGGGGTACCTAGACTTCGGCCCACCAGCTGGGAAGATGAAGACAATGATTATATCTGAGTCTAAATTTTTGGAAAATATTTTGGCTTACATAGCCAAAAACAAATTCAAAGCCGCCTTGGAGGCCGAAGTAAAATACATGTCCATTGAAGCCAAAGAAACTGAATTTCACCTGAAGGGCTTGAATTTGATTTCGAACCAAAGTCATTTGATAGGTCACACGTCAACACGACTAGCCTAAGACTCGACGTGATCTACTATGATGAGCCTTTGGGCTTCAAAAAGGATCTCGTAGAACTAACATCAAGATTATCTTATTCGTCCTCCTATTCTATCTCATCCCTGTAGAAATAGAAGTATGAGTGTAATACGATGGGAGAACTGACTTTTTTGGTTTTGTCCAAAATGTGCGGATAGCTAGAGTCGCCACCGACTTTTCTTTTATCCAATATTTAGGAAAGGTGAAAAGAAAAGGAAAGACCTTTGATAGATTTTGAGTTCGGGGGGTAGGTTATGAAAAGGGAAGGTGTTAGAACCCATTTCATCCGTAGTTTTATACAAGATCTTAATTGCTTAGCTCACTTTAAAACTTTCTTTGTGTGTGTGATTTGTTTGAAAATATTTTGAAAAGCCATTGTAAGGCCAACTTTGTAATAATTCTTGTATCAGTCCTCAAGAATGCGTACAAAGTGTTTTGAAAATATTTGTTTGAAAGTGATGTATGAAAAATATTTGTGAGAAAAGTTATGAGCAAGCAATTAAGAGTTCCTTACTCACTAAAGGTCGTTCTTATTCTTTTCCTTCTCCTTTAGAGATAGTGCTATCCATACCATTAGTTGATAGGTGTCCCTATCTGTTATATGTGAAGGGACATACATAGGGTCATCGCATGGTCATCGAAGATAACATGTAAGGATACTTTAGCAATTGTATTAAAGAGACTAGATCATTTTCGTAGGAAACTTCGAAGGGTCATCGAGGGACTATGATCTTTATTCGAAAGGGTCTTTTGTTAAAGTATCCCTACTTTCGAGGGATGCGACCAATATTTCATAAGGAAACAAGAAAGGATACTCTTGAGGTGCAAGTGTGAAGAGTGTATTGATTTCAGTTATTTGGTCTTGAGAATTAGGGTTTTCTACGTTTGTTTTTTAATCTTGTCATACACACCCTAGTTACTAATCATAGCATAAAACTAAATGTGAGAATATAAATATCCTACGCTATTACATGGCTTTGGGAGAGATGCATAAATGCAAATAATACAGAAAATAAATCTACGCTATTACATCATGTGAGAAGTTACATAATTAGAAAAAAAAATAATGCGAGAAAGGAAACCTACGCTATTGCATTAGAGAGTGCACCCTATACACTTTGTCTAAGAAAAATAAATATTAAAAGAAATAAGAAAAATAATGTTAAAATGAAAAATGTTTTTGTGGTTTTTTTTGTAGAAAATAGTTTAAATGATAATAGTAATTAAAAACTTAATTCTAATTAATTTTAATATGTAAGAAAATTTTTTAGTTAATTAATTAATTAATTAGTAAATAAAAAATATAAGAAAAATTAAATATCAGTTAAAACCCTAAACCTAATTTATTAGTATTATGAAAAAAAAGGTTAGTTTGATGATGATTAATTATAAATTAATTAGGGTTAGAAAAGAAAAAGAAATTAGGTTAGGAAAAAATAGAAAAAAGGATTTGCATGGGGTAAGTGTTGAACCCACGCCTTGGCCTCACAGATGCGCTTCACTGCCACTGCGCCATGCACTTGTTGGTATTTGAAAATAGGACTTGATTATTATATGAGAAACATGCATGTTAGTTTGGAAAATAACAAAAAAAACATTGCAAGACAGACATCGAACCCACACCCTCTCGTTTAACAAGCCTTTGTCTCAACCAACTGCACTGCGCTTCATATCTGTTAACATAATAGAAATAAAACAATATATTAAAACAATTGTAATGTTGTTTTAGCCTGAAACTGATTGTATCACGAGTTTCGAAACAAAACTCAGATTATGCCCTAATAATGGCAAGTCCTTGTTCATGCGCTAAAGCTCAATATTATGCATCAAAGTTGTTCTAATGATGTATATGGACACATGTGAATGCATCAAATTAGTTAACAATGCATAAATTAAAGTTACCAAAACTGGTGAAGATGAAACGTGGTGTTTCGGGCACGATTTTGTTTGCTTAAGGACTTGGAAAGCTTCCTAGGAGCGTCAGAATGATGATGGAATGCTTGAAATTGATTGAGGATAGCTGCAAATAAGGTTTGGTTCTTGCCCTATTTTCTTGAATTCTTGAGAATTCTAGGGTTCTTCTTTGAGGCAGTATGCGTGTCCTCTCTTTGTCTAAACATGAATTGTATTTATAGGAGAAAGGTTTAGGTCAAAAGATGGGCTTGCACATCATGTGAAACATATCTTTGATTTGGTTTGAAAATAAGTTAAAATAATGCAAAACCAATGAAGATTTGTTTGGAATATAGGCCACACGATTTCTTTCTTGGTTGTCATGAATTTTGGGCTTTAATTATGGTCCAAAACAAAAGCCATGCACCTTATATCTATGATTTGCTATTTTATTTGATTTATTTTGGTTTTAATTAAATAAAATCAAAATAAAAGAAATAAAAATCAAAAAAATATATGAATGGATGTAGGAGTCTATTATGAGTTCAGGAACACGTTTGGACTATAAAAGATAGGCCCATTAGCCCAAAAATTCAAATTTGCTCAATTTGGATTTCATACATTTTCTCATTATGGCCCAACTTGCACAAATCATATCTCACTAAATTTTATTCATATGAAGGTGATCTTGGACTTTTTGGAAAGCTCAAGGTGTCTCCTACAACTTTCATGTTGGTCATCTTTCCATTTGAAGAATTTATCTTGATGTAAATTGCTTTGACAAAAAGTGTCTTTTTGTTGACTTTTAAAATGACCTGTAATATTTTGGCTCATATCTCACAAATGAAGCATTTTTTGGCCTTGAGATTAGAGAGAATAAGTTGTAGAGAATCAAATTTACTTTAAAATGGGCGTTGTTTGAGAATTTTCTGATGAAGTATGTGAAAGTTATGTTTGGTCAAAGTTTAATTGACTTCTCCTAATGAAAACCCTAATTTGGTAACTTTTGACTTTTCAAATCTTGAGTTTTCTTGATGAATCATGATTAACCCTTGATCAAATGATGAATTTGACTTCAAAATATTTATGTTGACAAAAAATCTTGAAGTTTGACTGTAAGTTGGTCAAAGTTGACTTTTTGTCCACTATAGTTGATTTTCAATCATCTGGCTAGTTGTATGAACAAACTTGTGCTGCAAGGCTTGAAATTTGGTATGTGTATATTTTGAAGCACATGGGAACCCATGAAGTCAACTTTAGGCATTAGAAGTCCAATTTTCCTTGATAAAAATAAAATCCTCGTTGTAGGTCACTGCTTAGGAGGAGAGTTTGTCTGATCAATCTTTGAGTAGCCTTGAGTGTTTGAGGATTTCATGTGCATGAGGAGGTATCTTGAATTAATTTGTATTGAATAATGGGAGGGAAAATTTTGGAGTAAAACAGCTGCCCCTGTTCAATCTCCTTAAACCTGAAGAATTAGATTGGCATGTCCGCCATTCTTGATCTGAAGGTGGAAGAGGATTGAACACTTAAGTTCCCAGAAACTTACACTGACATGTCCACGAAGTAATATTGTTGGTTGATTATATCGGGAATGGGATTAAATATTCCATTTGGAAAATGTGATAAGACTCCGCCAAAGATGGGCTTATAGATGCCATCCAAAGTAACTGTCGAGAGGAGTATCATATTGAGTCTATGCTTGAGTTAATCTGAAGAAATGCTTTTTCATAATGAATCTCTGAAGGAAATACTTTTCAGAATGAAGCTCTGAAGGAAATGCTTTTCAGAATGAAGATCTAAAGGAAATGATTTTCAGAATGAAGATCTGGAGGAAATGCTTTTCAGAATGAAGATCTGAAGGAAATGCTTTTCAGAATGAATATTTGAAGGAAATGCTTTTCAGAATAAAGATTTAAAGGAAATGCTTTTCTGAATGAAGATCTGAAAGAAATTCTTTTCTGAATGAAGATATGAAGGAAATGCTTTTTAGAATGAAGATCTGAAGGAAATGCTTTTCAGAATGAAGATCTGAACGAAATGCTTTTCAGAATGAAAATCTGAAGGAAATTCTTTTCAGAATGAAGATCTGAAGGAAATGCTTTTCAGAATGAATCTCTGAAAGGGATCATCTGGTCATATAGATAGTCTTCCCATCTTGTTTCAGGAATTGACCTACAACTTGTCTATAGATTGCTGATAATGTTCACCTATTTGTGAACTTAACCTAAAAACAAAGTTAGCTTCATGCAATGTCATGATGCATGAAATGTATTTTGTAATGATGCTCTCAAAATAAATGAGAATAGTATATGCGTTTTGTATGCATATGTTATGATATTTTTTAAATGATGTATATGTGCAATATGTCATTGGAGCGTATCAGTAGCTTTGTATAACATCTCTGGCTAGGGAAAATAAATCTCTGATTGTTGCTAGGGATGAAGACAGTAGCTCTTCAATTTTCGTTTAGAATGCCCTTACTGAGGATTTCTGCTTTTTGTTTAAGGACACTCCGCTGAGGATGTTCGACTTCTGCTTAGGGATGGAAGCATTCAAGGAGAGTCAGTCGTTTATCGTTCTTTTTTATCAAAGGATTTGATTCTTATGTATCCTGACTGGGGATAAAAGGAGATGAATAATTCTTTGATACACTATTTGACCAGGTTTCAAATATGAGTATTAGCTCTTCTGGGGAGGACAACATTGAATGATATCGGGCCGGAGAAGAGAATCTTGTTGGGGAATTGCAATATCGGAGAAATAAACTCCATTGTGGAAATAAACCATGTAGACTGCATTGAGAAAATAATCTCAGATAAGAAATTTATAGACTCCGCTGAGTAAGTTTCCAATGTATGTTGGGGAAATGATCAAACTTCCTTATCTGCTAGGGGACACATTGAGGAAGATGATCATGTCAAGCTATTCATAAAAATGGAGGCGAACTGCTGGAAGATGCCCCAGTTTCTGTCTGAGGGCATATTAGACTTGTTCGGGAATATATCTTTGTTGGAGACGAGCTTGTGAAGATAACTTCGAGGAGATTGTTCCATGTATATTATTCTGTGGGAATTTTTGGACGACTTGAACATTATCCCAACTCCCGACGTCTTTAGTAAATGCTAACATTATTTTCATGCATATATTTTGTAAGCAGTAATCATATTCAAATTCATATGTTTATTCAACGTAATCATTGGACGTTTTTGAAAACAAAACAGAGAAAGTAAAAACAACTTTGAACTTTGAAGTATATTTTCATGATTTTGAAAGTTTGCCTATAAGAAGGAAATTTTATACAAGTAGTAGGCAGTTCTATACAAGGAGACAAAAATCCTAGTAAGAGGAAATCGTTGTAAAAATATTTAAAAAAAACGGGTACAAAGTGATACAAAGAAAAACAGCTATGTGGAAACGATCCCATCGAGTTTCAACTCTTCTATTTCCCCTATGTTTTCAAGCATGTCATCCCTTGCTGTCGGAAGAAGTTGATTGAATTGATCTGCACCTTTTGAACTTGACATTAGTAATTACGCTGGCTGTAAGTAGATGGGTGATCCAATGATACATAGTCGTACGCTTTAATCCCTAACTTTTTCCTGGACCTCCTTTCGGGTTTTCAGTCCACCGGGATATCCTTTTTTGCCCAAGCCACCTTTTCAGGTTTTCAACTTGCTGGATGTACAATATATATATATATATATATATATATATATATATATATATATATATATATATATATATATATATATATATATATATCGCTAATTTTTTCCCGAACCCTTTTGGTTCGTCGGGATACCCTTATGTTTGCCTAGGCCTGTCAACCTAGCGGGTCTCTTTTATGCGTAGTATTTTTTGACTATGTCCGCGTTCACAAGATATGGAAAATCTTCACTGTCCATGGTGGTAAGCATCATAGCACCTCTAGAAAATATCTTCTTGATCACAAATGGCCCTTCGTATGTGGGAGTCCATTTGCCCCTGGGATCACCTTGTGGTAGGACGATACGCTTCATTACCAAATCTCCAGCTTGGTACGCTCAGTGTTTGACCTTCTTGTTAAAGACCTTGATCATGCATTTCTGATACATCTGACCATGACAAACAACCAGGAGCCTTTTTTCATCAATCAAATTTATTTGGTCAAGTCGAGTCTGAATCCATTCGTCTTCATCTAAACCTGCGTGTTTCATAATCCTTAAGGAAGGAATCTGGACTTCGACATGTAAGACAACTTCCATACTGGAGACTACCGAAAATAGGGTTTCCCTAGTTGATGTACATAATGAAGTGCAATAACCATGAAGAGAAAATGGTACCATCTCATGCTAATCTTTCTATGTCATCGTCATCTTCTGTAAAATTTTCTTGATATTCTTGTTTGCGGCTTCTACTGCGCCATTTATCTTTGGTCGATACATAGAAAAATTGTGGTGCTTAATATTGAACTGCATGCAGAGTTCCATGATCATAGTATTGTTAAGATTGGCACCATTGTCCGTGATGAACCTTTCAGGTATGCCATATCGACAGATAAGGTTATGCTTAATGAACCGAGCCACAACATTCTTGGTAATGGAGGCAAACGAGGACGCTTCTACCCACTTCGTGAAGTAATCAATAGCGACAAGGATGAAACGATTCCCATTGGAAGCATTAGGTTTAATCTCTCCGATCATATCAATTACCCACATTGCAAATGGCCAAGGAGCAGTCAAGACATTCAAAGGAACCAGAGGCATATGTACTTTGTCAGCATAAATCTGGCATTTATGACAAGTTTTGGAATGATGACGACAATCAACTTCCATGGTAGACCATTAATAACCTGCTCTCAGAATCTTCTTAGCCATTGTATGTCCACTGGAGTGAGTACCAAAGACTTCTTCATGCATATCTTCCATAATCTTCTCAGCTTCCTTCTTGTTTACACAATAAAGCAAAGTCGAATCGTGGTTGCACTTGTACAAGATTCCATTACTCAAAAAGAACTGGGCAGAGAACCTCCTTAAATTTTTTTATCATTGATATATGCCCCTTCAGGATACTCTTGAGTCTCAAGGTATCTTTTTATTTCGTGGTACCAAGGATTTTCCTCTACTCCGTCAATATCAATTTCGTAGCAATGTGATGGTTCATCTAGTCTCTCAATAGTAATTCGAGGAGCTTCATTATCGTATATGACTTTGAACATAGATGACATGGTAGCTAATGCGTCTGCCAATTGATTCTCATCTCGTGGAATATGTTCAAAAGGGATTTCTTCGAAGTACAAAATTAATGTCAACACATGCTCTCGATAAGGAATGAGATTTGGATGCTTTGTATCCTATTCTCCCTTAATCTGACTGATTACTAGGGCTGAATCTCCATATACATTCAGGAATTTAATTCTCATATTGATAGAAGCCTTGATACCCATGATTCATGCTTCATACTCAGCCATATTGTTGGTACAATCAAAACATAATCTGGCGGTGAAGGGAATATGGAAACCCTTGGGAGAGACAATCACAACACCAATCCAATTACCAAGCGTGTTAGAAGCTCCATCAAAAACCATAATCCATCGGGATCCCGGTTTAGGTCCTTCATACGGTCCAGGTTCTTCATAATCAGTAACTAGCATAATATTTTCATCTGGGAACTCAAAATTCATAGACTAATAGTCATCTACAGCTTGATGACCCAAATGATCTGCCAGCACACTTCCTTTGATTTCCTTCTGAGTAGTGTACTTAATGTCGTATTCTTTCAAGACCATTTGCGATCTTGCTATTCTTCCAGAGAGAGTGTGTTTCTCGAATATGTATTTTATTAGATCCATATTAGAGATCAATAAAGTAGTATGAGTCAACATATACTGTCTTAGTCGGAGAGAAGCCCATTCCAAAGCACATCAAGTTTTCTCGAGCAGTGAATATCTTATTTCACATTCGGTAAAATTTTTGCTAAGGTATTATATTGCACGCTGTTTCCGACCAGACTCATCATGTTGCCCCAATACACACCCCATTGAGTTCTCTAATACTGTTAGGTACATGATCATAGGTATTCCTTCAACTGGTGGCATTAGAGTTGGAGGTTCCTGGAGGTAATCCTTGATTTTTTTGAAGGCTATCTGACAGTCTTTGTTCCACTTCACTACTTGATCTTTCTTTAGTAATTTGAAGATTTGCTCAAAACTAGAGGTCAAATGGGAGATAAACCTGGCAATGTAGTTCAATTGTCCAAGGAAACCTCTGACTTCCTTCTCAGTACGGGGAGTTGGAATTTCTTGAATGGCTTTAACTTTGGCAGGATCAACTTCCATACCTTTACCACTAACGATGAAACCTAGGAGTTTACCCGATCTTACCCCAAAGATTCACTTGTTTGGATTCAACCTCAACTTGTATTTCTTCAATCTCTCAAACAACTTGTGTAGGTGGTCGAGATGTTCTTCTTTAGTCTAAGACCTAGTTATCATGTCGTCAATGTAAAGCTCTATCTCATGATAAATCATATCATGGAACAAAGCTACCATAGCATGCTGATATGTTGCACCAGTGTTCTGCAAACCAAAAGGCATCACTTTGTAACAGAAAGTGCCCCACTGTGTGACAAAAGTAGCCTTCTCCATGTCTTCAGGTGCCATCTTGATTTGATTATAACCAGAGAAACCATCCATGAAGGAAAATACTTTGTGCTGATCGGTGTTGTCAACCAGAACATCAATATGTGGAAGTGGAAAGTCATCTTTGGGGCTTGCTGTTTTCAAATCCTTGTAGTTTATACACACATGCACCTTACCGTCCTTCTTAGGTACCGGCACCACATTTGCAACCCACTGTGGATAGGATGTAACAGCTATGAAACTTACATTAAACTGCTTCATAACCTCAGCTTAGATCTTTTCAGACATTTCGGGACGCATATGAAGAACCTTCTGTTTTATAGGAAGATAACCTTCCTTCATCGGTAGACGGTGAACCACAATGTCAGTATCAAGCCCTGGGATGTCTTTGTGCGATCAAGCAAAGATCTCAACATAGTCACACAACATCTGGATTAATCTCTTTTTGACATTGCCTTCTAGGTTGGCACCTATCTTGATTTCTTTCTTGTTCTCTTCAGTACCCAAGTTCACAACCTTGACTGAATCTTCATGCGATCTTATGGATCTTTTTTCTTACATTAACAGCCTAGCAAGCTCTGTATGTACTTCACAATCTTCTTCACCTTCATCCTCGACTTGGTAGATCGAATTTTCGAAGTCATAATTGGAAATAGCAGAATTGTTATCAATGGGATCCAGGATGGATATGGATCTGCAATTTATTGTATGGGTGCGTGTAAAAACACATAACTATTTTGAAAGCAATAAAGTAAAAGAAAGGCAAAGAGCACAAAATTTGAATGCAAACGTCCAATGATTTATTAGATGAAAATATGCCGATACTAATGATAACCCTAACAAATGGACCATTGTGCCCCGGGTAAGGCACAAGGCTTAAAGTTATTGTTTAAATTACATAATCAAAAACTTGAAAGTAAGAAAACAGAAAATAACATTTACTCCCAACTAAAGGAAATTGGTATAAAGTCTTCAGCCTTCCAATTGTTGAGCCCACTGTCGGTAGTAGGGAAGATCCAATTGTCTATGTCGCAGTCACTATCAGTGTCTTCCACAATGTTGATTTTATTGTTGTGAACTCCATTATTGTTGATGCGGAATGGTGGTCTCCAAGAATTAGCACGAGCACGACAGACATCCCTTTGAGCTTGTGAGGTGAAACCGAAACCAAATTTGTAAGACTTATAAGGAATGTCGGGAAGATGACCTCAAATAGTGGCACCACCTTCTTCAACCACAACTTTAGCATCTTTCAGAGAAGCCATTTTTGGTGGAATCTTGGTAACCTTAGAAACGATAGGAGTAGCTTTGTCAACAGGGGTTGTATGAGGAATAACTTCAAAGGTCTGGCATGGAGTCTCGAATAATTCACCATCCATATCAACACACTTGAAGGAATTCAAATTGCTCACCATATATTCTTCTTCACCGCAAACTGTAACTATTTTTCCTTTCACGGGATTTTTCAACTTTTGGTGTAAAGTAAAGGTAACAGTGCATGTCCCATGAATCTAAGGCCGTCCAAGCAAACATGAATAGGCTGGATGAATGTCCATCACATCGAAAGTAGAGTCAAAGACCCGAGGAACCACTTTGATTGGAAGACCAACCTCTCCATACACCATTATCTTTGAACCATCAAAAGCTCTCACCACAATGTCACTTGGTTTTAGCATAATCCCCTCACAATCAAGTTTGTCTAAAGTAGCTTTTGGAAATATGTTCAATGAGGAACCTGTGTCCACCAACACATGAGATAAGGTAGTGCCCTTAAATTCAATAGAGACATGCAGGGCCTTATTATGGTTCCTTCCTACAAGAGTTAAATCAGCGTCAGAAAAACCTAGCCAATTATCAGATTCTAGGTTAGCAACACAATTTTCAAACTAATCAACATAGATTTCCTGCAGTGCATGGGCACTTTTTAGGAACTTTACCAAAGCATGAGCATGGGCCTCAGAGAATAATAATAGAGATAACATAGGTATTTTGGAGGGAGTCTGCCCCAACTTTTAAATAGTTTTATAGTCACTCTTTCGAATAATCTTCAGTACCTCCTTCATCTCTTGCATTGAGGTATCTTCAACAGTAACCTCTTTCAGTGCCTCAGTCTGGGTAGGTTCAGTCATTTGTTCTCTTCTGCGAGTCTCACTAGTTGATTTAGTAGTAGTGATACGAACCAGTGTAGTAACAAACTTCGGAGAGATCTCTGGAGAGAAAACCCTTCCACTTCTGGTAACCTTACTAGTCCCAGCAATATTGCCAACATTGGGATTAGTAACTTCAGTATTTTCATCTTCGACAGTCAACGGTTCTTGCTTAACACCATGGTAGTAGACATCAACTTCATAATTCCAAGGAATAGCCTTATTAGAGGAATATGGAATTTACCCAGGTGCGGTAATGATCAGAGGAGCGACCCTTGGTTCAGCGGTAAACTTCACAGGACCTTTAGAAGTGACCCTTACTGGAGTATCAAAAATTGTAGTCACATATTTGTCTTGGGATATACTCTTTGTAGAAGGAGTCTTCTCAAATAGAATTGCACGGTCATTCATCAAACGATGAATACATTCTTTCAACAGGGCAGAACCATTGGATTGAGAGGCACAATAGTAGCAGTTTTGAATGCAACCCTAAAATAAACTGGCTTGCAGCAGCTTCTTCTTAACAATCATCAGAGGAGTAATCAAGTCATTTACAGCATAAACATAAGAACCATCACCAATAGCATTAACGCCCTTGTCATGATTAAGCATATGTTCGGTGATCACATTAGGAGTCTCAGGAGGGTCAAATTCAATCTCCTTAGAGTCAATCATGTCTTGAATCTTATTTTTCAATGCCTAACTGTTGTTAGTGTCATATCCGGGACTGTTGGAGTGGTATGCACATCTTGCATTGGGATTGTAACGGGGAGAGGAAGTGTTGAGATTCTGAGGAGAATCCTTCAATGTAAATTGTTATGCCTTCAACATATGTTGCAATGCTAGAGATAACAGCCTGTTAAGCTTTATGAACTATCTCATGGATTCATCCTGCGTACGCTGATTATTTTGTTGTTGTTGTTGTTGCACTAGTGCCGGATTAGTGATCAGTACTACCCCCACAGATTGGTTGCGGTCACTCTTATTATGAACCTTCTGGCCGTACTCATAATTGGATTCTTTCTTACCATATAAGACTTCTTCACAGTATTTGAAGATGTAGCTACCTGAATTTTACCGCTTCTGATTCCATTCTCAACATGTTCTCCTGTCAATATTAGTCCAGTGAAACCGGCTGAAGAACTTCCAAGTAGATGATTATATAAAGGACCTCTTAGCATGCTCATGAATATATCAACCAATTCCCTATCAGCCAAAGGAGGTTGAACTCTGCCTGCAAGATCTCTCCATTTCTATGCGTACTCTTTAAAGCCTTCCTTAGAACCCATGGACATACTTTGTAATTGCATGCGGGTTGGTGCCAAATTAGAATTGTATTGATACTATTTGTCGAAAGCTGCAGCCAAATCTTCCCATGTATGAATATTGGTATACTCGAGTTGATAATACCGTTCCAGTTGTGTTCTAAACAGACTTTCTTGAAAGAAATGCAACCATAATTTCTTGTCAGCAGTGTGTGGTTGAATTTTCCGAACATATGATCTCAATAATGCAGCTTCAGGCAGGAAACACCATCATACTTCGCAAAGGTAGAAGTTTTGAACTTAGGAGGAATGAAAACTCCCGAGACAAAACTCAATTCTTCAAAGTTCAAGCCAGGAAACTTCTGGATCTCCATAGCTTTAAGACTCTCTTTTAACAACTTATACTTCTCGTCAGCGGGGGTATATTTTTCATCCAAATAATCCTCTTCCTCTTCATCAGGGAACTTTTCAGAACCAAGGTTTCTTCTTTCAGTTTTAACACTCTTACCATCTTCATCCTATTTGTCATCTTCGTCTGATGGGATATCAAGATCTCGAGCTTTCTTGACTGGAACTCTGAATCTTCTCCCCATGTTAAGAATTCCGATTGGTTTCTTTGTTTTCTTCTTCTTCCCGTTGACGAGCGCTTTCAATTTTTCTTGCCCCTTGGATAAGTTTAGGAACATCTCTTAGAACTGAGCATTATGAGCCTGGAGTTCTTTGATTATCAGTTTAAGAGCCATTTTTTGTTGAAATAAATAACAAGATGAGAAACCTGTCTTTGAAGTCTGTTATGTAATGATATGTATGGCATGTAGAGGCATATGAAATGTTTTCAAGGATCTCGTGGGATTTAAATTTGAAATATTATAAATTGAATCTGGTTGCAGCTTTGTCTGAGGAACTGTGAGTCTTTGTCTTTGAACGTCTTTCTATAAAATCAAGCTCACCATATCAATTGGGTTATAGCCTCTGACTCAAAAAATGTACTTTGATCTTGACGGCATCTGGCTAGAGGAAAATAAATCCTCTTTCCCTTTGCTAGAAATCTTGCTTATGGTAATCCTACACCATAAATTCATAAGATCCTTGAAATGGTTAGTAAAAATGCTATGTTATGATGATATGATGCTATGATGTTATGTTTATGTTAAATAGGCAAACACAAACAAGTCACACAAGAACCTTAGATTTAAAGGCTTGCGTGAAGTCCATGGGTAAGTACCCTTCCCCATTAAAGTTAAGTTGGCTCGACCTGTCCTAAAATAGTAACCAGGTTTTAAGGATCTCATATCACCGATCTTTCTTGCAGATTTATTTTAGCACGACAATTGGCTTGCCACCAAAACATTCTGAAAGTCAAATCTTAATGAGCGTAGCATCGAGTATCAACCAACCTTGGACTGAACCAAAGCCGACTATCCACTACTTTCTTTTGGTCAAGATGGGTCAATTATGATTCTAAAAGTAAGTTAGTGTTAACAAAACCACGCGGAAGCCTAATGTTATCCTTGACTGAATCAAGGAGCATCAATACAAACCAAAGTGTCACATTAACCATAGCCATCATTTTAACCATATTGGTCTACACGGTACAATCTTCATGATCTATTGCTACTTACCTAAGGAATTCCTAGATTTGGGCGTAGGATCTTTCATAAGAAAATATACCCAAACAAGCCCTTAAAGTTAAAGAAGACAATTCAAGCAAGTAAAGCAAGTAAAGTGACTTAAACTCCAAGGTAACCCCTCTTTTTTAAGTACTCCCCAACAGAGTCGCCAAGTCTGTAATACAGCGGGAGAACTGACTTTTTTGGTTTTATCCAAAATGTGCAGATAGCTAGAGTCGCCACCGAATTTTATTTTATCCAATATTTAGGAAAGGTGAAAAGAACAGGAAAGGCCTTTGATAGATTTTGAGTTCGGGGGGTAGGTTATGTAAAGAGAAGGTGTCATCACCCTTTTCATCCGTAGTTATCTATAGGCTCTTAATTGCTTAGCTCACTTTAAAACTTGCTTTGTGTGTGTGATTTGTTTGAAAATATTTTGAAAAGCCAATGTAAGGCCAAATTTGTAATGATTCTTGTATCAGTCCTCAAGAATGCATATAAAGTGTTTTGAAAATATTTGTTTAGAAGTGATGTGTGAGAAAATGTTTGTGAAAAAAAATCTATGAGCAAGCAATTAAGAGTTCCTTACCCATTAAAGATCATTCTTATTCTTTTCCTTCTCCTTTAGGGATAGTGCTATCATATAATTAGTTGATAGGTAGCCCTATCTATCGGATGTGAAGGGACAGGCGTAGGGTAATCGCATGGTCATCGAAGGCAACATGTAAGGAAACTTTAGCAATTGTATCGAAGGACTAGATCATTTTTGTAGGAAACTTAGAAGGGTCATCGAGAGACTATGATCTTTATTCGAAAGGGTCTTTTTCTAAAGTATCCCTACTTTCTAGGGACGCGACCAATATTTCGTAAGGCAACAAGAAAGGATACCCTAGAGGTGTAAGTGTGAAGAGTGTACTGATTTCAGTTATTTAGTCTTGAGAATTAGGGTTTTCTACGTTTGTTTTTAATATTTATATACAAATCCTAGTTACTAATCATAGCATAAAAATAAATGCGAGAATATAAATGTCCTACGCTATTACATGGCTTTGGGAGAGATACATAAGTGCAAAGAATGCAAAAAATAAATCTACGCTATTACATCCTGTGAGCAGTTACATAATTAGAAAAAAAATAATGCGAGAAAGGAAACCTACGCTATTACATTAGAGAATGCGCCCTATACACTTTGTCTAAGAAAATTAAATAGTAAAAAGAAATAAGAAAATGAATGTTAAAATGAAAAAAAGTTTTTGTGTTTTTTTTTGTAGAAAATAGTTTAAATAATAGTAATTAAAATCCTAATTCTAATTAATTTTAATATTTAAGAAAAATGTTTAGTTAATTAATTAATTAATTAATCAATTAGTAAATAAAAAATATAAGAAATTTTAAATATTAGTTAAAACCCTAAACTTAATTTATTAGTATTAAGAAGAAAAAAAGTTAGTTTAATGATGATTAATTAGAAATTAATTAGGGTTAGAAAAGAAAAAGAAATTAGGTTAGGAAAAAATAGAAAAAAGGACTTGCATGGGGTGGGTGTTGAATCCATGCCCTTGGCCTCACAGATGTGCTTCCCTGCCACTACGCCATGCGCTTGCCGGTGTTTGAAAATAGGACATAATTATTATATGATAAACCTGCATGTTAGTTTGGAAAATAACAAAAAAAACATTGCAAGACAGGGATCGAACCCACTCCCTCTCGTTTAACAAGCCTCTGTCTCAACTAACTGCGTTGCATTTCACATTTATTAACATAATAGAAAGAAAACAATATATCATAAACCAGTGAATCAGAGAGGCGCCAGAGCCCTAGCTCCGGTCGTCTTCACCGTCGAGGTCATTCTTCAACCTGCAAAAATGACACATGTTAGGGATTAAGAAGGACCCTATCCCCTTAATTTGGACCTCCTGAATCCAATGGTAATGTTGTTTTAGCCTAAAACTGATTGTATCACGAGTTTCGAAACAAAACTCAGATTATTCCCTTATAATGGAAAGTCCTTGTTCATGCGCTAAAGCTCACATATTATGCATCAAACCTGTTCTAATGATGTATATGGACACATTTGAACGCATAAAATTAGTTAACAATGCATAAATTAAAGGTTTGAATTTAAAAAAGTGACCAAAACCGATGAAGATGAAACGTGGTGTTCAGGGCACAATTTTGATTGCCTAAGGACTTGGAAAGCTTCCTAGGAGTGTCAGGATGATGATGTAATGCTTGAAATTGATTGAGGATAGTTGCAAACAAGGTTTTGTTCTTTCCCTAGTTTCTTTAATTTTTAAGAATTCTAAGGTTCTTCTTTAAGGAAGTATGCGTGTCCTCTCTTAGTCTGAACATGAAGTGTATTTATAGGAGGAAGGATTAGGTCAAAAGATGGGCTTGGACATCATGTGAAACATATCTTTGATTTGGTTTGAAAATAAGTTGAAATAATGCAAAACTGATGAATTTTTTTTTGGAATATAGGCCACACGATTTCTTGCTTGGTTGTCATGATTTTTAGGCTTTAATTCTGGTCCAAAACAAAAGCCATGCACCTTATATCTTTGATTTGATATTTTATTTGTTTTATATTGGTTTTAATTAAATAAAATCAAAATAAAAGAAATAAAAATCACAAAATATATGAATGGATGTAGGAGTCTATTATGAGGCCAGGAACACGTTTGGACTTTAAAAGATAGGCCCATTAGCCCCAAAATTCAAATTTGCTCAATTTGGAATTCATGCATTTTCTCAAAATTGTCCAACTTGCAGAAATAAAATCTCACTCAATTTTCATCATATAAATGTGGTCTTTGACTTTTTGGAAAGCTTAAGATGTCTCCTACAACTTACATTTTGGTCATTTTTCCATTTGAAGACTTTATCTTGATGTAAATTGCTTTGATAAAAAGTGTCTTTTTGTTGACTTTTAAAATGACCTGTAATGTTTTGGCTGATATCTCTCAAATGAAACATTTTTGTCCTTGAGCTTAGAGAGACAAAGTTGTATAGAATCGAATTTACTTCAAAATTAGATTTGGTTAAGAACTTTCTGATGAAGTATGTGAATGTTATGCTTGGTCAAAGTTCAATTGACTTCTTCTAAAGAAAACCCTAATTTGGTAACTTTTGACTTTTGATAAATATTAAATTTTCTTGATGAATCATGATCAACCCTTGATCAAATGATGAATGTGACTTCATAATATTAATTTTGACCAAAAATATCGAAGTTTGATTGTAAATTGGTCAAAGTTAACTTTTTGTCCAATATAGTTGATTTTCAATCATCTGGCTAGTTGTCTGAACAAACTTATGCTGCAAGGCTTGAAATTTGGTATGAGGATATTTTGAAGCATATGAGAACCCATGAAGTCCACTTGAGGCATTATAAGTCTAATTTTCCTTGAGAAAAATAAAACCCTAGTTGTAGGTCACTACTTTGGAGTAGAGTTTGTCTGATCAATCTTTGAGTAGTCTTGAGTGTTTGAGGCTTTCATTTGCATGAGGAGGTATCTTGAATTAATTTGTCTTGAATAATGGGAGGGAAAATTTTTGGGTACAAAAATGAGGTTGTGCATTTATACATCTGATGTTACTATAGGGAGCATGCTTTCTTAAGAGGATGAGAATGGCGTTAAGAGAGTCCTTTTTCTATCTTAGTTGAGTCCTTAATGATGCAGAAACTAGATATAATATTGTTGAAAAGTTGTGCATGTGTATGTACTTCTCTTGTACTAAATTTAAACATTATTGTTGTACCCCAAAATTTTCCCTCCCATTTCCTCAAGACCATTGGAGCTCAAGATCAAGTTAGGTTTTACTCTGCTCAAGGCCCCTCCTTGCACTGTTGACCCAAACTAGGGTTTGAGTTTGCACAAAGATGTTTTGACCTAAAATTCCCAAGATGACTTTCATGCTTCATGTTGGACTCACAAGTTTATCCATACCAAGTTTCAAGCCTTGATTCCAATCTTTGCCCAATCAATTGGACAGTTGACCTAGAAATCAACTGTATTGGGGAAAAAGTCAACTATGGTCAATTGACAGTCAAACTTCATGATTTTTGACCCACATCAACATTATGAACTCATATGGACCATTTGATCAAGTTTGGATCACAATTCCACAAGAAATTTGATCAGATCACCAAAAGGGCAAAATGGTCATTTTTAGGGTTTTGACTGCACAAAGGCAATTTTTGATTGTTTGACCTAGCCAATGGCAAACCAAGCTCACATATGGACTCAAGGACTCAATGAAATGGTCTTGGCACATTCAACAAGTTCAAAAGATCCCAAATGCACAAGATTGACAGATGAATTTTCCAGTCAACTGATCAAATTTGACTGTATACTAAAAAGTCAAACTTTGACTTTTTGGTCAAAATCAAATGCCAAGATTCATTTTTCATCAAAACATGCCAAATTATGTAACTTGTTCATCAAGAAATCAAGAATTACAAATTAGGGTTTAAAATGAAGAAATTTCATAACTTAGAAATTTTCTAAGTTATGAAATTTCCTAATTTTTTCCTAACTTTGTCCCATTTTTTCATCAAGATGCAAATGGATTCAAGCAAAACTCAAAACATGAAAGTTATAGTACATTGCAAAATCTACAACTTTGATTCACAAAGTTTCCTCAAAAGAAGCTTGTAGATCAAGTTATGATTTTTGGAACAAGGGTGCAAAACATTCTTAACTTTGAAATGTTTTTGACCTATTTTAGGCAGGATTTTTCCTAACTTCATGGCCACTTTTCACATGCTTCGACTTGGAATTTCAACTTTAATTACAAATATGGATTGTAGTACACATTCCAAGCTTTCCAAATTTTCCAAGAACTCCTCAAACACCCTTGTGGTTAGGGAGAATCGAATTTGTCAATATGGGCAAAAGTCACTTTGTTCATGAGCCAATTTCATGTTCATACACTATGCATTTTGAAACTCAGCTTGCACAAGATAGATTACAGGCCTCTAATCCTTCTTACACTCAATAATTAAATGCATATCCTTTGTATTAGAGTGTTATTTTGTGCATTTGTATAATACACACAAAATCAAGCCATATTTGGAAAAAGTAACTTATCTATTCTTGTAAAGATCAACTTTATGTCAAACACAAATCTAAGAAGTACAAAGCATATCTTCTAGGCACAAGATTATGGACTAATCCCACTGATCAAGGAGAGATTATGCAGCATGCTTGAGGGACCTGCCTTGGCCTACAACCTAACTTGGCAACTTTTGCTTAAGATAGAAGAAATCTTGCAAACAGAAGGACATCTCTCATTCCTATAACAACTAGCCAAAGCAAACATTGTGAACACATTCCATACTCCCTAACAGACCTAAGGCATGACCTAACCACCTTCAATACTTCCCCAAACATCAAAACACCATTTTGCTGCACAAAACAGGGCACCCCTGCAGATTGAGTTGCACAACTCAGTTTGCTCGTGCATTTTGGCCAAAGCTGGTTCATACACACTCCCTACCATCCATTGAAACTATCCCAAGCCCTAGCTACAGACTGTAACACCTCTAACCCAGTTCACCATTTTCATTTTTTCAGTTGTGAGGTTGAGTTACATAGCTCAATTCAGCTAGTTTCAGAGCAAGCTAGAGGTTGGAGAAGCATCCCTGAACTTCAAGCAAGCTGTACAAGTCCTCAAATTCCATTGAAGATACCTCCATTGCTGTACACGATTCAAGCTGAACAGGTAAAAGTTTGGACTTCTATCTCTCAATCTAGGAAGAGTTAGGCTTAGGTTTATGAATGAAACATGCTCTACTCATGCCCCTGAAGCTACCTATATCCTCACTTTTCATTTATATTATGTGTGTTAAGATAATTTGGAACCTGAACATTAGAAAAAACTTAGGTCAGAAATTGGGGATGAAGAAATTCTCCCTCGTTTCTTAGAGTTAAGTCAAGTTTTTTATATGTCTGGATTCATCTCTTGATACTCTACATTTTTGGTGTTATGAGTTTTGCTTGAAAGTCTAGGAATCAGGAGTTAGGAAACGTGCATTTTTGCTTGTTCAAACAAGTCTGGAGGTTGAAGATGACTGGCTTGGGCTGGGCCTGAGTCAGTCCTACTTTTTGCACCCCTTTTTTTAATTTGCACCCCCCTGGCCCATTGTATGATATATTTGTCATTTTTGAGTTTTTCTTTTTGATTCTGATTTTATATTTTTATTCAAGCATGGAAAAACACTAAAAATATTTTTCTCACATTTTTTGCATTTTATTTGGTATTTATTTGTTTCATTTAGTTCCATATGTAAATAAATATATATATACTTTTATTTAAAATACTAAAAATAATACAAATACATTTTTGTTTTCTGATTTTATTCTATTTTATCTTTTGAAAACATTTTCCAAAAATATACTTTTTTTTGTAAATAATAAATATTTTTATTTTTGTACATATTTAATATATTTAGTAAATAATATAAATACTTATCTATCTTTTATTAAATATTTAAGATAAATATAAAAATAATACATTTTTTATTTTTTAATATTTGACCTCAAAAATCACTTTTTTACAATATACTTCTTTTTTTATTTATTTTTTGTATTTAGTTAATAAATATTGTATATAATAAATAATAAACATTTTTTTATTTAGTAAATTAGGGTTTTGCCCTAAACCATGAAAATACCCAAAAAAATTAACCTTTTTATTTTTGTTTATTTGTCACATGAAAAATACTTTTACATACATATAAAAATCATTTTTTGCATCTTGTATATTTATTGTATTTTTATTTATTGTACAATTAATCTTTATATATTCAATTTGGATGTAATAGCTTAGATTTTAATTTCTTGTTAAATATCCCCATTAGAACATTTGTACCCGCCATCCCATAATTGTGTTGTAATAATTTAGGATTTTATTTTTCGCATTTAAAAGCTTGCTAAATATGCCATGATAGACTTAGGGTTTGTATGCAAATAAAAAAAATGACAAATAGCTTGACCTAATTCAAAGACAAAAAAACATGAAAATGGACAACACCAATCACACTTGCACCCCCTAGGGTTACTCCACTTGTTGCCTTCAATAACGGGCCATGTTGCATGTTGAGTGTTTTTGGCAAAACAAAACAATATCAAATGATCATAGTCCCTCGATGACGCTTTCGAAAGTTGCCTAAAAATGATCAAGTCCCTTAAAGGAAAAATTGCCAAAGACACTTGGCACCATTGCAATCATGGTCTAAACGATGACCCGCGCCCGTCCCGTTAACATCCTAACACAAGATTGTCCACCAAATACAATGGTGGAACAAAATTGTTAAAAGGGTTAAAACATAGGAAAGATCTTTGAGAAATTTAGGGTAGATAGCTCTTGTTTACTTGCCAACTTGCAAAACAAATCCTTGCCATTTTTCAAAACACACATCACAACACACTTTCAAAACAACTTTCAAAAACATTGAAAACTTTTCAAAAGATAAGTACACCTTTGTATACATTCAAACATGAATCATTACAAAGGTTGCCACCACATTGGCCTCTTTTCAAAACATTTTCAAACACACACACAAAGAACCATTTCAAACAATTGAAAACACCATTTCAAACAATTGAAAATGCAAGGCAAGTGATCTAAGCAAGTAGCTAAGAGCCCATGGATAACCATGGATAGAAAGGGTGCTAATACCTTCCCTTTCTATAATCTACTCCCCGAACCCAAGAAAACATCTCAAAGGTTTTTGCTGTGCTTTTTAACCTTTCCTTATGATAAAATAAAAAGTCAGTGGCGACTCTTGCTCAACCGAAACATTTGCGAAAATAAACGCAAAACCCAAGTCAGTTCTCCCACCGTATCACAGAACTGGAGACTCTGCTGGGGATTTTTTTATTTAAAAGTGGAGTAACCTTAGGGCTTAGATCACCCTGTTGCATGACTAATTGTTTGCTTTGATTGCTTTATATGTTGGTTCTCTTGTTTGGGCTTGGAATCCTACACCCGGATTTGGGGAAACATTCATAGATAGCAATACATTGTGGAAACTATGCGGGGTATACCGACACGGTTGGAGCAATAGCTATATTAGTGCGACATATTTGTGAGTATCGGTAACCCTTGAGTTCAATCAAGGAGAGTACGGGGCCGCTGAGTGATGTCACTAAGCACTAATGACCTAGAACCTTACTTGACCATCTTGGCCTTTCATTAGGGGTAGTGAGATGACCGGCTTTGGTGCAGTCTGAAGTTGGTAGATACTCGATACTACACTCATTGAGGGTTGTTTTCTTGGAATATTTTGGTCGCTAGTTAAGTGGCTAAACCAAAACAATGAACATGGAAAACAATCCAATGATATTGAGCTCCTTAGAACCCGGTTACTATTTATAGGACATGTTTTTAAGCCAACTTCACTCAAGAGGGTACTTACCTATGAAACCCCATGCAAGCCTGAAACTAGGGTTTTGTGTGAATTGTTTGTACATATGTTTGTGCATGCATCATAAACATCATAAAGCATCATACGCATTCACTAACCATTTCAAGGGTTTAGATCTTCATCTTTGTTCTTGTTTTGTAGGTCATGGAAATTCTTCGCAGGAAAACTATCCAAGTCAACCTTGTGAGAATCCCTCCTCAACTCAAGGAGCTCACATCCAGAATTCCGAAAAGCTCTCCCTTTAGTGAAAGACATGGTAGACTACTCATCCTAGTCAACACCAGCATTGAAGAGGACATGGTAAAGGTGTTGTTTCAGTTCTTTGACCCCCTTCACCACTGTTTCACTTTCCCCGACTACCAATTGGTGCCCACTTTGGAGGAATTTTCTCAACTCCTGAGAATTCCTATTCTTAATCAACTACCTTACAACGGTACGGAAAAAGAACCAAAGGCTGAAGATGTTGCTCAAGCACTACACTTGCAACCATTTGACATCAAGGGGCACTGGGAAACTAGAAGCGGTGTCAAAGGCTTCTTGGCAAAATTCTTGTTTGAGAAGGCACAAGAGTGTTGGAATTCATTGGATCTACAAGCCTTTGAAGAAATTGTGGCACTCCTCATTTATGGGTTGGTCCTGTTCCCAAATCCTGACCAGCTTATAGATGTCAACACCGTCAAGATCTTCTTATCCAGGAATCCAATACCAACATTGCTTGGGGACATTCTTCACTCATTTTACACACGAACAATGAGAAAGAGGGGTGTTCTCATGTGCTGTACTCCTCTCCTTGCAAAGTGGTTTATTTCGCACCTTCCACAATCTGTCTTGAAGAATGACCAAGGCCTAAGGTGGTCACAATGATTGATGACCCTCACTCACTCTGATGTACATTGGTGTTCTCGGTCCAGAGAAAATGTCATCATCATCGATCATTGTGGAGAGTTCCCTAATGTTCCATTACTTGGCATTAGAGGAGGCATTACCTACAACCCTTGTCTAGCTTTGAGACAATTTGGATATGCACGGAGGGATGGCCCTCATGACATGTTGATTCCGGACTTAGTTTTTTACTTCGACAACGATGCGCAAGGACTTCGCCAAAGATTCATCAGAGCTTGGAGGATGCCTAACAAGGTAGACAGCAAGACACTGGGGCACAAGAACTCCATCCCTCTCGAGCCTTATCTCAAGTGGGTACGAGCCCGAGCCCAGATTCTAATGATGCCTTACCCTCATGTTCTCCCTGTGATTAAAGAGTCCGTTGAGGAAGGAGAGGTTCCCTACACCATCCTATATCCTGACATGCCAACATCATGGGAGGAGATGCAGAAGAGTTGGATCCAACTCAAGGAGGAACAAAACACTTTTGAAGCCAGCTTCTATGCCAGTGAGAAGAAGGTTTTGGAGCTTACCCACCAACTCCATGAGGAAGAGACCCTCAAAACCTACATCGCACCAAAGAGGATGTGCAACGTATTTTTACGTTGAGAAGTTTTTTTGTAATATTTGGCCCATGGGGCATTTATGTACTGACAAATTTCTTCTTATTAATATGACGTGCATTCTTTTTGTTTGCAACAATTTTGAATTTTCTAAATCCTTGAATGCATTACATAAATAAGCATATCATTCATCATATGCATAACAGGTACCCTTCTTCTACAGGTTGCTTAATCTTCTTCGCTGTTTATTTCAGCACTCAATCATCATGTCTTCTGAGCCTACTACCGAACAAGCTATCAAGGCCCTCCAGGCCCAGAACGCCCAGTTTCAGGAGCTGGTCATGAGCTTAGCCCTGGGTCAACAGGAGTTGAAGACTCTGCTTTTGAAAAAGAAGAAGAAGAAGAGGACTGCGCTGTTTAACACTGGACGGAGGTGTGGGAATACACTACATAATGAGGCTGATCAGGCTACTTCCTCTGCAGAGAAAGACAGTCCCCAAGGGGGAAGGGCTCCTAGTCCTATTGTCTCCGACAACGAGACGGATTACAATGATGAACAGTACCCTCTTGCTGAAGACAGGTACAAGCAACTAGAGGACCGTTTAAGTTCCACGGAGATTCAAAATGTGCCGGGGCTGGATTTCGGAGATCTAGGTTTATCTTCTGGGGTGGTGATCCAACACAAGTTCAAGGCACCTGCCTTTGCGAAGTACGACGGGGCTTCCTGTCCTAAGCTGCACCTCAGATCATATGTAAGGAAGATCCAACCTTACACTGCAGACAAGAACCTGTGGATCCATTTCTTCCAGGATAGCCTTTCAGGGGGTCAACTCGAATGGTTCTATCAGCTGGATGGAGCCAGTATTCGAAACTGGGAGGACTTGGCTACTGCATTTTATAGGCAGTATCAGTATAATTCCGACCTCGCTCCCACGCGTACCCAACTCCAGGGTATGTCACTGGGGACGGGCGAAGGATTCAAGGAGTATGCACAAAAGTGGAGAGACCTGGCTGGTAGGGTGCAGCCACCTTTGACGGACCGTGAGCTTGTCGACATGTTCTTAGGGACCCTGTCTGGTCCATTCTTCAACCACCTGATTGGTAATTCTTCTGCTGGGTTTACAGATCTGATCTTAACCGGTGAGAGGATAGAAGCTGGTATCAAGTCGGGGAAGATACAGAAAGGTGCCTCCGTGAGTACTGAAAAGAAGCCCTTCAAGAAGGAAGCCAGTGCTGTTTATGGTCCCAGAAGACAAATTAAATCGGAACACCGCCAAGCTGTCAATGCGGTGGTAATTTCAAAGCCTACTGCTTCTCCTCAGCAGTATAACCAACCAAGGGGCGAGAGACCCAAAAGACAGTACACTCGACTCAACATGACCCTGTCTCAGATTTTGCCGCAACTATTGTCAACCAATCTGGTAACTGTCAAAGAAGCTCCGAAGGTAGTGAACACAACTTCTCCAAAGTACAACCCCAACGCCCGTTGCACTTATCACTCTGATAGCCCGGGGCATACTACAAACGATTGCTGGGCTCTGAGGAATAAGGTTCAAGACCTTATTGATGCTAAAGAAATATAGTTTGAGGCGCCCGAAAGGCCCAATGTTGTGACTGTTCCCATGCCCCAGCATGGAGTGAATGTTGTGGAAGAAGACCGGTATGTAGCCTCCGTGGAAGAGATTGTTACTCTGTTATTGACCGTCAAAAGGAACCTGTTGCTAGCCGGTTTATTTCCGGGATGTAGTAATGGTTGCCATCTATGTGCTGTTTCACCTGCTGGTTGTCCCTTGCTGAAGTCAGGCGTCCAAAACCTGATGGATAGCAAAGCGATCTTGTTCGAGAAGATTGTTGTTCCTGCTGTCCCTGCAGAAGAAGTGTCTATTGTTACTATTTTAAACAAACCTCCTAAGGCTCCCTCAAAAAAGCCTGTCAAAATCATGACTGCTCAGAAGATTTCTCCTATCATCATCACTGTTCTGGGGCCCCTCCCTTATACATCTGACAAAGCTGTCCCATGGCACTATGGGGCAGATGTTTATGTTCTTGGAGTAAAGCAAGAGTTTGATACTAGTACCAGCGTCAGTAACATCACCAGGCCTGCCAAAGTTACTCGCAGTGGTAGGCTGTTCTCACCAGATATTGCCACCAGCTATTCAGAGACCTCTTATCATCACACCTGCAAGTGTGCCTGCTCCCCTTCCTGATCAAGTTCCTGTTTCTACCCCTGCTGCCGAGTCATCTGACGCTCGGGGCAAAGGGATTGCTACTGATTTGCCTGCCCTGACAGAGGCACCAAAGACAACCACTGTTGAAGCTTCCCAGCAAGAGATGGAAGAGATTCTCAAGATCATTAAGAAGAGTGATTTCAACGTAGTTAAGCAGCTGGGGCACACACCATCAAAGATTTCTATGCTATCACTGTTGTTGTGTTCAGAGGCCCATGCCAAGGCCCTGATTTCCTTCCTAAAGACAGCCCATGTGCCACAAGAAACGTCTGCTGATCAATTTACCGATTGTGTGGCCAACTTGACTGCCGATAATGGGTTGGGTTTCTCTGACGCCAATCTGACTGCCAAGGGAAAGAACCATAACGATGCCCTGCATGTCTCCATTGAATGCAGGGGCACTACTCTTTCCCATGTGTTGGTATATACCGGTTCTTCATTGAACGTGTTACCCAAGAAAGCTTTAGACAGGCTGGATTGTGAGGGTTTAGAGCTCAAGCCAAGTAACATTGTTGTCTGGGCCTTCAACGGGTCCAAGAGGATGGTACATGGTGAAGTTGACATTCCAATCAGGGTTGGTTCTCAAGTTTTTGATTCTACTTTCTATGTGATGGATATCCGACCATCCTATTCTTGTTTGCTGGGTCGTCCATGGATCCACAAGGCTGGAGCTGTGACCTCCACACTACATCAGAAGCTGAAGTACCCGGTCAGAGGGAAAATTGTGACAGTTCAGGGGGAGGAAGAGTATATGGTAAGCCACCTCAACTCGTTCCGGTACATAGAAATGGATGGGGAATTCATTGAGACTCCATTCCAGCACTTTGAAGAGGTTCCTCAAACACTGGCATCAGCTGAAACTTTGATTGAAGACCCTCCTTTGAAGATGGCTTCCTTAAAGGATGCCCGGGCTGTTATTGAGAAGGGTAAGTTCGCAAACTGGGGCTGACTTCCTGACTTTACTCCGAAGACTGACAAATTTGGTTTGGGCTTCACTGCAGAGGCTCAAAGGGCTGTTCGTAAGGCAAGAATTGGAAGACCTCCTATGTTCATCACCAACCCGGGAGTAAATGCTATTGAAGACGACGTGGAGGAATCTGAATTTGACAGCTGGATCTACCCAACAACCGACGGTGGACCAAGCAACTGGACTGCCAAAGACTTCACACCTATTACTTTTGTCACTCAGTAATGAACTCTTTTGTTTTGAATTTGTAACAGACAATATTTTGAAACTGTTATGGCTCGGTGTCTTACCCGGGGCACCGTGGCTTCATTTGTGAGGGCTTTTGTGTCTCATTTTCATGTATCATCAATAAAAACATTGGACGTTTGTTGCATTTCAAAATCTTGCGCTCCTTTTCTTTCTTTATTATATATTACATAACAGCTATATTTACACACACTCACTTATACAGGTTCCAATCCACTCTGGATCTCACTGGTAACGACTCTGCTACTACCAGTTATGACTTCGAAAATCCGATCAACTTAGTCGAAGACGAAGGTGAAGATGATTGCGAAGTGCCTGGTGAGCTTGCAAGATTGCTACTCCAGGAAGAGAGGGCCATTCAGCCACATGAAGAGCCAGTGGAAACGGTAAATCTGGGTACTGAGACAGGCAGAAAGGAAGTCAAGATTGGTTCCAATCTAGAGCTCAGTGTGAAACAACGGTTGATTCAGATGCTGCATGACTATGTGGAAATATTTGCTTGGTCTTACGAAGACATGCCTGGGTTGGATACTGACATTGTGGTTCATCACCTGCCTACCAAGGAAGATTGCCCTCCAGTAAAACAGAAGGTCCGCCGTATGCGTCCAGAAATGTCCGAGAAAATCAAAGCAGATGTTATGAAACAATTTGATGCCGGGTTTCTAGCAGTGACTTCTTACCCTCAGTGGGTTGCCAACGTGGTTCCAGTGCCGAAGAAAGATGGTAAGGTCTGAATGTGTGTTGATTACAAGGATTTGAACAGGGCAAGCCCTAAGGATGATTTCCCTCTGCCTCATATCGACGTTCTGGTTGACAACACTGCTCAGCATAAAGTATTCTCCTTCATGGACGGCTTCTCCGGTTATAATCAGATCAAGATGGCTCCTGAAGACATGGAGAAGACCACTTTTGTTACTCAGTGGGGCACCTTTTGCTACAAGGTCATGCCTTTTGGGTTGAAAAATGCTGGGGAAACCTACCAACGTGCCATGGTTGCTTTATTTCATGATATGATCCATCACGAGATAGAAGTATACGTCGACGATATGATTGCAAGGTCCCAAACTGAGGAGGAACACCTTGACCATCTACGGAAGCTGTTTGACCGTCTGAAGTTGTACAAGCTGAGGTTGAACCCAAACAAGTGCACCTTTGGGGTGAGATCTGGAAAATTGTTAGGCTTCATCGTAAGCGACAAAGGCATTCAAGTGGACCCTGCCAAAGTGAAAGCCATACAAGAGATGCCAACTCCCAGGACAGAGAAAGAAGTCAGAGGCTTTCTAGGACGGTTGAACTACATTGCCCGATTCATCTCACATCTAACTGCTACCTGTGAACCAATCTTCAAGCTGCTGAAGAAGGATCAAGTAGTACGTTGGAACGATGAATGTCAGGCCGCTTTCGAAAAGATCAAAGAGTATCTCCAAGAACCACCCATTCTTATGCCGCCGGTTGAAGGGAGACCTCTAATCTTATACTTGACAGTACTGGACAACTCAATGGGGTGTGTGCTGGGGCAACATGACGAGTCTGGCCGAAAAGAACACGCCATTTATTACCTTAGCAAAAAGTTTACCGACTGTGAGACCCGATACTCACTGCTCGAGAAAACTTGCTGCGCTTTGGTATGGGCTGCTCGCCGGCTGAGACAGTATATGTTGACTCACACTACTCTGTTGATTTCAAAAATGGATCCAATAAAGTACATCTTCGAAAAGCCTGCCTTGTCCGGAAGAATAGCAAGATGGCAGATGATCTTGACAGAATACGACATCCAGTACACGACTCAAAAAGCAATCAAGGGAAGTGTGTTGGCAGACCATTTGGCACATCAGGCAGTGGACGATTACCAGTCGATGAACTTTGAATTTCCAGACGAGGATATCATGGTAGTAACTGATTGTGAAGTACCTGGACTGGATGAAGGACCTGAGGAAGGATCCCGATGGTCTATGCACTTTGACGGAGCCTCGAACGCTTTGGGTAATGGTATCGGCGTTGTGATCATATCTCCTAAGGGCTCTCATACTCCACTCACCGCCCGGCTATGTTTCAACTGCACCAACCACATGGCAGAGTATGAGGCATGCATCATGGGTCTTCAAGCTGAAATTGACTTAAGGATCAAGTTTCTGAGTGTCTTCGGAGATTCCGCTCTCGTGATCAATCAGATCAAAGGCGAGTGGGATAAGAAACACCCAAATCTTATTCCTTACAAGGAGTACATGCTAACATTGCTTCCCTACTTCGAGGAGATAACTTTTGAACACTTCCCAAGAGAGGAGAATCAGTTAGCGGACGCACTAGCTACGATGTCTTCTATGTTCAAAGTCAAATGGGATAACGAGGCTCCCCGGATCATTATCTGGAAATTGGATGAACCTGCGCATTGCTGCGATCTCGAGACCAATGAGGTAACTGAAAAACCCTGGTATCATGAAGTGAAGAGGTACTTGGAAGCTCAAGAATACCTCGAGGGTGCATCCGTTAATGACAAGAAGTTTCTGAGAAGGTTCGCGGCAAAAAGTTTCCTTAGCAACAACATTCTCTACAAGCGAAACCATGATTCAACCTTACTGCGTTGTGTGGATAAGACTTAAGCGGAAAAGATCATGGCAGAGCTACATGAAGGTACCTTCGGAACACATTCCTGTGGACATACCATGGCAAAGAAAATCCTTTGGGCAGGATATTTCTGGTCCACAATGGAAGCCGACTGTTATCAGCATTCTCGAACTTGTCATAAATGCCAGATCTATGCTGATAAGGTGCACATTCCTCCAGTTCCTTTGAACGTCTTAACAGCACCTTGGCCTTTTGCAATGTGGGGCATTGATATGATCGGCGAGATCCGACCTACGGCATCTAACGGGCACCGCTTCATCCTGGTAGCGATTGATTACTTCACAAAATGGGTTGAAGCAGCTTCCTACGCTACCGTAACCAAGAACGTTGTGGCACGGTTCATTCGGCACAACTTGATATGTCGATACAGCATACCTGAGAGGATCATTAAGGACAATGGTACCAATCTTAACAACAAGATGATCACTGAGCTCTGCGAGCAATTCAAGATACAGCACCACAACTCTTCTCCCTATCGACCAAAGATGAATGGGGCTGTAGAAGCAGCGAATACGATTATCAAGAAGATTGTGCAGAAGATGACAGTGACCTACAAATATTGGCACGAAATGTTACCGTTTGCTCTTCATGGGTACCGTACCTCAGCACGGACGTCAACAGGGGCAACTCCCTTTTCCTTGGTCTATGGCATGGAGGCAGTATTGCCTATTGAAGTCCAGATACCCTCTCTCCGAATAATGAAGGATGCAGACTTGAGCGAAGATGACTGGATCCAGACTCGGCTTAATCAATTAAACCTGATTGACGAAAAGAGACTCACCGCTATTTGTCATGGTCAGACATACCAAAAACGGATGATCAGGGCATTTAACAAGAAGGTCAGACAATAAGAGTATCAAGTCGAAGACCTGGTAATCAAGCGCATCATTCTTCCTCAAAGTGATCCCAGGGGAAAGTGGACCCCTACGTACGAAGGGCCATTTGTGGTTAAACATATATTCTCAGGAGGAGCTAAGATTCTAACCACCATGGATGGTGACGATCTTCCTCACCCCGCCAATGCAGACATAGTAAAAAGATACTACGCATGAATTAAAGACCCGCTAGGTTGACCATCCTAGGCAAAAAAAGGGCTTCCCGGCGAACCAAAAGGGTTCGGGCAAAAATAAGGGACGAAATGAAAAAATATGTACACCCGGCAAGTCGAAAACCTGAAAAGGCGGCTTGGGCAAAAATGGGTATCCTGGTGGACTGAAAACCCGAAAGGGCGGTCCAGGCAAAAGTTAGGGATAAAGCGTAATACTATGTCTCATTGGATCACTTTGCATCCAGAATTCGACATCAACTATCAGGCTCAGATGACTCCAATCAATCAGCTTCATCTTCAACTAAGCAGCAGAGTGATGAGACGCTTGAAGAAATAAAGGCGATAGCAGAGTTGGAACCCAGTGGGATTATTTATCACATAGCTGTTTTGTTTCCTTTTCAAAATTGTATAAACTCTATCTTGCTCGGCGGAGTTCTCTTACTAGGACGTCAGGCTCCTGTACATAAAACGCCTATTTACAGGCAAATTTCAAAATCAATGCAAGTGTAATTTTTTCAGACAAATTACCCATCGTTTTTTTCTTTTTCTGTTTTGTTTTGCAAAGAACGTCCAAGGTTCATTTTTCATATATGCATTTGACATTAATTGCTAAATTTGCATGCGAAACAAAGGACTGATTATAGATGACATCAGAAACAGGGGAAATTTAGAATTGTCTAAGCGATCTAGTTGCTCTGTCCACCAAGGTACCAAGGTAAGTTCGGCTGAAGAATGTAACCAAGTTACCTCAACTCCCCACAGAGTAAGGCGAGATTCAGCAATACTCTCCCCAGGCAGAGTTGGTCTCCCGTCAGCCCCGAAAAGGCACATTGTTCCCCTAGCAAGTCAGCGATACTCTCCCCAAGCAGAGTTAGTCTGCTGTCAGCCTTAAGGAAGTTGGGTATCCCCAGAAGATCTCAACATTCCCCAACGGAGTATAGACATTCCTCAGCAAGCATCCCCGGAAGTCTTAATATAAGATTTGTTCCCCGTCGGAATACAGACACCCCAGTGGAACCATTCCCCAGTACAATCCCAAAGTTTCCCCACGAAAGATGAATCATCCTCCCCAGCAGATTTGGAAGCTTATCCCCACTAGATTCTGGAAGCTTATCCCCACCAGAGTACGAACGCATATCCCTGAATTTATTCAAAGGTTATTTCCCCACCAGGGTATAACAGGGTTATCCTCAGCTAATTACCACGGAAAGATCGTCCTCGGCGAAGTTCTTCCTATTCCCCAGCGGAGTTCATCAAATTCCCCCAACATAACTTATCAGTGGAATCCCCAGCAGAGCTCTCATCAAAACCTCAGCAAAGTATCTCTTCCCACAGAATAATTCCCCGTAGAGTAATCTCTCCAACAAGTTTATTCCCCAACGGAGCCGTCTTCTCCTACCGGTTTATTCTTGCAACCGTCATCCCCCAGCGGAAACGAAGAACTCCATTCTTCAACATCAGCCCAAGATCCCACAAACTCCCGACACTCGTCAAGGATTTATTTTCCTAGACGAAATTACATTCATAGACATTTCACATTTCATACATCCTGTTTGCATACATGATAAAGTGCATACAACACTATCTCAGTTTGAGCATCATAACATCATGCATTTCATACATCATGACATTGCATACAACTGATGTTTTGCCTTTTCAGGAAAAGGTCAATCCAAAGATGATTACTATCAACTGTCACAATTCCAGATTCGATTCGTGTATCCAGCCAGGGCATATCTGTAGACGACCAATTTCCAAATTCGATACCTGCATCCAGCCAGGACATATTTGTAGACGACAATTTCCAGATTCGATACCTGCATCCATCCAGGGCATATCTGTAGACGACGAATTCCAGATTCGATTCCTGTATCCAGCCAGGGCATATCTGTGAGTATTTGATTGTGGATTCGACACCTGTACCTAGCCAGGGCATATCTGCATGAATAGTTTAGAGATTCGATACCTGTATCCAGCCAGGGCACATCTGTAAGCAACCTTTTGAAGTTCCAGATTTGATTCCTGTATCTAGCCAGGGCATATCTGTGAGCAATTGATTGTAGATTCGATACCTGTACCTAGCCAGGGCATATCTGCATGAAGAGTTTGAAGATCAACACCTGTAACAGGCCAGGAAACCATCTTCCTTTCTCAAAATACGCAAGTTCTCACTAAGGAATCTCTTACGCGATCAACACTTCCAAATGGCATCTATAAGCCCATTCCCGACAAGGTTCGGTCACACCCTTGATGGCATCTATAAGCCCATCCTCCTATCCACCATCTTTCCAAATGGCATCTATAAGCCCATTCCCGACAAGGTTCTGTCACACCCCCGATGGCATCTATAAGCCCATCCTCCTATCCACTATCTCTCCAAATGGCATCTATAAGCCCATTCCCGACATCACATTGCTGGTACTCCACTATGCGAGTGCAAATTTCTAGGCACTTTAGTGTTCAATCATCTTCCACCTTCGGATTACGAAAGGCACGCAAGCCAATCTACATCCTCAGGTCTAAGAATATTGAACAGGGGCAACTGTTGTACCCCAAAATTTGCCCTCCCATTTCCTCAAGACCCTTGGAGCTCAAGATCAAGTTAGGTTTTACTCTGCTCAAGGCCCCTCCTTGCACTGTTGACCCAAACTAGGGTTTGAGTTTGCACAAAGATGTTTTGACCTAAAATGCCCAAGATTACTTTCATGCTTCATGTTGGACTCACAAGTTTATCCATACCAAGTTTCAAGCCTTGATTCCAATCTTTGCCCAGTCAATTGGACAGTTGACCTAGAAATCAGCTGTATTGGGGAAAAAGTCAACTATGGTCAATTGACAGTCAAACTTCATGATTTTTGACCCACATCAACATTATGAACTCATATGGACCATTTGATCATGTTTGGATCACAATTCCACAAGAAATTTGATCAGATCACCAAAAGGGCAAAATGGTCATTTTTAGGGTTTTGACTGCACAAAGGCAATTTTTGACTGTTTGACCTAGCCAATGGCAAACCAAGCTCACATATGGGCTCAAGGACTCAATGATATGGTCTTGGCACATTCAAAAAGTTCAAAAGATCCCAAATGCACAAGATTGACAGATGAATTTTCCAGTCAACTGATCAAATTTGACTGTATACTGAAAAGTCAAACTTTGACTTTTTGGTCAAAATCAAATGCCAAGATTCATTTTTCATCAAAACATGACAAATTATGAAACTTGTTCATCAAGAAATCAAGAATTACAAATTAGGGTTTAAAATGAAGAAATTTCATAACTTAGAAAGTTTCTAAGTTATGAAATTTCCTAATTTTTTCCTAACTTTGTCCCATTTTTTCATCAAGGTGCAAATGGATTCAAGCAAAACTCAAAACATGAAAGTTATAGTCCATTGAAAAATATACAAATTTGATTCACAATGTTTCCTTAAAAGAAGCTTGTAGCTCAAGTTATGATTTTTGGAACAAGGGTGCAAAACATTCTTAACTTAGAAATTTTTTTGACCTATTTTAGGCAGGATTTTTGCCTAACTTCATGGCCACTTTTCACATGCTTCCACTTGGAATTTCAACCTGCATTACAAAGATGGATTATAGTACACATTACAAGCTTTCCAAATTGTCCAAGAACTTCTCAAACACCCTTGTGGTTAGGGAGAATCGAATTTGTCAATATGGGCAAAAGTCACTTTATTCATGAGCCAATTTCAAGTTCATACACTATGCATTTTCAAACTCAGCTTGCACAAGCTAGATTACATGCCTCTAATCCTTCTTACACTCAATAATTAAATGCATATCCTTTGTGTTAGAGTGTTATTTTGTGCATTTGGACAATACACATAAAATCAAGCCATATTTGGAAAAAGTAACTTATTTATTCTTGTAAAGATCAACTTTATGTCAAACACAAATCTAAGAAGTACAAAGCATATCTTCTAGGCACAAGATTATGGACTAATCCCACTGATCAAGGAGAGATTATGCAGCATGCTTGAGGGACCTGCCTTGGCCTACAACTTAACTTGGCAACTTTTGCTTAAGATAGAAGAAATCTTGCAAACAGAAGGACATCTCTCATTCCTGTAACAACTAGCCAAAGCAAACACTGTGAACACATTCCATACTCCCTAACAGACCTAAGGCACGACCTAACCACCTTCAATACTTCCCCAAACATCAAAACACCATTTTGCTGCACAAAACAGGGCACCCCTGCAGATTGAGTTGCACAAATCAGTTTGCTCGTGCGTTTTGGCCAAAGCTGGTTCATACACACTCCCTACCATCCATTGAAACTATCCCAAGCCCTAGCTACAGACTGTAACACCTCTAACCCAGTTCACCATTTTCATTTTTTCAGTTGTGCAGGTTGAGTTACATAGCTCGATTCAGCTAGTTTCAGAGCAAGCTAGAGGTTGGAGAAGCATCCCTGAACTTCAAGCAAGCTGTAAAAGTCCTCAAATTCCATTGAAGATACCTCCATTGTTGTACACGATTCAAGATGAACAGGTAAAAGTTTGGACTTCTATCTCTCAATCTAGGAAGAGTTAGGCTTAGGTTTATGAATGAAACATGCTCTACTCATGCCCCTGAAGCTACCTATATCCTCACTTTTCATTTATATTGTGTGTGTTAAGAGAATTTGGAACCTGAACATTAGAAAAAACTTAGGCCAGAAATTGGGGATGAAGAAATTCTCCCTCGTTTCTTAGAGTTAAGTCAAGTTTTTTATATGTCTGGATTCGTCTCTTGATGCTCTACATTTTTGGTGTTATGAGTTTTGCTTGAAAGTCCAGGAATCAGGAGTTAGGAAACGGGCGTTTTTGCTTGTTCAAACAAGTCTGGAGGTTGAAGATGACTGGCTTGGGCTGGGCCTGAGTCAGTCCTACTTTTTGCACCCCTTTTTTCAATTTGCACCCCCTGGCCCATTGTATGATATATTTGTCATTTTTGAGTTTTTCTTTTTGATTCTGATTTTATATTTTTATTCAAGCATGAAAAAACACAAAAAATATTTTTCTCACATTTTTTGCATTTTATTTGGTATTTATTTGTTTCATTTAGTTCCATATGTAAATAAATATATATACTTTTATTTAAAATACTAAAAATAATACAAATACATTTTTGTTTTCTGATTTTATTCTATTTTATCTTTTGAAAACATTTTCCAAAAATATACATTTTTTTGTAAATAATAAATATTTTTATTTTTGTACATATTTAATATATTTAGTAAATAATATAAATACTTATCTATCTTTTATTAAATATTTAGGATAAATATAAAAATAATACATTTTTTATTTTTTAATATTTGACCTCTAAAATCACTTTTTTACAATATACTTCTTTTTTTATTTATTTTTTGTATATAGTTAATAAATATTGTATATAATAAATAATAAACATCTTTTTTATTTAGTAAATTAGGGTTTTGCCCTAAACCATGAAAATACCCAAAAACATTAACCTTTTTATTTTTGTTTATTTGTCACATGAAAAATACTTTTACATACATATAAAAATCATTTTTTGCATCTTGTATATTTATTGTATTTTTATTTATTGTACAATTAATCTTTATATATTCAATTTGGATGTAATAGCTTAAATTTTAATTTCTTGTTAAATATCCCCATTTGAACATTTGTACCCCCCATCCCATAATTGTGTTGTAATAATTTAGGATTTTATTTTTCGCATTTAAAAGCTTGCTAAATATGCCATGATAGACTTAGGGTTTGTATGCAAATAAAAAAAATGACAAATAGCTTGACCTAATTCAAACACAAAAAAGCATGAAAATGGACAACACCAATCACACTTGCACCCCTTAGGGTTACTCCACTTGTTGCCTTCAATAATGGGCCATGTTGCATGTTGAGTGTTTTTGGCAAAACAAAACAATATCAAATGATCATAGTCCCTCGATGACGCTTTCGAAAGTTGCCTAAAAATGATCAAGTCCCTTAAAGGAAAAATTGCCAAAGACACTTGGCACCATTGCAATCATGGTCTAAACGATGACCCGCGCCCGTCCCGTTAACATCCTAACACAAGATTGTCCACCAAATACAATGGTGGAACAAAATTGTTAAAAGGGTTAAAACATAGGAAAGATTTTTGAGAAATTTAGGGTAGATAGCTCTTGGTTACTTGCCAACTTGCAAAACAAATCCTTGCCATTTTTCAAAACACACATCACAACACACTTTCAAAACAACTTTCAAAAACATTGAAAACTTTTCAAAAGATAAGTACACCTTTGTATACATTCAAACATGAATCATTACAAAGGTTGCCACCACATTGGCCTTTTTTCAAAACATTTTCAAACACACACACACAAAGCACCATTTCAAACAATTGAAAACACCATTTCAAACAATTAAAAATGCAAGGCAAGTGATCTAAGCAAGTAGCTAAGAGCCCATGGATAACCATGGATAGAAAGGGTGCTAATACCTTCCATTTCTATAATCTACTCCCCGAACCCAAGAAAACATCTCAAAGGTTTTTGTTGTGCTTTTTAACCTTTCCTTAGGATAAAATAAAAAGTCGGTGGCGACTCTTGCTCAACCGAAACATTTGCGAAAACAAACGCAAAACCCAAGTCAGTTCTCCCACCGTATCACAATTATAAAAATCCAGTTGACGCTTACGTTTTGTCTCATTTTGATATAGTAAAACACATGCTTTCCAAACCAATTTTGCATAGTTGATTTGGGAAATGGGTGATACAACCGGCTGAAAATCATCAAACAATGAAGTCGCCATCGAACGTCTTTTATCCCAAAGGTAGGGAAAGGTAAACATCGAGAAAACCTGAGAAGGGTGAAATCAAGGTCGAACGACCAAGAGATAAGGGTAAGGGAGTCTGTTACGCGAGGGGAAGGTATTAGCACCCCACACGCCCGTAGTACTCTACGGTATCCACTCTTGTTGTCTATCTTATGGGTGTGTTTAATCTATGCTTACTGTACAGGAAATGCATGCAAAATAAAAGAGAAAAGAATGTAGGGAAAATGAAAAGTTGTGCTCGCTCGGGCCCTACCCCAATGCCTACGTATCCCTTTTAAGGAATCAGAGCAGCCGTAGTTCGGCTTATATGTTTTTGTTTGTTTGCATTTTTTACTGAACAATATTAATTTCGCCTTCTGCCGCAACTCGACCGTTGGAGACTTACACGTCAGCACAAAAGTGAATTAACAAGCTCTTCTGAAAAGTTTGGAAAGAAATGTGCCTGGACGCACAAAAAGTTTTGAATTTGTTTGTTTTTGTATGAACGATATTAATTTCGCCTTCTGCCGCAACTCGACCTTTGGAGATTTACGCGTCAGCACAGAAGTGAATTAGTACGCTCTTTTGAAAAGAGTTTGAAAGGAAGGGCTCGAAGGCAAAAAAGAGTTTGTATTGGTTGGTATTTTTGCTTGTTGATAATAGCTAGTTGATCTCAAGGGAGAGATTTTAGCCATGTCTCTACTTATTCGTGAAAGGCTTAGAATAAGAGAATAATAAGATCAAGAAGAAACCCTCTTATCATCTCCCAAACTTAGCAAAGGCGGGATTCTTGTCAGTAAATTTTTAGTATTTTGAAGTTTTGTAAAAAAAGAGTTTTTTTTGTTTTAAATGTATATGCAAAAAGGAAAAAAGAAAAGTCAAAAGAGGCTAGCCTATTCCTAAACCTAATGATGTCATACTTCATATGATCTCTAGGAAGCGATAAATGCGGAGATGAGGAATAAAATAAGGTTATGATGATACCGAACAGAGAAGGTCTGTTGCCTCTTTGAAACCGTGCAAGCAATAAGAAAACTTTACCAAAAGCTGCTCCACGCGGGTGATCAAAGAATTGATCTCCCAACATTCCTCATTGCAAAAATAGCATTAATATCCTATCATAAAATCTTAGCTAAAAAAAATGACAATGAAAATAATTGTTAAATACAAAATAATAGAAAGTTCTAGTGAAATTCTAAAGCAAAGTCCTAAAGAATCCTAAAATATGCTACTATTTTTGTATATCATTTTTATCATGTAAAAAAAAGGTTCAAACAAATTTAAAATCGTTCAAAATAAACAAAAAAAAAAATAAGAAAAAGAAAGAGGCCCGAGGGGGTGCAAGCTGAATCCAATGGTGTATTATAGCATAATGTTAGGCCTGCCATTAGAAGTGGCGCACAGGCCCAGTCCAGGGATGTCCAAAGCTGTTTTTTGGAAGCAAGGCAATTGTCCAAAAAAAATCCAGCCAACGGGCCTAGTAAAGAGATACATCATTTCGGCCCAGGGATTGAGATTGAACCCATGTCATACCACCAAATCACCAACATCCAAGCCCAAAGTCATTCAATATTATATTTATTCTTAGTGTTATTAATAAAAGGAAATGAAAACAAATAGTAAAATTGAAAAATAAATAGAGTTAACGGGTGTCGTTTGGTCTTTTTAAAGATAGGGTTGAAGGATTGGGACTCTTCATCTTCTATGAGAAAATGATATCCTTCGTCTTCACGCACTAACAGCGGTGCCTTCCCCTCAACCTTCTTTCTCCGATCATCATCACCATAGATTTCTTCTTCCGACTTCTCCCTCTCAACGGCGTGGCGGCTCTCCTTCTCTCATCTTCTTCTAAAAAACGGCAGCCTCAACCTCCTTCAGCTCCGACAATCTGTGCCGTCAAAACGCCATAAAATTCGCCTCGTCTCAATCATCAATCCCTGTCTCCGATCAATTGCTCAGCAATTTCAACCTTCAAAGCTTCAATATGTGCCTAAACCTCGTCTCAATCTCTCTTCCCCGACGAACTTGCTACGTCTTCTCTGACTCGGTTCCATTCGGTTCTCAATCAAGCTTTTATATTTCTCTTCTCCCTACTTCAATTGAAACAACGCCGCCGTATCTATAGCTTCTTACCACGTTTCTACTTGTCAGCAACTTCAAGCAACGATTTCTTTAAAGCTCAAGAGCAATACTCGCTACATCATGATGCAAGAAATATGTGAAACGATGAAGGAGAAAAGCAATTTGACTTACCTGTCGGAGTCGCTCCGACGGTATTTCAACGGTGACGTTTGTAAGAAAACCAGAGGTTAATTCTTTAATCTAATCTTCTTCCTGTGAATTGGATGCTCTGTGTTTTCGGTTGTGCTGCGCTTTTAGTTGTTACCGAGAATCGCAAATTATGATGCATTGTTAAAGCAATTCTAGAAGTGGTGTTGACGTATGTTTTCTGTGATGCATATTGAAGTTTGATGAAAGATTAAGTTTGTGGATTGATGATTAATTACAATGATTGTTCTTCAGAATTTGTGGAGGTTTGCAGAATGAATCAGAGTAAACGAGAGATTTTGTAGCTCTGAGTTTTTTGTGATGCTTCTCAATGATTGAAGAATTGATGATGATGAAGCTACGCGAAGATTGCAGAGAGAGGGGAAGATTGAAGTTTTTTGTGGATTTTTGGCGATTCTCCAAGATGAAGAATGGTGAAGATAAAGTAAGAGGAGAAGAGAGAGTTTCTTGGAGTTTTCTGTGCGATTCTTCTGCAGAAATTGAAGAATGAGATGATTTGAGAGGTAATAAATTCTTTTTTCTGTGTTCAAATTCCTCTATTCTGTCCATCCCCATTATGTATATATGCTGGAAGTTTGTTGTAAAATAAGCCATGAGTTGGTTATGATGTGGTTAGTTAATTCTGTTAGGATAATGCTAGAAATTAGTTAGGAGGTTAGCAGGGTGGTTAACAGAAATTCTGTTTTGGAAGTTAAGATGCAGTTTGTTGTTATATCAGTTTTGGTTAGTTATGCTGTTAGAAGTTAGGGAATTGGTTATGGTATGGTTAAAAATTAGTTAGACTATTTTCAGTTACAGTTGGTGATTCTGTTAGTGGTTTTGTTAATAGTTACAGGGCTGTTTTAGGAAACGGTTTAGGGAATGTTTAAAAATCTGTTAGAAGCGGTTAGAGTTAGTTAGGAGATTCTTTTATGTTAGAATTCTGTTGGAAAATTTTGGTCAGAAGTTTAGTTCCTAAGCTGTTGAGCTGAACTGTTTAATTAATTTTCTACTTTCCAACTTTCTATGCAGTTTGTTTTCTGTTTTTTTTGGTTATTGCAGTTAGAGAGTTTGTTAGTAGTTAGTTAGAAAATTCAGTTATGTGACCTTGAAATGGGCTGGCACTATTTGTTAGTTTGTAGTTTCGTTTCTGATTCCATCATTTATATTTGCAGCATGCAGAGCAGCACCAAGAACTATTGCTTCATCAGCATCAAGATGCCAATCAAGTTCTTTTCTAACAAGGAACTCTTGAAGCTTAGCCTGTAACTTTGGCACTCTGGTAGCACCTCCGATTAGCTCCACTGCATATTTTTGATCTGCTGACAAGCCTGAATGCTCAAGCAACTCTTTCATACAAATTACGAGGCCAATTCCTCTTTACATTATTTGCAATAAAACTGGAAGTCTTAGCCCTCAAGGCACGAAGCGATCCATCAGAGTCTGCCACATTGTCCAGACAAGTCAGAGCAACCTTCAAGAGGTCTGGTATACAAGCTTGGACATGAGGAGATAAATTTTCAAACACCTCAACAGAAGCATCAGGTTCTCGAGGATCTAGAGGCGAAAATGGAAGTTTAGCAACCTACCTTAAAGCATCAATGTGGTTCCCAAGTCTTGACAATTTGTGAATTGATGATATTGACTCAAGTTGTCTTCATTTCAATTTAATAATCCACCACAGTGTAGTGAAATTGTATACATAACTAAATGTTAATTAAATATGAAATGACACTGCATTTTCGGTCTTAACTTCTTCTTTGCCTTTTACTTCCTTATTGATGACCTTATTCTCTGTGGATGAGTTAAGTCCAGTTGAACCCCTTTTTTTTTTGGTGCACACATCATACACGTCTAAGATAACAAATGTATTACGCACATGGGAGCATCTGGGTGCGGGAATAAAACAAATATGTTCTACAGTATTCAGAGTATTCTTTCTCCAAAACAAAAACAATCTATATAATAAACTTATTATAAACTGTTAACATTTGTCATAAAGTCCCATGTAAGGATTCCATTGGCAACACATAACAAACACAAAGGAAATCATAGTTTTTTTTCTTTACTCTTCTACGGCGCTGGCGGCACTAAGATCCACAGAGAGGTCGAGAACCTTGCCGGTTATCAATGTATACATGTTGAGGACATCCACTACTGTTGACTCAAAGTGTGCGGTAGCATCATAACTGGTTGATACAAAGCAGTTGTCTAGAGTGGGTTCATTGACTGGTTCATATCTATCGCACATAAAAAATATCTCCTCAACAGGCCCTAGAAGGTCAATCCCAGGTTTAAGTTCAATAACAGGCTGATCTGTCTCTGCCTTAATTGATACAAATGCAATATATTTTCCCTTTTGGCAAATATTATGAGAATACGAACAATAGAATAGGTACATGTCTGACTTTCGACCCAACTGCTTCTGTGGGAGAATAACTTGCACTGATTGGGAGTCATTGGTGCTGGGGATCGGATGGCTTATGATGGCTATTACTCTTGCAACCTTTCCAACCTTCCTCACCTTGCCAGGCAAATATGATGGATCACAAACAACTTTCTTGCACTCGGCAGTTTCCCCTTCAGATGTGACACTAATAACCTTTCCTTCAGCATCGAATTCTACCTTGCATTTAGGTTTGTTCAACATATATGTACCACCATAAACAACACTAAGCCTTGAAAATGCCTGGGGAAGCTCTCCTAAACCATACAAAGGGTATATTTAGGGTGATCCCCCTTGAAATCGTGCAAGAGACTCTGCATATGATTCCATTCTCTTCACAGTGTCCAGAGCTGGCTCACTCAAGTAGCGATCATCTCTATGAAGCGCCAAAGCATGACCAATGAAATCCAGTGTTATCATCAAGGCCAAATTTTGCTATCAGGTCCTTAGTAGTCACTCTTGTCAAGTCCAGCCCCTCATGAGTTTTAGGATCACTCTCATTATAATCTGGAACATAAATGAAAAACTTGCGCGCACGTCGTTTTTTTCAAATATCCCCATAAGTGGAGATTTCAAGGCCTCCATATCATTTGAAGGTACTTTGTGAACCTTTGCTTTGTTAAAGATAAAACTTCCATCTACAGCTTTAAAATAGAGATACTTGGTAACATCAATATGAATGAGAACCCTCACTAACATGCCATTAGCCATTCATCTCCTCTGAATTTCTTCCAAAGCTGAATAAGATTGAGCGAGGTGGATTCTCCTCTGTAATAGTCATTTCTATCCAAGTGAAGAACCTTGAGGCCATCGACAGAGAGAAGACTACTGAGAATGAATTCCTTGAGACCGGTTCCCAAGACGATGACGTCGTACTCTTCATCCATTTTCTTGGATCTCGGATCAGAATGAAAAGGGGGTTTAGGGTTTTGAAATAAGAAAAAGACAGAAGAAGAAGAAAGATGGATCTTGATTTGATTGTCAAACAGTCTAACTCAAACACTTTGCCTTCAGAGATTGCTTCTATTCGATGGTGGTGACAATCATGCTGTGTTTCTTAACTTTTAGTCCACTGCTTGAAGTCCTAAGCTCCTTAATAGATGTTAGGCTAGGTAACTCCTTTGGAAGATACTCAAGTCTTGAACTCTCAAGATTAAGCCACTTAAGATTACGAAGAAGCCCAATAGATAGGTCAAGTGTTTGAATCTCTATACTGCTTAAATCCAAGTTTTCAATGAAATCCGAGGAGACGGTAAATTCCTCAAGACTTGTGCAGCCAATGACACTGATCTTTTCCAAAAAACTTTAAATGTTTCCGGCCTTTAACACTCCTAAGCTTGGTGCAACCGTCAAGTATCAGAATAGTAAGTGTTTCAGCCAAAAGAACGGAAGAATGAAGATCCGCCGGACTCACACAAATATAATGCTTTTGAGGAGCTGATAACAAAGATGGAAATATGGAAGATGTATAACCAATATATCCTTAAAACTACTAATCCACATTGACTTGTATTGTGAGCAAAAACTAGCGATGATGAGAACAAAAATGGCCTTGATCAACATGAATCTATGGTACCATTCCTTATGCCATGACCTCATACTTTTCAATTCAACCCCACAAGTCCTTTGTTTTTGTCAAAAAATGTCTTTGTGGGATCCTTGAAGAAGATAAAATTTGAAGCTTAGAAGGATATCCTCTAATCATTCCTCATTGATGAACATCAACAAACTCACACACAAAATGCAAAACCTTAACCCGCTTGTATTAGGTGCACAGTGACGACTTGAGACATGGATAGAGTAATATTCAAAATGTCTTCGAAATGAAACAAAGCATTATCTTCCAATAGACATAGGGAAATAAACCCAAATTTTCAGACTTAACAGATAAAACCTTGCAACTTGATTTTTGAGATGAAGAGAATAACCTCGTAGCTTGATAAAGAAGAAATCCACAACAACCGTCAATCAAAAACCCTAAATTCACAATTCAATGCACCAGAAAAATCAGTCTTGTTTGATAAACACTCCGAACCAAAAGAAAACCCAAGCTTCACAACCAATGATTCTTTGAACCATGATTCGACAAAACCCGAATTGGTTAATTGAAGAGTGGATGAATTCCATGTCAAAGTCATTAAGCATGTTGTTTATAAGAAAATAATAGCCTTGCTGCTTGAGGGAAAGGAAGTCCAAAAAAATGAGAATGAACCAAAACCCCAATTCCCCAACTTGCTGACACCAGGGAGACCCTGAATAATCAGGCTCATTTCACACATACACCTTAAATCAGTTGTAACCTTTAGATCCCTAACTGTTGGTCTTTTGAACCTCAGGCGATCTATTTTTATGAAAAATGCGTGCTATGCAAATGACCCATTGGAATGATGCAGATGAATGAAAAAAGTCTAAGCCAAATAAAAGAGATTAGGAGGGCACATTTTGGGGTGCAACAACTGCCCCTATTTAATCGTCTTCAACCTGAAGGTGAGATTGGCGTCAGCCTTTCGAACTTTTAGGGTGGAGGAAGATTAAATATTAAAAGAACCCGAAAATTTGCGCTACGGAGTCAGTCAGGTATACACTATATTTTTTTTGTACTTTCTATATTCTTTTTTTTTTCTTTCCCCTTTTTTGGTAAAGGAGGTTATCAGGGTTAGATGTATGTTTAACCAGGGTTTGACACATAGCAGAATAACTTGGTTATCAAGGAACATTTGTTGGGATTTAGTAACAAACACCTGTAAGAAAGATATCAAAAGATATATGCCTGAAGTCTGTAGCAGACATACGGGAAAAAAGTACCAGAGACACATATCCGGGGTTGGTGGCGGATATACAAGAAAGAGACATCAAAAATACATATCCGTGGTCGGTATCGGATACGCAAGAAAGAGATAGAAAAGATACATATCCGTGGTCGGTATCGAACACGCACAAAAGAGATATCAAAGATACATATCCGTGGTCGGTATCGGATACTCACAAAAGAGATATCGAAGATACATATCCGTGGTTGGTATCAGATACGTAAGAAAGAGACAGACCGAAGAAAGCTCTTGCAAAGAAAACACCAATCGAAGGTGAACTTACTGAGGGAAGAGACCAAACAAATGGGACTCCTGACAAATGATACCAGTCGACAATGGATTTTAACAAATGATACCAGTCGAAGCGGGGTTTTGAAAAATACCCGCCGGAGCCGGATTTTTTTGAGAAACACCAGCCGAAGCGGGATTTTGAAAGATACCAGCCAAAGCGGGATTTTGGAAGATACCAGCCAAAGCGGGATTTTGAAAGATACCAGCCGAAGGTGGATTTTAAAGGATGCCAGCCGAAGGTGGACTTTAGGATAAAGAAACCAGCCGAAGGGGAATCTTCATCCAGGAATACTATGCCGAAGGTAGATTCCTAAGAAAAGAACGCCGGTCGAAGGCGAACTTATAACTGCAAAGAGACCAGCCGAAGGGGACTCTCAACAAACGGTACCAGCCGAAGGTGGATTTTAAAGGATTCCAGCCGAAGGTGGACTTTAGGATAAAGAAACCAGCCGAAGGGGAATCTTCATCCAGGAATACTATGTCGAAGGTAGATTCATAAGAAAAGAACGCCGGTCGAAGGCGAACTTATAACTGCAAAGAGACCAACCGAAAGGGACTCTCAACAAACGGTACCAGCCGAAGGTGGATTTTAAAGGATGCCAGCCGAAGGTGGACTTTAGGATAAAGAAACCAGCCGAAGGGGAATCTTCATCCAGGAATACTATGCCGAAGGTAGATTCCTAAGAAAAGAACGCCGATCAAAGGCGAACTTATAACTGCAAAGAGACCAGCCGAAGGGGACTCTCAACAAATGGTACTAGCCGAAGGTGGATTTTAAAGGATGCCAGCCGAAGGTGGACTTTAGGATAAAGAAACCAGCCGAAGGGGAATCTTCATCCAGGAATACTATGCCGAAGGTAGATTCCTAAGAACGCCGGTCGAAGGTGAACTTATAACTGCAAAGAGACCAGCCGAAGGGGACTCTCAACAAATGATAAAGGTATGCATATCTGGTCAGAGTTAGATACACAAGATTGAAATTGATCATCAAGAACAAATGTTTAGAATTGCTAGCGAACACAGGAACGAGACTAACCGAAGAAAGCCCCAATAAAAAAGGACGCATTCGCCTAAACAAGGGCGCCATACAACTAGACTTTGAAGAGACATTGAAAGACTCTTAATCATAAAAAGTTAGCTAGGCTAACGAAAGGAGGACCCGACTAACGTGGATAAACCAAAACAAGGAACCGACTAAGAAGGGCCTTCAAAGAGCACCGATCGAAGGTGAACTTTACAAGAGAAAGATATTGGTCAAAGCAGATTCTAACAAAGATTGCCAAAACACATTGGGCTTTCGATAGGTTGCAAATACGCAAGAATTAAAAATCCCCTAGGCCAAAGGCGGGATGTTTAATTCTTCAAGAGTGGCAATTGTCAGAATTACCACACACCAAGTATGGATACTCAAACACTTGAGAAGAAAGAAAGGTTATAAGCCAACTCTTACTCGCACTCTAACGACAAAGAAAATGTGGGTAAAATAACCAAAGGATTGCAAAGGCAAGCGCAAACCACAAACTTACTGGGGAAATGGAGAAATACCAAAGACCCGACTGGTGGTGAATCAAAATAAACTCCGATGGGGAAACATAATAGAATTACCCTAGGCTTCTTATGGAGATAAATCAAATATGAGCGCATAACAATCTGGTTGCCACAGGTGGGCACAATTGGCTTATACTCATGCATGTTTGAACTTTTTTTTTATAGTGTGATGCTCCATGCAATGGAAATGCTACGAGTTTCGGGAGATGCAATGTAATGATGCAAGTTCAGTAATGCATTAGGAAAACATATCAATAATCGGCTGCTGAGAAGTCAGTGAACTTTCAAACGATTATTCTTGCACATCTGATTTTTTTGTAGAGAAAAAGAAATTTGTACTTCAATGGGGAACCGGGATTTGAAATCATCAATGTTTAAACGATTGATCTCACTAGGGAAGTAACTTCTTGGGGAGAATACTACAAAAATGAAATTGTAGTTCAGAGAAAAACTTGAATGATCAAACCCCCTACTTCACAGGGAATGAATTTCTTATCCTCTGTTGGAAAGAGGAAAGCTTTACTAGGAACGGAAATTTCTGGCATAGAAATTCTTGACGAAGACAACTTCCGTTGGGGAGTATAGAAATTCTTAAATAAAAAGAATTCTACTCAGACCACACTGGGGATAATGTTGCTGGGAGGTAAAAGATCCTCACTTGGGGGAGAAACCACATCCCGAGATAGAAACTACATTGGGGATACCTCAAAAAAATCTTCTACCACTGGTAACGAAAGAGTTATGACTGAAATTCTTCGTGTACACCTCACCAGAGAGAAAGGAAACTTGCTCCATTAGGGAAAGAAGAATAATTCCACTGGGGAAATTGGGTCTCACTATACGAACATCCTCACGTTAGTCACATACAGACCCTTCTTGATTCATTTGTTGGTATGCATTTTGTCATGTAAGACCAACAGTACTTGCAAAACAGAAATTTGGATGACGTGCCCCTGTTTGGAATGGAAAACCTTACCGAAGAATAGACAATTTGAATTATCAATTACCGGGTAAAAACCGTGATACAAGATTGCAACTTTAATACGTCGACTCCGAGGAGAAATGCCACTAAAAAAATGGGCTTTAGAGGAGATGCTGCAAAAATAAATTGCAGTCCAATGAAAAGGGGTCAACCAGACTTTAAACAACTTCTATATTTCCAGGGAGAAAGAACATTCTTCTTCCGCAGAGAAATCAAGATGCTTCACTGGGGAGAAAATGTCTCAAAAGAGGAACCCCTTGGTAGATAGATCTATGTCAAGTAGCAACAGGTCTTTTACTGGGAGGAGGCGTCCCTTTAGGAAGAAATATCCCCATCGAGTCTTGTTCGAGTAAACAAACCCAAATAATCTTTGCGTTATTGTTCATGTCCTACTGTGGATAACTATCCAAACTTTAACTGGGGGTAATAACCTTGACTTAGGACAAAGGATGTCAGTAAATGGACTTAAGTCTATGATAAGTTGAAGATTACAATCTTGACTTCTCAACATGATTTTCAAATTCATAGGTCATTTAGCTTGCGTATGGACTTGGTCTGGTCAACCACTAGAAAAGAGAGAAATCTCTTACATAAATTCCTGCCCCAGTTTGTAAGGCTTTTGCAGAAAAATTGCCTCGAGAGGGCTTTCTAATATATGTATCACTAAGATAAACTGCCCCAGTGTTATGAACTTCAGAATACTGCCCATGGCTGACCAAAGTTGGACATAACTTCAACAATGCTGGATTTAATTCTCGTGCATCTCTAAATTCTGAAAAGATTCTCCCCTAATCAACAAATTCTTAGAGAGATTTATCAAATCTCGACATAAATGCCCCAGTGCTATTGACTTTGGAACATGATGTTCAGATAACCAAAAATGGAGAGGATTCCAACTATGCTTGAGCGAGTGCCCATACACCTTAAAATTCTGGGAAGATTCTCCTCTGATCAATGCATTCTTAGAGAGATTTGTTAAATCTCGACATAACTGCCCCAGTTTGACTGCCCTTTGAGGGATGAAATCCCGACTTGAATGCCTCAGATTGGCTGAATACCTACTTGATGGGGTACTTGACATGCTTTCCCCTGCTCAACAGAGTCTTGACAGATCTTTTCCTTGTCCCATGCTCACGGAGAGATGAAGGCTTGTGGATTTTTTTTTTGAAGACAACATAACCTTAGGGTAGTTGGATCATATCTTGAAAGTACGTTATTTCGTAACCATACTTCTCGACTTGAACTGCTTCTTTCTCTAATCAGCCACTTGACGAAGTTTACCCCACGGGACCAACTGAAAGTAATGCTCTATTGCTTGACAGAGACTTTGGGCGACCGACTTTTGCAATCTACTTCAGATCATTTCTCAAACCGGTATTCTTTTACTCAGCGGAGTCAATAGAAGATTTGCCCTGGAGATGATCAAATTTTCATCTGATGCTCATTATGCAAACTTACTCGATATTTAAGCACTTGCTCATATGCAAAGAATGTTTTTTATAAGAATGATAATTGTAATGCAAAGCTCATGTTTGTCTTGAAGTTAAAAGATTTATATAAAAAAATATTTTGAAACATCAAAAATTTGTACAAAAGATAGTAAAAAGATGGAGTGATACCAACTCAAAATTTTTTGCAAGCCTCCTAGGAGTCGGGTTACCGTATTCTTGTTACAGTGTGCTTTCGAATTAACCCTTGCTTCAATTAGGACTTTTCAGGGTTGTAACGTGGCCTGGTTCATGGTTTTAGAAAAAACGGATTTAAGGCTCAAAATATTTGGTGCCCACCCATTCTCCATGATATTCTCCAATCCTAAATTCGGTTAAACTAATACGAGCACTCATCCCTCAAAAGGGTTTACCATGGTTGAGAAGGATATGGCAGTCACTCACCTCTTTCATTCTTGGTTTTCGATCGCACGACTTTATTCTTTGTTGAGGATTTCTATTTGGTGATCCCCTTTTTCTCTTTTCGCGCTTTTCGCTTTCTTTTTGTATTCCCTAACTTTTGCCTGGACAAATTCCTCTTGAATCTGATTTTGAAGTCCAGCGGGATGCCCTGACTTTTGCCTAAGCGACTTGTTTTCCAAGTTTTGACTTAGCAAGGCTTTTTGTCTCTTTATTTCATCATTTCTTTTGAACTAGTCGTGTGATCTCGAGTCATTCTTTGGTTTGCTTAAAAAGGTGTGACTGCCTTGCTGTTTGGTTGACGGGAAATAGCCATTATGGTATCGTCACCTTTTGACTTTTCGATGTGCGAGAGATATCTATTAGGATATCATTATCATCGATGCACACTGCTGATATATGAGAGTTTAACCACTGTGGTTCTGTTCTTTCTCAACCTTATGAAGGATAACCATTATTGTATCCTTAGGTGCGCACTCTTGGTGAGTTCTGAACGCTCGATTAGATCAACTGAAATCTACCCTGCCCCGGGTTAAATGTGAGGTTTTTTCTGAAAAGAAAAGAAACTCCTACTTCAAGGCTCAAAGGGGTTGACGAGGGTCTATCTCCCTTATATCTCCGGTGTTTGGGAATTTGAAACAAGGCCTGTACATCGTCAGCAGGGTCCTACTCAAAAGCACACCGTTTGAAATTTTTGGTATATTACTCATCATCCTCCCTCCAGAGGTTTTTTTTAACAAGAGTTAAGTATCAAAAAGTCAAAGGAAAACATTAATGAGTGAATACGAATGGATTAATTCAAAACAAACATACTCAATGCATTATGATTAATATTCAATAATAAGCAAGTTTTGCATACAAGAAAGTACTGAACCAAAAGCGAGAAAGATCACAAATGAGAATGCAAAATGTAATTTGAAAATGCCATGTTGAGGAGACTAGTCTCCGTATGGACTTGTTGCTTCAGACGATGATCCGCCAATCTTGATATCTACTGAGTCAACATAGACTCCAAATCTGACTGGCTAGCCTGAAATTAATAGCCTTTGCATCCAGCAGGTCTTGCATATTTTCTTTGAAAGCCCGACAATCTTCGATGGAATGGCCTAGTGCCCCAGTATGGTAATCACATCAAGTTCCTTCACCATGTGTGATGAGGACCTTATCAAGTGAACTTGCATAAATTGCATCACCAAGTATCTTCTATCATAGAGAAGAAATGCCAACTATCTTCTATCACACAGAAGAGAAATCCAGCCACTGAATTCTGGAGCGTCTCCCATTACACAAAAGAAGCAACGTCTTCTATTACGTAGAAGCGACATCCCGCAACCATAACAAAGAATCTTCTACTACACAGAAGAAATGAAGCTTCATCTCTTACTTCACAAGAGAGAAGTTTTAGCAACCGAATCACGAAGAATCTCCTACTTCACAAAAGAGCCTCTGTCTTCTACTACACAGAAGCAAAGTTCAGAAACTGTAACAAATAATCTTCTACTACACAGAAGAAAGGAAGCTTCATCTCCTATTTCACAAGAGAGAGGTTTTAGCAACTGAAACACGAAGAATCTCCTACTTCACAAAAGAGCCTCCGTCTTCTATTACACAGAAGCAAAGTTCAGAAACTGTAACAAAGAATCTTCTACTACACAGAAGAAAGGAAGCTTCATCTCCTATTTCACAAGAGAGAAGTTTTAGCAACTGAAACACGAAGAATCTCCTACTTCACAAAAGAGCCTCCGTCTTCTATTACACAGAAGCAAAGTTCAGAAACTGTAGCAAAGAATCTTCTACTACACAGAAGAAACTAAACTCTGAATATAGCATTTGACCTTTGAGGTATTTTTCTTCTACACAATAGCAGATATCCAAGAACTCGACGTCTTATACTTATACATAAGAAGTGTCCAGCTGAGGAAAAAGAGTCTGAAATGGTTTTCCAAACATGGACTGAACCTTGGAAAAGAAGCCAAACAAGTACCAAACTTCATGCTTCAACCCTTTGCAGTATTCAATATCCTAACTAAATGCCCCAGAATGGGAGACACATCTAGCATTTGTATCGAAATCAGGAGAGAAATTTGTTGGAGGATGACCCAAAGCATGAAGCTTAATCAAACGAGTTTCCAACACATAAGGAAGTAACTGGATACAAGGTATAGAGATTTTATCAACCTGCCTCTCAAGATTTCTTTGTCTATCGGTGAGTTTTACCCCCTGAGTCCACTCGGAGACCAGAAACTAGCGGCTAGCAAGAAAATCCGAGAACACGAAGCTCTGGGTGAGATCCACATAATATTTCATGATTTGAAAAAAAAGTCTCCTAGGCCGGGGATGAATGACTGCTCCTGTTGCAATAACGTATACGAGATCACTTTTCTTTGCTGACACTGCCTTCATAAATTCCATACCCGACTCAACCGAGTGTTCAACTGGTTATCCTTTCTCCTTGAGGATTTCTGACTACAGGCCATTACTTACATATCCCCAATAAACAGCCCCATCTGGTTCTTTTCATCTCACCCAATTCCCTACAAAGTTGTTTCATAAATTGAATCTGATCACGAAGCGGCGAGAAGTCAAGATTGGCAGCTATAAGAAGAAAATACTGAGGCTGAATAAGGATTCCCCATTCTGAGTGCCTTCTGAGTACCTGCCATGGATACATGAAGATGCATGAGGATGCATGAAGATGCGTGAGGTGAGAGAATTCCCCTTCTGATATGATCACAGTCTCCGTATTGATCTCGTTTTAGACCTCGTCTCTAGATGACGTATTCTCTTCAATCGAATGATCAATTGCCCAAGAATAATATGCCTAGAAGATTCTTTCAGGAGAACAACTTAATGCTTTTTCAAGTGAAAACTGCATCATCAGGCATACTACGCCACAAAAACTAATACAGTCTGTTTTCTAAAACAAAAGAGACATCCTCCTGGTGAAAGAGAGCGTGACAATCAGCCAAAAAGGAATTGGACCTTTGGAAGAGACGCCAAACAGGTGCTGGACTTTATGTTTCAACCCTTTGGTAGTCTTTAATATCAAAACCGGGTACCCCATAATAGGAGATGTATCAAGCATACATATCGTCATCAGAAGAGACGTTTGTGGGAGGAAGTCCTCAAAGATCAGAGCTGGGAAGAACTGGGAATACTTAGGATGTTATGCATTTAGCTTGCATCAGCATGCTCATCAGGGTTCTTGTGTCTTGGCTTAAAAGCTTTGCCCCCCTGGATTTACTTGGGGAATAAAGACTGGCTCTTGTTGAACAAATTAGGGAACACAAAGTTATGGAGGATGTTCCTGGTTAAAAGGTATGATGCCCCGGTGTGGCAACCATATCTGACGTTGGTAAAAAACGAAGCACTGATATAAGATCTGCAGCCATAAGTTTATTAATCATCATTAGAGCTTCCATAACCTGGTTCATCTGAGTCTTTAATCAATTATCTTCCTGTTCGAAGAAATTTCTGACCACAGACCAAAGCTTGTAGGTATACCATATGGAGTTATTCCTTAACCGATCCCTGAACAAGTGCAGTAAGAAATCAAAGCTAAACCTCTGAGGAGAACCATGTCTGAATAAGGATCCCCAATCTTTGAGTACCTTTATGGATACATGAATATACATGGAGTGCATGAATAGATGCCTTGTCATGTTCCGTCATTTCCAAGGAGTTTACGTGCTTTGATTTTGATTTTACGTAATTAAGGATGGAAAAGTTTGGCACAAGTCTTACAAATACGATTCCTTGGAAATCCCAGAACATGTATGTTAAGTATGTGGTCAACCATGTTATGTATGCAAAGGCATGAGATCAAATGGGATCAAGGTTCCATTATTTCTGAATATGATTGATGCACTACTTCTGAACCATATAAATATTATCAAATCAAAGGTCTGGCATAGCTTCTGCACATATAAGATCCGAGTACTATGTAGATCTAAGTAGTACGAGATCAAGGCTTCAGGAACATCAGATATTGTTGAGCGTTTCTGAATATGCTGGGAATGCCAAGATCAAAGGCTTGAAGGAATTTCCAAGTAAGCAAGTCAGGAACTCAGAAAATAAATCTGAGAACCATATGGTCACCAATAGAATATAGCATCTGCATAAAGTCATAACAGAAATCCAGAATATAGTCATCAGAACCAGTAGTCATTGCCTGAGCATAATCATCTGAACACGAGTAACCATCTACACATAGTCACCATCTGTACCTGTAATAACAAATCCCTCCCCACTCACGGGTGAAGACTAGGTCAGGGTAAGACAATGGTAACTCGAAAATCACGGGTGCCGATAGTAATTCATTTGAACCTCATCCGAGCGTGGTATATGACATGACTGCACTAATCGGACCACATCCTATAGCCGTCATGCCCCCACTCTATTCCTAGTGTCCTAGTGCACTCTGGCCTGGGTACTGGGCCTTTTACCTCAATAGTGACATCCCCATCCAACATGGAAAACCGAGTCCAGCATAATAGATAACAAATAGGGAAAGCAATAAAATGCAATGCAAACTTATGCTCAGGCAAACATGTACAAATGAGTAAACTGAAAGCATAAAAATAAACATCCAAAGAAAAGAAAGCAAGATCTAGGAGCGACTCCGGGATGGACCAGCATTTGGTCGACCAGTTCCCCAGTGAAGTCGCCAGCTGAAACAACCGGCTGAAAATCATCAAACAATGAAGTCGCCATCGAACGTCTTTTATCCCAAAGGTAGGGAAAGGTAAACATCGAGAACACCTGAGAAGGGTGAAATCAAGGTCGAACGACCAAGAGATAAGGGTAAGGGAGTCTGTTACGCGAGGGGAAGATATTAGCACCCCACACGCTCGTAGTACTCTACGGTATCCACTCTTGTTGTCTATCTTATGGGTGTGTTTAATCTATGCTTACTGTACAGGAAATGCATGCAAAATAAAAGAGAAAAGAATGTAGGGAAAATGAAAAGTTGTGCTCGCTCGGGCCCTACCCCAATGCCTACGTATCCCTTTTAAGGAATCAGAGCAGCCGTAGTTCGGCTTATATGTTTTTGTTTGTTTGCATTTTTTACTGAACAATATTAATTTCGCCTTCTGCCGCAACTCGACCGTTGGAGACTTACGCGTCAGCACAGAAGTGAATTAACATGCTCTTCTGAAAAGTTTGGAATGAAATGTGCCTGGACGCACAAAAAGTTTTGAATTTGTTTGTTTTTGTATGAACGATATTAATTTCGCCTTCTGCCGCAACTCGACCTTTGGAGATTTACGCGTCAGCATAGAAGTGAATTAGTACGCTCTTTTGAAAAGAGTTTGAAAGGAAGGGCCCGAAGGCAAAAAAGAGTTTGTATTGGTTGGTATTTTTGCTTGTAGATAATAGCTAGTTGATCTCAAGGGAGAGATTTTAGCCATGTCTCTACTTATTCGTGAAATGATTCTTTGAGACTTGAGCCATGGAAAGGCTTAGAATAAGAGAATAATAAGATCAAGAAGAAACCCGCTTATCATCTCCCAAACTTAGCAAAGGCAGGATTCTTGTTAGTAAATTTTTAGTATTTTGAAGTTTTGTAAAAAAAGAGTTTTTTTTGTTTTAAATGTATATGCAAAAAGGAAAAAAGAAAAGTCAAAAGAGGCTAGCCTATTCCTAAACCTAATGCTGTCATACTTCATATGATCTCTAGGAAGCGATAAATGCGGAGATGAGGAATAAAATAAGGTTATGATGATACCGAACAGAAAAGGTCTGTTGCCTCTTTGAAACCGTGCAAGCAATAAGAAAACTTCACCCAAAGCTTCTCCACGCGGGTGATCAAAGAATTGATCTCCCAACATTCCTCATTGCAAAAATAGCATTAATATCCTATCATAAAATCTTAGCTAAAAAAAATGACAATGAAAATAATTGTTAAACACAAAATAATAGAAAGTTCTAGTGAAATTCTAAAGCAAAGTCCTAAAGAATCCTAAAATATGCTACTATTTTTGTATATCATTTGTATCATGTAAAAAAAAGGTTCAAACAAATTTAAAATCGTTCAAAATAAACTAAAAAAAAATAAGAAAAAGAAAGAGGCCCGAGGGGGTGCAAGCTGAATCCAATGGTGTATTATAGCAGAATGTTACGCCTGCCATTAGAAGTGGCGCACAGGCCCAGTCCAGGGATGTCCAAAGCAGTTTTTTGGAAGCAAGGCAATTGTCCAAAAAAAATCCAGCCAACGGGCCTAGTAAAGAGATACATCATTTCGGCCCAGGGATTGAGATTGAACCCATGTCATACCACCAAATCACCAACATCCAAGCCCAAAGTCATTCAATATTATATTTATTCTTAGTGTTATTAATAAAAGGAAATGAAAACAAATAGTAATATTGAAAAATAAATAGAGTTAACGGGTGTCGTTTGGTCTTTTTAAAGATAGGGTTGAAGGATTGGGACTCTTCATCTTCTATGAGAAAACGATATCCTTCGTCTTCACGCACTAACGGCGGTGCCTTCCCCTCAACCTTCTTTCTCCGATCATCATCACCAGAGATTTCTTCTTCCGACTTCTCCCTCTCAACGGCGTGGCGGCTCTCCTTCTCTCATCTTCTTCTAAAAAATGGCAGCCTCAACCTCCTTCAGCTCCGACAATCTGTGCCGTCAAAACGCCATAAAACTCGCCTCGTCTCAATCATCAATCCCTGTCTCCGATCAATTGCTCAGCAATTTCAACCTTCAAAGCTTCAATATGTGCCTAAAACTCGTCTCAATCTCTCTTCCCCGACGAACTTGCTACGTCTTCTCTGACTCGGTTCCATTCAGTTCTCAATCAAGCTTTTATCTTTCTCTTCTCCCTACTTCAATTGAAACAACACCGCCGTATCTATAGCTTCTTACCACGTTTCTACTTGTCAGCAACTCCAAGCAACGATTTCTTTAAAGCTCAAGAGCAATACTCGCTACATCATGATGCAAGAAATATGTGAAACGATGAAGGAGAAAAGCAATTCGACTTACCTGTCGGAGTCGCTCCGACGGTATTTCAACGGTGACGTTTGTAAGAAAACCAGAGGTTAATTCTTTAATCTAATATTCTTCCTGTGAATTGGATGCTCTATGTTTTCGGTTGTTCTGCGCTTTTAGTTGTTACCGAGAATCGCAAATTATGATGCATTGTTGAAGCAATTATAGAAGTGGTGTTGACGTATGTTTTCTGTGATGCATATTAAAGTTTGATGAAAGATTAAGTTTGTGGATTGATGATTAATTACAATGATGGTTCTTCAGAATTTGTGGAGGTTTGCAGAATGAATCAGAGAAAACGAGAGATTTTGTAGCTCTGAGTTTTTTGTGATGCTTCTCAATGATTGAAGAATTGATGATGATGAAGCTACGTGAAGATTGCAGAGATAGGGGAAGATTGAAGTTTTTTGTGGATTTTTGGCGATTCTCCAAGATGAAGAATGGTGAAGATAAAGTAAGAGGAGAAGAGAGAGTTTCTTGGAGTTTTCTGTGCGATTCTTCTGCAGAAATTGAAGAATGAGATGATTTGAGAGGTAATAAATTCTTTTTTCTGTGTTCAAATTCCTCTATTCTATCCATCCCCGTTATGTATATATGCTGGAAGTTTGTTGTAAAATAAGCCATGAGTTGGTTATGTGGTTAGTTAATTCTGTTAGGATAATGCTAAAAATTAGTTAGGAGGTTAGCAGGGTGGTTAACAGAAATTCTGTTTTGGAAGTTAAGATGCAGTTTGTTGTTATATCAGTTTTGGCTAGTTATGCTATTAGAAGTTAGGGAATTGGTTATGGTATGGTTAAAAATTAGTTAGACTATTTTCAGTTACAGTTGGTGATTCTGTTAGTGGTTTTGTTAATAGTTACAGGGCTGTTTTAGGAAACGGTTTAGGGAATGTTTAAAAATCTGTTAGAAGCGGTTAGAGTTAGTTAGGAGATTCTTTTATGTTAGAATTCTGTTGGAAAATTTTGGTCAGAAGTTTAGTTCCTAAGCTGTTGAGCTGAACTGTTTAATTAATTTTCTACTTTCCAACTTTCTATGCAGTTTATTTTCTGTTTTTTTTGGTTATTGTAGTTAGAGAGTTTGTTAGTAGTTAGTTAGAAAATTCAGTTATGTGACCTTGAAATGGGCTGGCACTATTTGTTAGTTTGTAGTTTCGTTTCTGATTCCATCATTTATATTTGCAGCATGCAGAGAAGCACCAAGAACTATTGCTTCATCAGCATCAAGATGCCAATCAAGTTCTTTTCTACCAAGGAACTCTTGAAGCTTAGCCTGTAACTTTGGCACTCTGGTAGCACCTCCAATTAGCTCCACTGCATATTTTTGATTTGCTGACAAGCCTGAATGCTCAAGCAACTCTTTCATACAAATTACGAGGCCAATTCCTCTTTACATTATTTGCAATAAAACTGGAAGTCTTAGCCCTCAAGGCATGAAGCGATCCATCAGAGTCTGCCACATTGTCCAGACAAGTCAGAGCAACCTTCAAGAGGTCTGGTATACAAGCTTGGACATGAGGAGATAAATTTTCAAACACCTCAACATAAGCATCAGGTTCTCGAGGATCTAGAGGCGAAAATGGAAGTTTAGCAACCTCCCTTAAAGCATCAATGTGGTTCCCAAGTCTTGACAATTTGTGAATTGATGATATTGACTCAAGTTGTCTTCATTTCAATTTAATAATCCACCACAGTGTAGTGAAATTGTATACATAACTAAATGTTAATTAAATATGAAATGACACTGCATTTTCGGTCTTAAATTCTTCTTTGCCTTTTACTTCCTTATTGATGACCTTATTCTCTGTGGATGAGTTAAGTCCAGTTGAACCCCTTTTTTTTTTGTGCACACATCATACACGTCTAAGATAACAAATGTATTACGCACATGGGAGCATCTGGGTGCGGGAATAAAACAAATCTGTTCTTCAGTATTCAGATTATTCTTTCTCCAAAACAAAAACAATCTATATAATAAACTTATTATAAACTGTTAACATTTGTCATAAAGTCCCATGTAAGGATTCCATTGGCAACACATAACAAACACAAAGGAAATCATCGTTTTTTTTCTTTACTCTTCTGCGGCGCTGGCGGCACTAAGATCCACAGAGAGGTCGAGAACCTTGCCGGTTATCAATGTATACATGTTGAGGACATCCACTACTGTTGACTCAAAGTGTGTGGTAGCATCATAACTGGTTGATACAAAGTAGTTGTCTAGAGTGGGTTCATTGACTGGTTCATATCTATCGCACATAAAAAATATCTCCTCAACAGGCCCTAGAAGGTCAATCCCAGGTTTAAGTTTAATAGCAGGCTGATCTGTCTCTGCCTCAGTTGATACAAATGCAATATATTTTCCCTTTTGGCAAATATTGTGAGAATACGAACAACAGAATAGGTACATGTCTGACTTTCGACCCAACTGCTTCTGTGGGAGAATAACTTGCACTGATTGGGAGTCATTGGTGCTGGGGATCGGATGGCTCATGATGGCTATTACTCTTGCAACCTTTCCAACCTTCCTCACCTTGCCAGGCAAATATGATGGATCACAAACAACTTTCTTGCACTCGGCAGTTTCCCCTTCAGATGTGACACTAATAACCTTTCCTTCAGCATCGAATTCTACCTTGCATTCAGGTTTGTTCAACATATATGTACCACCATAAACAGCACTAAGCCTTGCAAATGCCTGGGGAAGCTCTCCTAAACCATACAAAGGGTATATGTAGGGTGATCACCCTTGAAATCGTGCAAGAGACTCTGCATATGATTCCATTCTCTTCACAGTGTCCAGAGCTGGCTCACTCAAGTAGCGATCATCTCTATGAAGCGCCAAAGCATGACCAATGAAATCCACAGTGTTATCATCAAGGCCAAATTTTGCTATCAGGTCCTTAGTAGTCACTCTTGTCAAGTCCAGCCCCTCATGAGTTTTAGGATCACTCTCATTATAATCTGGAACATAAATGAAAAACTTGCGCGCACGTCGTTTTTTTCAAATATCCCCATAAGTGGAGATTTCAAGGCCTCCATATCATTTGAAGGTACTTTGTGAACCTTTGCTTTGTTAAAGATAAAACTTCCATCTACAGCTTTAAAATAGAGATACTTGGTAACATCAATATGAATGAGAACCCTCACTAACATGCCATTAGCCATTCATCTCCTCTGAATTTCTTCCAAAGCTGAATAAGATTGAGCGAGGTGGATTCTCCTCCGTAATAGTCATTTCTATCCAAGTGAAGAACCTTGAGGCCATCGACGGAGAGAAGACTACTGAGAATGCATTCCTTGAGACCGGTTCCCAAGACGATGACGTCGTACTCTTCATCCATTTTCTTGGATCTCGGATCGGAATGAAAAGGGGGTTTAGGGTTTCGAAATAAGAAAAAGACAGAAGAAGAAGAAGAAAGATGGATCTTGATTTGATTGTCAAACAGTCTAACTCAAACACTTTGCCTTCAGAGATTGCTTCTATTCGATGGTGGTGACGATCATGCTGTGTTTCTTAACTTTTAGTCCACTGCTTGAAGTCCTAAGCTCCTTAATAGTTTTAGGCTAGGTAACTCCTTTGGAAGATACTCAAGTCTTGAACTCTCAAGATTAAGCCACTTAAGATTACGAAGAAGCCCAATAGATAGGTCAAGTGTTTGAATCTCTATACTGCTTAAATCCAAGTTTTCAATGAAATCCGAGGAGACGGTAAATTCCTCAAGACTTGTGCAGCCAATGACACTGATCTTTTCCAAAAAACTTTAAATGTTTCCGGCCTTTAACACTCCTAAGCTTCGTACAACCGTCAAGTATCAGAATAATAAGTGTTTCAGCCAAAAGAACGGAAGAATGAAGATCCGCCGGACTCACACAAATATAATGCTTTTGAGGAGCTGATAACAAAGATGGAAATCTGGAAGAAGTATAACCAATATATCCTTAAAAATACTAATCCACATTGACTTGTATTGTGAGCAAAAACTAGCGATGATGAGAACAAAAATGGCCTTGATCAACATGAATCTATGGTACCATTCCTTATGCCATGACCTCATACTTTTCAATTCAACCCCACAAGTCCTTTGTTTTTGTCAAAAAATGTCTTTGTGGGATCCTTGAAGAAGATAAAATTTGAAGCTTAGAAGGATATCCTCTAATCATTCCTCATTGATGAACATCAACAAACTCACACACAAAATGAAAAACCTTAACCCGCTTGTTATAGGTGCACAGTGACGACTTGAGACATTGATGGGTGTTTAATCTGTAGCCTAAATATAGTACTGCAAGTGTACAGCCTATCGAAGTAATATATAAGATTATCGAACCACAGAGACCAATTGTCAATCTATCAACTCTATTGCTAAGGTGCTTATCTAAGGCGAATAAGGATATTGATGTGAGTGCAGTGCAACAAAGTAAATGAGCGAAGTAAATAACAGTTTAAAAGACAGGTTGGAATGTAAATCATGTAATCAGATATTGATCCGGTCATGCGTAGATGAACCTACTTATGGGGCAGTATTTTCTATTGATAGCAAAGAATCAGTTTAACGGGAACTTGTAGCTTTTGACTACTAAGAACCGAGTTTACTCTTTAAATTAAATTCCTTTATTGTCACATATAAAGGGTGCCTTCCGCGTTAAAGAGGTAAACCTATTTTTAAGAAATTGATAGTTTTGACTTAACAGAAAAGTGATCTTACTCGGAAAGATTAACTTAAAGAGACTTTTGGCTTTTGACCAAGAGTCAGATTTCAAACCTACAAACGCGTCCGAAAATAGTTTCAAAATCGTTTTCTAAAAAGGTCAATGATTCCTATTTAACCAATCAACGGCTCTCGCTCTTTTTGTTTGGTTAAATAATAATCAAGTCGTATCATTAGTTTGGACGGCTTTCGATCTTACCCAATAAACATTAAAACACAATTGACTTAAGTTAGAAGCAAAACATCCCCAGAGTATTTTCACTAGCATGATAATTGGAACACAACCACGATGACAATCATTACATCCTAACCTTTATAGTTTAGCCAGACATAATAAGTGCGAGTCTATAAAACGTGTAGACTATGGTAAGAGCATTTAAAGTCTATAAAACGTGTAGACTATGGTAAGAGCATTTAAAGTCTATAAAACGTGTAGACTATGGTAAGAGCATTTAAAGTCTATAAAACGTGTAGACTATGATAAGAGCATTTAAAGTCTATAAAACGTGTAGACTATGATAAGAGCAATTAAATAAAGAAATGCAATAAATTAGAACCTTGCTCCAGTCGGAGACTTGAATCTGATACAAATCTACGGAAAAGTAAGGCCGGTATGATGAACTTCAACCAAAGTGCTCCAAGACTCGATTACAACTCAATCTACACCGCAATAACTCCCCGATGTGAAGAGATTATTACTTTACAGAAACTGATAGTATATGGCTTAAGATTGTACTAAGCTTGGATGAAAATAAAGAATGAGAATCGAAAGCTATTTATAGAGGAACTTTGAAGTGCGTAAGGACCAGTATGCCCCTTAACTTCCTTTGAGCGGGAACCATTTTGTGAAGGCCGCGGGCGCGGTGAGGGTGGCCGCGGGCGCGGCGCCTGGAACCGCCACATCATGGGAACGTGGCAGTTGATCTCTGGGTGAAAGTGGGCCACGTCATCGCGTTTCCTGTAGCCAGCGCGGTGCTGAACGCCATAAGTGCAAAATATCTTGAAAAACCCTAATTTCTTGGCGTTTTGGCTCGTTTCTTCACAGAAGGCTCTGAAATGACAAGGATCCTGAAAACAAAGGAAAAAGGAACATAATACGAGAAAATGACAATAAAAACTAAGGAAAACATGTGATATTTGAGTCAGAAACATAGTGCGATTTAGTGCGATCAAATCCTCCCACGCTTAGACCTTTGCTTGTCCTCAAGCAACGACTCTTAAAAGTAGATGAAAGAAAATTTATGGTGTATACAGGTTTTGGGCAAAGAGGGCTTCTAAGTCCGAGTAAGGGTGTGTTGTCAGGCACTAACTATCTGAATCAAGGGTATCTTAATTACACTACTCGCAGAAATGCGGACATAAACCTCATAAGTATACAGATTGATCCAAATATCCTTACTATGCTAAGACTTCTTTTTGTACGAGGTCCTTTTTCATTCAGGCGCAATCACATTAAGCCCGTTATCCGTACATACTCATGGTGTAGTGACCGGTTAGTGACTCTGATCTCAAGTGATGGGATTCTGGTACAAGAGTTGGTTTAATCCCTTTTTATTTTACCCATTTGCAGTTGCGGGGGATCGGACCGTAGTCCGCCCTACCAAGTTCAGCACCAGATACCTCTGAACCAACTACAACAGATATGCCTTATATATTTTTTTCTTTGTTTTTGTTAGTGTTTACAACTTTCTTGAGTTAAGTAATCTTTGTGAGGATTACCCAACTCGTAGTCGTATTCATACTTTATTTTGTAACTTTTAAGGCAAGAATATAGATCATCCACTTATATTCATCGATCCCACACTTAGAGCATGCTTAGGCCGGAGCTGACTGCTAAGATAAACTACTTGAAGACCTATTTGTACAGCTTTATTCAAAATCATAGCATATTGGGGAGAAAGGATCTAATCTAAATATTCAAAAAGGCTTATGGTGTAAAAATGATAACGAATTTTTCAAAAAGTGAGTGTCCGAGAAACAGACCCTATCTAGGACCTGTCTCATAGCCCAAATCCTTAAAAACAACCATAAATCTTTGAAAAATAAAAATTTTGTAAGGCTAAAAGGTGGGGGAAATGAAAGGGTACACTACGCAGAAAGACTCGCCTATCACATGCATTTTATTAACTACGAAAAAAAAGGAAAAATGCGGAAGGTAAATAAAAGCAGGAAAAACGGAAAATAAAAGCGAAAAATGGGAAATAAAAGCGATAAATGCTCCTCCCACACTTAAATCAGACATTGTCCTCAATGTTCCAAAATAAGGTAGGAGGAGGTACCTGAAAACACTAGTGGGGGCCACTAGGACCTTCACCATCCTGGTTGGTAAGACCGGAACGGCGGCTACGGCTGCGACGGCGGCTATCTCGGTCCAAAACAAGCTGCTCCAGTCTCTCTGACAAGGCGGCATTTGCCGCTTGTAGCTCTTGGGTCCGACCAATGAGGGTTCCTTGGGTTGCCTCCATCAATTGGAAGTGACGAGCGTTTGTGGTCTGGTGTAGGTGCTGTTCTCTCTGAAAAGCCAGCTGACTTTCCATAATAGTGCGCAGAGAGCTAGCATTTTGTTCTTGGGACGCTTGCATGAAGGCCATGTTGTCGGTCGCCTGTTGCTGCAAGGTAGCAAGGAGGGTGTCCCTCTGGGCCTCTCGGGCCATATGCTCACGCCACATGTCCTCAGTGACATGGAAGCTAGGAGCTGTACCTGCATGTGGGTTAGAGGTTGAAGGTGCCGTGTGTGGAGGTGAAAAATGGGGTGGTTCCTCTGTTTGGAAATCGTACTCATCATCAGTGTTGTTACCCTCATTTAAAGGTAGATTTGGGGGCAACGGACCAATAAAAGCAGGAGCGTTGAGATCGTAGGTCCAGTTACGCTCAAATCGAATATCAGTACGACGGGTGCAAGGCATAACAACACTGGGTACGGCAGCACCTCCAACCATTAGGAAGTAACCACCTTCCTTCCTCGTCTTGCATAAACGCATATCCCTGAAAAATTTAAGATTTGCAATCCGAGGAGGAAGTGGTTCTAGGGTGGCAAGTTCCGTATCCAATCCTATGGCACGGGCAATAGTGGTAATCAGTCCACCAAAGGAAATCGGCCCACCTTTTCTTAAAACATGGTGCATGTGGGCAATCATGAATGGGACGGGATTAACTTTGGTGTCTGTGAGGCAGCTCTGCATGATAATTAATTCTTTAGCATTCACCTTGTTTGGGTTTTCCCGAGCAAAGATGGTGGATGCTAAAAGAAATCTAAAGACACGAAGGGCAGGATTGTGGATGTGAGAAGCAAGAAGGCCATCAAAAGATGTTGCATTTTGTTTAGTAATTCTGGCCCAAAATGCTTCAAATGCCCAATCCGTGTCTAAAGGTGCTTCACAAATGGCACCATCCCCATAAGGCAATCCTAACATGGCGGCTAGACCGTCAGTGGAGTAATCATATTCGACATTAAACATTCTAAATTTGACTCCACCTACGGTGCTAGCAGTGTTAGGAGAGACGTTATAAATTAAAGAACTTAAAAACTCGAACGTCAGCCTAGGGTAGGTCGGTGCTTGAGTAGCAAAAATATCATGCATACCTATTTTATCTAGAAGGAAGAATACACGATGGTATATACCTAATGAATATAGACAGTTTTCATCGATATACCTGGTAGAGTGTATTGGTGTTGTCAGCAATTTTTCAAGCCGCTTTAGTTGCCTTTCTCCGGCTTGACCACCACGTAAAATGTAACCGTGATATTCCATAGGATTTTCTTGTGGGTAAAAAGAGAGAAAGAATGGGATGTAGAAGTAATGAAGGTGTGAGGAAGAAAATGATATAGTAGGGGGTATTTATAGGAAGGGAAGAAAGAAAATGGTGGTTGTAAATATTTATGATGAAAATAATGGAAATAAATGTAGTGGGTTGGTATGGGTAATAAAGTGGGTTAAAATTGGAAGAAAATGGGATTGGAAATTGAAAAAGTGGTAAAATGGTGGGAAAAACGAGCTACTAGCCGTTAGGTGACCGTTGCGTCACCGCGGGCGCGGCAGGGCCTACCGCGGGCGCGGTGAGGTCGAGGTCAGTTGGGCTGGCCTGGCTTTCTTTCCATTGGGCTTTTTCTTCCTCGCCATTATCTTCAATTTCTGGAGGTGTACCTATTTTTCTTATAAATGTGCATATATGTACGTGAATACATAGACACATGTTTATTTATTTTATTTTTATATTAAAACTATGGTGACCTAAAAAAAACAAAAACATTAGTAAATAAATAAAACATATGCAGATATATATATATAGATATAGGTACGGTCATTGGGTCATCAAAATAAATATTAACAACTCAGGAAACAGATAATGCAAAAATAAAAATGAGTCTGAAAAGGAAATCAACATAATACTAATAATACTGAAACTAGATATCTTGTGAACAATAAAGATCTATTGCCAACCGGTAGGATGCTCTGCAGGAGTGCCTGGGCCACGCAGCTCGGTCAGCTGGCGTCGAATCTCTGCCACCTCGTGAGCTAATTCATCTAACTCACCAGCGAAGGTAACATCGTTTACTTCCAACTGCAAATGAAGGTCAGCCACCTCATTGCGGAGAGTGGTTATCTCAGTGCGCATGGCAGTCAATAGAGTGCGAATATCAGGTTCCTGCAAGCTGAGGTTATTAGTAAGAACAGTAGTATGTGTAACCTCGGGTCGGGATGTGTGATCTGGAGCGGAGTCCTCGGAGGCAGGAGTGTAGTCCTGAGTGGGATCTTCAGAAGCAGGAGTGTATTCTGGAGTGAGATCTTCGGAAGCAGGAGTGTATTCTGGAGTGTACTCTTCGGAGGCAGGAGTGTATTCTGGAGTGTACTCTGATATCTCACCCCAACCTTCTACAGAATAGTTCCAATTAGCAGAGTTGGAAACACAAGTCATCTGAGGGTCTGGCATGGTGAAGGTGTAAACTGTCTGGTCATTGATAAGCAATCTGTACTGATATGGGTGGAAAGAGGCCCTCCTCATGAATCCACGATCCATGCAAAAGTCTAAATCTAGAAAAGTATATCCACAGTATGGGGTCAGCGGTGCTATCATACTGTCTAAACCCAAAGCAGAAGCTATCTGTGTCACATTCCCTCCGGAATGAATGAGCCCTACAGCGGATCGAGCAGTCTGCTCGAGGCTCTCTATCAGAAAACCTCCACTAGCTATAGGTCTGGACTGACTAGCACAGTATAAGAAAAGGATCTCCTCAGCGGTGACCAAGTGGTCACAGTAACTCCTCCCAAAGAAAGTGTGGCATAGGATCATCTCGAAGTATCGGAAGGCCGGGTTATGGATCTTCCGGGACAGCTGGGTAGAGGGGTCAAGACTGGCTCTATCAGTAATGTCCTGCCAAAATTTGTCAATGTCTCTGTCCATGTAGCAACTCAATGGGAACTCAGTTATAGCGGTCGGTCCAGTTTGGAAACCAAGCAAATCCCCAAATTCTTTGGTGGTCAGGGTATACTCGGTGCCAAACAATCTGAAACTCAGGCGTCCTCGCTCATCTCCTTCACCTACTCGTGGATTATAGTCCATAGAGCTAAGAAACTCCAGAGTAAGGTTCCTGTATGTTTTGTGGACATCATCGGCATAAGAATCCCAGCTAAGTTGGTTGCATAGATACCGAATACTTGGCTCGATCCCTAGTGCCTCCATGCAGCTCTGATCGGGGTACCTAGTGGGTACCATAGGTCTAGCAGATAAGGTAGCAAATCGGGCCTTTTGCGCTTCATCTCTGAAAATCACAACCATACCATCGGGGTGATGCATCCTGAAAATATAAACACAAGAAATTAGTCCAGATAAAATATATAAATTACTAAAATAAAATAAAATAAAATAAAGAATAAACCATGGGTTGCCTCCCAGGCAGCGCTTGTTTAACGTCGTTTAGCTTGACGATTAGATCTTACTTTATGTGGGTATTGGTGGGTCTATAAGAATATGACTAGAGTAGTCAACAGGCAAATCGCCTCCTTTGTAGAGCTTCAGTCTTTGTCCATTTACCACAAATGGAGCACATGAATTGTTTTTGATTTCTACTGCTCCAGACTTTAGAACTCTTGACACTTCAAATGGACCTGTCCATCTTGAACGAAGCTTACCAGGAAAAAGTCGTAATCTTGAGTTAAATAGGAGAACAGGATCACCAATGTTGAAATCTTTCTTGATGATTTTTTTATCATGCCACATTTTGGTTCTTTCCTTATATATGATGGCATTCTCATAGGAATTCAAGCGAAGCTCTTCTAGCTTGTGAATGTCCAGGATACGTTTTTCTCCGGCTTTCAGGTAATCTAGATTCAAGGATTTAATGGCCCAATAGGCTTTATGTTCTAGTTCGAAGGGTAAATGACAGGACTTTCCATAAACCAATTGATAAGGAGTTGTTCCAATAGGGGTTTTATAAGCCGTTCTATAAGCCCATAAGGCGTCTTTAAGTTTTCCAGACCAGTCTTTTCTGGATAATGATACGGTTTTTTCTAGGATCTGCTTAATCTCCCTATTTGATACCTCTACTTGGCCACTGGTTTGCGGGTGATATGGTGATGCTACTCTATGTTTTACTCCGTATTTGCTTAGAAGCTTGTCAAATATCTTAGATATAAAATGTGATCCTCCATCACTTATGACTAACCTCGGGGTTCCAAACCTAGGGAAAATAATATTCTTAAACAGTTTGATAACTACCTTGGTATCGTTTGTGGGTGATGCAACAGCTTCGATCCACTTTGAGACATAATCGACAGCTACTAGGATATACTTGTTACCCATTGAGGAAGGAAAAGGTCCCATGAAATCTATACCCCAGACATCAAATATTTCCACTTCTTGGATGTTTCTTAAAGGCATTTCATCACGTCTTGAGATGTTCCCAGTGCGTTGGCATCGGTCACATTTTGTAATGTAAGTGTGGACATCGCGCCATACAGTAGGCCAATAAAAACCTGCTTGAAATATTTTGGCGCATGTTTTAGACGTGCTTGCATGTCCACCATAAGGTGAAGCATGACAATGTTTAATGACATTGCCTACTTCTTCCTCCGGCACACATCGTCGGAATATATTATCTATTCCTCTTTTGAATAGGAGGGGTTCATCCCAAAAGAAGTGTTTAACATCTCTGAAAAACTTCTTCTTCTGTTGGTAGCTTAAGTCGGAGGGTATGATATCAGCGGCTAGATAATTTACAATATCTGCGTACCATGGTATTTCGTTCATGGTTGAGATTTCCTCATAAGTCTCTTCTTCAGTCGAGTTTATCCCAGCTATTAATCTTTCATAAGTAGAGTGATCGTCTATAGGTATAAGTTCAGGCTTAAGGTGTTCTAACCTAGAGAGATGATCAGCTACTAAGTTTTCAGCTCCTTTTTTATCCTTAATATCCAAGTCAAATTTTTGGAGTAAAAGTACCCATCTGAGCAATCTAGGCTTAGCATCTTTCTTACTTAACAAGTACCGGATTGCTGCATGATCTGTGTATACTATTATTTTTGCTCCCACCAAATAAGATCGAAATTTATCAATAGCAAAAACTACGGCTAGCAATTCTTTTTCTGTGGTTGTATAATTTAGCTGGGCGGCGTCTAGTGTTCTACTAGCGTAGTAAATTGCATGCAGTTTTTTGTCTTTTCTTTGCCCTAGTACAGCCCCTACAGCGAAATCACTAGCATCGCACATGATTTCAAAGGGTTGTGTCCAATCAGGTGGTCTTATGATAGGTGCTGAAATAAGAGCTTGCTTTAAAACTTCAAAGGCCTCAAGACATTTTTGGTCGAATTCAAACTCGACATCCTTCATCAATAAGTTAGTTAAAGGCTTAGTTATTGCGGAAAAATTCTTGATGAAACGTCGGTAGAACCCGGCATGTCCTAGGAAACTTCTTATTTCCCTAACGGTCTTAGGTGGGTTTAAGTTTTCTATAACTTCTATCTTGGCCTTATCGACTTCTATACCTCTTTCAGAAATAATGTGTCCCAAGACTATCCCTTCACTTACCATAAAGTGGCACTTTTCCCAATTCAACACAAGGTTTACTTCCACACATCTTTTTAAGATTTTCTCCAAGTTCGAGAGGCAGTTTTTGAAATCAAACCCACACACTGAAAAATCGTCCATAAATACTTCCATAATTCCATCTAGGTAGTCTGCGAAAATTGACATCATACAACGTTGGAAAGTGGCAGGTGCATTACAGAGTCCAAAGGGCATTCGTCTATAAGCGAATGTTCCATAAGGGCATGTAAATGTGGTTTTTTCTTGGTCCTCTGGGTGAATAGGGATTTGGAAAAATCCCGAATATCCATCAAGATAGCAGAAACATGAGTGTCTTGCTAGACGTTCAAGCATCTGATCTATAAATGGGAGAGGGAAATGGTCTTTTCTTGTTGCCTTATTCAACCTTCTGTAATCTATACACATTCGCCATCCTCCTTCTGTTCGTTTTGCCACATGCTCACCTTTCTCATTTTTTAGAACAGTGATACCTCCTTTCTTGGGTACCACATGGACTGGGCTTACCCATTCACTGTCCGAAATTTGGTATATGATACCAGCCTCTAATAACTTAAGAACTTCTTTCTTGACTACATCACTCATGATAGGGTTTATTCTTCTTTGATGTTCTCTTGAGGGTTTCGAATCTTTTTCTAGCATAATCCGATGCATGCATACGGATGGGCTTATACCTCTTAAATCTGAAACTTTATACCCTAAAGCTGAGGGATATTTTCGCAAGGTATCTAATAGTTGATTTGTTTCTATTTGGTTTAGAGTGGCGCTAATTATAACAGGTCTACTCATCTCCTCATCCAAAAACTCATATCTTAGATTCTTGGGTAGTTCCTTAAGTTCTATAGTGGGTTTCTCAGTACGCGGCATAAGGTCAGGGGTAAGAGCTAAGCATTCGAAAAGGTTGTCGTCAATGTACGGTTCGATACTCTCAAATCCGTCATCCTCTAAAATAGGGGTTGATAATAATTCGTTTTGTTCGAGCTCATTTACACATTCATCAATGATGTCGATGGCATAACACGCATCTCCTATTACTGGTGCCATTAGAAATTTTGATAAAATGAACTCAATCTTTTCATCTCCTACCTCGAAAGTCAGTTTCCCTTTCTTAACATCTATTATAGCTCCGGCGGTCGATAGGAAAGGTCTTCCTAAGAGGATTGGGATGTCTTCATCTTCTTTGATATCCATTACGACGAAGTCGGTCGGAATGTACAACTGACCAATCTTGACAGGTATGTCTTCTAAAATACCCATGGGATATTTGACAGATCTATCAGCTAGTTGTAAGGACATCTTAGTAGGTTGAAGTTCTCCTAATTTTAACCTCTTACAGACGGCCAGAGGCATCAGACTTACACTTGCTCCTAGGTCTAAAAATGCTTTGTCTATCATATGGTTACCTAGGATGCAAGGGATAGAAAAACTTCCAGGGTCTTTATCTTTCTTGGCGAGTTTATTTTCGGATATAAAATGACATTCTAAAGGCTTGGGATCATCGAGTCGTCGTTTATTGGTCAAAATATCTTTCAGAAACTTAGCATATGATGGTATCTGGGTTATAGCTTCAGTAAAAGGAATCTCAACATGGAGTTTCTCTATTACCTTAATAAACTTTTGGTACTGGTTTTCTACTTTGGTGTTTTTCAGCCTCTGTGGGAATGGAATAGGTGGTTTATAAGGTTGTTGAGTGTTTTTCTCTACTTCTGGTTTTGATTGCTTTCCTGGTTTCTCTGGTTCCTCCACCTGGTCTTTGGGCGTAGCATCTTCTGATGTGCTTAAGTCAGGATTTCTAGGTCCTTCATAAGCGGTTCCACTTCTTAGTGTGATAGAATTTGCTTGGCCTTTTGGATTTGGTTGAGTTTGTCCAGGGAATTGTCCTCCAGGTGCAACTTGTACAGAGGCGTTTTGTGCTACTTGGGAAATCTGAGTCTCAAGCACTTTGGTGTGGGTTATTATCTGGTCAAACTTGGTTGCTAGTTGAGTAACCAGTTCGTTCGTGTGAATATGTTGGTTCATAAACTCCTTATTTTGCTGGGTTTGAGCTTGAATAAAGGTGTCTATGGTTTCTTTAAGGTTTGGTCTTGGGGGTACTATTTGCATAGGTTGGTTTTGTTTTTGCGTTTGGAATCCTTGAGGTCTCGAAGGTCCGGGATTTTGGATAGGGTTGTTGTTTTTGTAAGAGAAATTCGGGTGGTTCCTCCATCCAGGATTGTAGGTATTCGAGAAAGGGTTCCCTTGAGTATAGTTAACTTGGTCTGAGCTTGATTCGTTCAAAAGGTTACAGTCAACGGTTTGATGTCCTTGAGCTCCACAGAGTTCGCACTCCGATTGGATTGCTGCTACTGTGGTTGGGTTTTGAGACATGTTCTCGACTCTCAAGGCTAGGGCGTCCATCTTGGCATTGATCATGTCCATGCAACTTACCTCATGCTTTCCTCCATGGCTCTCCTTTTTCTCTACTGTCGCTCGTTCTAATCCCCATTGGGCATGGTTTTGGGCCATGTCCTCTATTAGGGCACAAGCGTCAGGGTAAGGTTTGTTCATCAACGCTCCGCCAGCGGCAGCGTCTATGGACATCTTTGTGTTGTAATGGAGTCCATTATAGAAGGTATGTATGATTAACCATTGCTCTAGGCCATGGTGCGGACAGGCTCTTAAAAGTTCTTTATATCTCTCCCAGGCATCAAAAAGTGATTCGCCTTGGTTTTGGGTGAAACAAGTGATCAGGTTCCTAAGAACAGCGGTCTTGCTTGGTGGAAAATACCTCGCAAGAAAAGCTCTCCTAAGGTCTTCCCAAGTTGTTATTGAGTTAGTTGGAAGGGCGTCTAACCAGTCGTGAGCTTTACCTCTAAGGGAAAAAGGAAATAGTCTTAATCGGATAGCTTCGGGCGTGGCTCCATTTGCCTTAAGGGTGTCAGCTAACTGGATAAATACCTTTAAATGTTGATTCGGGTTCTCGGTAGCGAGACCAGCGAATTGGTTTTGTTGTACTAATTGTAGTAACGAGGGCTTTAGTTCAAAGTTGTTGGTAGTTATAGCAGGGTTTACTATACTAGAACTAGGTTCCTCGTTAGATGGTTGGGCGAATTCCTTGAGCGGTCTTTGGTTACGATCTTCTGCCATAGCTCTTCTTATCTTGCGAATAAAAAGACGGGCACGAGCGTAACGTTCAGGTTCTACTAAAGGATCTATTAGGTTGCCGGTGCTACGATTTCTACGCATCTACCGGCTAGAATAGCCTTAGTCTAAACGGGATAACAATAGGGTACGAAATTTGACGAAGTTGGTCCCCGGCAACGGCGCCAAAAACTTGATGGGTGTTTAATCTGTAGCCTAAATATAGTACTGCAAGTGTACAGCCTATCGAAGTAATATATAAGATTATCGAACCACAGAGACCAATTGTCAATCTATCAACTCTATTGCTAAGGTGCTTATCTAAGGCGAATAAGGATATTGATGTGAGTGCAGTGCAACAAAGTAAATGAGCGAAGTAAATAACAGTTTAAAAGACAGGTTGGAATGTAAATCATGTAATCAGATATTGATCCGGTCATGCGTAGATGAACCTACTTATGGGGCAGTATTTTCTATTGATAGCAAAGAATCAGTTTAACGGGAACTTGTAGCTTTTGACTACTAAGAACCGAGTTTACTCTTTAAATTAAATTCCTTTATTGTCACATATAAAGGGTGCCTTCCGCGTTAAAGAGGTAAACCTATTTTTAAGAAATTGATAGTTTTGACTTAACAGAAAAGTGATCTTACTCGGAAAGATTAACTTAAAGAGACTTTTGGCTTTTGACCAAGAGTCAGATTTCAAACCTACAAACGCGTCCGAAAATAGTTTCAAAATCGTTTTCTAAAAAGGTCAATGATTCCTATTTAACCAATCAACGGCTCTCGCTCTTTTTGTTTGGTTAAATAATAATCAAGTCGTATCATTAGTTTGGACGGCTTTCGATCTTACCCAATAAACATTAAAACACAATTGACTTAAGTTAGAAGCAAAACATCCCCAGAGTATTTTCACTAGCATGATAATTGGAACACAACCACGATGACAATCATTACATCCTAACCTTTATAGTTTAGCCAGACATAATAAGTGCGAGTCTATAAAACGTGTAGACTATGGTAAGAGCATTTAAAGTCTATAAAACGTGTAGACTATGGTAAGAGCATTTAAAGTCTATAAAACGTGTAGACTATGGTAAGAGCATTTAAAGTCTATAAAACGTGTAGACTATGATAAGAGCATTTAAAGTCTATAAAACGTGTAGACTATGATAAGAGCAATTAAATAAAGAAATGCAATAAATTAGAACCTTGCTCCAGTCGGAGACTTGAATCTGATACAAATCTACGGAAAAGTAAGGCCGGTATGATGAACTTCAACCAAAGTGCTCCAAGACTCGATTACAACTCAATCTACACCGCAATAACTCCCCGATGTGAAGAGATTATTACTTTACAGAAACTGATAGTATATGGCTTAAGATTGTACTAAGCTTGGATGAAAATAAAGAATGAGAATCGAAAGCTATTTATAGAGGAACTTTGAAGTGCGTAAGGACCAGTATGCCCCTTAACTTCCTTTGAGCGGGAACCATTTTGTGAAGGCCGCGGGCGCGGTGAGGGTGGCCGCGGGCGCGGCGCCTGGAACCGCCACATCATGGGAACGTGGCAGTTGATCTCTGGGTGAAAGTGGGCCACGTCATCGCGTTTCCTGTAGCCAGCGCGGTGCTGAACGCCATAAGTGCAAAATATCTTGAAAAACCCTAATTTCTTGGCGTTTTGGCTCGTTTCTTCACAGAAGGCTCTGAAATGACAAGGATCCTGAAAACAAAGGAAAAAGGAACATAATACGAGAAAATGACAATAAAAACTAAGGAAAACATGTGATATTTGAGTCAGAAACATAGTGCGATTTAGTGCGATCAGACATGGATAGAATAATATTCAAAATGTCTTCGAAATGAAACAAAGCATTATCTTCCAATAGACATAGGGAAATAAACCCAAATTTTCAGACTTAACAGATAAAACCTTGCAACTTGATTTTTGAGATGAAGAGAATAACCTCGTAGCTTGATAAAGAAGAAATCCACAACAACCGTCAATCAAAAACCCTAAATTCACAATTCAATGCACCAGAAAAATCAGTCTTGTTTGATAAACACTCCGAACCAAAAGAAAACCCAAGCTTCACAACCAATGATTCTCTGAACCATGATTCGACAAAACCCGAATTGGTTAATTGAAGAGTGGATGAATGCCATGTCAAAGTCATTAAGCATGTTGTTTATCAGAAAATAATAGCCTTGCTGCTTGAGGGAAAGGAAGTCCAAAAAAATGAGAATGAACCAAAACCCCAATTCCCCAACTTGCTGACACCAGGGAGACCCTGAATAATCAGGCTCATTTCACACATACACATTAAATCAGTTGTAACCTTTAGATCCCTAACTGCTGGTCTTTTGAACCTCAGGTGATCTATTTTTATGAAAAATGCGTGCTATGCAAATGACCCATTGGAATGATGCAGATGAATGCAAAAAGTCTAAGCCAAATAAAAGAGATTAGGAGGACACATTTTGGGGTGCAACAATGGGCACGAGCTTTAACAAAGTATTCTTTGACTTACATGACCTTAAAAGCTATGAGAAGGATGGTAGTTGTAGACTTTATATTCGATCATGCTATGGGCAAAGCTCCTCAAGACTTTGATGAACTTGAACCTTGGAAATTGTACTTCAATCGTTCTAGTCATAGAGAAGGGACTATGATTGGAGTTCTAATTATTTCTCCTAATAAAATTTCAACAAAATTCAAGTACACGATAGATGGTCCTTGTTCCAACAATGAGGTTGAGTATTAGGCTTTGATATTTAGCCTAGAAATCTTTTTGGAATAAGGGGAAACTAGAGTCGAAATATGAGGTGACTTTGAACTGGTTGTCAAGAAAATAGTGGTACAAACTCTTTTTCTAAAAACACCATTATTGTTGATCATCGAACAAGCATACACCAACAGTTCGACAAAATTGTGTGCAAGTTTTTATTCATTGGAAGTAGCGTTCTTGTGATAAGTGCATTGAAACATACATCAATCTGTGTTTAATTTTTCATCTATTTCATCTTAATAAAATCCAGCAAGTTTAGCGTATGTCCGGTTTTCTAGTAGTTAGTTCAAAATCGACGGAAGTCGATTCGGGACCGTGTTTTTCTGCTATTTCTAATAAAAATTGATAAAATATTTTAAGTCCTTGATAAATAAGGAGGTGACCTATTCACCTCCATATTCTTGATCACTTGCCACACCATCTAACAAGTGGTATCAGAGTGCCGGTTTGCTGGTGCTTTGTGTCTACTAGTAACGCTATGGCTTTTGAACCAAAGGGGGCGTCTAATAGTGACTGCATGCGAGTACACATAAATTCCATCGAAAGGAATGTATGGACTTCCATTCAAAATGGTACTTTCAAATTACCATGAGGAATGATGCATGTCAATAGTACCTAAACCTGAGGATCCATGGAATGAAACAGATGAAAAGAAGTGGTCGAGCGATTGGAGAGGCCGAAATATGATAATCTCAGCACTTGGTGTTGATAAGTATTATAGGCTATCTCATTGCACGACTGCTAAAGAACTGTGGGATGCTTTAGAAATTGCCCATGAGGGCACTACTGAAGTTAAACAGTCCCGCATTAACACACTCAATCAAGAGTTCGAGCTCTTTCACATGAAACAAGGAGAATCTGTCTCTGACATGCAATGGAGATTCGTTCACCTTATAAGTCGTTGAAATTCACTTGGAAAACCTGTTTCCAATGAAATTGCTACTAACAAAATTCTGAGATGTCTTAGCAGGGAATGGAAACCTAAAGTAACAACTATCAAGGAAGCCAATGACCTCACTACGCTTACCATTACAACTTTGTTTGGCAAGATGGAAGAACATCAACAAGAACTAGAAAGTCTTGAAAAGCATGAAAAAAAGAGTAAAAAGGAGAAGAATAGAGACAAGGAGGGTGAGAAGAAGTCAATAGCTCTTATGGCTTTTAGCTCCAAGTCCTCACACAAAGAGCAAAATGATAATGACTCAAGTAGTGACGAAGATTCGGATGATGAATAAATGGGACTCTTTGTTCTAAGATATAATAGGTTTATTTGAAAGAATGGAATCAAGCACTCTGATAAGAATCTCATAAATTTTCGAAAACAATCTAAAGAGCCAAGACAAGAAGAGAATAAGAAGCATAAAGGTAAAGGACCTTGCTACAACTGTGGTAAAGTTAGGCAATACAAACCGGAGTGTCCAATGATGAAAAAGGACAAAGGAAAAGCTCCACAAAAGAAGTTCAATGAACAAAAAAGAGCTTACATTGCATGGGAAAGCAATAGTGATTCATCAAATGATGACAATTCAAGTGATAGTGATGAGACTGAAAATTTATGTCTCATGGCACATACTAAAATCAGTCCTACCACGAGAAGAACAACCACAACAAGCAAGTAAGACAAGCCTACCATAACGACTTTTCTTCTATGTCTTTTTTTGAAATGAAAATAGCTTTTGAAAAACTGCAAAACAAATCTGAAGACGCTTTTAAGAGATTATCCTCCAATAAACAAATATTTTCATTTCTGGAGGGTAAAGTCTATAAAGCTGAAAAAGACTTAAAATATCTAAAAGCTAGTATTGCAGAAAGTTCAAAATATAAGGATGTTAGAGGATGTATTCCAAGAAGGGAATGTGAAGTTTGTCATATTTGTAAACAAGAGGTTAGAACTCTTAATGTCAAATTGGAAAAAGCTTTACAACCCAAGGTTACTTTTATCGTTGATCCTAGACTTTTTAAGAAAACTTTGAATCCACCATATGCAAAATATAATTTTGTATAAAAGATTCTAAAGGATTTAATGAGCAAAAGTAAGAAAATACATCATCATGGTTTACGTCATTATTGTTGTCATGCTGGTCATACCATTGAGAAATGCAAGTTTAGGAGATTTCTTATTCCTAAAGGCATTTACCAATGGAGGCCTAAAGGCAACCATGTTACCACTTACCCATATGGACCCAATGAAAATTAGGTACCTACCTCTCTCTTTTGATATTGCGGGAAAAGTGTCTTACATACGTGGATAGAAAATGGTTTCTAGACAGCGGGTATTCAAGGCACATGACAGGTGACATATCGTTTTTCATTGACTTCAAAGCAAAGAAGAAATGATATGTTACTTATGGAGACAATAAAAAAGGAGCAATACTCGGTAAAAGTAGTGTAGGTAATCCCTCTACCACTACTATTTATGATGTCCATTTAGTAGAGGGGTTTAAACATAATTTGTTAGGTATTAGTCAATTGTATACAAGGGTTATAAAGTTACTTTCACAAACACTTGTTGCATAATTGAAAATACTGAACAAAATATTATGTTTAAGGGTATTAGAGTAAACAACGTCTATATGCTTTACCTTTTTTATGTATCATTAACAAGCACTAAGTGTCTAGTCACCTTGAATGATGATTCTTGGCTTTGGCATAGACGGCTAGCGCATGTTAACTTTGATTTTCTTAATAAGGTTGTGTCTAAGGATCTAGTAGCCGGTCTTCCAAAAGTAGAATTTTCAAAAGATCACCTATGTGACGCGTTCCAAATGGGAAAGCAAACAAGGGTCTCTTTCAAATCTAAAAATGTGATTTCTACTTCACGACCCCTTGATCTTCTCCATATGGACCTCTTTATACCTTATAGGACAAAGAGTCTAGGAGGAAATTATTATGGTTTTGTAATCATTGACGACTATTCTAGATTTACTTGGACTATATTCCTTCGTAGCAAAGATGAAACTTTTTCTGCTTTTAAGAGTTTTGCAAAACTATCCTAAAACAGAATGGAATTAAGAATAATTATAATTCGAAGCGATCATGGAGGTGAATTTCAAAACCATCTCTTTGATAAGTACTGTGACAGGCATGGTATTGAGCATAACTTTTCAGCCCCTTGAACTCCACAGTAGAATGGAGTTGTGGAGCGGAAAAATCGCATTTTAGAGGAGTTGGCAAGAACAATGCTCAATGAGGGTGGACTACCAAAATATTTTTGGGCTGATGCAATTAGAACAGCTTGTTATGTTTTAAACAGAATATTAATTCGTCCTATTTTGGATAAAACCCCTTATGAGATTTTAAAAAGAAGAAAGCCAAATATGTCACACCTTCACGTATTCGGTTGTAAATGTTTTATTTTGAATAATGGTAAAGGAAACCTTGGGAAATTCGATGCAAAAGCAGATGAAGGTATCTTTCTAGGATACTCACAATCAAGTAAATCATATAGAGTGTATAATAAGCGTTTCCTTACTGTTGAGGAGTCAGTCCATGTTTCTTTTGATGAATCTTATTCGAAAGAGGTCGGAAAAGGTATTTCTTTTGATGGTGCAGGTGAATCTACAGAAGATATACTCAAGGAAACTGTTGAGGAAATTGATCAGTCCAAAACAGTTGACGATGAGGAGGAGGAAGATACAAGTCATGCCAAAGATGAGGAAGAAGGGCGAGAAGGAGTAAAAGATCTTCGACATGCTTGGAAATCCTCAAAAGACTATCCTATTGACAACAAATTGGGAGATATTTCAAAAGGAGTGATGACTCGCTCTAAGATAAGTAATTTTTGTTATCACTTCACTTTTGTTTCACAAGTAGAGCCTAAAAATTCCAAAGAGGCCTTGATTGATGAATTTTGGCTAATGGCCATGCAAGAAGAACTTAATCAATTTAAAAGAAATGACGTTTGGGAACTTTTCCCTCGTCCACGAGACCATCATATCATAGGTACTAAGTGGGATTTTAGAAATAAACTTGATGAAAATGGAGCGATAACCCGCAATGAAGCACGTTTAAGGGAACAAGGGTATAACTAAGAGGAGGGCATTGACTACGAGGATATTTATGCTCTAGTTGCTCGCCTTGAGGCTACGCGTCTCTTGCTCGCTTATGCATGCGCTAAGAATTTTAAGCTTTATCAAATGGACGTAAAGAGTGCTTTTCTAAACGGTGTCATAAATGAAGAGGTATACGTCTCATAACCTCCTGGTTTTGAGAGTAATGAATATCCAGATTATGTTTTCAAATTAAAATGAGCATTATACGGTATTAAGCAAGCCCCTCGGGTTTGGTATGAAAGACTTAGAAAATTTCTGCTTGATCATGGATATTCAAGAGGTAAAGTGGATACCACTCTCTTCATTAAACGTAAAGGAAAGCATATTCTTTTAGTTCAAATATATGTAGACGCTATTATTTTTTGTTCAACTAACATACATTTGGTTGAAGAATTTTCTAAGGTTATGCAGGGTGAATTTGAGATGAGTCTCATGATGGAGATAAAATACTTCCTCGGTATTCAAATAAAGAAGCTCAATGAGGGCACAATTGTGTGTCAAACAAAATACTACAGAGAGTTACTTAAGAGCTTTGGAATGAACAACTCAAAATCAATTTACATCCATATGCCTACCAATGAGAACTTAGACAAGGATGAACACGGTAAGAGTGTAGAGGTCAAGAAGTATAGAAGTATGATTGGATCCCTCTTGTATCTTACTACATCTAGGCCTGTCATCATGTTTAGCGTTTGTATGTGCGCACGATATCAATCGGATCCTAAGGAATCCCACTTAAAATATGTCAAGCGTATACTTAGGTATCTTCATGGTACTTCTAAGTATAGGTTGTGGTATTCCAAGGGAAGCGATTGTAGCTTAGTAGGTTACTCCAATTCTAATTTTGTTGGCTGCAAGTCAGATAGGAAAAGCACTAGTGGCACATGTTATTTGTTTTCAAATTCCTTAGTGAGTTGGCATAGCAAAAAGCAGGTGTCTGTTGCATTGTCAACCGCCGAGGCTGAATATGTAGCAGGCGATAGTTATTGCGCCCAAATTTTGTGTCTAAAGAAGCAATTACAAGATTTTGATATTCAATTAAAACGTATTCCAATAAAATGTGACAACACAAGTGCTATAAACCTTACTAAGAATCTTGTCTTACATTCACGCACTAAACACATAGAGATTAGGCATCACTTTCTTCGTGATCATGTTGGAAAAGAGGATGTTGTGTTTGAGCATGTTGATACTAAAAATCAACTTGTTGATATTTTCACAAAACCACTAGCAACGAAACCATTCTTCAACATTCATCGTGAGTTAGGGATTTTAGATCTCTCTTACTTGATGTATTAAGCATACATGTAATTTAATTATATATATATATATATATATATATATATATATATATATATATATATATATATATATATATATATATATATATATATATATATATATATATATATATATATATATATATATATCACCATGCTGTTGAGATGTGCTCTAGTTTTTGTACTGTATCTTAATTGCTCATCAACTTAGGTAATATTGTTCCTTTCTCTTTCTCGCTAGAATTCTATGATTACTTGTAAATTTGTTTTAAATGTTCCATTAATATTGTCTATAAGCTTTTCTATACATAAATTGTTTGAACTTTGACATAAGAAAATTGCATTGCATCATTATGAATGCATAGTCATCATTAGATAGATCATTTTGCATAAACATATAATTGCTAATGGGTCTCAAGTCCAATTGTCCATAAAAAACCTGTTGAAAAATAATTATTTTTTATATGAGTCAGCTCATACATGTATGAGTCGATACATATTGAAGAAAAATGTAAAAATAGAAATTAAAATTGTTTTCAGGTCGATACATAAAGGTTTGTGTCGACACATATTGATAAGAATAACTTAAACAGAAACTAACAATTACTTCCGGTCGATACATTCGACTCTTGAGTTGATACAAAACTTTTAAAAATTAGTTTTTGTTACAGTATGTGTCGACACATTCGTGTTTTATGTCGACACATGAGGCTAATTAATTCTTTTGTGTTGGACTTGGGTCGACCCATCAGCCCAATTTTATGTCTTAAAATCACTCTAATTATCTCATACATCTCATACAGCGGCTAACCTTAATTATCATTCATCATCCATTTCATCTCCCACTACATTAACCTCAAGCTACTTGCCTACACTTCTTCATCAAAATCATGCCTCCAAAGACAAAAGGAAAGGGAAAGCTTGGTGCAGGCCCATCTGGTTCTGCTATAAAAATTCCTCCAAGTTCCCTAACCATCATGCATCCTGCTACCATAGAAGAGTTTCAGAAATCATTCAAAACAAGGCTAGTCACGAAGCCTCATGTCTTTAACAAGGCAGAGGTTTTATCCCTTCACATCACAGATGTATGTGATATTCTGGATACTCAACGGTTAGGTTTGTTTTTAAATGTTAAAAAGGATTACCATAAATATTTTATTAGGGCTTTCTACGCTGGTTTGGAAACAAGTTGAGGTTGATCATTTAAGTTAAAAATTGGAACCATGAGTTATGTGTTTGAGGCCAACGATTGGCATACTGCATTTGGAATTCCATTTGGGATGACAGTACTGAAAAGTTGTCATGATCAGAGTTTTGATACTGATTATAACGAGAAATCCTTCATTGCATCCACTCTGAAACTGGAAAGGCCTCTAGTTGAAATTGAGAAAATAACTAGTGGAGCGATCAAGAGCATTCCTAGAATACTTCATTGGATCGTTTCTCACATCTTGCGTCCTAGATCAGGTGGCCACTCTAGGCTGGACAAAGAACACATCCACATCTTGCACATTCTGCAAAATAAGGTTCCACTAAATTGGCCCAACTATTTTGTCAAGCACATGTATCCCATGCGCAATAATCAAAAGAATACTGCTCTTGGCTACACTGCTCAAATCATAAGAATCATCAAGTTCTGGAATCTGGAAATTCCTCCTGTCCCACTTGTCTCTCCTACTTCTTCCCAAGAATTCAACAGGGAAACCTTGTCTCACATGGGATATAGATGCAATAAGAATCGACAATGCCTTTACTTCAAAGAAAAAGGGTCCAACACAAGGGTGTATAATTTTGATATACCCTCTGAAAAAATATATATGGATGAGGATCCTATTGATGAAGACATGCAGGATATTAATGATGATGCCCACCCTGAGGAAAATCCAGCTGGTGCTAACACTGGTTGGGGTGATTGGGTCCCAAATAGGTGGTCTCCGACCAACTATCAATATGATCGATCTGTACCACCTCACGGTGCTACTACTGCTGCTACAGGTTCTTCCTCGGAAGCTCCTACTTACCTTACTGCGATGTTTCAACAGATGGAAATTGCTAATCAAGCATGCCATAAGGAAGCAAGAAGCTGGCATATCCAGCAAAACGAATGGCATAAAGAACATCGGGAATGGAATGATGAGCATACCCGGAAGTACCACAACCAGCACTCGTGGCATACAAATTTGATCAAATGGCATCAAGTATTCTATAATGATATGGAAGGTTTTATGGATGATTATCGTGACAACCCTGACACCATGAACAATTTAAGAAATCTTGATGTCCAAAACAAATTTTGGTGCTACAACTTCATGGGCCAGAATCCCGATCAAAATCCAACTCCGCCTCCTCCACCCTATAATTTTTGAGATGCTGATGAATCTTGTGGTGGCCATAACCCTTAACCATATGATCTCATCCATTTCATAACATTTTTATTCATGTCCTTAATTCTAGCCTTTATATTCATGTCCTATTCAAACATTTTTTTTAGCTTATGTAATATGTAAACTCTCTTAGTTAAATGCTTTCACTTTGTTTATTTTGTTTACTTGGTTATTACCTTTTTTTGTCACTATTTATGAGTGTACCTTTATAGATTACCATGCCAAGCTTCATTCTTTGTGAATGTCGTTGGTTTTTTGTTTCAATTTTGCTGAGATTGCATCTCAATTATATTGTGTGTATCTTAAACTGTATTGCTGAAAAATGGTTCTTTTCCTCTTTTTGATGTTGTCAAAGGGGGAGAAGAAGATGATGTTAGAGAAGGATACCTATTTTTATATTGTTATGCACAAACTCAGGGGAAGTAACTCATTCATCCATGCTACATCATGACACATCTTGCAAGTATTTTCCATCATCAAAAAGGGGGAGTTTGTGAGCAACCCTTTTCTTTAAGTAGTTTTGTATGATAGCAAATATGTGTGAAAATAGTAATAATGAATGTTTAATGTGCTTAATCTATATGTGTGCATAATATGACAATAGTATAACATGTTTAAAAAGAGTAAAAAATGTGTTTTACACATAAAGCATAATTTCAGGTCGATACATAAGGTCTTGCATCGACACATACTTAGTCAAAAATGTGTTTTACACATAAAGCACAATTTCATGCCGATACATAAGGTCTTGCATCGAAACATACTTGAGAAAAGAATCACAAAAACAATTCTACTTCAGTATGAGTCGACCCATTCATACTTTGCATCAATACATGTCAAGTTGATGCTCCTGGAAAACGTTTTAAAACCTCTATGCATCGACACATAAACTCATGCATCGATACATATCAGGTTTTTTTTTCAAAATCGAAAATCAACTCAGTATGTATCGACACATACACGTTATGTATCGACTCATATAAAATTAATGGTTATGGATTCTTTATGGAAAACATGTTGTATCGACACATAAAGGCTTGCATCGACTCATACATATTTGATCTCTCTGTAATATGTTTTTCCATCCATATGTATCGATACATAACAGGTTTTATCGACTCATCTTATGTTTCACAACTAACATATGTCGACTCATGGTAAACATGCATCGACTCATACTGCGTTTTTTCACCTCTAACCGTTTTCGGTTACATATATAAGTAAGTTTTTCCAGCAAAAACGTGTGAGTGTCACATATAAACTTGGTGTGCATCAAATTTCTGAGCATTAGAAACCTGAAAGATACTTAATCTTTATCATGTTCTCAATCATCTTGGTTCAACAACAACGGAAGATAAACATCTTTGTTCATTGGATCAAGAGATCATAGAGATAACGTTCAGTTGTACGATCGGTTATCTAAGCTGAGTTGAAGATTCAGAAGGGGGTTTCTAGGAAAAACCAAAGGGTTTGTACTTCAATAACGGGTGTGTTCTTGCGAGTTTGTTAGTCACGGTTGCACAAGTCAGATTCTTCTGTAGCGAGGGGTTTGGAAATCGGGGCAATTTTGCAAACAGGTCGTGGAAGCAGAGGATCGATTCTGGATCTTGTAGGGAATATTGATAAGCTCATATCAAGTGAAGGTTCTTACAAGAAGAATAATATCTTAGAGATTACATTCTGTATTTGTATTGTAACCTTGTAAACAACTTTCAGCAAATTGATATAACAGGTCTCAATTTCAGTTTCGGAATTGAGAGGGAGACGTACTCACATGCGAGGACGATAATGGGGAACTTCCTTACCAAACTTCCTGTGTATTATTTTTCTTTCTCCATTTCTCTTTACATTTTCTGCAATTTTATGGTTCAATTGGTTTACTGTTTTTTCTGTTTAATGATACAATAGTGGTACAAACTCTTTTGCTAAAACCACCATTATTGTTGATCATTGAACAAGCATACACCAACTGTCCGACAAAATTGTGTGCAAGTTTTTATTCATTGGAAATAGCATTCTTGTGATAAGTGCATTGAAACTTACATAAATATGTGTTTAATTTTTCATCTATTTCATCTTAATAAAATCCAACAAGTATATCGTATGTTCGGTTTTCAAGTAGTTGGTTCAAAATACACGAAAGTCGATTCAGGACTGTGTTTTTCTGCTGTTTTTAATAAACTTTGATAAAAGATTTTAAATCCTTGATAAATAAGGAGGTGATCTATTCACCCCCCCTCTCGATCACTTGCCACACTGTCTAGCAGTTTTGCATTCAAATTTTACGCTCTTTGTCTTTCTTTTTACTTTATTACCCTCTCAAAATAGCTATGTGTTCTTACACACACCTATATAATAAATTACAGATCCACATCCGCTCTGGATCTCGTTGATAAAAGTTATACTATTGCCACTTATGACTTTGAGAATCCGGTCTACCAAGCCGAGGAAGAAGGTGAAAAAGATTGTGAAATACCTGAAGAACTTGTCAGACTGCTAGTGTAAGAGGAAAAATCTATACAATCGCATGAAAAGCCAGTTGAGGTTGTAAACTTTGATATTGAAGCAGATAGGTAAGAAGTCAAGATATGTGCCAACCTAGAGGACAATGTCAAGAACATGTTAATCCAGATGTTGCATGACTATATTAATATTTTTTTCTTGGTCACACGAAGACATGCCAGGGCTTGATACCAATGTTGTGGTTCACCGTCTGCCAATGAAAGAGGGTTGTTCTCCGACAAAGTAGAAGGTTCGTCGCATGCGTCTCAAGATGTCTGAAAAGATCAAGGCTGAGGTCATGAAGAAATTCAACGTAGGTTTCTTAGCTGTTACATCCTATCCTCAGTGGGTTGCAAATGTGGTGCAATTACCTAAGAGGGATCGCAAAGTGCGTAGATTACAGGGATCTGAATAGGGAAAGCCCTAAAGATGACTTCCCACTGCCACATATTGATGTTCTGGTTGATAACACCGCTCAGAATAAAGTGTTCTCCTTCATAGATGCTTTCTCGGGTTATAATCAGATCAAGATGGCACCGGAAGACACGGTGAAGAATAATTTTGTCACACAGTGGGGAGAATTTCGGTTACAAGGTTATGCCTTTTAGGTTGAAAAATGTCGGGCAACATATCAGCATGCTATGGTAGCTTTGTTCCATGACATGATACAACATGAGATAGAGGTTTGCGTTGATAACATGATAGCCAGATCTAAGACTAAGGGAGAACATCTGGACCATATACACAAGCTGTTTGAGAGACTGAAGAAATACAAGCTGAGATTGAATCCGAACAAGTGGACTTTTATGGTGAGATCTGGAAAACTCCTGGGTTTCATCGTCAGTGGTAAAGGTATTGAAGTTGATTCCACCAAGGTCAAAGATTTTCAACAAATGCCCACTCCTCGTACTGAGAAGGAAGACTGAGGTTTCATGGGACGACTGAATTATATTGCTAGATTTATTTCTCATTTGACCACTACTTGTGAGCCGATCTTCAAGTTTCTAAAGAAAGATCAGGTAGTGAAGTGGAATAACGATTGTAAGATAGCTTTTGACAAAATCAAGGAGTACCTCCAAGAACCTCTAATTCTGATGCCACCATTTGAAGGAAGACCTCTGATCATGTACCTAACAGTGTTAGAGAACTCAATGGGGTGTGTACTAGGCCAGTATGACGAGTCTGATCGAAAAGAGCATGCAATATACTACCTTAGCAAAAAGTTTACCGACTGCGAAACAAAATACTCACTACTTGAGAAAACTTGCTGCGCTTTGGCATGGGCTGCTCGCCGACTAAGACAGTATATGTTGACTCATACCACTTAATTGATCTATAAAATGGATCCCATAAAGTACATATTCGAGAAGCCCGCTCTCTCCGGAAAGATAGCCACATGGAAAATGGTCTTAACATAATACGACATTCAGTACACCACTCAGAAAGCAATCAAAGGAAGTGTACTGGCAGATCATATGGCTCATCAAGCTGTAGACAAATATCAATTTATGAATTTCGAGTTCCCAGATGAGAATATCATGCTAGTTACAGAGTATAAAGAACCTGGACTATATGAAGGACCTAAGCCAAGATCCTGATGGACTATGTTTTTTGATGGAGCTTCCAACGTGCTTGGTAATGGAATTGGTGTTGTGATTATCTCTCTTAAAGGTTACCAAATGCCCTTCACCGCCAGATTATGCTTTGATTGTACCAACAACATGGCAGAATACGAAGCGTGCATCATGGGTATCAAAGCTCCTATTAATCTAAGAATCAATTTCTTAAACATATATGGGGATTCAGCTCCGGTGGTCAGTCAAATTAAGGGAGAATGAGATACGAAGCACTCAAATCTCATTCCTTACCGGGAGCATGGATTGACACTAATTCTGTATTTTAAGGAAATCTCTTTTGAGCATATCCCACAAGAAGAGAATCAACTGGTAGATGCATTGGCAAACATGTCATCTATGTTCAAAGTCAGATGGGACAACGAGGCTCCATGAATTAATAATAAGAGGCTGGATGAACCAGCACATTGCTACCTCTAGGGTAACCTCCCTTGTTTCCTTTAGATTACAAAACAGTCACGTCCCTCGAATGTAGGGACGCTTTAGTAAAGTCCCTCCATACAAAGATCATAGTCCCTCTATGACCCTTTTGATGTTTCCTTCAGTAAATGGTCTAGTCCCTTAACGAAAATTGAGAAAGCGTCCTTACGAGTTGCCTTTAATGACTATACGATGACCCACGTCTGTCCCTTCTCATCCAACGATAGGGCTTCCTACTAACTAATGGTAGGATAGCACTATCTAAAGGAGGAGGAAAATACAAGAATGACCTTGAGTAGGTAGAACACTATTAATCGATTGCTCACAAAGCTTTTCAAAACAAAAACATGAAGTAGTGAAAAACACAAGAAGGGGGGGGGGGGGGGGGTTGAATTGTAAAACTGAAAATCAATGCAATGAACAAGATATTTTTATCCTGGTTCATTTGATCTCAAACTACTCCAGTCCACCCGTCAAGGTGATTTCGCCTCTCTCCAACGAGGTCTTAATCCACTATATTCAACTGAATATTACAGACTGCTTTAACAACTGCTAAAGCCTTCTTGATGCAAACCACAACCCGGTTTGTCAAGGAAACACTTTCTTACAAAGAAGATAAATCTAAGTGTGTGAATGTTTTCTACAAAACTGTATCACAACTGTGATGTATACACAACTTAAAGCTTAGGAACTAGATTTCTAAACAATGATTGAATAAGAGAATGTGTAGTGTTTAGCAAACTGAGAGAAGGAAGATTTTGATCAGCTTTTATGTGTGTAAAGATTTGGAGAGCATTAGCCAATTCAATCTTCAAAGTCTTGTTTATATAGCACTAAGATGTTGAACGTTGGAGCAATATTCTTGATTCAATGCTATTAACAAACTTTCCTTATCGAGCAGATCTTGTCTGGAATGAGGCCGTTGGTATTAATTTGCAAGTTCTGGCTTGGCTCATTCTGACTCTGCTTAGCTGCTGATGAACTGTTGTGTTTCTTTATCAGAGTGTTGAGCGCAGTTCTGTTCATTAGACTTCAGCATATACGTAAATTAAGCATCTGATTCTGACATTCTAATATGGCAACTTCTGATGCTGATGTCAGGAACCAAATTTCTGATGCTGATTAGGTGTGATCTTGCTTATATCAATCAAAGTATCTGCAAATCAGAACGTAATAATTTAGGCAGCAGATAGTTCGTACATGAATCATATAAATAGTATATCTTTTCACTTTGTTATCATCAAAACTTAAACATAGGGTAGTAGATTCAAACTTTGTTCTAACAATCTCCCCCTTTTTGATGATGACAAAGTGAAAAGATATCAGAGTTGAGAGATACTCCCCCTGAGTTTATTACTTCCCTTTGATTACAAGTGTTCTTCAGGATCAGATCTTTTTGCCTTTCTTTGAACATCAGAGTATCAGAGTCTTTGACTATCGGAAGTTTTAGATCAGCATATCAGAGCAGAGCTTCAGATCAGTGTATCAGAGCTTTTCTTGTCAGAGCTTTGCTTTGAATCAGAGTATCAGAGCGGATCAGAGCTTCATATCTTTTAGTCTTCAGAGTGTCCAGGAGCTTCCTTGTACCTGTAGACTTTAAGCAAAACAGAAAATTTTTTTTCAAGTAATAGAGTTAGAATGTTTGAGAATTTCTGTCTTAGTTAACCGTTATTGTTTAAAATATCATTCTTGTTCTCCCCCTTTTTGTCAGCAATCAAAAAGTGTAGGTGAGTGCTAAAACAATTAAGATCAGAAAAACTTGTCATATTAAAAGGTTCAGAATCAAACAGAACATATTCAAATAGTACATCAGAAAATCAAAGAAAACATGAAAAAGACATGAATGAGAAAACTAAGGTTGGGGAGGAAAGCGTGTGAACAGGTTCTCCAGCATGGCTTTGATCTGATCAGCGGTCTCATTCTGCTTGTGCACCCATGCTGACAACAGTGTCAATCTTTCTATCCTGCACATCCATTCTTTCTTTCATCTTCTGGTCGTTTTCATCCATCCTCTGCTGCAGACGCATGTCATTCAGCTTTAGTTCTTCCAGAGTCTTCCTGTCCAAGGCAGCTTGAGAAGCATCAGAAGCAGGAAGCTTCTGAGAGCTTTCTGCAACATCTTCTGCTTGACTTGCTTCATCTTGAATGGTCTTGTCTTCTTCTGGTTGCACCTTTGAAGCTAGCTGTTTCTCTGACCAAGGTTCACTATCCAGAGGGAGCACAGCTTCCTGAGGCAGCAGACTGTCAACTTCCTTCAGCAGCTTGCTGAAGTTCTGTTGTGCCTGCTCATAGTTGATATCCTGCAACTTGAGGGCTTCAGCACGTACCCAAAGTCTGAATTGTGACCAGAGCTGGTCAGAAGCAGCTGGGTCAATCATTCCAGGACAGACTTGCTTCAAAGAAGCAATCCATTGCTGCACACCTGTTTCAAAATTCATAATACCAGAGCCAACATCTGGTTGTTTTGGTTTAGGGATGGCTATTTTATGTTTCATATCAGCAAGACGGTCACGACTAGTTAAGTCTATGAAGGTCCTGCTGGGGTTTTCGGTGGTTTGCTTGGGAGCTGTTTGTTTTGGAGATGGAGTGGGAGAATCAGAGATTATGATTGGACTGTATGGTGTTTTGGGAGTATTTGGTGGTGTAGATTCTGGTGAGGATGGCAACTGTGCCAAGGTGATTGTTGTTCCACCTGGCAGCTGGATTGCCAGAGGTGATGGTTGTGGTGAATGAGGTTCAGATGGTTGAGGAGAAGGAGTTAGAATTTCTGGTTGTTCAGGGATAAGGGGTTCTTCTGGAATTGATGAGAGAGGTTGTTGTTGTTCTGGTTCTTCAGTAGATTGCTGTTGTTCTGGTTGTGGAGGAGGGATAATTTGTGGTTCAGAGTTTGGATTGGCGGAGTGATCAGAAGTGTGTTGATCAATGTCAGACAACACTTTGTCAATTGCTGATGTTGTTGAAATTGTTGGTTTGGGATGTTTGGTTCTGGGTCTTCTGAGTTTTAATGCCTCAGAAGGGTCATCTTCTGGTTCAGTTTCATCTATTGTTGGGATGGGGATTGAGATTCTATAAGAGGTTGGAGGAGGAATAGATGCTGGAATAGTAGAAGAATTTAAAACAGAAGCAGCAGATAAATTACCTCTTTTCTTGGGTGTCTGCTGGGATGATCCTTCTGAAGGTGCCTTCCTCTTCTTCGTCTTCTTCAGAGTCACTTCTTGCTGAGGTTGATGCAGAGCTTTGATAATCAGATTTGGATCTGTACCATCTGCCTTGCATGCATCTAAGTATCTCAGAACCACCTCTGGTTTAGATTCTATCTCAGAAAATAAAGGAAAGTCACTCAGTGGAACTCTTCTGCTGGTGATATCAGCAATAGGAGTAGCTCTGGGTTCCTTTTTGATATTCTCTATCAACTTCATTTTCTTCAAGTTCTTCGCATTCAAAGGCTTCCCAACTGTTGGTTCAATGGTGCTTAACTCTTGAGCTTCTATCAGATGCTCTATCAGCCTATTCTCTGTCAGAATATCTGATATCAACCTTCCAAAGGGTATCCAATCCCTCTTTGTTCTTTCTTCTTCCCTGGTTTCCTTTACACTTGTTCTGAGGTGGTTGAACAGAAGATGAGCCAAGTTGATTTTTACCTTCTGATCAATAAAGTAGATCAGAAACTGCTGATCCACATTTATGTAATCAGGTGAACTAGTTGGCTTCCTATGGTTGAAGCACCCCAGAATTATCTTAGCCCAAACTCTGTGATGATCCTTCAGATCTTTGATCTTGCTGCTGGGCACCCCATGGGTGAAAATCCTTGTAGCTATCACGCCCACGTCAGCACATCTCTCAGCCATATCAACACAGCGGACGCCACCGCCACTGTAACCGATTAACCTTGCTATGTGATCCTCAGTGATCACAATCTTCTTCCCCATAACGAAGGAGGTGACTAGATGCGTTGAAGCCTTGGAATGAATCCAAAATTCCTTGACTAACATAGGGAATGTTGGTCCAACCAACCTGTCAAAATACCTTTCCCATTTCTGTGCCCTAACTTCTTCTGTTAGGTCAAAATCGTTCTCCTTCAAGCTTCCAAAATCAATGATCAATTCAGATAACACTTCAAGATTCTCCACAGGAGTGAGGAGTGTTCTGAATGGCACTTGATACTGTTCAGATGATGCTTTCTTCTGAGGATCTGCAGAAGCACTGCTGGAGGTTGCCATGTTCACACTAAAAGATTTTGAGAAGAAACTGAGAAAAAGAGGTTTTGCAAGAGATGAACACAGAAATATGCAGATAATGCTTGAGTATTAGTGAGAAACTGTAAAGAATTAGAATGAGCGGTTTATGTGTTTAAATAGAGTTTCAGAATGTTTTGAAAAAATAAACGTTTTTAAGAAAGAGAAAAATCATGATTGCATTTTAAAAGCATGATTACTTTTTATTAAATGCTTGCTGATTTTGGGGGATTTGAGAAAGATACTTAAAAACAGTTACCAGACATGTGTCTCAATGCACCCAATCAGCGTTTTGCCTTCTCAGAAGCGTGCACGTGTTCTGCTTCAGAGATTTGCTGATGATTGGATGACACTTGTTTGATGTAGTGATCAGCACGTCTGTCTTTGAGCTTAGACTCTCAGATCTTTAGACTTGCATCTGATACAATCTGCATGTTCTATCTTTCTGAAAAAAGATTGATCAGAAGTTCACAGTAAAACAATTACATTCTGAAGGTAAATATATGGAATTAAAACATTTTCACTCTGGGCAGACTTTTATGCTGAGATGTTTCAGAATGAAATTAAACCTATCTTCTGAAAGGGGTTTAGTAAAGATATCAGCCCATTGATGGTCTGTATCTATAAATTTTAAGTTCAAAATTCCTTTCTGAATATAGTCCCTAATGAAGTGATGTTTTATTTCTATATGCTTAGCTCTAGAATGTAAAATGGGATTCTTACTTAAGCAAATAGCAGAAGTATTATCACAGAATATAGGAATGTTACTCTCAAAAATCTGGAAGTCTTCAAGTTGACTTTTCAACCAGAGCATTTGTGTGCTACATCCTGCTGCTGCTATGTACTCAACTTCTACTGTTGATAGCGCAATTGTTGATTGCCTTTTGCTGGACCAAGAGATCAGATTTTCTCCCAGAAACTGGCAGCTTCCAGAAGTACTTTTACGTTCCACTCTGTCTCCAGCAAAATCAGCATCGCAGTAGCCTACTAAGCTGTAATCACTAGATTTTCTATAAAACAAACCCAGATTAGTAGTACCTTTCAGATACTTGAAAATTCGCTTAACAACTGTTAAGTGAGATTCTCTAGGATCTGATTGGAATCTAGCACAGATACAAACACTGAATAATATGTCAGGTCTTGAAGCAGTCAGATAGAGGAGAGAACCAATCATACCTCTGTAGACTTTCTGTTCTACATTTTTGCTTACCTCTTCTATTTCCAGAATGCACGTGGGATGCATTGGAATCTTTGATGGCTTACATTCTGAGAGGTCAAATTTCTTCAGAAGATCTCTGATGTATTTTCTCTGATGAATGTAAGTTCCCTCTGGAGTTTGATTGATCTGAATTCCTAGAAAGAATTTCAGTTCCCCCATGAGGCTCATCTCAAATTCTGCCTGCATACACTTAGCAAATTTTCTTCCAAGAGAAGGATTAGTAGAACCAAAAATAATATCATCAACATAAATTTGACAGACTAAGATGTCATTCTTAACTGATTTACAGAATAGAGTAGTGTCCACTTTCCCTCTGGTGAATTCATTTTCTAATAGAAAGTTACTTAGCCTTTCATACCAAGCTCTGGGAGCTTGTTTCAGACCATATAGTGACTTCTTTAGTTTGAAAACATGTTCTAGATGTTTTGTATTTTCAAAGCCAGGGGGTTGGTGTACATAAACTTCTTCTTCTATATAACCATTTAAGAATGCACTTTTGACATCCATCTGATACAGAGTGATGCCTCTATTAACAGCAAATGAAATTAAAAGTCTGATAGATTCTAACCTGGCGACTGGGGCAAAGGTTTCTGTGTAGTCTATCCCCTCTTGCTGACTATAACCTTGTGCAACCAGTCGTGCCTTGTTTCTAATGACTTCACCTTGTTCATTTAGCTTGTTTCTAAACACCCATCTTGTTCCAATGACGTTGAATCCTTTTGGTCTGGGAACGAGATCCCATACGTCATTTCTGGTGAATTGATTCAGCTCTTCTTGCATTTCCAGAATCCAGTCATTATCCAGAAGTGATTCATCAATAGAAGAAGGTTCAATCAGAAACACAAGTCCCATGAGAGTTTCTTCAGAGTTTCTGAAGCTTGCTCTTGTTCTGATTGGATCTTCCTTTCTTCCTAAGATAGTCTCTTCTGGGTGATCCAAGCTGCTTCTGGGTAATCTCTTCTGAGGTTGATCAGCAGCTGTTGTAGGATTGCTAGCAATGCTCCTTTCAGATGTTGAAGGAGTGTCTGTGTTGAGAGCTTCTGATGACTTGTCTTCAGAACCTGTAAATTCAATTTCCATACCTGCAAAAACTTCATTCTTCTTTGACTTTTCAGAGTCAAGCTTATCATCAAAACGAACACTGATTGATTCTTCCACAATCTGTGTTTCTGTATTGTATACTCTGTACCCTCTTGAGCGTTCAAAGTATCCTAACATGATGCACTTCTGTGCTTTAGAGTCAAACTTGTTCAAATAATTCTTTGTATTTAATATAAAGCAAGTACATCCAAATGGATGAAAATATGAAATGTTGGGCTTTCTGTTCTTCCACAATTCATATGGAGTCTTTTCCAGAATAGGTCTTATTGAGATTCTATTCTGAATGTAGCACGTTGTGTTTATTGCCTCTGCCCAGAAGGTCTTAGAAACGTTTGTCTCATTGATCATGGTTCTGGCCATTTCTTGCAATGTTCTGTTCTTTCGTTCTACAACTCCATTTTGTTGGGGAGTTCTAGGACAAGAGAAATCATGCAGAATGCCTCTGTCATTAAAGAATGACTCAAAATCTTTGTTTTCAAATTCTCCACCATGATCACTTCTGACTTTAACGATTCTAAGATCCTTTTCATTCTGAACTTGGTTACAGAAGGTAACAAACACAGAGTGTGACTTGTCCTTGTGTCTTAAGAACTTTACCCATGTCCATCTGCTATAGTCATCTACGATTACTAACCCATACTTCTTACCACTGACTGAAGCAGTTTTAACTGGTCCAAATAAGTCAATGTGCAGAAGTTCTAATGGCTTAGAGGTAGAAACAACATTTTTGGATTTAAAAGAAGGTTTTGCAAACTTGTATTTCTGACATGCTTCACACAGAGCATTTGAATTGAACTTCAAATTAGGAAGTCCTCTGACCAGATTGAGTTTGTTAATCTGAGATATTGTTCTCATACTAACATGCCCCAATCTTCTGTGCCAGATCCACTGCTCGTTGTTAACAGACAGAAGACATTTTGCATTCTGACTCTTTAGTTCAGAAAGTTTGATTTTGTAAATGTTGTTTTTCCTCTTACCATTAAACAGGATAGTCCCATCTTTCTGACTAACAGCTTTACATGATTTTTGATTAAAGATTATATCATAACCGTTATCACTTAATTGACTTATGGATAACAGATTATGCATCAATCCATCTACTAGCAGAACATTATTAATAGAGGGAAGATTTCCATTACCTACAGTTCCAGAGCCAATTATCTTTCCCCTCTGATTGCCTCCAAAGCCAACGTGGCCTCCAGGCTTAAGTTCCAGGCTTTGGAACATATGCCTTCTTCCCGTCATGTGTCGCGAGCAGCCAGAGTCCAGGTACCATGACTGGTGTTTCTGACTTACTGCTAAAGATATCTGCAACATGTATTATTTTATCCTTAGGTGCCCAGATTTTCTTGGGTCCTGATTTGTTAGTTTTACCAAAACTCTGGTTGAATTTTGGTTTCACAAAGTGCTTACTGCTAGTGTATTTAATATCATGTGTGTGACCATACACAAAATGTGAATTCATAGGAGTGTGTTTAATGGTTAAGTCCATGACATTCTTTGGTGTAGGAACCTTACCTTGGTATCCTATTCCTTTCCCGCCGTTTCTGCTAACTCCATAGATCATTGAAGCCATTTTGCTTCTATCTATGCTTTTAGCGAGGAACTTCTGGAAACTGTGATCATACTCCTTGATGATCTCATCAGCGTTGCTGGGAGTTTCAGAAATTGGTTCCTTCTGAGAGTTTTGTAAAGTGTTTTCTAATTTTGAAATCTTATTTCTCAGCTCAGAATTCTCCAATTTGAGACTCTCAGTCTTATTAGAGTCAGATTCAAGATTCCTTTTCAGGTCTCTGAATTTAACTCTAATTTGCTGATACCGTTCCAGAATCTCATTAAGGCTTTCAGCAAGTTCAGCCTTCATAAAGTTAACAGCAAAGTTAGGAAATACCTCTTCAGTATCTGATTCTGAGTCTGATTCAGAAGCTTCACTGTCTTCTGAGATGTTAGCCATGAGAGCTATGTTTTCCCTCTCATCATTTGATTCTGAGTCAGCTTCAGACGAGTCAGAGTCATCCCATGTAGCCATGAGACTTTTCTTCTTCTCTCTTCCAAACTTATTTTTGGGCTTTTCCCTCTGAAGCTTTGGGCAGTCACTCTTATAGTGTCCTTGCTCATTGCACTCATAGCAGATGATGTCCTTGGTGTTTGGCTTTTTGCTACTGGAGGAGCCTTCAGATCTTCTGTATCCAGAGGAAGAATCTGTCCTTCTGTATCTGGAGGAAGAATCGTTCTGATCAGATCTTCTGGGATTCCTGAACTTCCTTTGTCTTTGCTTCCACAGTTGATTTACTCTTCTGGAAAGGAGAGAGAGTTCGTCTTCTTTTGATGAGGATCCATCAGATGTTTCTTCAACTGCCTGCAAAACTTTAGACTCAAATTTTTTGTTAGATTTTAATGCTAAAGGCTTACCTTGCTTCTGAGGCTCGTCAGCTTCTAGCTCTATCTCATGACTTCTGAGGGAGCTGATAAGTTCCTCCAGAGTGATTTTGTTGAGATCTTTAGCTAGCTTCAGAGCTGTAACCATAGGTCTCCACTGCTTGGGCAAACTTCTGATGATTTTCTTGACATGGTCAGCATTAGAGTATCCTTTGTCCAGAACCTTGAGACCAGCTACCAGAATCTGGAATCTTGAGAACATTGTTTCAATGGATTCAGATTCTTCTATTTTGAACGCCTCATACTTCTGAATGAGCGCCAGAGCTTTAGTTTCTTTGACCTGAACGTTGCCCTCATGCGTCATTCTGAGTGAGTCAAAAATATTCTTTGCTGTGTCTCTGTTGGAGATCTTTTCATATTCAGTATAGGAGATGGCGCTGAGGAGGATGATTCTGGCCTTGTGGTGATTCTTGAAGTCACACTTTTGTTGGTCAGACATTGTTTTTCTATCAATCTTCTGACCGCTTGCATTCACAGGGTGCGTGTATCCATCTGTCACCATATCCCACAGATCAGCATCATGTGCCAGAAAGAAGCTTTCAATTCTGTCTTTCCAGTAATCAAAGTTTTCTCCATCAAAGACTGGAGGTTTGCCGCTGAATCTGTCTTTGTCCTCATTGTTGTCATTGCTGGTGTGAGAATTATTTCCTGCCATTGTGTTTTTCTGACGCTGGATCTTGTACTGACACAGTTAAGTGTTTTAGCTCAGAACCAGGCGCTCTGATGCCAATTGAAGTAGTGAAAAACACAAGAAGGGGGGGGGGTTGAATTGTAAAACTGAAAATCAATGCAATGAACAAGATATTTTTATCCTGGTTCGTTTGATCTCAAACTACTCCAGTCCACCCGTCAAGGTGATTTCGCCTCTCTCCAACGAGGTCTTAATCCACTATATTCAACTGAATATTACAGACTGCTTTAACAACTGCTAAAGCCTTCTTGATGCAAACCACAACCCGGTTTGTCAAGGAAACACTTTCTTACAAAGAAGATAAATCTAAGTGTGTGAATGTTTTCTACAAAACTGTATCACAACTGTGATGTATACACAACTTAAAGCTTAGGAACTAGATTGCTAAACAATGATTGAATAAGAGAATGTGTAGTGTTTAGCAAACTGAGAGAAGGAAGATTTTGATCAGCTTTTATGCGTGTAAAGATTTGGAGAGCATTAGCCAATTCAATCTTCAAAGTCTTGTTTATATAGCACTGAGATGTTGAATGTTGGAGCAATATTCTTGATTCAATGCTATTAACAAACTTTCCTTATCGAGCAGATCTTGTTTGGAATGAGGCTGTTGGTATTAATTTGCTTTCAATGCACAGTACCGTTGCTTACTTAATGCAAGTTCTGGCTTGGCTCATTCTGACTCTGCTTAGCTGCTGATGAACTGTTGTGTTTCTTTATCAGAGTGTTGAGCGCAGTTCTGTTCATCAGACTTCAGCATATACGTAAATTAAGCTTCTGATTCTGACATTCTGATATGGCAACTTCTGATGCTGATGTCAGGAACCAAATTTCTGATGCTGATTAGGTGTGATCTTGCTTATATCAATCAGAGTATCTGCAAATCAGAAAGTAATAATTTAGGCAGCAGATAGTTCGTACATGAATCATATAAATAATATATCTTTTCACTTTGTTATCATCAAAACTTAAACATAGGGTAGTAGATTCAAACTTTGTTCTAACAAAACATTTCATACAAACACTGTCGAAATATTTTTAAAACACCTTGTACGCATTCTCGAGGACAAATACGAGATTCATTACAAAGTTTCACTTTACATTGGCGACTTTTCAAAATATTTTCAAACACACATCACAAAGCAATTTCAAAAAGTGAGCTAGCGATTAAGAGCCCATATATAACTACGGATGAAAAGGATGCTAACACCTTCCCTTTTCATAATCTACCCACTGAACTCAAAAATCTCAAGGTCTTTATTGTTCTTTTCACCCTTTTCCTTATTGAATAAAAGAAAATTCAGTGGTGACTCTATCTATCCGCAACATTTGCGATAAAACACAAAATCTAGTCAGTTCTCCCACCGTATTACAGTGTGGAATATGGATTGATGTATATATCTGTGATCTGGCCTTGGAGAATGAGTTGTCTACTATTGTATGGCTCTCATGTGTTCCGTGCAAAGGGATGTGTATGGGTTACTATGCTTGTTGTCTCCAGAACCATAGTAAATGATAAATCACATGATTGAGATTGATGTTTGAATTGGTGTTGGAACATCATCTCAGTGATTACTTCTCCAGAAAAGGAAATTGTTCTTAAAGTTCATGGTGTTTGAATTGTTGAACACCGTTAGATTCTAAATTGGAATGTCTGACCATGGTGGAGTATAAATTCAAGACATAAGTGGTTTATGGAATGAATATCAGTCATAACGGTTTGAACCCACGTGTTCTAGTGGATTGCAGAAGAAGGATGTCAGACCAAATGGTCTACCATTTGTGACGAGGTAGCTCTATCTACTTATTGTACCTCTGAGGTAAACTATGAGGGAAGGAACATGAGGAAATGTTCCTCTCATGTGGTTGTGCATATAACTAATGTAAAATCCTTTGTGCTTGACATCTTCCTAACTAAAGAAGGGAGTTGTGTTTTTGTCAAATGCACTGGTGCAGAATTGTAGTCTGAACATGATGCTTTAGAAAGTGTATGAGAGTTTATTTCTCTCCATGGATTTATGGTGTTTATGATAACCTGAATAAGCTGCAGAGGTTGTGTCTTATTGATATCTTGTTGTATAAGCTTGAAATAAGGACTTCTAAGAACTATGGATGATGGATCAAGAACCAAAGTGAATGGTTTCTATGATAAGAAGTTGATGTCCTAAATGATGTTATAACATTATATTTGTTGATGTTTGGTTCGGGAGATGCTTGGATTATGAATATGAAACTTGATGCTCAACGCTAGTTTGAGTGGCTTTTCTAACTATGGTGAAGTAGGGTGTAAATCTTCTGACCATATTTATAATGGTGTATATGGTAAATACATTACTACTATCATGTTGAAGAATTCACTTGTACCAGCAATTTCTAGTGGGTGCAAGGGAAGAGTATCAGATAAAGTGATATGATTTGTTTGCTTATGAGGAGGTGGGCTCTTCTGCTACAAGTATCTCTAGAAAAGATTGTTTTAGTCTGGATCTTGTGAAGCAAGAAAACTAAGGTTTTTTGTATATGAGTAAAGTTAAACCCAATCTGCATGACATATTGGACATCCAAAGAGACATGAAAACGTGTGTAGATCTGTAAGGACATTTATTAGATATGTCCTTATTAAGTGAGTAAGTCAGGGTGTGCTCTCAAGGAATTGGAGTATCTGGATCAGGATTAATTTTATAGTGTTTGAATGCGTACAACAAGTGTATGAAATTGTAGCCCTTCACTATGTAAAGTACTTCATGTGATGTCATCTGGTGCTCAAGTGTTCATCTTTAGCATGAGCATGGTTTATCCATGACAGGGGGAGTTAAGTACTTGTATATGGGTTGTTTCTGCAATAGTGCAAACCTTATGAAGCTTGCATGATGTTTAAGCTTGTAGAGATTGTATACCTCTTGTGACATTATGATGTCAGAAAATATATCGTGACATAAGATTACTAGATATAGCTCGTTATGCTCTGGATAGGGTATGTTTGGTTCTAGCCATGTGAAGCTGATTGATTGAGTCATATGTACACACGCCTCTTAGGAGTACTCTGAGAGACAGTGTTCTTGAATGGGAGAATTTATTTTTCTTTGCACATTTTGGTGGGACTCAATGAATGTTCTAGTTAATGAGAAATGTCACACATGATGTCTTGATATCTTGGTATGTGTCACCAATTCTGGATGAAAGGAGTGTGCTTAGAGTCCAGTGAAAGGCATGGTGAGTATGGGTCAGAACATGTGCATATTTAGTTAATTACTGGACATCTCTGTGAAACATACTTTATTGATTGCTTTGAAAAGACAAGGGAAAGTAGACAAGGTCTGACTGGATGTCAGGACATTGTTCAAGACTTATTTCTCTAGAGACTAACAAAGGAGTATTTTGGACAGTGTAACCAAGTACATGTCAGGAGTAAGTGTTAAACGTGTTTGTTGACTATGCATGCACATTTATTGGAACTATCATTTATAGGAGAATGAGTCCAGAGTAAATAAAGGCATTCAAAATTGACTTGCACGATACACATTTACTTTTGGTGCAACTATCATCCTCAAATAACGTTCTCTTTGACCAAGAACATAGTCACAATCGAGGATCATTAATTCCTAACTACTAAGTTATTTAAATAGGTAATCCATTCCCTTGAATCATCTTGTGTTTGGTTTCTTTCAAAATAATACTTATGGCTTTTGTCTGGGCATGGGTGAGTATTATTTGGGTATGGTTATGTGGTCGATTTTTTTGTCAATTTTTGGCTAAAAAGGGGGAGAAGGGTTATGTTTCAGTTCCTTTTGTTCTTCTTGTCTGGAGTTTGTTCATGTTTGTTTTTCAAGGCATTTTGGTAGGATACTCGTTAATGAGTCTGCTCTTTATTTTTTGGTGTCTTGTGATTTGAGTTATGAACACAATTGTGTCTTGTATTCTAAGTTACCCGAAGATAGAATCTGCATGTGCAAGTTGGTGTTTGGCTACTTCTTAAGGGTCCTCTTATGCTCACTAAGAGGAAGATTTATGCCTCAGTGGAAAGTAAAAGTTTATGGGTTAAGGGGGAGTGTCAGCTATCTTCTTCCTCATGTACACCAAATGACTTCAGGACTTTCTTCTCCATTCATCCCGAGTTTGCTGTATTATGGTGTTGAGTTTGATGTGTTGTACTGAAGTTGTTTAGACTGCTGTGAAGAGATATCGAATATGATGTCCTGACATCATGCATACTTAGAATATTATTTCTCTATGTTGCTGTGTTTAGTAGCTTCTGAAGATTAACTCTCAAACATTTAATTCAGCTACTAATGTCCCAAGATGAGATATTTATTTGATAAGTTTATAATCACTGTTGGATTTCTAATTCTTGTATTTTCCTCAAATATGTTTGTTGTTGAAATCTGCATTGTAATTTGTTTAATTGTTTTAGCCAAAATTTTCCAAAGGGGGAGATTGTTAATTCTCTATTTTTGTGATTGGCATTAATTTTTGTAAGACAAATTAGGAAACAACATGTAAAATATGATGTTCTAACTTGAAGAGAAAACATGTTAAACAAGATGTCCTATGTAGACTCATTCGACATCGTGTCTGTTACAGTTGCACTTTAAGATTCTGTTAGTATGTTATAAATGATGAATATTCTGGGAATATTTAGTAATCATATGTGGCGTCCAAGAATGACAAATTAGAGATATATGTTAGTATTAAAATTATTCAAGTTTTCTAAATGATGAGACGTTTTAGGAAACTAATGATTGAAGACCTATTTTCATGGAGAAGTTTTTGCAGACTTTGTACAGTCTCTTTGGTGTTGTTTTAAAGCCTAATCCAGCCCAGAAAAATACTATAAAAATAAGAATCTATACCTAGATTAGATAAGAGCTAAATATGTAAAAGTGCCAATTATTAGGGCTTCGTTTGTTCATTGTTTATATTGAGCCACTCTTGTATTGTTTGTTACTTGAGTTGGACTATTAGTTGAGTTGTAATTGTGAATCACTCATAAGCTTCTAAGCAAGAGTGAATTTTGTTTATTAGAGTGTGTCTCTTTCTTTCCTGTCAATCACTCTTGAGCTTCTAAGTATAGAGTGATTGTTTGTTTTTGAAGTTTGTCTTCTAATTCGTTTGAATTTGTGTTTTTGTCACTGTTTGTGATTGTCAAGGAAGTGAGAGGGGTCTCATACCTAGGTGAGTCTTAGGTAGAAATATAGCACGAGTAGTGATTAATTGAGAAGTTGTAAACGGGGGAATTTAGCTTCAAATTGATACAATTTAGTGGATTTCCTTCCTGGCTTGGTAGCTCCCAGAGTATGTGATATTGTACACCGAATTGGGTTAACAATTCTGCGTGTTGTTTAATTTCTGCACCATTAATTGTTTTAGATTGTTCATTTTGTTGATTGTTAATAGATAAGTGTCTCAACATCTCTTAGGACTTTTGTGATCTGCACACCATAATTTCATAAATCCTTTTGCCACTTGAAGAGATCTCGAACAAAAGACATACCGCGATAGCCATAGTTCCAGAAAGAAAATATGGTCTTCATCATAGCCTTCCTCAGTTGTGTTTTCATGGTGGTCAGATATGTAATGTGGAATTCTGGAACTTTAAAACAAATATTAAGACTGATGTCCAAACACCAAAACACAATGTAAAGACAAATGTTAAGACATCATCTGCTGACAGAAATTTTTTACCAAAATAGAAATTATGTAGAATTAAATTGCAGAAGGTAAAATATACATTCAATTGTTAACCCAATTCAGTGCAAATCTATAATAGTATTAGTTCAAAGTCTAAACAATCCCAGTTTACAACTTATCACCTAATCATTATCTTATGCAATTTCTATCTAGGAACCTCCTAGATTTTAGAACCCCCTCTAACTTCCCACAATCACCTCAGTGATAAAACCAGTCCAGTCTCAAACCAGTAACAAGAACAAAAACAGAAGACTACACTTCCAATAAACAATACTCAACTCTTTGCTTAAATGCTCATGAGTGAGAACAATAACTTGATACACAAACAACTCTTAGCTTAAAAGCTCATGAGTGATTTCCAAGTAACAATGAACAATCAGTCTACCTAAATGTATCAGAAGATACATGAGTGACATACAAAAACACAAAACTCTAAAAGACTCCCAAAACCCAAAATCCAAAACCCATAGCACCCACAATTTCTCTATTGTGAATGTTTTCTATTTTAAGTTTAGCAAGAACTTACTTATATACTCTTGCAAAATGGGTTTTGACTCTTCAATCAAATCCAATCTTCTAATTTTAAATCAGATGCATGATCTTCAACAAAAATAGGAACAAATCTTCTAACTTTCCAAAAAAGTCTCAAGATCCTGTTTATGAAACCAAATAAAATATGTACAGTTTCTAAAATATCCTTGATTAGATGTGCCTGTATGAGAACTAAAACCATCTATAATATCATATTTTACAATCAAATCTTCAAGGATTTAAACATTTGTACTGTTATGATGTTTCGGTATACCATGTCACAACATCTGTCAAAAATAGTAACAACAAACTCTATTGTACCAGTTGGTCAAGATGTCATGACATCTTGCTCAACATCAGGTTGAGATACATGTTTTCAAAATGAAAGATGAATTATCAAATAGTTGCCAATCATAAAATCATAGACCTAACAATCTCCCCCTTTGGTAAATTTTGGCTAAAACAACCTTTGCACAATAATTCTGGAGAAAGGGATAAATCCACAATCACACAACACAAGCTACATTAAAACATGTAAACTTTGTACAAACTGCAAACATAAAAATATATCAGAGATACATTGCAGTTACAGATTACCATCTTCAATACTCTAGAAGCCAAATGTCCAAACATGTGGTCTGGCATCATATTAACACATCTCCAACACAACACAAGTGCTTGTTCAATCAGACAGGTTCATTACTCCCCCTGTCACACATAATTAATCCTCCCCCTCAAGGGGAAAACCCAAATCACAAGAAAAATTCAAATTATCAAACTAATATGAACTATCCAAGTTTACACATCATAGACATATGCAACAGAAGATAAAACAACCTCATAAATAGAAAAAAGTTGCACAGAGTTTTCCACAAAATACTTCAGGAAGGATGTCAGAACATCTGGTATGACATCATGCACACATACCACCATCATCAGTACCACCTGAAGCACAAACAAGCATGACAAATTATCATGCCCCCCTAAATAGTTGCATACAACAAGCAACCACAATAACTACTCTCCCCTTAGCAGTAGAATAGTCCTATCTGTTAGAACAAGTAATGTTTCTAGACAAATCCTTGTTTTGTCATAACAAAAATATATTATATGAAATTATTTGTGTCCCAAGTTTATGATGTGCGGGAAAATGTTTCTAGCTTATCAATGTTGAATGACGTCATCAGGAAAGTTCTATTAAAAGATCAGAAGCATTTTTGTAGAACTTCATAAATAAAGAACAACATGTAACGCTGGTCAGAAATCTCACTTTTAATTCTGAAGAAAGGACAACGTACATAGCATAAGAAGACTTACTTCTAATTCTAAAAGAATCTACTATCAGATAAAAGGCAACAAGAACTTTATTCTTAGAGTGCTGACTCCATAAACATAAAATCATCAGAAGTATCAAAGACTCTATATCAGACTCTATATCAGAAGCATCAAAAACATCAATATGATATCTCAACAGTGTTTCTGACAAATGGAGGATACTTAGTCAATACACTTTCTATGCAATGATGAGTATCATTAAAGGCACAGGTTATCCCTCATTAATGGAGAAACATAAAAGGAATATTTTTCAATTCTCCTTCCTTATGTGTTCCAACATACTTATTTCAAAAGCCTATTTAAAGAGCACAACATCATCATTTGGCCATCAATCAATTTCAATCATTACAAGAAAAAGGGCGCACAAAGCAAAGTCTTACTTTTAGAGTTCTTATATTTTACTTTATATAGTGTTTATTTCGCTTACTTAAGAAGCAAGTGTAATAAACAATCATTGTAATTTTTCAAATAGTTGTTCCTCAAGTGACTTTCTAGTCTGTATACTTGAGAGGGCTAAGGTGTATTTCTAGCTCTTAGAGGATTTTTGTAATCTTTTAAGATTAGTGGATTAAGACCCTTTTGAAGGCAAAATCACCTTGTAATCTTAGAGGATTATTGTTTACATTATTTTTATTATTTCATTTTATGTGTTGATGTAGCGGCAGAAATATTGAGACTAAGCAATTGGATTGGCTTAACTCGTACAGATCAAATAAAAATTGCCACCGCACTTTATTATTTCCAAAGGAAATGAGAAAAGAGAGAATAAACCCAAAATAGGGGGGGAGAATCTAGGTACGGGGGTTGGTTATGCAAAGAGAAGGTATTAGCACCATAAACATCTATGGTACTACGCAAGAACCACTTTGAAAATCTATGTATTTTGGCTATAAAAGGTGTATACAAAAATAAGAAGGCGGAGATGAGAAAAAAAGTATTTTTTTTACAATTTTTGCACCTGCCCCGGTTGAGAACCTTTAGTGCCTAGGTACTACCTTCCATATAATAGGGGATCAGGGTTCTCGTAGTTCACCTCAAAATTTTAAAAACACATGTGTGTTGGTTAATTTTAAGAGAAAAGACATCATCATCATATCCGAGTGGAAAACATACTTACTACCCACGATTATGAGAAAGGAGAATTTGCATAATCTCAAAATGGAGCATATATCTTAGATTTGTAAATCAAGAATGCGTCACTCAACACCCAAGTGGAAAATGTCTCACTTCACTATATATCATATAAGTATAGTAGCTCGCATCAGTACAAGAATTGTGATAACACGAAATTGCATTGTATATTAGACTCGACTCGCATGAATTATTTTACCAATTTTACTTATTTATGTCATATTATGTTGGTAATGTTATTGTATTTCAGGTAATTTCTTCCACAAAGCTTGCATGAGAAAAGAAGAGAAATTGACAAAGAAAACGCAAGGAATCGGGAAGTAGTAGAAAAGTTGAAGAAAATTTGCACATAGAAGGTTGTGGCCCTCGCTACACAACTTAAAGTTGTGGCCCCCGCCACGCTTTCTGTGGCCACCACCACAAGCTTCGAAAGGCAATCTAACGTATTTCGTTCCTCTCCCATGTTTGAGCATGAAAATGAGTTGTCCCTATTTTCTCTTTGCAAGACCAAGCCTCCCTGAAACTTCTCCATGAAACAAGAGACTCCAGATTCTTCTCGATGGAAGTTACGAGAATCATGCAAGGAATTTATAAAAGGAGCAAAGCTTGACAGTTACGAGGGTCGTTCAATCCTTGATAGTTCAGAGCATTTTTGTTTTAGATTCTAAGCAGTAAACTCACCATTAAAGTGATAGCTTTCCACATCGGGGAGCTATTGCAACATTAGTTTTAGATTTATATTTTATCATTCATTTTGTATTTTTGAAGAAACAAATCCTATCGACATCTGTGGAGGATTGCACACTTGAAGTTTTTTGTTTATTTTCCAGTATTCGCTTTTAATTCCAGGTTTCAATTTATCTTTTTTTTTATTGTCTCTATTTTCAATAATCATGCTTTGATTTATAATCTACTTTTGGTATTGTATGTTTTTGTTTAAAAGCATGTTCGGCTAACTTAGATACCGGTATGTAAAAGCAATCTAACCAAAGGGATTCAGAAATCTATTGGCATAAATATTTACAAACTACTTTTCTAGTTTTGGTTTCTAGTTAAAATATTAAAACAATATTGTTACGAGAGTAAAAGACAGACAAAGGTTTAAATCAATAAACACGACTTTAAGATTTTTAATCGGATAGTAGTAACTGGAATTTAATTTTAAATACATCAAGAGCGCTTTAGGATTAATTAGATTTTATTGGTTTCGAATAAGTATTTTTAAATTCAAATGAGACAGTGAGAGCAAGCATTTTGATTTAAGAGTATAGTTCAATCCATTAAACACGAGAGTGTGAGATAAGGACTTTTAAATTAATATTTTCTACTGAAGATTATTTTTAAACTAAGACAATGGTTTATCGAATCCCTGAAGTCTGATGAATTACATACCAGTAACCCGTATTCAAATATTTTTATTAAACTTGAATTTATTCCCAGTTTCTTTCAAAAACCTAAGATTAATCATCATCCTTAGATTTACATAGTAACATTAGATAACATTAGTTTGATTATCATTCCCTGTAGGTTCGATATCTTTTAAAACTATGCGATTAGTCTATGAACTTGCAGTCAGTAATTCCAATAGACTCTTAAAGTCGCGACCAAGATTTTGGCGCCGTTGCCGGGGAACTGATTTAGTCAATATTGTTATTCCTTTGTTACGCAGTATAGACCAAGGCAATGAACTTTATTACCTTTAATATGTTAATTGTGTGCCAAGCACTCGCTCTCAAGGCGAAGAATTAGAGTAACCAATCGACGAGGTCGAGCATTTTATTAGTATAAGACGTTGGATTAGAGAATACAAAATTAAGTACAATCTTCCCGAATTCAATCTTCCCAACTTTTCTCTTCCTGAACCTGAACCAAGAATGTTTGAAGGACCCCAAAATCGTCTTTTTAAGGATTATGCTACCCCATCGCAGGAGGAACCTCATAACAACATTTCTTCCCCCACTATCGCTCGAAACCATTTCAAATTGAAACCTTCGTTGCTACAAGTTATCCAAAAGAATCAGTTTTCAGGATGTCCTATAGACGACCCGAACTTACATTTATCCGTGTTTGTGCAGTATGCATACACAGTAAAAGCAAAAGGTGTAAACCTTAAATCAATAAGATTACTTCTTTTCCCTTTCTCATTATGAGATAGAGCTATATCTTGGCTTTAGTCTCTACATCCAACACTATTACCACATGGAACAAGTTGAATAAAGTTTTCCTAGTGCGATATTTTCCGCTAAGTAAGAAAGCTATGCTAAGAGCCAATATCAATGGTTTTAAACAAAAGGAAAGTGAATCTCTTTTCGAAGCATGGGAAATATACAAAGACATGTTACGAATTTGTCCACATCACAGTCTAGAAGAATGGTTGATCATCCACATCTCTTACAATGGTCTATTGTATAACACGAGATTAACGATAAATGCTACAGTTGGCGGCGCACTGATGGATAAACCATACCATGACGCTGTAACACAGTGGGAGAACTGACTTGTTTTGTGTTTTATCTCAAATGTTGTGGATAACAAGAGTCACCATCGACTTTTCTTTTATCCAATAAGGAAAGGGTAAAAAGAGTTGGAAAAACCTTGAGATTTCTGAGTTTGGGGGGTAGATTACGAAAAGGGAAGGTGTTAGCACCCTTTTCATCCGTAGTTATCTACATGCTCTTAATCACTAGCTCACTTTTTGAAATTGCTTTGTGATGTGTGTTTGAAAATATTTTGAAAAGTCTACAATGTAAAGCGAAACTTTGTAATGATTCTCGTATCTTTCCTCGAGAATGCGTACAAAGTGTTTGTTTGAAAATATTTTTGAAAGTGTGATTGTGTGAAATGTTTTTGTTTTGAAAAGCTTTGTGAGCAAGAGATTAATAGTGCCTACCTACTCAAGGCCATTCATGTATTTCCCCCTCCTTTAGATAGTGCTATCCTACCATTAGTTAGTAGGAAGCCCTATCGTTGGATGTGAAGGGAAAGGTGTGGGTCATCGTACAGTCATCGAAGGAAACTCGTAAGGACGCTTTAGAAATTTTCATTAAGGGGATAGATCATTTACTGAAGGCAACGTCGAAAGGGTCATCGAGGGACTATGATCTTTGTATCAAGGGACTTTGCTAAAGCGTCACTATGTTAGAGGGACATGACTGTTTTGTAATGCGAAGGCAATAAGCGAGGTTACCCTAGAGGTGTAAGTGTGCAAGTGATTTGTTTTCAGTTATTTATATTTGAAATTAGGGTTAGCTATCAATTCGTTATTAGTCTTTCCATGCAAGACCTAATTACTAAGAAACAATATAGAAAAATAAATGTAAAGGTGCAAAAAGTAAAAGCGGAAATGTAAACCCTAGACTATTACATTGCTTTGGGAGAGGTACATAAGTAAGAAAATGTAGTAAAGTACACCATCATTACTATTACATCCCAGAAAACAGTTATAATAACGAGGAAAATTCGAGAAGAATAAACTACGCGAAAAAGAACGTAAGAATAAAAAAAACGAACAATGTTTTTCAGTGATTTCTTGATGAAAAAGGTTTTTGATGATTAAATAAACCTAAAAAAAGTCTAATTAATTTTAATTAAAAAAGTTGATTAATTAAATAAAAAACTTAAAAACCTAATTTGATTAGGGTTTATAAAAAAGATGTTTTGAAAAATTAGGTTTGTTAAAAAAAGGTTTATGGTTTATGAATTTAGGGTTTTTAAGAAGAAAAATTAAGGAAAACCCAAGTTTTAAAAATAAACTGCCAGGGGTGGGTGTTGAACCCACGCCCTTAGCCTTCTTGCCCAACACCTTCACCATTGCGCCAAGAACGTGCTTGTGTTAGGGAATGGAAACAAACGCGCTATGTAACTGTAAAATAGGAAAATATGAAAATAAATCAAAACACCAAAAGGTGGGGATTGAACCCGTTCCCTGGTATATTGTAACACGGTGGGGGAACTAACTTTGTTTCGCATTTTATCGCAAATATTGTAGATAGAAAGTGTCGTCACCGACTTTGCTTTTATCCAATGAGGAAAGGGTGAAAAGAACAGAAAAGGCCTTGAGATTATTGAGTTCATGGGGTAGGTTATGGAAAGGGAAGGTGTTAGCACCCATTTCATCCGTAGTTATCTACGGGCTCTTAACCGCTAGCTCACTTTTTTGAAAATGCTTTGTGAACGTGTGTTTGAAAATATTTTGAGAAGGCCAATAGTAAGGCAAGACTTTGTAATGATTCTCGTTTTTGTTTTTCGAGAATGCATACAAAGTGTTTGTTTGAAAATATTATTGAAAAGTGTCTGTGTGAAATGTTTTTTTTAAAATGTTGGCGAGCAAGCGAGTACGAGCGTTCTACCTACTCAAGGTCTTTATTTTTATTTTCCTCCTCCTTTAGATAGTTCTACCCTACCATTAGTTAGTAGGAAATCCTATCGTTGGATATGAAGGGACAGACGTGGGTCATCATACAGTTATAGAAAACAACTTGTAGGGGCGCTTTAGCAATTTCGTAGGGGACTAGATCGTTTACAGAGGCAACATTCGAAAGGGTCATCGAGGGACTACGATCTTTGATTTCGAGATACAGTGTTAAAGCGTCCCCACGTTCAAGGGACATGAGTGTGTTTCAGAGGCAGCAAGGGAGGTTACCCTAGAGGTACGCGTGTGCAACGTGATTCATGATTCAGTTATTCTATCTTGTATTAGGTTAGCTATTGATTCATTATTAGTCTTTTCATGCAAACCCTAATTACTAAGCAATAGTAAAAAATATAGTAAAGCGATAAATGTACGGAAAATAAAATTCTACGCTATTACAAGGCTTCGGGAATGAGGGGTACAAGTAATAAAACTGCGACAAAAGTAAAAAACCTTAATTATCTATTACAAACTGAAATTCTGGTATCAGATATGTGATGCCAAAGGAGATGTCACGACACAAATATCCGAGGACAATATAAAATGCAAAAATATAAAAGAAGTAAAAACACAAGTGATTGTTAACCCAGTTTGGTGTACAACAACACCTACTCTAGGGGCTACCAAGCCAGGGAAAAATCCACTAAATATTATCAATTCAAAGACCCTCAACAAACAACCAGTTCACGACCTAATCACTTAATCACTACCCGTGCTATACTTATACCTAAGACACACCTAGGTATGAGGCCCTCCTCAAATCCCTTCAACCACTAAGAGTGAAAAACAACAGAGTTATTAAGTTTGAAAAACCTCAATCATTTAATACTTAAAAGCTTATGAATGATTCACAATTTACAACTCAACTAAAAAATTACAACTCAAGTATTGAAACAATAGTAGAGTGTATTACAATTAAAATATTCAGACTTTTAAACACAAAGAATATATGTTTCTTCAATTGTTGCAGTTGTACGAATAAGGTTGCAAGTCCTTATAAAGGCGCATCAGCTTCTTTATGGGCTTGGGCTGAAAAACAAAATTCAAATATATTGAATCCCTTGAATATCTCCATTAACGTAGGCCAAGATATAATCCATAAAGATAAGTGTAATACGGTGGTAGAACTGACTTGGGATGTTTTACGTTTGATCACAATTGTTGCGGTTAGCAAGAGTCGCCACCGACTTTTCTTTTATCCAAAAGGAAAGGTGGAAAAGAACAGGAAAGACCTTTGAGATTATTTTCTTGAGTTTGGCGGGTAGATTATGAAAAGGGAAGGTGTTAGCACCCTTTTCATCCATAATTATCTATGGTCTCTTAGTTGCTTGCTAGATCACTTGCTTTTGTTTAAAAGTGTGCTTTTGTGGTGGTTTTTGAATGTATTTTGAAAAGGCGCCTTCGTTTAGGTGAACTTTGTAATGTTCTCGTTTCGGTGAGAATGTATACAAAGTGTTGGACTTTTGAAAATATTTCATGGAAAGTGTTGGTGTATTTGAAAAGATGTTTGTTTTTGAAAATGTTTAGTGTGTGTTTTGTTTTGAAAGTGACCAAGCAACTAAGAACGTTTCTACCTACTCAAAAGTATTTTGTTCATTTCTCTCCTTTCCTTTGATATTGCTATCTTACCATTGATTGATAAGAAGCCCTATCTTTGGATGTAAAAGGACGAGCGTGGGTCATCGTATAGTCATGATAGAAATGTTGTGAGATATCTTAGCATTTCTCTTGAGGGACTAAGATCATTTGAAAGGCAACATTTGTAGCGTCATCGAGAGACTATGATCTTGTATTTTTTTATTGTTTTTTCTAAGACATCCCACATGTGTAACATGACCATTTTTTAGGCAACAAGTGGAGTTAACCTTAGGGGTGCATGTGTGAATAGTGTGTTTGATTTGCATGCATTTAATATTTGATTTAGGGTTATCTACTTGTTGATTTTATCTTTCCATACAAACCCTAATTTACTAGCATTGATATGAAAGCGATAAATTGGCGAAAGTAAATTTACTATGCTATTACATCATTTAGGGATGGGGTATAAAAATTTACAAATGGGGATTGCAAGAAATTAAACCTAATTATCTATTACAACCATATTGAATAGAATAATGTACAAGAAATGAATAAATATAATGTGCAAGGATGTAAATGAAAAAGAAATTGACTTTTATTTGGTTTTTGTTAAGGAAGAGCCTTGGTTTTAACCTAATTGTCTAAAAGAAAATAATTAATTAAAATAAGAAAATTAAACCAAAATTAATTAAGAAAAGAAATTAAATTTAATCAAGAAAGAATTTTTAGGTTTTTTTTAGAAAAAGTTTCAAGTTTAATGAAAATAGTATGGAAATTAATTAATTAAAAGAAAACATAAATTCTAAGTTAATTTTAATTAAAAAGAAACTAATTAACCTAAATCTAATTATTAATTTATTAAGAAAAATAAATTAAGTTTGTTTAAGAAAATATTTTTTGTCTTTTTTAGTTTAAAAAAGGAAATAAAAATAAAATTATTATAAATAAATAAATAAAGTATTTTTTGGATTTTTATTAATAAATATAATAATAATAATAGTAAATAATACAATAATAAATAAAAATAAAATAAAATAAAGAAGTAAAGTCAGGGGGGTACAAATTAAATTTAGGTGTTTGTTTGTGTAAAACAGTTTTTTTTTTAAGCCCGACCCATTGAGATTTTTGTCATCAGAAATAAAATAAAATAAAAAAAGAACCAATGGGCTGCGCTGTAAACCTGCAAAGAGGGGGTTTAGGAGAAGTAAAATTCAAAGGCCCAGTGTACTAAGCCCAAGGCGCACTGGTTGCTTCAAAAAAAGAAGAAAATGATGGAAAAATGAAAAAGTGGCAGCGCTGGGGCTTGAACCCACGCCCTTCACATAATACGCGCGCCGCCTTACCACTGGGGTGGCTATACATCCGTGTATTAAACTGAAACCATGTTATTATATTACAAAACAAATTCTAGGCCTGCACTTCATCTTCTTCCCTGCGCGCGTTTACAGTGAGAACAACAACATTTTTGAATTTGTGAACTTGTTCGTTTCACAACCATTCTCAAAACTTCAAACATCAAACTTATTAGAAATTTCACCATGATTCTAAATATGTAAATAACTTAAACTAATTCACAAATATGAGCATGAATTTATGTTGGTACCAAACCTAACCTAATATTTTCAGAAACTTCAACTTCAAAATTCTCCCTACTCAATCAATATAAATGAAAACTATGGACATGGGCAGTTTCAGGGCAATGATATCTACATTTTATCTTTGAAAATGCACGCCTAACAATGCCTAAATGAAGAGATGAAAGTTCAGAAAAATACCTCAAAAACTGGAAATCGTGAAATGAGTTTGAGCTTGTTTCAAGTGATGGTGATGACCAGGTTAGCTTCCTCAAGTTCCCAGGAAGCTAATGCAATGATTAGTTTGTGCTGAGGATGGTTGGAATGGTCTGGAGAAGTCAAGATGCAATGCCCTGTTTTTGAAAATGGAGGTTGGTGAAGATGGGGTTACAGTTGGATAACAGGTGTTGGGATTGTTTATGTATGATGTTTAGAAGCTTTAGGAAACAAAAAGCCAAGAAACGCACGAGTGTATTTTGATTTTTGGATTTCGGGCCAGAATATGCCACAATGGAGGTTTGTTATGCAATTATGACTTTGGGGGTGTTTGAGGGCTTGTGAATTCATCTCCTAGCTTGCAAATAGTGTATATATTTATAGGCAAGAGGTTTCAAGTGTTATAACAACTCAGAATTTGAATTCTCAAGTTGTGGCAACTTTACTTGTTTTTGAAGCAATGTTGAAAACATCTTGTTCCAAGACATGGTACAGAGCTGTATAAAGTGGTTAGTACTTCAAACATGCTTGATTTTGGTTTATAGGGGTTGTGTATGCATAAATAACAAGTGCAAGGCTCAATGCAAGTTGACTTTGCATAAAGCTTGCTTTTTCAAAATGGAAGTGGTGACTTTCTTCCTTAAATGGCAAGGTGTATTGGAAAAAGCTTAAATCAAGTGGTTCATAGCTCAAAAGCATGTGCAATCTTCTGATTAAGGATAGATACACAAGTTAGAGGGCCTGAAAAGTGGGATTATGCAGCATTGCTTGGAATTGGATCAAATGTTTATTATGAAAATGACTTGAAAAACAAGTTTGAAACCCTAACTTCTTTCCTTCGATTCTCCTAGCTCAAGTATGGTCTTGATGAGTTCTTGGACATTTTATAAAGCTTGTAACATCCATTACAACCTTCATGTTGGACATTTTTGAAGATTCAATTTGGAACTAGGTGAAAAGTTACCATAAAGTTAGGTCAAATTTCCTGACTAACTAGGGCAAAATTTCACTAAGTCTTTTTAATTTCATGGACATGTCTTCATAAATTCATAACTTGAAATCCAATAATTTATAGAAAAATTTCTTCCCTACAATGTTTTATATCTCATTGAGATCTACAACTTTCATTTTGGAAGTTTTCCTTGAATCATCTTGCATCATGGTAGAAATTTGGCACAAAGTTATGAAAAAAAGTTAACTTTCTAACACTTAGAAAAATTTCTAAGTCTTAGAATTTTGACTTTTCAAAGATGATTTTTACTTTTTGATTTCTTGATGAAAAAGTTTCATATTTTGATGTGTCTTGATGAAATATTATTTTTGAAACTTGATTTTGATCAAAAAGTCAATGTTTGACTTTTCAGTGTACAGTTGACTTTTCATTAGTTGACTGAAATTCATTTGTCAATCCAATAATACTAAGAGGTGATTTGAACCATGCAATTAGGTCAAGATGGTGCATTTGAATCCTTGAGATTATGTTTTAAACCAATAAGTCATTTTCTTGGTCAAAAGTCAAGAATTGAGCCTTCTCAATCAAAACCCTAATTTTGACCATTTTGCCCTTTTGGTGTTCTGATCAAATTTCTTTGAGAAATTGTGATCCAACTTGATCAATTGACATATATTAGTTCATAATATTGATATGGATGAAAAATTATGAAGTTTGACTGCAAATTGACCACAGTTGACTTTTTTCCCTAATATAGTTGATTTTAGGTCAACTGATCAACTGACTGAGCAAAATGTGATCCAAAGTTTGAAACTTGAAATGAATAATCTTGGGGATTCCTAATGATCCATGAAAGTCATTTGAGGACTTGAAAGTCCAATTGTCCTTGTGAAAACCCAAACCCTAATTTTGAGTTATCAGTGTTAATGAGGTGTCTTAAGCTGATCAAACTTTGTCTAGTCTTGAATCAATGGAGATCTTATGAGAGATTTCTTGAGAAATGAGAGGGAAAATTTTGGGGTACAACAGCTTCCCCTGTTCAATCTTCTTAAACTTGAAGAGTTAGATTGGCGGATCCGCCATTCGTGATTTGAAGGTGAAAGATGATTTTACACTAAAGTGCCCAGAAATTTGCACTCGAAGATGTATTGAGAATGGGCTTATAGATTCCATTTGGAGGAATGATGGTAAATATTGGAAGAAGTATCAGCAAAAATCTATGGTCAATTCATACTAAAACTTGATGTTTTTCCTGTGGGAAAAAGGGTTAGTTAAATGTAGATGTATGCATGGTGTTCTCAAGATGAATGAGATTGTGCTAAATGCGTTTCATATGCATATTCTATGATGTATGAATGTGGGATGCATATTTGTCCTGGAAAATTAATCCATGACTACTGCTGAGGAGTTCTGGGAATCTGAATCCCGGATTGCCGTTGGGGATGAAGAATATACATATCTTCAAATTTTGTTAACATAAATGCTTAAGTCGGGGATTATCTCTTGAAAGTTAATTGCTATCTGGTCGGATCCAGGCTTCACAATAACTCACTGAGAATGAGGAAGTCAATTGCTATCTGGTCGGATTCCAAGTTTAACAGTAACTTACTAGGGAAGAATAAATTAACTGTTATCTGGTTAGATTCTAGGCTTCATGGTAACTTATTGACGTTAAACTGTTATCTGGTCGGGTTCCAGGCTTCACAGATTTTTGAGGTGGATGAAGTTAATAGCTATCTGGTCGGGTCCAGGCTTCACAATAACTTATTTGCAAAGATGAAGTTGAACTGATATCTGGTCAGATACAGACTTCACAGTAACTTGCTTGAAGAGATAAAGTTGAACTGATATCTGGTCACGTCCAGGCTTCACAGTAACTTGTTGGGAATTAGTTGTTATCTGGTCGGATTCCAGGCTTCACAACGAATTTCTAAGGGAATAAAGTTATTTGTTATCTGGTCGGATCTAGGCTTCACAATAACTTGCTTGGAAAGATAAAGTTGAACTGATATCTTGTCGGATCCAGGCTTCACAGTAACTTGCTTGAAACTAGTTGTTATCTGGTCGGATTCCAGGCTTCACATAAAATTTATGAAGGAATAAAGTTAATTGCTATCTAGTCGGATCCAGGATTCACAATAACTTACTTGGAAAGATAAAGTTGAACTGATATCTGGTCGGGTCTAGGATTCACAGTAACTTGCTTGGGTAGAGGCAAACTCTTCTGGGGAAAAGAAGTTAAACCCTTGTCTGGTTGAGTTCAGGTTCTTTAATATCTAGAGGAGTTAAAGTTTTATCTGGTCGGGTCTAGGCTTCAAAGTTTCTTGAGAAGTTAACTATTATCTGGTCGGGTCCAGGCTTCATAGTATTTGAAAAGTTACACTATTATTTGGTCGGGTCCAGGCTTTATAGTGACTGAAAGTTATGCTATTATCTGGTCGGGCCCAGGCTTCATAGTATCTTGAGAAGTTAACTATTATCTAATCGGGTCCAGGCTTTATAGTATTTGAAAAGTTACACTATTATCTGGTCGGGTCCAGGCTTTATAGTATCTTGAGAAGTTAACTATTATCTGGTCGAGTTCAGGCTTCATAGTAACTGAAAAATGTACTATTATCTGGTAGGGGCCAGGCTTCATATTATTTGAAAAGTTACACTATTATCTGGTCGGGTCCAGGCTTCATAGTGACTGAAAGTTGTACTTTTATCTGGTCGGGCCCAGGCTTCATAGTATCTTGAGAAGTTAACTATTATCTGGTTGGGTCCAGGCTTCATAGTATTTGAAAAGTTACACTATTAACTGGTTGGGTACAAGCTTCATAGTGTCTTAAGAAGTTAATTATTATCTAGTCGAGTCCAGGCTTCATAGTAACTGCAAAATGTACTATTATCTGGTCAGGGCCAGACTTCATAGTATTTGAAAAGTACACTATTATCTGGTCGGGTCCAGGCTTCATAGTGACTGAAAATTTTACTATTATCTGTTCGGGGCCAGGCTTCATAACAACTTTTGGAGATAGCAATGACTTTGTTGGCGACTTCACCGGGGATTTGGGGTTATGGCCCTCTGATTTATAATAGCCTGAAAGGCAAACTCAAGCTGGAGAGGATAGACTAAGCCGGGGAATTTTGCTTTTTGTTGTTTGTAACACCCCAATTCTACCCGGCAATTATAAATAAATCAGAGTTATAAAATCATTCACGCAAATGAATCAGGATTCCATAAATTCATCATTAAAAACTCATTGCATTCACCATGGATACGTAACACCATAAAACATCGGATGAACCATCAACATAATACTTTAATTAAATAATTCAACAATTTAAACATCTACGCAACGAAATTATTAATAACATCTTTATCATTGTTACAACAACTTTAAAACAACACATACTTAATAATAATCAACTTAAAGTTCAACAACTTAATAATCAACAATAAAAAGCAACAATCGTTCATCCCCCCGAGTGTTACATATCAGAGCAATGACACTGACTCGAACTATTGAAGGTATACAGCCTTCACTCTCTATTACCTGCACGTTACCAACATAAGGGCAACATTCAAACAAAAGGGGTGAGATATCTAACAATATAATATAGAGTATGATAATTAATATATTAAATTAGATCAAATAACATCACCACTTCTCATATTACAAACAACAAACATCGTAACAGAATATCAACAATATACACATATACCACTTCAATGCACAACCTCTTTATGCAATCAAACAATGCGACTCAATACTATGCAAATGCATGTGGTACCATTGGAGCAGAACTCCAATCTCAAAAATTTCCAATTAATAGAGGCATCAACAAGGCATAAGCTTCATCTCAATATTCGCCAATACCGGCCATCTCAACAAGCATAAGCTCCATCTCAAAATGCAATGTATGTGACACAATCATGAATTTAATGACGACACCATAATGGACAACATATCAATACAACATCATCGTTGGCCAAAAGCCTACATCTTAAAAGCATCTCAACATCTTTTCATCAACATCATGTATCATCATAAATCATCAAACATCATTTATACATCGTAATTCATCAAAACAACTCTCATTAACATCATCTCATCAACAACTCAGTCGTACAATAATACAATCGTAACTCATCAATTTCACAACGTTGGCCATAGGCCTATAACAAGATATTGCCTATAATTAGTTAGTTAACTAAGGATTACTTCTAGATTATCAAACCTCTGCATATTACTATTCTGTAATGCCATACCATCATCATCATTAATCCCACTGTTACAACTACACAGAAATCTCTAAACATTTCATCCTCATCATTCTTCACAAAAACCGACATAACGATCAACACGGGAACTAATTTGATTCCTAACTTGGACAATAGTATTATCCTTCCTCTTATTCATTTTAATCTTTAAGAATGAAGTTCATCATGTAAGCTATTCAACGCTTCGAACGACACCTCAAATGGAGTCTGAAAACTCAAGTTACAGCATCTTCAAACTGATTCTGCCAAAAACCAGACAACATGGATCAACATATAACGTCTTGGGTCGACGCGTACTGAGTTTAACACGCCACATGAGTCGATGCATTACTCCCTTGTATCGACTCATACTGAGTCAATCACACTGCATGTATCGATACATGCTCCTTCGTGTCGACTCATCCTGAGTCTAAAAGCCTCATGTATCGACACATGACTCCTTCGTGTCGACTCATACTGAGTCTCTAAACCTTCTTGTATCGACACATAGCATTTGGGGTCGACACATACTGCTCTTCTATGGATATTTTCTGCGATTTCTCTGCATTTTCACTACGGGTTCATACTTTAAGCCCTAAAAACATCCTCTATTCATAGAAAATCATCAATTATAATTATCCTATAATTCTACATCAAATAAACAACATTGGGACATCATCATTCATCTTTCAATCATCAATTTCCATCATGTAACATCATATATAAATTCAATTATGAACACAATAATACTTCACCTCTAAACCCACATACCAATTATCATGAACCCTATTATAGAGTCAGAACCCTACCCTTACCTTGGATTGGAGGTTGCTCTATAACTTTTCTGGTTGAATTTCCGTTCTGCCTCTTTTCCTGTTTTCCAGCAGCTTCACGTTCTTCTTTCTAACCATTATTCTTCTTACTGCTTCTTCTTTTCTATTCTTTCTAACAATAATAAAATAACCTATTATTCTCTTTATTCCTTAATGGGCTTAAAACTACTACACCCCCTCATTATTACTTCCATTCTTTTAAAACAATACCACATTAAATAATATCATCTTTCTAATATTATTTCACCACTTAATAAAATAAATAAATCCAATTAATCACAACACAACTTCATAAATATTCCAAAAATAATTTAATTAAATGATTAAGTAAATTATGGGCGTTACATTGTTTGTTGTTTGTTTTTTATTGTTTGTTGGGGAAATAAACCCTATTGAAGAAATAAACCCTGTTGGGGAATACTTAACAAATTGCTGACGAGGTGAGTTCTTTTAGGAAGAGATCCACAAGGCTTCTTATTTTAGGACCAACTTAGCTAGGGAGAGAGCTGTCAAGGGATTGAGACTCTGGTTGGGGATCAACCTATGGAAAGAGACTTTGTGGGCAACCTTGTTGGGGGAAAGGTTTATTGTAGCCGGCCTTGTGGGGATAATGCTAATGGAACAACTTTGTGGGGGATATTCCATATACAGTAAAGAGATGCTTGTTGCTGCTTAGCAGGACACATGTGCCAAATAGTTTTAATGATGTTCACATGCATATGTTCGTTCAATTTTAGTCATTGGACATTTTTGTATTCAAAACAAAAACAAAAAGTTTGCACTTCAAAGTATATTTGTATTGATATTTTGCCCATGAATAGGTGTTTTTGTACAAAGATACAGAGATCCTAGTAAGAGGAAATCATCGAAAGCAAAACAAAATTGAAAACAAAAATAATAGCCATGTGGAAGTGATCTCATCGCGTTCTGACTCTACTATTGCCCTAATGTCTTCGAATGCCCCTTTCCGTTGACAGAAGTTGATTGGATTGATCTTGAACCGTTTTAACTTGGACCTTGGTAATAAAGTCAATTGTGGTGATTCCAAAAGACATAGTCATACGCTTTTAATCCTTAACTTTTTCCTAGACCGCCCTTTCGGGTTTTCAGCCCACCAGGATACCCATTTTTGCGCAAGTCTCCCTTTCCGGTTTTCAACTTGCCAGGTGTACAATCTTTTGCATATATCCCTAATTTTTTCCCAACCTTTTGGTTTGCTGGGATTCCCTTATCTTGCCTAGATGTGTCAACCTAGTGGGTCTCTTATGCGTAGTATTTTTTAACTATGTCCGCGTTCACATGATGTGGGAAGTCTTAACCGTCCATGGTTGCCAACATCATGGCACCACCAGAGAACACTCTCTTGACAACAAATGGCCCTTCGTAGGTGGGATTCCATTTGCCCCTGGGGTCGCCTTGTGGATGAATGATGCTCTATATTACCAAGCCGCCAACTTGATATACTCGAGGCTTGATCTTTTTGTTGAAAGCCTTGATCATACGTTTTTGGTACATCTGACCATGAAAAACAGCAGCCAATCCTTTTTCATCGATCAAGTTCAACTAATCCAATCTTGTCTGAATCCATTCGTCTTTGCCTAGGCCTTCCTCATTCATAATCCTTAATGATGGAATCTGAACTTCCACTGGTAGAACAACTTCCATGCCATAAACCAAAGAAAATGGAGTTGCAGTTGATGTCTGAGCTGAATTACAGTAGCCATGAAGAGCAAACTGTAACATCTCATGCCAGTCTTTGTAGGTCACTATCATCTTCTGCATGATCTTTTTTGTTGGCCGCTGCCACTGCGCCATTCATTTTAGGTCTATAAGGAGAAGAATTGTGATGCTTGATTTTGACTTGAGTGCAAAGTTCTGTAATCATAGAATTGTTGAGGTTAGTCCCATTGTCGGTGATGATCCTTTCAGGGATACCGTAACGCCAGATGAGGTTGTGTTTGATGAATCTGGCTACCATGCTCTTTGTGACTGAGTCAAATGAGGCGGCTTCGGCCCATTTGGTGAAATAATCGATAGTGACAAGAATGAAGCGATGTCCATTGGAAGCAATGGGTTTGATCTCTCCAATCATGTCAATGCCCCACATTGCAAATGGCCATGGAGCGTTCATGATGTTCAGAGGGATAGGAGGCGCATGGACCTTGTCAGGATAGATTTGGAATTTGTGGCAAGTTCTTGAGTGGTGATGGCAATCAGTCTCTATTGATGACCAATACTAACCAGCTCTCAGGATTTTCTTGGCTATAGTATGTCTGCTAGAGTGAGTCCCAAAGAGACCATCATGCATGTCTTCCATAATTTCCTCTGCCTCCTTCTTGTCCATACATCGAAGTAGAGTAGAGTCATGGTTGTGTTTGTACAAGATTCCATTACTTAGGAAGAATTTGGATGAGAATCTTCATAAGAATTTTCTGTCATTGACGGATGCTCCTTCAAGGTACTCTTGTGCTTCAAGGTACCTCTTCACCTCATGGTACCATGGCTTTTCTAGGTCAGTTTCGAGCTCATAGCAGTGTGCAGGTTCGTCAAATCTCTCAATTGTAATCATAGGAGCTTCATTGTCCCATTTGACCTTGTACATAGAAGACATTATTGCCAAGGCGTCAGCCAACTAATTTTACTCCCTAGGGAAATGTTCAAATGTGACCTCTTCGAAGTAAGGAATCAGAGATAGCACAAGCTCCTTGTAAGGGATGAGATTATGGTACTTAGTGTCCCAATATCCTTTTACTTGGATAATCACCAGAACGGAATCGCCAAAAACATGTAAGTGCTTGATCCTCAAATCAATGGTAGCCTTCAGACCCAAAATGCATGCTTCGTACTTAGCCATGTTATTCGTACAATCAAAGCATAGTTTGGAAGTGAAAGGAGTGTGGCAACCTTCAGGGGATATGATCACAACACCAATTTTGTTACCTAAAGTGTTGGAAGCCCCATCGAAGACCATAGTCCATTGAGATCCTTGTTCAGGTCCATCATACGGTCCAGGTTTCGCGCAGTCGGTCACTAGTATAACGTTCTCATCCGGGAAGTAAAAGTTCATAGACTGATAATCATCAACAGCTTGATGGGCCAAATGATCTGCTAATACACTTCCTTTGATGGCCTTTTGCATTGTGTATTGAATATCGTACTCAGTCAAGATCATTTACCATCTAGCTATATGTCCGGAAAAAGCGGGTTTCTCGAAGATGTACTTGATAGGGTCCATCTTAGAAATCAGTAAAGTGGTATGAGTCAACATATACTGTCTTAGCCAGCGAGCAGCCCATGCCAGAGCGCAACAAGTTTTCTCAAGCAGTGAATATCTGGTTTCACAGTCGGTAAACTTTTTGCTCAAGTAGTAAATAGCATGCTCTTTTCGGCCAGACTCGTCATGTTGGCCCAAAACACACCCCATAGAATTCTCTAGTACTGTCAAGTACATGATCAAGGGTCTTCCTTCAACTGGAGGCATGAGGATGATAGGTTCTTGTAGATATTCTTTAATTTTGTTGAAGGCAGCTTGGCATTCATCATTCCATCTGACTACCTGATCTTTCTTCAAGAGTTTGAAGATTGGCTCACAAGTAGTAGTTAAGTGAGATATGAAGCGGGAGATGTAGTTAAGATGACCCAATAAGCCTCTAACTTCCTTTTCAGAGTGGGGGACTGGAATTTCTTGGATGGCCTTTACCTTTGCAGGATCGACTTTGATGCCTTTACCACTGATAACAAAACCTAGAAGCTTTCCAGATCATACTCTGAATCTGCTCATATTAGGGTTCAACCTCAACTTGTACTTTTTCAGCCTCTCGAATAGCTTGTACAGCTGATTGAGATGTTCCTCCTCTGTTTGTGATCTTGAAATCATATCATCCATATAGACCTCTATTTCATGATGGATAATATCATGAAACAAAGCTACCATATCCCTTTGATATGTTGCTCCTGCATTCTGTAATCTGAACGGCATGACCTTGTAGCAAAAGGTGCCCCATCGCGTAACGAAAGTGGCCTTATCCATGTCTTCGGGAGGCATCCTAATTTGATTATAGCCGAAGAAACCATCCATTAAAGTGAAGACTTTATGCTGAGCAGTGTTATCAACCAAGACATCAATATGAGGTAGAGGGAAATCATCCTTGGGGCTTGCCATATTCAGATCCCCATAATCTACGCACATGCGAACTTTTGTGTCTTTCTTCGGCACTGGCACCACGTTTGCAACCCATTGGGGATAAGATGTCATATCTAGGAATCCTGCATCAAATTGTTTCATCACTTCAGCTTTTATCTTTTCAGACATGTCAGGCCTCATGCGACGAACTTTCTGTTTGACAGGAGGACAATCTTCCTTTGTCGGCAGACGATGAACTACAATGTCGGTATCCAACCCCGACATATCTTCATACTACCAGGCAAACACTTCCACATAGTCATGCAACATCTGAACCAATCTACTTTTGACACTGCTTTCTAGGTTAGGGCCGATCTTGACCTCTTTCTTGTCTGTCTCGGTACCTAGATTGATGACTTGAACTGACTCTTCGTGCAGCTGAATAACTTTTTCCCCTTGTAATAGAAGTCTGGCTAGTTCTCCCGGTATTTCACAATCTTCCTCTCCTTCGTCTTCGACTTGGTTAATTGGATGTTCAAAGTCATAGTCGGCAATAGTAGACTCGTTGGCAACGAGATCTTGAGTGGATGAGGACTTGCAAGAGTGTGTGTGTGTGCATGTAAGATACATGGCTATTTTGAAAAATGCATTGAAGAAAAAGAAAGACAATGAGCACAAAATTTCGAATACAAAAAAGTCATATGGTTTGTATTGAATGATCATATGATAAAATGAACATAAATAAAACCCTTAACAAATGGACCATAGTTCCCCAGGAAAGGCACACGGCTTAAAAGTCATTGTTTAATATTACAGACAAAATGTTCTTGAATTAAAAGAAAGCAATAAACAAGTAATTACTCCTCAATGAAGGATATGGGAACGAAGTCCTTTGCGTGCCAATTGTTGAACTCTATTGTAGTAGGATATACTCATTCTTCAAATTCACATTCATCATCGGAATCACCTACAATATTAACTTCATGACTTCCAATACAGAGAAGGGGCTTACCTGTACGAGCGCGCATCACTTCTTTCTCAGCCTTGATAGTGAAACCCAAACCACATTTGTCTGCTTTGAATGAGATCTCGGGGAGTTGCCCCCCAAGTATCACAACTTCCTTCTTCGACTGCATCACGAGCATCTCTAAACGAAACCATCTTTGGCACGACTTTAACAACTTTTGACACATTAGAGGAAAATTTGGCAGTAGCAACCATTGGTGGCACAACTTCAAAAGCCTAGCACGAGGTTTCTATAAATTCTCCATCCATATCCACATATTTGAAAGAGTTGAGGTGGATTACCATGAACTCTTCCTCACCACAAATAGTGACAATCCTTCCTTTGACCGGATATTTGAGCTTTTGATGAAGGGTTGACGTTACTGCCCTTGCTCTGTGGATCCAAGGGCGACCCAGCAAACAGGAATAAGCAGGACAAATATGCATGATGTAGAAAGTAGAGTTGAAAATATGTGAGCCCACCTTGATCAGGAGATCCACCTATCCATGAACTGTCCTTTTGGACCCGTCGAAAGCCCTCATTATAACATCACTTTGTTTCAAAACCAGTCCTTCATAGTCTAAACGGTCTAAGGCTCCATTGGGTAGCACGTTTAAAGAAGAGCTAGTGTCAACCAGAACATGTGCTTGGTTATTCCCCTTACATTCAACCGAAACATACATAGCTTTGTTATGGTTCTTTCCCAATGGTTTCATATCAGCATATGAGAACCCCAAACTATTATCGACCGTCAAGATTGCCACACAATTTTCAAACTGGTCAGTTGTGGTCTCATGAGGGACATGGGCCATTTTAAAGAATTTGATTAACGCCCGAGCATGAGCATCGGAACAGAGTAGCAAGGATAACATGGAAATCTTGGAAGGGGTTTTCCCCAACTGCTCCACTATCTTGAAATTACTCCTTTTTATAATTTTCAAGATCTTATCCATTTCTCGAGCGGAAGGCTCCTCAGCAGCAATATCTTTTGCGGGTATTTCTGTCTCAGTAGGCTTAACTACTTTCTCCTTTCCCCATGTGTCATCACTAGGCTTAGCAGTGGTGATGCAGACAAGTGCCTTTTTAGTAGTTGGTGGTGAGATGTTGGGTGAAAAGATTCTCCCAGTTCTGGTCACCATACTAGAGTCAGTAATGTTACCAATGTCATCAGCTTTGCTTTCTTCAATCCAAGTGTCTTGCTTTAACCCATGGTAAAATAGCTCAGCACCATAGTTCCATGGCACTACTTTGTTGGAAGAGTACGGAATTGGACCGGGGGCAGTAATTATCATAGGAATAACAGCCGATTCATTTGAAATCCTGATAAGACCCTTGGAGGAGATCCTAAGAGGCTTGTTTGAGATCGTTATGATGGAGAGGTCTTCAATCTTATTGGTCAAACTTTTGGCAGACAAAGTCTTCTCAAATAGGATCTCATGGCTATTCATCAGGCGTTGAATGCCTTCCTTCAGCCCTTTACATCCATTGAGTTATGTTGCGCAGCAATCACAATTCTTCAAACAGCCAGGGAAAATCCCGGCTTTCAATAGATTCTTTTTGATAATGGTTAGCGGAGTAGTCAAGTCTTTGATGGAGGAAACAGAAATGGTGTCTTCAACAGAATTGACATCCTTGCCATGATTTGGAATAGGCACGGTGATTACATTCGGAGTTAGAGGAGGATCAAATTCAATGGTCTTGTTGTCTATTAAGTCTTGAATTTTATTCTTCAGTGCCCAGCATTGGTCAGTCTCATGCCCGGGACTATTCAAGTGATATGCACACTTGGTATTCAGATTGTATTTAGGTGAAGAGGTATCTGGATTGGCCGGAGGATCACGCAGTGTCACCAAATTAGCCTTTAACAGGTGTTGTAAGGCTTGGGATAGTGACATGCCTATCCTTGTGTATTGTCTTCGCGGAGCCTTAAACCATTGATGATTGGAAGATTCTCTTTGAACAGGTGGTGGGTTGAAAATCCAAACAGAATTAGAGGACGGATGGTCATCCTTCTTGGTATGGGCCCTTGCCCCATACACATCATTCGTTTCTTTCTTCCCGGTAAAAGGTTTATTTATGGGATTGGAAGTGGAAGAAGATGCTATGGGAATCTTCCCACTTTTGATACCACTTTCAACTCTTTCACCGGTTAAGATTAGCTCAGTGAAATCGGATGAAGAACAACAAACCAATAAGTTTCAAAATGGACCAGATAACGTGCCCATAAAAATATCAATGTGCTCCCTGTTGGTTAATGGCGGTTGGACCCTACTGGCAAGATCCCTCCACCTTTGGGCGTACTCTTTGAACCTTTCACTCTTACCCATTGTTATGTCTTGCAGTTGAACTCTTGACAGTGCCAGGTTGGCATTATACTGGTATCGGTGGTAGAAAGAGGTGGCTAAGTCTTCCCATGTATGGATATAGGAACCCTCCAATTGGTAAAACCACTCTAGTTGCGTCCCAGCCAAGCTTTCTTGAAATAAGTGAACCCAGAGTTTCTTGTCGGTGGTGTGCGGTTGAATTTTGCGCACATAAGACTTCAGGTGAGGTTTTGGGCAGGAAACCCCATCATATTTAAAGAAGACTAGTATATTGAATTTGTGGGGAATGACAACCCTAGATATTAAACCCAAATCATCAAAATCCAAATCGGGGACGGATTGAATCTCAAAGGCCTTCAACCTGTCCTCTAGCTGCTTGTACTTAACATCGGCATGAGGATACTTCTCGTTAAAATAATCTTCATCATCAGACGCTTGATCATTGATACACCCAGCCAGGGTACTCCTTGCTTCTCCAATTTGATTCTCGTCTTCCTTAGACGAATCTTCCACTACTGGTATCTGACGGATCGACTCTCTGAATCTCTTACCCATGTTGACTAGGGCTTTCCTCTTTGGTTTATTTTTGGCTGCTAGCAACGCCATCAAATCTCGTTTCCCCTTGGCCAGGGTCAGCAGAGTTTCTTGAAACTGGGTATTTTGTGCTTGTAGGTCTTTCACTGTTTTCTCGATATCCATCTTGCTAAAATAAACAGCAGAAAGATAAGGAAACCTGCCGTGGAAAACATGTTATGTTATGAAGCATGGAAGATGTGTATGCAAATGATTTCAAGGATTTATGAAATTTAAATTTGTATAGACAAAGAATGAACAAACTTCAAATTTCATTAATTAGTTCAAAATGATTACAACATGCGTCTTGGGCTTACAAAATAAATCTCTAAGATAAAAAGGTCGAACGCATCCTCTTCGGCGCAAGGTAGGCATTCAAGCTTTGTTCTTCTTGTAGCTGCTTTGTAAGCTCCAAAACCCTTTTCTCGCTAGCATAGAATTGAGCTTCGAAGGTATCTCATTCTTCTTTTAGCTGAATCTAACCTTTTTGCAAGTCTTAAAAAGAAGTAGTCATGTTTTAATGGAGGACAGTGTACGTGACATCTCCTTTAACCATAGGTTCCATGATAACTGGTAGGATGGAGGGATAAGGCATCACGAGCTTCTGAGCATGAGCTCGTACCCATCTAAGGTAAGGCTCAAGGGGAATAGAATTCTTGGGTCTCATCGTCTTACTGTCCAGTTTGTTTACCATCCTCCAAGCTCATACAAACCTCTGACGGTAGCCTTAATCGTCGCTCTCGTAGTCGAATACGACTCCTTGGATGAGCATATCGTGCAGACCATCTCTTCGGGCATACCCAAACTATCGTAAGGCTAAGCAAGGGTTGTAAGTGATACATTCCCTAATTCAAAGCAAAGGGACATTAGGGAATTCCCCACAACGGTCTATGATAGTAATGTTCTCTAAGGATCGAGAACACCAGTGAATATTCAAACGTCTGAGCGTCATCAGCCTATGGGACCATCTCAACCCTTGCCCGTTCTTCAGCACAGGCCGGGAGAGATGCAGGACAAACCATCTAACCAAAAGAGGAGTGAAACATATGAGGATCCCTCTTTTCCTCATAGTGCGAGAGTGGAGAGAATGTAGGATATCACCCAACAAAGTAGGCACCAGATTGCGAGATATGAAGATTTTGATAGCATTCACATCTATAAGTTGGTCAGGGTTTGGAAATAAAACCATCCCATAGATGAGAAGGGCCAAGATTTATTTAAAAGCTTTTAAATCCAAAGAGTTCCACAATCTTGAGCTTTTTCAAACAAGAACTCGGCTAAGAACCCTTTGACACCACTCCTTGTTTCCCAATTAGTCGTGACATCGGATTGTTGCAAGTGTAGCACTCGGGAAATTTCTTCAGGGCTTGGATCTTTTTCCGTATCGTTAAAGGGTAGTTGATTGAGAATAGGAATCCTCAAGAGTTGAGAGAATTCTTCCATAGTAGGTTCAAGCTGGTAATCGAGAAAGGTGAAGCAATGGTGCAAAGGGTCGATGAACTGGAAAATCACTTTCATCATATCTTCATCAGTGCTCGACGTAACCAAGTTTAAGAGGCGGCCATGTCTTTTGGTGAATGAAGAATTCTCAGGCACCCTTGATGCTAATTCTTTGAGTTGAGAAGGAATTATTACGAGATTGACTTGGATAGTATTCCTGCGATGGAAGCCATGTCCTACAAAACAGAACAAAGATAAATCCCAATAATCCTTGAAATGGTTAGTGAGAATTCTTATGATGTTATGATGTTTATTATGTTATGTACAAGTAAGCATATACACACAAGGAAACCAAGTCCTTAGGTTTAGGCATGCATGGAGTCTTTTAGGTAAGTACCCTCTTGAAGTTTAGTTGGCTCAACCTGTCCTAGTAATAGTAACCGAGTTCTAAGGGATCTCAATATCATTTATCTTTCTTATCGGGCGTTGTTTCACCGCAAGCCTCTTTAATGGAGACCAAAATATCCCGAGAAGTCCGATCTCAATGAGCATAGTATCGATTATCAATCAACTTCATACTGCACCAAAGCCAGCTATCTCACTACTTCCTTATGGCCAAGTTGGTCAAGTAAAGGTTCTAAAGTTAGTTAGTGCTTCATGACACCACACAATGTCCCCGTATTCTGCTTGACTACTCAAGGGCTACCAGTACCCACAAATGTGTCACACTAATGTAGCTATTTCTTAGACCATGTCGGTATACCCCGCACAGTTTCCACAATGTATTGCTACTTACCTATAAGCTATCCCAGATCCGGGTAGAGGATCAAAACAAGCCCAAACAAGGAACCAAAATGTAAAGCAAGCAAGTGAAGCAATGAAAGCAAATAAAGGTGATCTAGCCCTAAGGTAACCCTATTTTTAATTATCTTACCCAGCAAAGTCTCCAGTTCTGTAATACAGTGGGAGAACTGACTTGGGATGTTTTGCATTTTATCCAATTGTTGCTGTTAACAAGAGTCGCCACCGACTTTTCTTTTATCCAAAAGGAAGGGTGGAAAAGAACATGAAATACCTTTGAGATTATTTTCTTGAGTTCGGGGGGTAGATTATGAAAAGGGAAGGTGTTAGCACCCTTTTCATCCATAGTTATCTATGGGCTCTTAGTTGCTTGCTAGATCACTTTCTTTTGTTTGAAAGTGTGCTTTTGTGGTGGTTTTTGAAAGTATTTTGAAAAGGCCCCTTCGTTTAGGTGAACTTTGAAATGATTCTCATTTCATCGAGAATGTATACAAAGTGTTGGACTTTTGAAAATATTTCATGGAAAGTGTTGGTTTATTTGAAAAGATGTTTGTTTTTGAAAATGTTTAGTGTGTGTTTTGTTTTGAAAGTGAGCAAGCAACTAAGAACATTTCTACCTACTCAAAAGTCTTTTGTTCATTTCTCTCCTTTCCTTTGATATTGCTATCTTACCATTGATTGGTAAGAAGCTCTATCTTTGGATGTAAAGGGACTAGCCTGGGTCATTGTATAATCATGATAGCAATGTTGTGAGATATCTTAGCATTTCTCTTGAGGGACTAAGATCATTTGAAAGGCAACATTTGTAGCGTCATCGAGGGACTATGATCTTGTATTTTTGATTGTTTTTGCTAAGACATCCCACATGCGCAACATGACCATTTTTTAGGCAACAAGTGGAGTTAACCTTAGGGGTGTATGTGTGAATAGTGTGTTTGATTTGCATGCATTTAATCTTTAATTTAGGGTTATCTACTTTTTTATTTTATCTTTCCATACAAACCCTAATTTACTAGCATTGATATGAAAGCGATAAATTGCGGAAAGTAAATTTACTACGCTTTTACATCACTTGGGGATGGGGTATACAAATTTACAAATAGGGATTGCAAGAAATTAAACATAATTATCTATTACAACCATATTGAATTGAATAATGTACAAGAAATGAATAAATATAATGTACAAGGATGTGAATGGAAAATAAATGGATTTTTATTTGGTTTTTGTTAAGGAAGAACCTTGGTTTTAACCTAATTGTCTAAAAGAAAATAATTAATTAAAATAAGAAAATTAAACCTAAATTAATTAAGAAATTAAATTTAATCAAGAAAGCAGTTTTAGGTTTTTTTAGAAAAGGTTTTAAGTTTAATCAAAATAGTATGAAAATTAATTAATTAAAAGAAAACCTTAAATCTAAGTTAATTTTAATTAAAAAGAAAATAATTAACCTAAATCTAATTATTAATTTATTAAGAAAAAGAAATTAAGTTTGTTTAAGAAAATATTTTGTCTTTTTTAGTTTAAAAAAAGGAAATAAAAATAAAACTATACGTATAGGTATATTATAAATAAATAAATAAAGTATTTTTTGAATTTTTATTAATAAAAATAGTAATAATAATAATAATAATAATAGTAAATAATAAAAATAATAAAGAAAAATAAAATAAAATAAAGAAATAAAGTCAGGGGGTAAAAATTAAATTTGGGTCTTTGTTTGTGTAAAACAATTTTTGTTTGAAGCCTGACCCATTGAGATTTTTGTCATCAGAAATGAAATAAAATAAAAAAAAGAACCAATGGGCTACACTGTAAACCTGCGAAGAGGGGGGTTAGGAGAAGTAAAATACAAAGGCCAAGTGTACTAATCCCAAGGCGCACTGGTTGCTTCAAAAAAAGAAGAAAATGTTGGAAAAATGAAAAAATTGCAGCGCTGAGGCTTGAACCCACGCCCTTCACATAATACACGTGTTGCCTTATCACTGGGGTGGCTATACATACGTGTATTAAACTGAAACCATGTTATTATATTACAAAACAAATTCTAGGCTTGCACTTCATCTTCCTCTCTGTGCGCGTTTACAGTGAGAACAACAACATTTTTGAATTTGTGAACTTGTTCATTTCTCAACCATTCTCAAAACTTCAAACATCAAACTTGTTTGAAATTTCACCATGATTCTAAATATGTAAATGAATTAAACTAATTCTCAAAGATGAGCATGAATTTCTGTTGGTACCAAATCTAACCTAATATTTTAAGAAACTTCAACTTCAAAATTCTCCCTACTCAATCAATATAAATGAAAACTATAGACATGTGCAGTTTTAGGGCAATGATATCTACATTTTATCTTTGAAAATGCACGCCTAACAATGCCTAAATGAAGAGATGAAAGTTCATAAAAATACCTCAAAAACTAGAAATCGTGAAATGCGTTTGAGCTTGTTTCAATTAATGGTGATGATCAGGTTAGCTTCCTCAAGTTCCCAGGAAACTAATGCAATGATTAGTTTGTGCTAAGGATGGTTAGAATGGTCTGGAGAAGTCAAGATGAAATGCCCTATTTTTGAAAATGGAGGTTGGTTAAGATGGAGTTACAGTTGGATAACAGGTGTTGGGATTGTTTATGTATGATGTTTAGAAGCTTTAGGAACCAAAAGGCCAAGAAACGCACGAGTGGATTTTGATTTTGGGATTTCTGGCCAGAATATGCAACATTGGAGGTTTGTTATGCAATTTTGACTTTGGGGATGTTTGAGGGATTATGAATTCGTCTCCTAGCTTGAAAATAGTGTATATATTTATAGGCAATAGGTTTCAAGTGTTACAACAACTCAGAATTTGAATTCTCAAGTTGTGGCAACTTTACTTCTTTTTGAAGCAATGTTGAAAACATCTTGTTCCAAGACATGGTACATGGCTGTATAGAATGGTTAGAACTTTAAACACGCTTGCTTTTGGTTTGTAGGGGTTATGTGTGCAAAACAAACAAGTGCAAGGCTCAATGCAAGTTGACTTTGCATAAAGCTTACTTTTTCAAAATGGAAGTGGTGACTTTCTTCCTTAAATGGAAAGGTGTATTGGACAAAGCTTAAATCAAGTGGTTAATAGCTCAAAAGCTTGTGAAATCTTCTGAATAAGGATAGATACACAATTTAGAGGGCGTGAAAAGTGGGATTATTCAACATTGATTGGAATTGGATCAAATGTTCATCATGAAAATGACTTGAAAAACAAGTTTGAAACCCTAACTTCTTGCCTTCGATTCTCCTAGCTCAAGAATGATCTTGATGAGTTCTTGGACATATTGGAAATATTGTAACATCACTTACAACCTTCATGTTATACATTTTTGAAGATTTAATTTGGAACTAGGTGAAAAGTTGCCATGAAGTTAGGTCAAAATCCTGACTAACTAGGGCAAAATTTCACCGTCTTTTTAGTTTAATGGACATGTCTTCATAAATTCATAACTTGAAATCCAAGAATTTCTAGAAAAAGTTCTTCCTAACAATATTTTAGATCTCATTGAGATATACAATTTTCATGTTGGAAGTTTTCCTTGAATCATCTTGCATCATGGTGGAAATTTGGCACAAAGTTATGTAAAAAAGTTAACTTTCTAACACTTAGAAAAATTTCTAAGTCTTAGAATTTTGACTTTTCAAAGATGATTTTGACTTTTTGATTTCATTATGAACAAGTTTCATATTTTGACATGTCTTGATGAAATATGATTTTTGAAACTTGATTTTGATCAAAAAGTCAAAGTTTCACTTTTCAGTGTACAATTGACTTTTCATCAGTTGACTGAAATTCATCTGTCAATCCAATAATCTTGAGAGGTGATTTGAACCATGAAATTAGGTCAAGATGGTGCATTTTAATCCTTGATATCATGTCTTAAACCAATAATTCATTTTCTTGGTCAAAAGTCAAGAACTGAGCCTTCTCAATCAAAACCCTAATTTTGACCATTTTGCCCTTTTGTTGTTCTGATCAAATTTCTTTGAGGAATCGTGATCCAACTTGATCAATTGACATATATGAGTTCATAATGTTGATATGGATAAAAATTATGAAGTTTGACTGCTAATTAACCACAATTGACTTTTTCCCTAATATAGTTTATTTTAGGTCAATTGATCAACTGACTGAGCAAAATGTGATCCAAAGCTTGAAACTTGACATGAACAAGCTTAGGGATTCCTAATGATCCATGAAAGTCATTTGAGGCCTTGAAATTCCAATTGTCCTTGTGAAAAATCAAACCCTAATTTTGAGTTGTCAATGTTGAGGAGGTGTCTTGAGTTGATCAAACTTTGTGTAGTCTTGAATCAATGGAGAACTTATGAGAGATTTCTTGAGAAATGAGAGTGCAAATTTTTGGGTACGACAATAAGACATATCAAAAAATATTCCTCCATATTATTCGCAAGTTATAAATCACAAAACCTGAATAAGGTGCGCTTAAAAACAAGAAACAGGACATCAGAAAAACATGTTCAGATCAGAAGGCAGATGTTAAGACATCTGCTTTGATATCATTCAAAATCAGTTGAGATGATTTACTTCAAATGTCAAGAAATTAAGCAAAACATTACCAAAGCAGTGTTTTACCAAAATCGCTGCCAACAAACACTTACAAACTCACCCTTTGGTAAATTTTGGATAAAACATTATTTTATCACATTATTAGAGCAGCAGCACAAGCAAAAGAAACTCGGTTAGCAGTTAACAGTGGAAGATGTTAGAACATCTTCAGAGACATGAAGCTCCCCCTCAAAATTATGAAGCTTCCCTCAAACTTACCAGATAGTCAGTCAGTCAGTCAGTTTCTCTCCCCCTTTTTAGACATAATATGCAAAATAAACACGCATTCAAGAGAGTAGTAGAAAAAGAAGTACAAACAAGAATATCCAAGAGTCAAGCAAATACAAGTGCCAAAAAGAACATAGGGATCAAAACACAAAAGAAAAACAAAAAAAGCACCAGCACAAAGTCTAACTATCCCCAGGACCAGTAGACTTGGCAACTTCAGAACTTCTTTCATTATCAGAATCTCCTCCTTCAGTACCCACTCTATCATCAAGACTATTATCCTTCTGCAGCTCCTTGATCAGCTTTTCAAATTTTAGCTTTCTTGCTGAGCTAACTCTGATTACCTCATCAAGTTCTTTACAGGCTTCCATTAACTTAGTAATTATATCATCCTTGCTTGAGGTCTTGTTTTTAGAGGATGCAGATGTCAAAAAAATGTCTGGGACATGTTTACCTGGAAAAAAATTTGAAGTGAAGGGAAAGGGCATACTCCCTTTTTCAAAATACATCAGTGCAACAAAGAATTCCAGGATGTTGATTTAGAATAATTCCAGAAATAAGAGATGGAAATGCAATAGGCATCTTGATAGCACATGTTCCTGCATGCTTTAAAGTCTATTAAAAAATGTAAGCACCATAATCAAACAATTTCTTATTTCCAACAACATAGATAAATTTTCCTAAACCAATTGTAATGGTTGAGGTATGATTTTTAGGGACCCAATTAGCAGCTCCGATTATATGCAGGATAGCATATTTTACACTTAACTTACTAACAGGGAGCTTATTCCTCATGGGCCAATCACTCACTTGGTTTGCAGTGATGACTTTGCACACCTGATTATCAATCACTTCCAACTCACAATAATCATATTCAAACCTGCCCAAATATCTTATGATAACAGCATGGGAAAATTCAACACATCTACCTCTAACAAACACCTTCCTATATTCCTTACTTCTATGATCAACACAATTTTTAGGAATATTAACAATAAATTTCTTAACAAGAGTCTCATAACATTTTGCAAACCTGGTGACAGTCTTCATCAAGCCAGCAAAGGAAATCGTCTCCATATTCTCTTTGCACACTAGTGCAACTGCTCCCAACTCTCTTTCAAGAGAAATCCTACTTTGGAAGACATATTTCCATTTTTCAGCATTACCAACAGAATGGAAGGAAATGTTGTCAAGAGGAGCATCAGGCACCCTGACAGAAAGGTTCTTGCTTGCATAATTCTTCACATGAGAGATATCATGGACATCATCTTCATCCTCATCTGAGGAGCTATCAGGTCTAACTTTTCTTTTGTTCGAGGGAGGGACCACTTTACTCCAGGGCTCTGGGGGACCATACATAGTCTTCTTGTTGATAATCTTGGTAGGGGATGTGACATCCACAACCTTCACTTTTCTAGACTTGAACCTTTTGGCAATTGCAGGCACCACAATGGTAATAAGGTTATTCTCAAACAACTCGTCAACATTGACAACATTCTCAGCATTTGGATTCTTTGCAGTTTTGAAGCGATCAACATCTTCCTTAGCAGAAGAGTCCTTCTTGTAACACCCGATAATTTAATTACTTATTTAATTAAATTATTTTTGGATTTATTATTGAAGTTGTGAGATGTTGAGAATTATTGGTATAAATTGTTGGATTATTATTAATTAATTAATTAGTTTATTATTAATAATAAAAATGTTGGAATTAAGGGAATATATAATGTTGGACTTATGCGATTGGTTGGAAATAATAAAGTGGGGGTGTGTAGGTTAGGCCCAATAGTATTGATATATAAATTTAAGCTAACACAAGGAATTGTTTTAGTTGGTGATTAAGAAGCTATGTGCATTGATCGGAAGAGCTTCGCTGAGAGAGGAGAAAGTTGCCTAGTGTCGAGCAGAGCAAAGCGAGGATTTAGGCCTGAGCTTTGGTTGAGAGACCTTCAATCCATGTAAGGGTGGGGTTCTGACCTTATAATTGGATTTATGATGTGTATTACATGGGAATTTGTTATTTGTAGGCATGTTGTGTGTTGATGTTTCTGAATTGCTATTGAAGTTGCTCGTTTATTTGTGTTGTGGTCATTAGGAAGTACCTTAGGATTTGTTAATGAACATGTTATATGAAGTTTCCCGGTTGGCTGTTGTGGATGTTTTGAGCTATATGTGTGACTGCCCAATTTAATCAATGGCTAGGTTAGGATAGTTGATCATTGGTCGTAGTGGTCGCTAGGACGTTTGGTTATTCCGAGCGGTTGGCAGTAAAATTAGTAAATTGTTGAAGTGGTTGTTTTAGGGAGGTTCCTGTGGGACTATCTTGTATGTTTGATGAACCTGATGATAGGAAATATAGTTGCCCATTACTGTGTTATTTCGAGCGGTTGGCCGGAAGTTATGAATTTTAGTGGTGTGGTCGTTAAGACATTGTATTGTGTTTGTGTTGTTGGCCGAACTAGTGGTCGAGGAGGATGCTGATGGTGATAGGTATCGATCAGCATTTAGGCTGTGAGGCGTGTCGGGGATTATGTGTTGGATTGTCGAGCGGTATTTAGGTTGAGGTAGGTGCCGAGGAGCATAAGTTGGTTGTTATCCTGTTTTACCTGTGCGTGTCGAGGAGTCTGGATTAGTTGTTAGACTGTCCTAGTTGCTATGCATGTCGAGGGGCACGTAGTTCCCTATCCCTTTTTCCCGTACATATTGTGTTTTGGTCGTTACCTGTGTTGTGTGAATTATTGTTAAGTTTATGTATGATTATGTTAATGATCGAGTCGTTGATTTATGTGGTAGGCTTATGGTCAATGTTGATTTATGTTTAGATGTTATGTTGTTGTGATTGTTGTTGTGAATTCTTGTAGATAATGCGAAGTTGTAAGGAATTTTAAATGATGATGAATTACCTCTATTTACTGGTAATGATGGTGATGTGGGCTTATGCATTGCCATGGATGATGACTGTTGTGAGTGTGTGATAGTGCATTTATATACATTTGCATACTCTATGATGGCCTGGATTGGAAAACTACAAAGAAGGCTTATGCCTTGTTGATGCCTCTATTTATTAGCAGATTTTTAAGATGGGAGTTATGCTCCATTGGTACCACATGCATTTGCATAAAGATGAGTTTCATTCTATGTTGCATTATGAGTTATTGTGTAATTGGTTTTAATTGCGTTTATGTTTCTAAAGATCTGACGAGTGGTGAATATGTATGAACTGAATCTAATGTTTTAATTATCATGCGTTCTATTATAATGTTCGATATCTCACCCCTTCTGTTTGAATGTTACCCCGGTGTTGGTAACATGTAGGTAATCCAGAGTGAAGGCGGTGTACCTTCAGTAGTTCGAGTCGGTGTCATTGCTCTGATATGTAACACTCAGGGGGATGAACGCTTGCAGTTTTATTGTTGTTATTATTTCAGTTTAAGTTGTTGTACTTTAAATAATTGTGATTTGAAGTTGTCTTAGTGGGACAAAGATGTTACATTTCCTTTAAGTTTAATATTATGACTTCGCTGCATAGTTATGAAAGTTGTTGTTTCTTTTTGATGGAATTATGATTGTTGTTAGTTCTTCCCAGTTTAATGTGTTATTTATTGGTAATGAATGTCGTTGTTTTAAGTTGAATTTGTGGCATCCTTATTCAGTTGTAGAATTTTATAACTCTAATTTGTATACATATTTTCGGGTAGAATTAGGGTGTTACAAAGTTGGTATCAAAGCAAATCGATATGTCCGACCAAGTTGTCGAGTCGTAGTTTGTTTAACAATCGAGTATTGTTAATTTGAGTTCTAACTGTTGCTATGTTGTAGTGATAACTTGAGATGGAGGGAAGGAATGATGCTGTAGTTTTATGCTGCTTTAGAAGCAATGGCACAAGCTATGGAGAATCATCTGAACACTGACGGGAATGCTGGATCTTGTAGTTTAGAGACTTTCCAGAGGGAGGATCCACCTATGTTCAAGGGTAAGTATGATCCTGATGGAGCATTGGATTGGTTGAAAGAGATTGAGAGAATCTTTCGTGTGATGAAATTCACTCCAACGCAGAAGGTTCGATATGGTACTCATATGCTAGAAGTCGAGGCTGATGACTTGTGGCTAGAGACGTGTCATAGGTTGGAAGACCTAGGTGAAAATGTCACTTGGGCTGTGTTTCATAGAGAATTTATGAGGAAGTATTTCCATGAAGATGTTTGTCGTAATAACGAAATTGAGTTCCTTGAGCCGAAGCAAGGGAGTATGTCAGTTGTGGAGTATGCTGCAAAGTTTACTGAGTTGGCTAAGTTTTATCCGCACTATAGTGAGGAAAATGTTGAGTTTTCAAAGTGAATCAAGTTTAAGAATAGGTTGCGCCCAGAGATCAAGAAGGTAGTTGGATACCAGAAGATTCGTGTCTTTGATGATTTGGTTGATAGTTACAGAATTTATGAAGAGGATAATAATGCTCATTACAATATTATCAATGAGAAGAGGGGTAAGCACTAACAGAATCGTGGTAAGCCTTATGATGTTCCAGTTGGTAAAGGTAAACAGAAAGCTACTCAAGGTCAGAGGACTAGTGGGGGAGATGCTCCTGCTGGTGTGGTTTGGTTCAAATGTGGAAAACCTAGGCATAAGAGTAATGTGTGTACTACTGAGGTGAAGAGGTGTTTCCGTTGTGGTAAGATAGGACATGTCGTATTTGAGTGCAAGCATAAGGAGGTGATTTGTTTCAATTATGGTGAAGAAGGACACATTGGTAGTCAGTGTCAGAAACCAAAGAAGGCGCAAACCAGTTGTAAAGTGTTCGCTTTGGTTGAGTATCAGGCAGCTACTGAGGACAAACTCATTAGAGGTACATGTTTCATTAATATTACTCCTTTAATTACTATTATTGATACCAGTGCTACTCATTGCTTTATTGCTGCTGATTATGTTGAAATATTGGGTCTGATGTTGTCTTCTTTGAACAGAGAGATGGTCGTCAACACTCTATCCAAGGGGTTGGTAACTACTTCTTTGGTGTGTTTAAAGTGTCCTTTGTCGATTTTCTGCAGAGACTTTCCTGTTGGTTTGGTTTTTTTCCCTTAAGAGGGTTGGATGTGATTCTGGGTATGAACTGGTTAGAGCATAACTATGTTCATATTAACTGTTATAACAAGTCTGTGAGGTTTTCTACTCCCGAGGAAGAGGAAGATAGTCTGTTTCCTGCTAGACAGTTGTAGCAGTTGATGCAATAATAATCTCAGTTGTTCTCATTGATGGTGTCGCTATCTGTCGAGAATCAAGCTATAATTAAGGAATTGCAAGTACTATGGGAATTTCCTGAAGTTTTCCTTTATGAAATTCCTGATGTACCGCCAGAGAGAGAAGTCGAATTTTCTATTGATCTTGTACCTGGTACAAGACCTGTGTCTATGGCACCATACAGGATGTCTGCATATGAATTGTCAGAATTAAAGAAGAAATTGGAAGACTTACTTGAGAAGAAGTTTGTGAGACCAAGTGTATCGCCGTGGGGAACTCCAATGTTATTAGTAAAGAAGAAAGATGGAAGTATGAGGCTTTGTGTTGACTATAAATAGTTGAATAAAGTGACGATTAAGAACAAGTATCCGCTTCCAAGAATAGATTACTTGATGGATCAATTGGTGGATGCTCGTTTGTTTAGTAAGATTGATTTGAGGTTGGGTTATCATCAATTTAAGGTGAAGGATGAAGATATCCAGAATACGGCTTTAAGAATGCGTTATGGATATTATGAGTATTCAGTGACGCCTTTCAGTGTTACTAACGCGTCGGGAGTATTCATGGAATACATGAATCTCATATTTCATACTTATTTGGATAGGTTTGTAGTGGTGTTCATTGATGACATTTTGATTTACTCTAAGTCGGAAGAAGAGCATGTAGAACACTTAATAATAGTATTGCAAGTTTTGAAAGAGAATAAGTTGTATGCAAAGCTGTCTAAGTGTGAATTTTGGTTAAAGGAGGTTAGTTTTCTTGGTCATGTGATCTCAGGTAATGGCACTCCTGTAGACCCATCGAAGGCAGATGCTGTGTTTCAATGGGAAACTCTGAAGTCGGCTACTAAAATTAGAAGCTTTTTGAGATTAGCTGGTTATTATAGAAGGTTTATCAAAGGTTTTTCTAAGTTGTCACTTCCATTGACTAAGTTGAATTGTAAAGATATAGCTTTTGTTTGGGATGTTTAGTGTGAAGAATGTTTTTCAGAATTAAAGAGGAGATTGGCGTCGGCTCTAATTTTAACATTACCTAATCCAGGAGAACCTTTTGTGGTATATTGTGATGCTTCTAAGATGGGTTTAGGAGGTGTGCTTATCCATAATGATAAGGTAGTTGCTTATGTGTCAAGGCAGTTGAGGACTCATGAAAAGAACTATCCTACGCATGATTTAGAGCTTGCTGCAGTTGTTTTTGTGTTTAAAATTTGGAGGCATTACATTTATGGTTCTAGATTTGAAGTGTTTAGTGACCATAAGAGCTTAAAGTATTTATTTGATCAGAAGGAATTGAATATGAGACAACGAAGATGGTTGGAGTTGTTAAAGGATTATGATTTCGGTTTGAATTATCATCCAGAAAAAGAAAATGTGGTGGCTGATGCGTTAAGCCAAAACACTTTACATATGTCGTAAATGATGGTTAAAGAGTTGGAATTAATTGAACAGTTCAGAGATATGATCTTAGTTTACAAAGTGACACCGCATAGTGTTATGTTGGGGATGTTGAAGATTAATAATGAATTTCTGGAGAGTATCAGAGAAGCTCAAAAGTTAGATGTGAAACTAGTAGATTCGATGGTTGGGATCGATAAGTCTGAGAATAGTGATTTTAAGTTAGGTGTGCAAGGTGTGTTGAGATTTCATAATCGGATTTGTATTCCCGATGATGCGGAGATGAAGAAAGTGATTCTTGAAGAGAGACATAGAAGCAAGTTGAGCATTCATCTGAGAGCCACAAAGATGTATCAGGATTTGAAGAATTTGTTTTGGTGGCCTGGGATGAAGAGTGATGTGGCTATATTTGTGTATCCATGTTTAACTTGTCAGAAGTCAAAAGTTGAACATCATAAGCCTGTAGCATTGATGCAACCGTTAGAAGTTTCGGAATAGAAATGGCATAGCATTTCGATGGATTTTGTGACAGGGTTACCTAATACTCTAAGAGGGCATGATTCAATTTGGGTGATTGTGATTGTTGATAGGCTTGAAAAGTAGGCTTATTTTATTCCTATTAACATCAGTTTTCCAGTATCAAAGTTAGCAGAGATTTACACTAGTGTAATTGTGAAGTTCCATGGTGTTCCTTTTTTCATTGTGTCAGATAGAGATCTGAGGTTTACTTTAGATTTTTGGAAGAGTTTGCAAGAAGCTTTGAGTTCTAAGTTGAGGTTGAGTTCGCGTATCATCCTCAGAAGGATGGTCAGACAGAAAGGACTATTCAATCGTTGGAGGATTTGTTGAGAGCATGTGTTCTTGAACAGGGAGGTTTGTGGGATACTTATCTTCCATTTATAGAGTTCACTTGTAATAACAGTTACCATTCTAGTATTGGGATGGCACCTTTTGAAGCGTTGTATGGTCGAAGATGTAGAACTCCTTTATGTTGGCATGAATCTGGAGAAAGTGCAGTACTTGGACCTTAAATTGTTCGTGAGACTACTGAGAATGTGAAGTTAATTTGAGAAGAGATGAAAGCTTCCCAAAGTAGACAGAAGAGTTATCATGACAAGCAAAGGAAATACTTAGAATTTCAAGTAGGTGACCATGTGTTTTTGAGAGTTACACTTGTGACTGGTGTTGGGCGAGTATTGAAGTCTAAGAAGCTAACTTCTCGTTTTATTGGTCCGTATCAGATTTCGAAAAGAGTTGGGAATGTTTTACCTCCTAATATTTCGAATTTGCATGATGTGTTTCATATGTCACAACTCCAGAAGTATATTTCTGATCCATCTCATGTGATTCATATGGATGATGTGCAAGTACGAGATAATCTTACAATGGAGATGATGCCTGTATGTATCGCATATCGTGAAATGAAGACTCTGAGAGGAAAATAGATTGCTTTGGTGAAAGTAGTTTGCTTAGGAGATGTCAGAGAAAGCATGACTCGGGAGTTGGAAAGAAAGATGCGGGACTCATATCCTGAGTTGTTTGAATAAGGTAAATTTTCGAGGATGAAAATATTCTAAGTGGGGGAGAGTAGTAACGCCCGATAATTTAATTAATTATTTAATTAAAATATTTTTGGATTTATTGTTGAAGTTGCTAGATGTTGATAATTATTGGTATAAATTGTTGGATTATTATTAATTAATTAATTAGTTGATTAATAATAATAATAATGTTGGAATTAAGGGAATATATAATGTTGGACTTATGTGATTGGTTGAAAGTAGTAAAGTGGGGGTGTGTAGGTTAGGCTCAATAGAATTGATATATAAGGTTAAGTTGACACAAGGAATTGTTTTAGTTGGTGATTAAGAAGCTCTGTGCATTAACCGAAAGAGCTGCGCAGAGAGAGGAGCAAGGTGCCCGGTGTCAAAGTAGAGAAAAGCGAGGATTTCAGCCGGAGCTTTGGTTGAGCGACCTTCAATCCAGGTAAGGTGGGGTTCTGACCTTATAATGGAATTTATGATGTGTATTACGTGGGAATTGGTTGGTGGTAGGCCTGTTGTGCATTGATGTTTCTGAATTTTTATTGAAGTTGCTCCTTTATTCGTGTTGTGGTCGTTGGGAAGTACCATACGACTGGTTAATGAACATGTTATAGGAAGTTTCCCGTTTGGTTGTTGTGGATGCTTTGAGCTATCTGTGTGGGTGCCCTATTTAATCGATGTCTTGGTTAGGATAGTTGATCACTGGTCGTGGTGGTCGCTAGGACGTTTAGTTATTCCGAGCGGTTGGCAGTAAAATTAGTAAATTGTTGAAGTGGTTGTTTTAGGGAGGTTCCTGTGGGACTATCTTGTATGTTTGATGAACCTGATGATAGGAAATATAGTTGCCCATTACTGTGTTATTTCGAGCGGTTGGTCGGAAGTTATGAATTTTAGTGGTGTGGTCGTTAAGACATTGTATTGTGTCTGTGTTGTTGGCCGAACTAGTGGTAGAGGAGGATGCTGATGGTGATAGGTACCGAGCGGTATTTAGGCTGCAAGGCTTATCGGGGATTATGTGTTGGATTGTCGAGCGATATTTAGGTTGATGGACGTGCCGAGGAGCATAAGTTGGTTGTTATCCTGTTTTCCCTGTGTGTGTCGAGGAGTCTGGATTAGTTGTTAGACTGTCCTAGTTGCTATGCATGTCGAGGGGCACGTAGTTCCCTATCCCTTTTGCCTGTACATGATATTTTTTGGTCGTTACCCGTGATGTGTGACTTATTGTTAAGTTGTTGTATGATTATGTTAATGACCGAGTCGTTTATTGATGTGGTAAGCATATGGTCAATGTTGATTTATATTGAGATGTTGTGTTGTTGTGATTGTTGTTGTGAATTCTTGTTGATAATGCGAAGTTGCAGGGAATTTTAAATGATGATGAATTACCTCTATTTACTAGTAATGATGGTGATGTGGGCTTATGCCTTACGATGGATGATGACTGTTGTGAGTGTGTGATAGTGAATTCATATACATTTTCATACTCTCTGATGGCTTGGATTGGAAAACTGCGAAAAAGGCTTATGCTTTGTTGATGCCTCTATTTATTGGAATATTTTTAAGATGCGAGTTATGCTCCATAAGTACCACATGCATTTTCATAAAGATGAGTTGCATTCTGTGTTGCATTCTGAGTTGTTGTGTAATTGATTTTAATTGTGTTTATGTTGCTAAACATCTGAAAAGTGGTGAATATGTATGAACTGATTCTAATGTTTTATTTATCATGCGTTCTATTATAATGTTCGATATCTCACCCCTTCTGTTTGAATGTTACCCAGGTGTTGGTAATGTGCAGGTAATCTAGAGTGAAGGCAGTTTACCTTCAGTAGTTTGAGTCGGTGTCATTGCTCTGATACGTAACACTCGGGGGGATGAACACTTGCTGTTTTATTGTTGTTATTATTTCAGTTTAAGTTGATGTTCTTTAAATGATTGTGATTTGAAGTAGTCTTAGTGGGAAAAAGATGTTACATTTCCTTTAAGTTGAATATTATGACTCCGGTGCATAGTTATGAAAGTTGTTGTTTCTTTTTGATGGAATTATGATTGCTGTTAGTTCATCCCAGTTTAACGTGTTATGTATCAGTAATGAATGCCGTTGTTTTAAGTTGAATTTATGGCATCCTGATTCAGTTGTAGAATTTTATAACTCTGACTTATATACATATTTCCTGGTAGAATTAGGGTGTTACACTTCTCAACAGATGATGTCTCAACATCTTGTTCAACATCAGCTTCCACATCTTCTAGAACAGATGTAGCAAACTTGCCAAATTCACTTTCTGCAACATCTTTCTTTAAGATAGATGATTCAGCAGCATTTTGAGGATTAATACCTTTGTCATCCTGAGCAGGCTCTCGGGAAAGAGGAGTAGAAATCCAAGGCACAACAAAACCCTCATTTAACACCCTATCTACCAGCCTTCTAAAACTCCTATCAACATTAATAGTGTTTTCTTCTGACTTATCATCGATAGTATTAGGAGCATTACCTTTAGAAGTGTCAAACTCGTCTTTAGATTTCTTTGCATGGAATGATCTGGGTTTCTTGAACTTCTTCTCAAGAGGTGGAACAATTATCAGAGGAGCGACGACCAGGACTTTATCAAGGGAGAGATACTCAAGATGGTTGACAAACTTTGACCTAGAAGCCTTGCCTTCACCTGAAGAGTACTTTGAGGGAGACGAAGCATGATGTTGCGACATCTTTGAATATTTTTGAACAGTGAGACGAAAAATAACAAGGGTTCTTTTTCTGTAAAGGAGAACGAAGAGGTTGTGGAAATAGAAGGACGTAATGTCATAGCATGTGGGAGAGTATTTGAGATAATCTTGAAATGGTTGCTTAAGTTACTTAATTTGTTGGAAAAATAATAAATGATATCATATCACTTTAATGATATTCCCACACGCCCTTAATTGCTACAAACCCTCATATATGCATATCCCTAGTTTTCTTCTTAAGTTCTCAAACTGGTTTGCATCTAAAGCCTTAGTGAAAATGTCATCCAGTTGTAATTCAGTAGCTACATGTTCTAAGGAAACAATCTTTTCTTCAACAAGCTCTCTTATGAAGTGATGACGGATATCAATGTGTTTGGTCCTGTTGTGTTGAATATGATTTTTTGATATATTTATGGCACTTAGATTGTCACAAAATAATGTCATGACATCTTGTTTGACATTATATTCTATCATCATTTGTTTCATCTAAACCAACTGAGAACAACTGCTTCCTGCAACAATATACTCAGCCTCAACAATGAACAAAGACACACAATTTTTCTTCTTACTAAACCAAGATATAATATTATTTCCCAGAAAAAAACATCCTCATGGTGCACTTTTCTATCATCAACACTTTCATCCCAATTACCATCACAATAACCACTTAAAGTAGAGCCAGATCCATGAGAATATAGCATACCATAGTCACTTGTCCCATTCACATATTTAAGAATTCTCTTCACATGGTTGGCATGGCTAAATTTAGGATCAACTTAATATCTAGCACATACCCCTATAGCAAAGGAAATGTCAGGTCTGCTAGCAGTGATATATAGAAGACTTCCTATCATACTTGTGTAAAGACTTTGATCCACACTTACTCCTTTTCATCTTTAGACAACTTCAGATGTGTGAGAGCAAGTGTTTTCTTGTGACTGACATTTTCCATCCCAAATTTCTTTACTATATTCTTCGCATATTTGCTCTGAGATAAGAATATGGAATCTTCCATTTGTTTAATTTGCATACCAATAAAGTAGGTTAACTCACCAACAAGGCTCGTCTCAAATTCTGACTGCTTTTTCTTGACAAAATGTTGAACCATATCATTTGACATCCCACCAAACACAATATCATCAACATAAATCTGTGCAATCATGATCTTCCCTTCTTCTTCCTTGACAAAAAGAGTTTTTTCTATGCCGCCTATCCTATATCCATTCTCACTAAGAAATTCTGTCAATCTCTCATACCGAGCTCTTGGAGCCTGCTTTAATCCATACAAAGCTTTCTTCAGTTTGTACACATGGTTAGGAAAGCTTGGATCAACAAATCCCTTAGGTTGTTCCACATAAACTTCCTAATTCATATAGACATTTAAGAAGGCACTCTTTACATCCATTTGAAACAACTTAAATCTTAGAATGCAAGAAACTCCTAAGAGTAGTTTGATTGATTTAAGTCTAGCCACAGGAGAAAACGTTTCATCAAAATCAACTCCTTCAATTTGAGTGTATCCTTGTTCAACTAATCTTTCCTTATTTCTAGTAACAAGCCCTTTTTATTCTGATTTATTCTTGTACACCCATTTAGTGCCAATCACATTTGTCCCATCAAGTCTTAGAACCAGATCCCAAACTTCATTTCTTCTAAATTGTTCTAGCTCTTCTTGCATAACATTAATCCAGAACTCATCAGTTAAGGCTTCTTTGACATTCTTAGGCTTCATTTTTTAAACAAAGCAAGAGTTTTACATCCCTTCTCTTGATCTAGTAGTAACTACTTTATTCATATCTCCTATAATAAGTTCATTAGGATGATCTCTCCGAGTTATGATTGAAGGCCCTTTACTAAGTTGACTGGGCTCAAGATCTTCTTGAGTTGGATTAGGATCAATACTTCTGTCATTAGATTTTGTTGGAATGTTTGACAAAGATGTACCAACATCTTCTAAGACTTCTTCTTCATCATTCCATCCTCTATCATCAATAAAAACATTTATGGATTCCATCATAACCTTAGTTCTGGAATTAAAGACTATGTAAGTTTTGCTATTTGTAGAGTAACCCAAGAATATTCCCTCATCACTCTTGGGATCCATCTTCCTCCTCTTTTCACGATTAGCTAAGATGTAACATTTACTTCCAAAAACATGAAAGTATTTGACAGTGGGTTTTCTTCCCTTCAATATTTCATACAAGGTGGCTGAGGTGCCTTTTCTTAGAGTGACTTTGTTATGGATATAGCACGCAATATTCATAGTTTCAACCCAAAAGTTGTAGGGTAACTTCTTAGCATGATTAATAGCTATGGCAGATTCATGAAGAGTTCTATTTTTGTGTTCCACAATCCCATTTTGCTGAGGAGTAATGGGAGAGGAAAATTCATGATTGATTCCTTCAGAAGAACAAAAGTCAGCAAATTTATTGTTCTCAAATTCCTTTCCATGATCACTTTCGATTCTGATGACATGACTATCCTTTTCTCTATCAAGTTTTTTACAGAGATCTTTAAAGACTTCAAAAGTTTCTGATTTTTTCTCTGAAAAAACTTATCCATGTGTACCTATATAAGTCATCTACAACAACATAGGCATACTTATTTCTACCAAGACTTTCAACCTGGATAGGTCCCATCAAGTCCATGTGAAGAAGTTCCAAAACTTTTGATGTGGTGAGGTGTTGGATCTTCTGATGTGACATCTTAGTTTGCTTTCCAGTCTGGAATTTACCACATAATCTCCCTTCTTCTATCTAGAGCTTAGGAATCCCTCTCACGACTTCTATAGATATTATTTTTTTGAATCCTTTCAGATGCAAGTGTCCTAATTTTTGATGCCACTGTTTAACTTCATTTTCTTTGGCTAAAGCACATGTCGAGGAGAAGTTCAACTCTTGGGGAAACCATAAATAAAAGTTGTATTTAGATCTGATTCATTTCATAATAACTTCATTCTTTTCATTGCAAACGGGACATTCTGTCTTGGTGAAGTTTGCTTTAAACCCTTGATCACACGGTTAACTTATACTTATTAGGTTAGCTATTAACCCTTTAACAAGTAACACATTATCATGTTTCGGAACTCTTGAACATTCCAGCTTTCCAACTCCTTTAATTTTACCTTTGGCTCCATCACCAAAAGTTACATAACTAGTGGAGTGAGATTTGATATCTAACAACAGATTCTTAACACTTGTTATGTGTCTAGAACAACCACTGTCAAAGTACCAGTTGTTAGAACATAGTTTGATTCTACAACACTTAATTAGAGTTTTGATGATAACAAACACAAAAAACAAATATGCACTCTAAATTTGTGTTATTTTTTATACAGAAGTTCTGACTGAAACAACATCAGAAGTTAAGCTACAAAAGCTTTCAAGTTGAGATAATCTGAATGTTCTGAAGGATGATGATCAGAATCTACGTTGAAGTTAAAGATACTCTGACTCTGAAACAAAGTCTAATATGCTAACAGATCCTCACATTTCTTAGTCATCAAAGTTCTGAAGTAAAAGAAGCATGGAAGATTCTATTGTTCTGAAGCATTACTTTTCAATTAAGACAGTATCATATGCAACAGCTTCATTCAGACCAGAATCTTCTCGGTATGGAAAGTGCATTGAGTGTCCATTATCAGTCTTTATTTTGGACAAGATTTCCATGCTATATAAACAATCTTAAAGGATAAATCGTTTACGATTTTGACCTATGATTGCTCATACATCTTAAACGCTCAAATCCTCATGTTCTCTTATACTCTCAAATTGTGTAATATATCACAGTAGTGATACAGTTTTTGTAACGAAAAACAACAGTACACAGTAAATCATTTTATTTTGATTAAGCTAGTTTTCATTGAGATAAACCGGGTTGTGGTTATACTCAAGAAGACTTTGGCAGTTGTCAAAGTAGTATTGTAATCAGTTTTGATTAGTGAATTAAGTCCTCGTTGGAGAGAGGCGAAATCACCTTGGCGGGTGGACTGGAGTAGTTTAAGATCAAACAAACCAAGATAAAAATATCGTGTCTACTGATTTTTATTTTTAAGTTTAAATTCAACCCCCCCCCCCCCCCCCTCTTGTGTTTTTCACTTCTTCAATTGGCATCAGAGCGCCTGGTTCTGAGTTCATACACATAACCGTGTTAGTACAAGATCCATGCTTTAGAAAAACACTATGGTGGGACCAAGCCAAAACATTAGCAATGACTATTGTTGTACCCCAAAATTTTCCCTCTCATTTTACTCAACACATACTCCTAGAGATCCTCAATTGGCTCAAGGTTGCCCAAGAGTTTACCAGACAAACTCTCTCCTAAGGCAATGTACCTCAATCTAGGGTTTCCATTTTCATAAAGATGGGTGAACTCCAAAGACTTCATATGATCTCCATGTTTCTAATATGTTCTCAAGACCCTCCATGTCAAATTTCAAGCATTGCACAAGAAGTTCGCTCAGATGCTTGAGAAACGACTATATTAGGTCAAAAGTCAACTATGGCCCACATATAGTCAAACTTAAAGATTTTTGGTCAACATCAAATTTTTGAAGTTATATCAATCATTTTATCAAGGGTTGATCATGATTACTCAAGGAATGCCTCAAATTTATCAAAACCCAAGAGTTTCTAAATTAGGGTTTCTTAGGAAAAGTCAACCAAACTTTGACCAAGCATAACTTCCACACACTTTATCAGAAATTTTCCATCCAAGGCTCATTTTGAAAAGGATGCAATTCCCTATAATTCATATTCATCCCCCAAGTTCAAAATATTCACTCACAAAAGGATATGAATTTCCACATTATAGGTCCTTTTGAAAAGTCAACAAAAACACTTTTTGGGTCAAAGCTTCTTACATGAACATGGAAGACCCAATTGAGATGAGACCAAAAGGGTTGCTTAGGTGACATCCTAAGCTTTCTAAAACGTCCAAGAGAACCTTTCTAGGGTTAAAATTGGAAGAGATATGCCTTGTCAAAGTTGACCTTTTTTGCAAAATTGCTAAAAGTCAAACGGGCTCAAAAATGCATTTTTTGCCGAATGGGCCTAACCTTTTATGCTTTCACCTCACTCATGACATGGTCCACGACCCAAATGTTCACTCACATGTTATTTTCTTCACTATTTATTTTATTTTTGATTTTTTTATTTATTAAAAATTGAATTAAATCATATAATTGGTAAATAATAGTAAAGATTTGTTTTGATTGGATTTTTGGACAGAATCACAAGCTCATTATGCTGGCATATCAGAATAAAATCATATCAAAGCTAATTGGCACAAGAATGGCATGATTAGGCCAAATTTGGAAGGATATCATAGCATATGAAAATCAAATCAAATCTCCATAAATTTCAAGATACAAGTTGGTTTTTACAACCCTAATTCACTCTAGTACAAATACATAACGCAGCCAAGGCAAGAAAACAAGGATTAAGGTCGTGAAAGTCATCAAGCAAACTCAAATTTTTTGAAGAAAAAGTGTGGATCGGATTTCAATTTAGAGGACGATTCAAGGTGATTGAAAGACACCAATCCACTCCTGGACATCCTCTGAAGCGATTGCAAGCATCACCAAGCCTCCACAAGCCCACAAACACGTTGCACGACCGTCACAGTTTGCTTCCCTTTCAAATTTCGATTAATATGATTCTTGCATCATAAGCATGTTTTAAATGTATGTATGTGTTTGTTATCATGTTTGCAACGTATTGGATTGGTTTAATTGAAGTTTTAGCGCACATACTGAAGTTTGCCATTGTTAGGTTTTATTTGGTCGTTTTAGGGTTTTCTTATACAGGTAAAACTGGCCACAGAAAAAGGTACTAGGATGCTCGTGGCGTTAAGACGATTTGATCCATGTAACTGGAATTCATTTATCATGTGTTGTGTTAATTTTTGAAGGTTGCAGGTTTGTAGCTATGGAAGATGTCCTTAGGTATAAGTATTATATCTAAAACGACAGATTGAGGAAGAAGGTGATAAGCTGGCAGCCAATCACTGGGCTATACAAACTGGCGCACACTTTTTCCGTTTTATCCACTAACTCACGTTTTAACACATATTATGAATTGTTGTTATTTTATTAACAAATAAATCACGTATCACAGAACTGGAGACTCTACTGGGGACTTATAATAAAGTGGGGTTTACCTTAGGATCTAGGTCATGTTAAAATTTTCTTTCTTGTTTGTTTGCTTTATTCTTAAAGGGTTTTGCTTGGGTTACTATAGATCCTACACCCAGATCTGGGGGCACTTATTAGGTAAACAACAATAGATCCTGGAGACTGTATGGCGTAGACCGATATGGTTTAAGCCATGGTTGTTTTGGTGTGATACTTTGGTTGGTACCGGTATCCTTCGTGGGGAAACGAGGAAAATACGGGGCCTCCGCGTGGTGTCGTGAAGCACTAACGGACCTTAGAATCTTAGTTGAACAAACTTGGCCATTAGAAAGTAGTGAGATAGCCGGCCTCAGTGTAAAGCTGAGGATTGGTTGATACTCGATGCTACACTCATTGAGATCAGACTTTTGGGATATTTCAGCCGCAAGAAAACATTGCTTAAGCTGAGATAATGACCGATAAATGATGGTCAGTGATATTAAGATCCCTTAGAACCCAGTTACTCTTTAAGACAGGTTTGAAACCAACTAAACTTCAAGAGGGTGTGGCCTTTAACCTCAAGCAAGCCTTAAACCTAAGGACTTGGTTTGATTTGTCTGTATTTGCTATACATGTGGTTTATCATGACATCATGCATCATAACATAGCATTCGTTCTCATTGCACTAACCAGTTTTTGCTAAGTATGATGGGGTGTCCTGCCCAAAACTCCATCTCCGCTCTTATGTCAGAAAGATCTAGCCCGACATCGCTGATAGAAATCTGTGGGTTCATTTCTTTCAAGATAGTCTGTCAGGGACTCAACTTGAATGGTTCTACCAGCTGGAGGGAGCCAATGTCCGAAATTGGGAAGATCTGGCTGCTGCTTTCTACAAGCAGTATCAATACAACTCCAACCTTGCTCCTACTCATACTCAACTCCAGAGTATGTCCATGGGTGCAAGTGAAGGCTTTAAAGACTATGCACAGAAATGGAGAGACTTGGCTGGAAGAGTTCAACCCCCGTTGTCTGATAGGGAGCTGGTTGATATGTTTCTGGGGATGCTATCTGGTCCATTTTTCAGTCATTTGATCGGAAACTCGTCAGCTGGTTTCATCGAGCTGATTCTAACTGGAGAAAGAGTAGAAGCTGGGATTCGGAGCGGTAAGATACAGAAGGACGCCTCTTCGAGCTCAGTAAAGAAGCCTTTTGCTGGTAAGAAGGAAGCCAGTGCCATCTATTTCCCGAGGGGCCAAAACAGGGCTGCACATCGTCCGACAGTAAGTGTCGTAATGATATCTAGGCCTACAGTTGCTCCACAATGAAACAATCAACAAAGAGTGGAAATACCACAACGGAAGTTTAACCGAATCAACATGACATTGGCTGAATTTCTACCTCATCTGCTGAGATCCAACTTGGCAACCTTGAAAGAGGCTCTCAAGAATCCAAATACTACATCTCCCCGATATAATCCAAGTGCTCGGTGTGCCTATCATTCTGAGAGTCCTGGCCACGATACCAATGACTGCTGGGCTCTAAGGAATAAGGTACATGATCTGATTGAAGCCAAGGAAATTGAGTTCGATGCTCCGGAGAAGCCCAATGTCATAACTGCTCCCATGCCTAAGCACGGTCGTGGAATTAATACTGTTGAAACCGACTTGTTTGTGACCTTGGTGGATGAAGTTTTTACTTCTCTCATGACTGTGAAGAAGAATTTGCTGCTGGCCGGTTTATTTCTGGGTTATGGTGAAGGTTGCCACATGTTTTCATTTCTACCTTTTGGTTCCATTTACTAAAGTTAGGTGTTCAACGCCTGATGGACAGCAAAGAAATTTTGTTCGAGAAAACATTGGTTCCCGTTGTTCCATCTGAAGACATTACCATTATAACCATTTCCGCCAATCCTTCCAAGGTTTCCTCGAGAAGACCTGTTAGGATTACATCTTCTCCAAGAATTACTCCGCTGATAATCACTGTTCCTGGTCCTGTCTCGTATGTCTCGAACAAAGTTGTCCCCTGGAATTATGGTGCCGATGTGTACTATCATGGCATCAAACAAGATTTGATAGATGAAGAGGCTGATCCTGATATTGGTAACATTGTCGGAACAAGCAAAGTTACCCGAAGTGGAAGGGTCTTCTCTCCCGAGATTTCCCCTAAGACTGTCAACAAGCCTATTATCATTCCATCTGTTGTTCCTTCTAGTACATCAACTACTGCTCCTGTTCTTACTCCAGTTATTACCCCGGTCGGTGAATCGTCTGATACCCGCGGCAAAGAAATTATAGGTGAGCCTGCCCGGACGGAGGCGCCTAGGAAAATTGCTGTGGAAACCATTAAGCAAGAGATAGAGGAAATACTGAAAATAATTAAGAAGAGCGACTACAATATGGTCGAGCAGATGGGGCAGACCCCATCAAATATATCCATGTTGTCTTTTCTGTTGTGTTCTAAAGCCCATGCGAAGGCTTTGATTGCATTCCTCAATACTGCGCATGTGCCGCAGGAAACTTCAGCTGATCAATTTAAAGATTGCGTGGCCAGTCTGACTGCTGACAATGGGCTGGGTTTTTCAGATGCAGACTTGACATCAAAGGGAAGGAAGCATAATGATGCTCTGCATGTCTCGATTGAATGCAGGGGAACCACTATGGCTCATGTGTTGGTAGATACTGGGTCTTCGCTAAATGTTCTTCGGAAGAAGGCATTGGACCGGTTGGATTGCGAGGGTTTGACTCTAAAGCCTAGTAACATTGTGGTAAGGGCTTTTGATGGGTCGAAAAGGATGGTGCACGGGGAGGTGGACATCCCTGTCAAAGTAGGTTCTCAGACTTTTGGGTCCACCTTCTTTGTGATGGACATCAGGCCGTCGTATTCTTATTTGTTGGGTCGTCCTTGGATCCACCAGGCTAGGGCAGTTACTTCCACACTCCACCAAATGCTGAAGTATCCGGTAAAAGGGAAGATTGTCACAGTGCGGGGTGAAAAGGAGTATATGGTGAGCCACCTCAATTCCTTCCGGTATGTAGAGATGGACGGGGAATTCATAGAAACTCCTTGTCCGAACTTTGAAGAGGTCCCTCAGACCCTGACATCAACTGAAACTACTACCAGTACCAAACCTCCTCTGAAGATGGCTACCCTCAAGGACGCCAGGGCCGTGGTTGAAGAAGGTGGGTGTGCCAATTGGGGTCAGCTCCCTGATTTCACTCAAAAAACTGACAAATTTGGTTTGGGCTTTACTACAGGGGCTCAAAGGACTGTTCAACGCGCTCGGGCTGGAGGACCTCCCATGCACATCAGTAATCGTGGGATTAATGCCATTGAAGACAGTGAGGAGGACTCATACATTGACAGTTGGATCTACCCAACTACCAATAGTGGACCAAGTAATTGGACGACTAGGGACTTTATACCAGTTTCTTTTATTCCGTAGTAATTGACTTACTTGTTTTGAGATTTGTAATAAACAATTTAAAACTTTACGGCCTTGTGCCTTGCCCGAGGCACACTGGTTTTGTTTGTGAGGGCTGTTATTTGTCATTTCATATATCATTAATAAAGCATTGGACGTTTCTTGCATACCAATTTTGCGCTCTCTGTTTTTCTTTTCTATTTTCACTTTATCAAAACAGCTATTCTCTTGCACACACTCACGTATCATACATCAGATCCATATCCACTCTAGATCCCATTAATAACAGCTCTGCTATTGCCAATTATGACTTCAAAAGTCTGATCAACCAAGCCGAAGACGAAGGTGAAGATGATTGTGAAGTGCCTGGAGAACTTGCTAGACTATTACAGCAGGAAGAAAGGGCCATACAGCCTCATGAAGAGCCGGTTGAGACAGTGAATTTGGGTACTGAGACAGATAGAAAAGAGGTTAAAATAGGTGCAAATCTGGAGCTTAGTGTCAAACAGAGGTTGATACAAATGTTGCACGACTATGTTGAGATCTTCGCCTGGACCTACGAAGACATGCCAGGTTTAGACACTGATATTGTGGTTCATCGCCTGCCGACCAAAGAAGACTGCCCTCCGATTAAACAGAAGGTTCACCGTATGTGTCCCGAAATGTCAGATAAGATCAAGGCAGAGGTCATGAAACAGTTCGACACAGGATTCTTAGCCTTCACTTCATATCTACAGTGGGTTTCTAACATCGTTCCGGTACCGAAGAAGGGCGGAAAGGTACAAATGTGTGTGGATTACATAGATTTGAACAAAGTGAGCCCTAAAGATGACTTTCCGCTCCCCCACATCGACGTTTTGGTTGATATCACCGCGCATCACAAAATCTTCTCCTTCATGGACGGTTTCTCTGGCTACAACCAGATCAAGATGGCTCTTGAAGACATGGAGAAGACAACCTTCATTACACAATGGGGAACTTTCTGCTACAAGGTGATGCCTTTTGGGTAGAAGAATGTTGGGGCAACTTATCAGCACGACATGGTCGCTTTGTTCCATGATATGATTTACCACGAGATCGAAGTCTATGTTGATGACATGATAGCCAGGTCTCAAACTGAGGAAGAGCACCTTGATCATCTCCAAAATTTGTTCGACAGGTTAAAGATATATAAGCTGAGGTTGAATCCGAACAAGTGCACCTTCGGGGTAAGGTCTGGTAAACTTCTGGGTTTCATTGTCAGCGAAAAATTCATCCAAGTAGATCCTGCAAAGGTAAAAGCTATACAAGAAATTCCAGCTCCCCGTACAGAGAAGGAAGTTAGAAGTTTCTTGGGACGCCTGAATTATATCGCCAGGTTCATTTCACATATGACTGCTACTTGTGAGCCAATCTCCAAGCTTCTGAAGAAAGATCAAATGGTAAAGTGGAATGATGAATGCCAGACCACTTTCGAAAGAATCAAGGAATATCTTTAAGAACCACCAATTATGATGCCTCCAGTTGAAGGAAGACCTTTGATATTATACTTGATAGTGCTAGACAATTCAATGGGGTGTGTGCTGGGGCAGCATGACGAGTCTGGTCGAAAAGAGCACACAATATACTACCTTAGCAAAAAGTTTACCGACTGTGAGACACGGTACTCATTTCTCAAGAAAACTTGCTGCACTTTGGCATGGGATCCTCGCCGACTGAGACAGTATATGCTGACTCACACTACCTTGTTGATATCAAAGATGGATCCGATCAAGTACATTTTCGAGAAGCCCGCACTCTCCAGAAGGATAGCAAGGTGGAAAATGATATTAACTGAGTACGACATACAATATACAACCCAAAAAGCAATAAAGGGGAGTGTATTGGCTGATCATTTGGCTCATCAGGCCGTGGATGACTACCAGTCCATGAATTTTGAGTTCCCTGATGAGAATATTATGTTGGTGACTGACTACGAAGAACCTGGACCAGATGAAGGACATGAGGAAGGATCCCGATGGTCTATGTATTTTGATGGAGCCTCAAACGCACTGGGTAACGACATTGGCGCTGTAATCATATCTCCCGAGGGTTGTCATACTCCGTTCACTGCCTGATTATGTTTCAATTGCACCAATAACATGGCGGAGTATGAAGCATGTATTATGGGTCGTCGAGCTGCTATCGACCTAAGGATCTAGTTCTTGAGTGTATTCGGGGGTTCCGCTTTGGTGATAAGTCAGATCAAAGGCGAGTGGGATACGAAGCACCCGAATCTCATTCCTTACAAAGAGTACGTACTGACATTGCTCCCACACTTTGAGGAGGTACCCTTTGAACATTTCCCATGAGAGGAGAACCATTTAGCGGACGCGCTAGCTAACATGTCTTCTATGTTCAAGGTTAGGTGGGACAATGAAGCTCCCCAAATCACCATTGAGAGGTTGGATAAACTAGCACACTATTGTGAAATTGATACCGATGAAGTGGAAGACAAACCCTGGTTTCATGAAGTCAAAAGGTATCTCGAGGCTCAAGAGTATCTCGAAGGGGCATATGTCAACGATAAGAAGTTTCTAAGAAGGTTCGTTGCAAAGTTCTTCCTCAGCAATGGAATCCTCTATAAACGCAATCATGACTCCACACTGCTACGGTGTGTAGACAAGAGCGAAGCAGAGAGGATCATGACAGATCTACATGAAGGCACCTTTGGAACCCATTCTAGTGGACATACCATGGCTAAGAAGATCCTACAGGTAGGATACTACTGGTACACTATGGAAGCCGATTGTTATCAGCACTCTCGAACTTGTCATAAGTGCCAAATCTATGCTGATAAAGTGCATGTGCCTCCGGTCCCCTTAAACATCTTGACAGCTCTGTGGACCTTTGCAATGTGGGGCATCGACATGATCGGAAAAATCAGGCCCACCTGTTCCAACGGACATTGCTTCATCCTAGTAGCCATTGATTACTTCACAAAGTGGGTTGAGGCAACCTCTTTTGCTACAGTAACCAAGAACGTCGTGGCACGGTTCATCTGACATAATCTGATCTGTCGATATGGTGTGCCAGAGAGAATTATTACTGACAATGGTACGAATCTCAACAACACAATGATCACCAAGCTCTATAAACAGTTCAAGATACATCATCATAATTCTTTTCCCTACCGGCTGAAGATGAATGACGTTGTTGAAGCAGTTAACAAGAACATCAAGAAGATTGTACAGAAGATGACGGTGACATATAAATACTGGCATGAGATGTTACCATTTGCTCTTCATGGGTACCGTACCTCAGCACGAACTTCGACAGGGGAAACACCCTACTCTCTTGTATATGGCATGGAGGCAGTCCTACCCATCGAAGTCCAGATACCTTCTCTCAGGATTATGAAGGATGTAGGGTTGAACGAGGATGATTGGATCCACACCCGACTTGATCAGTTAAATCTAATCGATGAAAAGAGACTTACTGCTATCTGTCATGGTCAGATGTATCAAAAGCGAATGATCAAGGCTTTTAACAAGAAAGTCAGGCGTCAAGAATATCAAGTCGGGGATCTAGTGATCAAACGCATCATACTATCACAAGGTGATCCTAGGGGCAAATGGACCCCCATGTACGAAGGGCCATTTCTGGTTAAGAATATTTTCTTGGGAGGAGCTATGATTCTAACCACCATGGATGGTGACGACCTTCCTCACCCTGTCAATGCAGACATAGTGAAAAGATACTACACCTAATCAAAAGACCCGCTAAGTTGACTGGCCTAGGCAAACATAAGGGCTTCCCGGCGAACCAAAAGGGTTCAGGAAAAAGTAAGGTATGAAAATAAAAAAATCTGTACACCCGGAAAGTCGAAAACCAGAAAGGGCGGCTTGGGCAAAAAAGGGTATCCTGATGGACTGAAAACCTGAAAGGGCGGTCTAGGAAAAAATTAGGGATGTAAAGCGTACCACTATGTCTCATGGGGTCATCTTGTGACCAGACTTCGGTATCGACTATGAAGCTTGGACGGTGCCAACCGATCTGATCAACCATCGGCCAAGAAGCAAAGTGATGAGACGCTTGAAGATATAAAGGCAATAGCAGAGTTGGAACCTAATGGGGTTGTTTCACATAGCTGTTTTTCTTTATTTTACACAAATTGTATAGTTTCTATTTTTTCGGCGGTGTTCTCTTATTAGAGCGTTAGCCTCCCTGTACAAAAACGCCTATTACAGGCCAACTTCAAAAAAATTAATACAAAATTATTTTCACTTCGAGTTTGTTTTTCTTTTTTCTGTTTTGTTTTGCAAGAATGTCTGATAACTTATTTTTGATATATGCATTTGGAAATGATTGCTGCTCATAAATATTTACATAAGAAACAAAAGACAATTACTCATAATTCCATAAACAGGGAAAAAACGATAAATGCCAAACCTGACAGTTACTCCGCCCAGCAGGTATCAGGATAGAGTCAGCTTTAGAACACAATCATCAATACATACATTCCCCATAGAGTGAAATTATTCAAAAGCATTAATGTCAGCCTTCCCGAAACATGATGTAACCTCCCCCAGCCAAGTTTATCCTGAACCCTGACAGCTATATCCCCCAGCCGAATTCCATAATCACGTGCGAGTCAGTAAATTTCATCCCCCAAGCAGATTTTATTTCTCTAAATACGGAGGCTCAATCCCCGATAGAGTCCATCACTTCAGCTACAAATTCACTTCCTAAGGTTGTTCTCTGCAGAGTTTATCCTCATGCAGAATCTCTTCCCGACAAAACATTTATAAATCTCCAAGCAATAGTCAGGGATTTATTTTCCCAGACGCGAGCATACCCCGATAGCTTTTCATGAACATACATCATGACATGCGCATACATATCATATACAACATAATATCATTTATTTTGAAAACATTATCTCTCCCTGCATTTCATGCATCACATTAATTAACCCTGATATCTTTTCAGGAAAAGACATTTAGCTTCAACAAATCCCGCAGTTATGCAGGTCACATCTACAAAAGATTAATGGAAACTCAGTTCCCTAAACCAAACGGGTCAACTAATCTACACTATCGCTTTGAAGTAACCCTACTATCCAGGTTTCTTCCCGCAAGCCCTACAATCCAGGCTTTCATTTCGAAGTAACCCTACTATCCAGGTTCCTTCTCACAGCCCTACTATCCAGGCTTTCATTTCGAAGTAACCCTACTATCCAGGTTCCTTCTCACAACCCTACTATCCAGGATTTCAGTTCGAAGTAACCCTACTATCCAGGTTCCTTCCCACAGCCCTAATATCCATACTTTCAGTTCAAAGTAACCCTACTATCCAAGTTCCTTCTTACAGCCCTACTATCTAGGCTTTCATTTCGAAGTAACCCTATTATCCAAGTTCCTTATCACGGCCCTGCTATCCAGGATTTCATTTTGAAGTAACCCCACTATCCAGGTTCCTTCTCACAACCCTACTATCCAGGCTTTATGTTCAAAGTAACACAACTATCCAGGTTCCTTCTCATAACCGTACGACTCGGGTTCCTTCTCGCAGCCCTACTATCCAGGCTTTCATTTTGAAGTAACCCTACTATCCAGGTTCCTTCTCACGGCCCTGCTTTCCAGGCTTTCATTTCGAGGTAACCCTACTATCCAGGTTCCTTCTCACAGCCCTACTATCCAGGATTTCAGTTCGAAGTAACCCTACTATCCAGGTTCCTTCTCACAACCCTACTATCCAAGCTTTCAGTTCGAAGTAACCCTACTATCCAAGTTCCTTCTCACAGCCCTACTATTCAGGCTTTCATTTCGAAGTAACCCTACTATCCAGGTTCCTTCTCACGGCCCTGCTATCCAGGCTTTCATTTCGAGGTAACCCTACTATCCAGGTTGCCTAATGAATAAAAATGGCTCCTGGAACCTTCAGGAGGAAGAAGGAATTCCTGGAATGGACTGAGGAAGGTTGGATCGGTTGTTTCGAGTTTGATAACTTTGTGAAAATTTTGAGAATGTTGGTGTTGTTTTTCTGAGGAAGTGTCAGCGTGTCTTAGGCTTGCATATGTGATGCTTATTTATAGGAGAGCATAATGGCTTAATAAATATGGCAATGATCATCCATTAAACATGGTTTTGAAAACAAGATCAAAGAATTGAAAAACATGCCATTTTGGGTGATTCTCTTGTCATTCTTATCTTTGCATGAACCTGGACTTTTCTATTGTATCTTGCACGAAAATTGAGTCCTCTAAAACAAATTCAAACATCAGTCTGTATTGAATAGTTGGACAATAATGAAGAAAATTTGTGAAAAATGTAAAGACAATGTAAAAAGAAAGAAAATTGCATTTTGAACTATTATGTGTCGAGACAATGCTGCTATGCATCGACACATAACTCTTATTGCTCTTGTAAAACAAAATCAACTCAGTATGAGTCGATGCATAATGGGATGTGTCGACTCATGCACCTGTTTTTTTTTACACATATGCATTTTGTGTCGACTCATGCACCTTTCATCCTTCTATTGTGGGGCCTGGATAATAGTATGTATCGACACATAAGGCTTTGTGTCGACTCATACCCTATTCTGTCACTAAAATGAGTCGACTCCTGTGGGTATGTGTCGACTCATGCTGCAATTTTCGGCCTTAAACATTGTTCTATTGTTTGTACATGTCAGTTTTTAACATAGTATTGACAAAAGCAAGAAAATGGTTAGCTCCAAAACACAATGATTATTACATTTATCCTCAAAAATGAATCATTAATGATGCTTAAAATGAAAGGTTCAATAGTCAAGAAGACTTACCTTGAGACTGGAATTTGTTTTGAATTTGAACCTCTTTCAAGATGTTGTGGTAGCCTCAGTGAACTCTAGGATACTGTTCCAGTCCTCCCTCTATATTGGAAGTTGTAATGTATGAGCTTGTATCTTCCAAATGATGCATTTCTTGAACTTGAGGATAGAAGAGAACTTGTAGGGAATTTGATTCTCTTCAAAATGAGCTTTTATTGGGGCAAAATGGATGAAGTGTGTGAAAGTTATGCCTAGTCAAAGTTCAGTTGACTTTTCATATAGAAACCCTAATTTAACAATTCTTTACTTTTGATAAATTAAGAGTATTCCTTGTTGATGTTGACCAAAAATCTCGAAGTTTGATTGTATATTGGTCACATTTTACTTTTGACCTGGTACAATTGATTTTCAAACACTTAGGCAGTTGACTGAGAAAACTTGTAGTGTAAGGCATGAAATTTGGCATTGACAATCTTGAAGACATATTAGGGACTATGAAAATCATTTGGATCCTTTGCAAACCAAACATCTTGGTGAAAAGTGAAACCCTAGTTGGAGGTTCATTGCTTAGGAGGAAAATTTATCTGATCAATTATTGGTCAACCTTGAGCAATTGAGGATCTCAATGAGCATGTATTGAGTAAAATGTGAGGGCATATTTCGGGGTACAAAAGTTGCCCCTATTCAATCTTCTTAAACCTGAGGGTTTAGATTGGCTTGTCTGCCTTTTGTAATATGAAGGTGGAAGATGATTGAACACTAGAATGCCATGAAATTTGCACTCACATATACATGAAGTAACACTGTTGGTTGATGATATCGGGAATGGGCTTACAAATGCCATGTGGAAAAGATGACTGAGAGTTACCAGATATGTGCTTAAAGATTCCATCCAAAGTAGATGTTGACTTCATAAGGAGTCTCTTTGTGGGGATTCCTGTTCCATTTTTTTTGGGGAGGACTCCGCTGGGGAATGTTGGTTTTTTTTTGGGAATAGAGTCTAGGAGCTTTAGTTTTCCATTACTCTACTGGGGGTTATCTCTTGACTGAAGAGATGACAGTTAGTTTTTATATGGTCAAAATCCAGGCTTCACAGTAACTTACTGAAGATAATAAAAGTTGACTGTTATCTGGTCGTATTCTAGGCTTCATAGCGACTTACTAGGGAATATGAAATTAATTGTTATTTAGTCAGATTCAGGCTTCAGTGACTTGAACTATTATCTGGTCGGATCCAGACTTTTTGTGAATTGAACTGTTATCTAGTCGGATCCAGGCTTTAGTGATTTGGACTGTTATCTGGTCGGGTCCAGGCTTCAGTGATTTGAAGAAATTAAGTTGTTATCTGGTTGGATCCAAGTTTCAACTTGAATTTGGGATATACTATTATCTGGTCGGGTCCAGGCGTCATAATGCTATGGATTATACTGTCATCTGGTCGGGTCCAGGCTTCATAGTAATTGACAGAGTAAACTGCTATCTGGTCGGGCTCTAGGCTTCACAGTTGTTTGATAGAGTAAATTGCTATCAGGTCGGACTCCAGGCTTCGCATCAACTTTTACTTGTTATCTGGTAGGGTCCAGGCTTCACAGTGTCTTGAGTTGTAGGTTGACTATTCTCCGATCGGATTCCAGGCTTCAGGAATGATGTTGACTGCTATCTGGTCGGGTCCAGGCTTCAAGGTGATTGATAAGTTGTTACTTCAGATAGTTGCCCTGTCTTGTTTAGGGAATTAGTTTGGAACTTGTCGATAAACTCGTCCTGTTTTGGGAGTTCATACCATTGGTGATAAAGATAGTCGCCCTGTCTTGTTTCGGGAATTGGTCTTCATCAGTTGTTCACAGACAATTGCCCTGTCTGGTTTCAGGAATTAATCTAGAACTGTTTTTGTTGGTTGTTGAGATAGTTGCCCTGTCTTGTTGCAGGAATTAATCTCTAACCTAGTCTTGTAGATAATCACCCCGTCTTGTTTCAGGAATTGATCTTCATCAATTGTTCACAGATATTTTCCCTGTCTAGTTTCAGGAATTAATCTGGAACTATTTTTGTTGGTTGTTGAGATAGTTGCCCTGTCTTGTTTCAGGAATTAATCTCTAACCTGGTCTTGTAGATAGTCACCCCGTCTTGTTTCGGGAATTGATCCACAATCAACTATTCACAGATAATTGCCCTGTCTGGTTTCAGCAATTAATTTGGAATTGTTTTTGTTGGTTGTTGAGATAGTTGCCCTATCTTGTTTCAGGAATTAATCTTTAACCTAGCCTTGTAGATAGTCACCCCGTCTTGTTTCAGGAGTTGATCCATAATAAGCTATTCACAGATAGTTGCCCTGTCTGGTTTAAGGAATTAATATGGAACTATTTTTGTTGGTTATTGAGATAGTTGACCTGTCTTATTTCAGGAATTAATCTCTAACCTGGTCTTGTAGATATTCACCCCTTCTTGTTTCGGGAATTGATCTATAATCAGCTGTTCACAGATAGTTTCCATGTCTGGTTTTAGGAATTAACCTGGAACTATTTTTGTTGGTTGTTGAGATAGTTGCCCTGTCTTATTTTAGGAATTAATATCTAACCTAGTCTTGTATATAGTCACCCCGTCTTGTTTCGGGAATTAATCCATAACCAGCTATTCACATATAGTTTCCCTGTCTGGTTTCAGGAATTAATCTATAATTGTTGAAAAAATGTTGATGATGTTTGTCTGTTGGTCCTTTCTTGAAAAGGTAAGGAGTTAACTGTATGCAATTTCATGATGCATGAAATGATTGGGTAATGATGTTCTCAAAATAAATGGAACTGTGCTATATGCATTTTGTATGTATATGCTATGACGTTAGTAAAATGATGTATGAATGTAATATGTGAACGCATCAATTGTTCTTTGCAGTGTCGTTGAACTGGGGAAATAAATCCATGACTGCTCTTGGGGATGAATAATGTAATTCCACACTATTTGTTGAAGTTGAAATTGTCGGGAGATGGATTTCCGTAGTTAGAGAAATAAACTCTATTTGGGAAAGAAAACTCCATAAATTGTTTGGGGATTTTATGGAACCCTATTGGAGAACCCAAGAAAATTATAGACTAAGCTAAAGAAATCTCCAAGATGTTAGGGAGATGATTGAAGCTTTTGATATATTAAGAAGATGCCGGAATATCTGAAATTGTTAGGTTATACACTGAAGACATGGAAGTGACTTTGTGGGAGGACGTCTTTGTCTTTGTACCTACTGGGGAATGTATCCTTACTGATGACGATTTCTTCAAAGATAGTCCCTTAGGGGTGGTTACTCTGTGGGGATTTCGTGGATAGCTTGAATGTTATCCCAACTCCTAGAGTCTTGAGTAAATGATGATCATGGTGATAAGCCTTATACTGATAGACAGGTGACGAGATGACAGGATATAGTCGTACGCTTTAATCCCTAACTTTTGCCTGAACTGTCCTTTCAGATTCTCAGTCCACCGGGATACCCTTTTTTGCCCAAGCTGCCTTTTCAGGTTTTCGACTTGACGGGTGTATAATTTTATTTATATATCCATAATTTTTGCTCGAACTCCTTTGGTTCGCCGTGATACCCTTATTTTTGCCTAGGCCAGTCAACCTAGCAGGTCTTTTTTCATGCGTAGTATTTTTCTACTATGTCCGTGTTCACAGTGTGTAGAGAATTATCACTGTCCATAGTAGTAAGTGTTGCAGCACTACCAAAAAGTGTTTTCTTGATCACACGTGGCCCTTCATGTTCAATGCACCAAGTGATTCAGATGGAGATCTTCCCCTGACTATTTGGCGCTTTTGAGGGATTCCTTAAATCTTGACTTGACTACCCCAGATCATCTTAGACACCATGTCATGTCTCTTGATTATGAAAGGCTTTTTTACCGGAGATGTCATTCCATCTGAAGTGATTTTGTTCACTGAGAGGATTTCTGTTCATTGAATATCCGCCGTGCGAGTTTCTCTGCCGTCGAACAATTAGTCATATGCAAACAATGGCATTTAAATATGCAAAGCTTATATCAATCTTGAAGTTTTTGAAAATGCATATTTTAGTAAAACAAAATTTGCAAGAATGTGATATCAACTCAGGATTTATAGCAAGCCTTACAAGAGTCAGGTTACCTTTTTGTAATGGTATGCTTTCGAACTAACCCATGCTTGAGTTAGTACTTTTAAGGGTTGTAACATGGCATGGTTCACGGTTTAAGAAACAAAGGATAAAGGCTCAAAATTTATTTGTACCCACCCATTCTTCGTGATGTTCTTCAGCCATATACTCAGTTAATTGTGCGTCTAAATTCCAATTGAGTCTAGAATCTTGGCCCTGATATTCCGATGATTTTTCGGATACTGAAAGCTTATTTGAGAAGGCAGACATCTTTGTAACTTTTTCTTTTTGTTGAGGATTTGTAGCGACCTCTTTTTTTTTTAGTATCCCTACCTTTTGCCTGAACTGTTTCTTTTGTGATTACAGTCAGCGAGATGCCCCCGTTTTTTTCTTAAGTCTCCTTCATAGGTTTTGACTTAGCGGGCTTTTCTTTTGAGAGATAATGAATGCCTGTTTTAATGATTATGTGGAGCCATCACCATATTTTGTTTTGGAAGGATACCTCTGACACTACTCGTCATGAATGAATGGAAAGCTTGTGATTGAGTGCACTATTGAACTAACTGAGACTCTACCCTCCCCCAGGTTATGAATAAAGGTTTCAACTTGTGTGAAAAAGAAAAATCCTACTTCTTAGGCTCAAAGGGGTTGACTAGGGATTATATTCCTTATAACTCCACTATTTAGGATTTGAAACAACGTCTGTACATCATCACCAAGGTCTGTTCCAAAGCATACTGTAGAGATTATGGTATTATTTTCGTCATCCTCCCTCTAAAGGCTTAAAACTTTCAATCGAGAGTTCAATATCATAAAAAGGAAGTAAAATTATAGCTTAAGTATAGTGAAAACAAATGGATTAATTCAAGACAAACATATGCAATGCATTAATGGAATAACACATAGTTTTATATAAAGATAAGTGTTCGAACAAACAAAAGAAAATACAATTGAAAAATCCAATTGAACTGGACACTCTCTGTCTTAAGCATGATTTGGCATGGGAGCAGTAATCATATTACGAGTCTCAAAAGGGCCAAACTCAATCTTCTTAGTATCAACCATATCTTGAATCTTGTTCTTCAACACCCAACAATAATTCGTATCATGTCCAGAACTATTGGAATGGTATGAACACATTGCATTAGGATAATAGCTAGGAGCGGAGGTATTGGGATTCCGAAGAGGATCCCTCAACGTAATCAACTCCATCTTCAACATGTGTTGCAATACTTGATCCAAGGACATGTTGATTTTGGTGAATTGTATTTGGGCGTGTCCCGCTTATGCTAATTGCCTTGTCATTGTTGTTGCAGCGATGCTGGATTAGAGATCCATACTACCCCCCAAAATTTGTTGAGATTATTCTTATTACGGCCCTTCTAGTTGTACACAGTACTGGACTCCTTCTTTCCATGGTATGGTCTCTTCTGAGTACTTGAAGATGCACTCCCCTGAATTTTAGTGCTCCTGAGTTTATTTTCAACATGCTCCCGTATGAACATGTCACCCAATTCCCTATCTTCCAAGAGAGATTGATCATTGATTAGGCCCCAAATTCTAGCAGTTTGGCCCAGACGGTCATATTTGTCTTGATGAAGTTTGCTTATGAGAATTCTCAACTCTTCTTGTCCCCGAGCTAAATTTTGGATAAGATCCATCTTACTACTCATCTAGATTCTCATCCTTTCCATCTCAGCTTGCAGTTGTTCCAACTTGTCATCCTTGTTGTCTTCAGGATCTTTCTCGACCATGTTCCTAATGAGGAGTGCTTTCAATTCTTCTTTCCCCTTGGATAGATTTAGGAACATTTCCTTGAATTTAGCCTCTTGAGTTTGGAGATCTCTGTCGTTCTTCTCGAGAGCCATTTTCCTTGCTGAAATAAACAGCGAGAAAATGAGAAACTTGTCTCGAGAATACATGTTATGTAATGACATGTATGCAATGTTTTCAAGGATCTTGTGTGGTAAACACAAGAAAATGTTAGCAACTAAATCTAACTGCAACTTCGATTGAAGAAATTCGTATCGTTGAATTCCATTCTATAAGAATCAAGCTCACCATGTCAAGTGGGTCGTAGCCTCTGACTCAAGTTATCGTGTTTTGGTCTTTTGACAGCATTGGCTAGAGGAAATTAAATCCCCTTTCCCCTTGCTAGACGTCTGATTTATCATAACCTGCACCACAGGCCCTTGAGACCCTTGAAATGGTTAAGGAAATGCTATGGTATGATGCTATTATGTGTATGTTATGCATCCAGCAAAAGTGTAAGGTGATGAAGACAAGTAAGTCTTGCAAGAAGTTCAGATTATTGGATAATGACTATAAACAAGTCCTGCAAGGAATTCACATTGTTAGATAATTAATATAAACAAAACCCTGCAAGGAATTTAAGTTGTTAGATAATGAAAGCAAACAAGTCAAACAAGTAGCCTTAGGTTTAGGGTTGCATGAGGTTTGTAGGTAAATACCCTCTTGAAGTTTAGTTGGTTCAACTTGTCTTAGAAAAGTAACTGGGTTCTAAGGAGTCTCAATATCAATGACCTTTCTTTATCAAGCATTGTTTCAGCTCAAGCGACCTTTTCTCGTGGCCGAAATATCCCGAAAGTTCGATCTCAATGAGTGTAGCATCGGGTATCAACCAATCCTCCGCTTTATACTAAAGTCGACTATCTCACTACTTTCTAATGGCCATGTTTGTTCAACTAAGGTTCTAAGGTCCGTTAGTGCTTTATGACACCATCCATCAGCCTCATATTCTCCTTGATTTAACATAAGGGATATCGGTACCAACAAATGTGTCACACTAATGGAGCCATTGCTTCAACCATATAGATTTATGGTGTACAGTCTCCATGATCTATTGCTACTTACCTAAAAGTGCCACAGATCTGGTTATACGATCTTTACAAGTACCCAAACAACCCTTAAATTAAAGCAAGCAAAGCACACAAGGAAAGCAATTTAAAATGAACTAAACTCTAAGGTAACCCCACTTTTAAAAAACTCCCTAGCACAGTCGCCAGTTCTGTGATGTGGTGGAAGAACCGAATGTTATACTGATTTTGCATTTGTATTCGCAAATGTTGCGGTAAGCAAGAGTCGCCACCGACTTTTCTTTTATCCAACAAAGGAAAGGGTGAAAAGAACAGAAAAAGACCTTTTGATATTATTTCTGAGTAAGAGGTGTAGATTATGGAAAGGGAAGATGTTAGCACCCTTTCCATCCGTAATTATCTACGGGCTCTTAGATTCTTAGCTCATTTTAAAAATACCTTGTGCTTTGTGTGTTTGAAAAGTATTTTGAAGAAAATTCCTTCGTACGGCGAATTTTGTAATGTTTCTCAGATTGGTAGAGAAAGTATACAAAGTGTTTTGAAAATATTTTTTTGAAACTAGTTTTGTGTATGTGTAAAAGTTTGTTTTGAGCATAGCATCTAAGAACTATCTACTTTTACTTGAAAGGTTGTTCTTTTCCTCATTTCCTTTAAACAATGCTATCCTACTATTAGTGAGTAGGTAGCCCTAGTCGTGGGATGTTTTGAGGGACATTCGAAGGGACGTTGTACATTCACAAAGGCAACTAGGCAAGAAACCTTAGTAACTACCCTAGGATTTTAAGATCATACCGAGGCAACATCGAGAGGGTCATTTTTTATCTTTTAAACCAGAGGGTAGCCACTAAAGTCTCTCACGTTTCGAGAGTTGTGACTGTTTTCCAAAGGCAACCAAAGTGGAAATACCCTAGAGGTGTATATGCGAGAGTGTGTTGTTTTCATTTATTTTTGTCTTGCGTTAGGTTTTCTAGCGTTTGATTATTATTCTTGTCATACAATCCTATTAGTCATGCATCTAGACAGTTAATAATGTGCGGGAATTTAAAGTGAGAAAATGTAAAATCCTAAATTATTACAAGGCTTCGGAGAGGGGGTTACTTACAAGTCCCAAAATGAGGGGGATAAAGTAGTAAAGTAAAAGTCCTAGTTATTATCTATTACATCCCAGTAGGCAGTTCCAATAATATGAAAAAAAGTGCGAAAGTAAATAAATGCGCGAATGAAAATACGTCTAAAACCCTAAGAAGAAAAATATTTTTATTTGTTTTTGATTTTATGTTGAGAAAATGTTAAATAAATAATAATTAATCTAAAAAAAAGAAGAAAATTAATTATTTAAAGAAGATGTGAAATTAAAAAAAAAAATAAGGAACTAAATCTAATTTTTTGTATCTTTACTATAAAACGAAAAGAAATAAAATTAAACCCTAAGTCTACTTGATTTTAAATTAAGTAAAAGATTAAAATAATTAATTAATTAATTTACAAAAATAATTAATTTAATTATAAAAAAAACTAAACCTAATGTTTTTTATGATTTTTAATTTTATGTTATAATTAAAAAAACAATGATTTTAAAAGAAATAAAAAAATCAAATAAATAAAGGAAATATGGAATTGGGCCTGATATGAACAACAATGGGGGGTGAGAATTGAAATTTACTGGGCCTAAATAGACTAGCCCAACAATAGGGCTGGATTCTCTATGGTGGCCTTCAGGAGGTGCATCGTGGGCTGCATGTTGAGGCGCTTGGATCTGGATCAGATGGTACTTGGTGCACACGTTTGGCCTGTGAACACTGAATCTGCTGGAAACAAATAAGAGATAAATAAATGCAAAAGGGTTGGATCGAACCCAACCCCCTTGAGACCAACACCTTATCACGCCTTGCCTTTACCAACTGAGCCAGATGTTTCAACTGTTAATAGAATAGATTAATAATATTATATGGTAAATCAAATTTTAATCCTAGTTGTCACACGCGTACCAGAAATGATTTGAATGGACCAATGATGAGACGACACATGGGTGACCGGAGTCCTCCATAGTCAATAGTGCCAGAGTCAAACTCCAGTCACCCTCTCCGGTTGGTCTAAAACTCGTCCCTTCAAAACAAGTGATATAAGACGAAACAAAGAGCTTTGTCCTACATTAAATCACGCCCTGGCCATGAATCTGGCCTTAGATTGGCCTTAAAATCCCTGTATTAGTGAAAATAAAGCACGCCTGGTGCTTTGCCCTAACAATGGAAAATCACCGTCCTTGTGTTAAACCTCACATTTAACGACCCTAAACAACCATAATCATCAGTATGAACACATATATGCATGCATAATTCATTTATATTGTGTAATAGAGAGATTTGAATTCAACGAAATTCAGCAAACCGGTGGAATGGCGTGGGGGAGTTTTGGCGGGTGTTGGGCTTGACTAATGAATGGGAATGGCTCCTGGAACCTTTAGGAGGAAGAAGGAATGCCTGGAATGGACTGAGGAAGGCTGGATCGGTTATTTTGAGTTTGACAACATTGTGAAAATTTTAAGAATGTTGGTGTGCTTTTTTTGAGGCTGTGTCAGCGTGTCTTAGGCTTGCATATGTGATGCTTATTTATAGGAGAGCATATTTGCTTGATAAATATGTCAAGGATCATCCATTAAACATGGTTTTGAAAACAAGATCAAAGAATTGAAAAACATGCTATTTTGGGTGATTCTCTTGCCATTCTTATCTTTTCATGAACCTGGACTTTTCTAATGTATCTTGCACGAAAATTGGGTCCTCTAAAACAAATCCAAACATCAGCCCATATTGAATAGTTGCACAGTAATGAAGAAAATTTGTGAAAAATGTAAAGACAATGTAAAAAAAAAGAAAATTTTCATTTTGAACTATTATGTGTCGACACAATGTTTCTATGCATCGACACATAACTCTTCTTGCTTCTGTAAAACAAAATCAACCTAGTATGAGTCGATGCATAATGTGATGTGTCGACTCATGCACCTGTTTGTGTTGACACATACGTGTTTTATGTTGACTCATGCACCTTTCATCTTTCTATTTTGGGGCCTGGATAACAGTATGTATCGACACATAAGGCTTTGTGTCGACTCATACCCTGTTCTGTCAATAAAAGGAGTCGACTCATGCTGTAGTTTTTCCCCTTAAATATGTTTATATTGTTTGTACAGGTCAGTTTTCAACATTGTATTAACAAAAGCAAGTAAATGGTTAGCTCTAAAAGACAATGATTACTATATTTATCCTCAAAAATGAATCAATAATGATGCTTGAAATGAAAGGTTCAATAGTCAAGAAGACTTACCTTGAGACTGAAATTTGTTTTGAATTTGAACCTCTTTCAAGATGTTGTGGTAGCCATAGTGAACCTCTAGGATACTGCTCCAGTCCCCCCTTTGTATTGGAAGTTGTAATGTATGAGCTTGTTTCTTCCAAATGATACATTTCTTGAACTTGAGGATAAAAGATAAGTTTTAGGTAATTGGATTATCTTCAAAATGAGATTTGGTTGGGGCAAAATGGATGAAGTATGTGAAAGTTATGCTTGGTCAATGTTTAGTTGACTTTTCCTATAGAAACCCTAATTTAGAAATTCTCGTCTTTTGATAAATTAAGAGTATTCCTTGAGGAATCATGATTAATCCTTGATCTAATGATGGATATCACTTCAAAATGTTGATGTTGACTAAAAATCTCCAAGTTTGACTGTATATTGGTCACAATTGACTTTTGACCTAGTACAGTTGATTTTAAAACACTTGGGCAGTTGGCTGAGCAAACTTGTAGTGTAAGGCATGGAATTCACATGGACAATATTGAAGACATATTAGGGACCATGGACATCATTTGGAACCTTTTCAAACTAAACATCTTTGTGAAAAGTGAAACTCTAGTTGGAGGTTCATTGCTTAGGAGGAGAATTTGTCTAATCAATTCTTGGTCAACCTTGAGAAATTAAAGACCTCAATGAGCATGTCTTGAGTAAAATGGGAGGGAAAATTTTGGGGTACAACAGTACCCATTCAACTTGAAACAAAAAGGTCTTATGTGACCAAACCTTCCATAGTGGTGACACTTCTAGGGCTGGATTTTCTCTCTGGTGTGATTAAATTTTTTCTTGCCATGATGTTTGCCATGATGTGTTTTCTTGCCATGATGTTTGCCATGATGTTGAGACATTTGATTCAACATTTTTGGTTTAGACTTGGAATGAGTGGAATCTGATGAAGATTCTTCTGAATAAGGTTCCTTTTTCTCCTTAAAACCTAGACCACTCTTGTCTCTTAACACTCTTCCCACTTGAAGAATTTCATCTAATGTGTCAGACCCATTATTCAACATCTTGAATTATTTGACCATTCTGTCAAGATTTGAATTCTAAGAAGTCACTTCACTTTCCAGACTAGAGATAGTTTTCAGATGCTCTTTCCTTTCTGTCTTCAGCTGAGTTATGATAGCTTTTTGTTTCTCCCCTTCTTGTCAAACTTCTGCACTTTTGAGACACAGTTCTCTGTACGAGGAAGCTAACTCATCAAAGGTTAGTTCACCATCACTAGAGTCTTCATCAAAAACATATTTCTTGTCAATGCTTTAACATACTTGGAAGATTCCTCTTCAAGATCACCCTTAGAGTCCTCTTCAGACCATGTAACAAATATATTCTTCTTCTATTTCTTAAGATATGTAAGACATTCAGCTCTAATGTTACCAAAACCTTCACATCCATGACATTGTATTCCCTTCCCTTGAGCGGATTTTTCTTCAGCCTTTTTTCATCCAAACTCATTTGACTTATCGATGTCAGATGAGATGTTCTTGACATTTGATCTTGGGTTCCTGCCCATCTTCTTTATCACTTTGTTAAACTATCTTCCAAGCAGAGCTAAAGTATTAGATATTCCTTCATCTGTGTCCAGATCACAATCTTCCTCTTCATCTTCAATATTAGTTACAAAAGCTATGCTTTTGTTCTTCTTTTCAGATCTTTCATTGATGCTTAATTCAAATGTCTGAAGCAATCTAACAAGTTCATCCACTCTCATCTTGTCAATGTCTTGAGCTTCTTCTATGGAAGTCACTTTCATATCAAATCTCTTGGGGAGAGACCTAAGCATCTTTCTCACCAATTTGTCTTCGGGTATTTTTTCTCCTAAAGAACTGGATGAATTAGCAATCTCAAGAATGTTCATATGGAAGTCATTAATACTTTCATCATCCTTCATTCTTATATTTTCAAATCTGGTGGTGAGAAACTGAAGTCTTGACATCTTAACTTTGGTTGTGCCTTTATGGGTAGATTGAAGAATCCCCCAGGCATCCTTAGCTACTTCACACGTGTTTACTAATATGAAAATGTTCTTGTCAATTCCATTGAATATAACATTCAAAGCATTAGAATTTCCAAGTGCAATATCATCCTCTTCTTTAGACCAATCTTCTTCTGACTTTAACACAGAAGTAGGTTCTCCATCTTCTCCCAATTTGATAGGGTATTTCCATCCTTTTAAGACAGCTTTCCAAGCCCTGCTGGCCAGAGATTTTAGAAAGGTCACCATACGTGGTTTCCATAGTATCATAAAGTATCTTCCCTAGATCTCACCCAGATACAGAGCAGGATGCTTGCTCTGATACGAATTGAAATTCTGGTATCAGATATATGATGTTAAAGGAGATGTCATGATACAAATATCTGAGGACAATATAAAATGCAACAATATAAAAGCAGTAAAAACACAAGGGATTGTTAACCCAGTTCGGTGTATAACAACACTGACTCTGGGGGCTACCAAGCCAGGGATAAGTCCACTAAATAGTATCAATTCATAGACTCTTAACAACAACCAGTTTACAATATAATCACTTAATCACTACCCATGTTATACTTCTACCTAAGAGAAACCTAGGTATGAGGCCCTCCTCAAATCCCTTCAATCACTAACAGTGAAAAACAACAGAATTATTAAGTTTGAAAAACCTCAATCATTCAATACTTAAAAGCTTATGAATGATCCACAATTTACAACTCAAGCATTGAAACAATACTAGAGTGTATTATAATTAAAAGATTCAGACTTTTAAACACAAAGAATATATTTTTCTTCAATTGTTGCAGTTGTACGAATAAGGTTGCAAGTCCTTATAAAGGCGCAACAGCTTCTTTATGGGCTTGGGCTGAAAAACAAATATTGCAATATATTGAATCCCTTGAATATCTCCATGAAAGTAGGATAAGATATAATCCATAAAAATAAGACAGATCAAAAAACATTCCTCCATATTTTTCACATGTTATAAACTATAAAACCTGAATAAGGCGCGCTTAAAAACAGGAAACAGAAAATCTAAAAAACACATTCAGATCAGAAGGTATTTGTTAAGACATCTGCTTTGACATCATTCAAAATCATTTGAGATGATTTCCTTCAAATGTCAAGACATTAAGCAAAACATTACCAAGGAAATGTTTTACCAAAATTGCTGCCAACAAACACTTACACAAACCATGAGCAGTTACATAATTAAAAAAAAAACGAAAATAATAAAATACGCGAAAAGGTAAAAAAGGAAAAGGGAAAGGAAATTACTTTGGTGGTTTTCTTGATAAAAAGGTTTTATGATTAACCTAATAACCTAATTAATTTTATTTAATTAAAGAAAAAGAAATTTGATTAATTAAAACCTAAAAAAACTAAATCTATTGATTAAATAAAAAACCTAAAAAATAATTTGAGTTGACTAAATAAAAACCTAAAACTAATTAGGGTTGATAAAAAATATATGGTTTTGAAAAAATGTTTTGTGAATAATCAAAGAAAATAAGAGAAAGAGTAAGAAGAAAAGAGAATTTATGAGAAAAACAACCAAAAGGATATGGGTGGGTGTTGAACCCACACCCTCAACCAACTCAAACACCATGTTCACCACTGGGGAAAGCGCACCTCGGTGTTAAGGACGGGCATCCAACATGCTTTATCATCTGCAATACCAATAAATAAATAAAAAAGTCGATATTCTAAAAGGCTGGGATCGAACCCACGTCTTGGCATAATAAGGTCTTTAACACACGCGCTCCAACCGCTGGGGTGGTAATACATCTGTTTACTTTAATGAAACGAATAAAACAAATATTAATGAAAACGCTTGGACCAGAGAGACATCGATGCCCTAGCTCCAGTCTTCTTCTCCGATGAGAAGATTTCTTGCTCCTGCAAAATAAAAGATTTTAGCAAACAAAAAGTACCCTATCCCCCTAAATCAAGGGCTGCGAGTTTAATAGGATGGTTATTTTGGACTGAAAAGGCCTGGTTTGAGAGCTATGGTTAAAACAACACTGATCTACATGAATATGGTGATTCACGATTCGGATAGCATGAGTACCATGAGATTAACATTTCTTGCACATAGAGACCTCACGAACACATTAGCATGGTTAGTTTATCTTAAAATGCAATGAAACTCAAGAATGAAAAAATTATACAATGATGGAATTGTCATGCATGCACGAGTATTTTCTGGCCTTTTGGATCATTTTAAATGATCCAATCTTACCCTATGATCTTCTTGGGGTTGATTTGTATGGCTAATTTATAGTGAAAGGGACTGTGAATAGGGTTTCAAGCTGTTTTAGGGTTCTTGAAAAATTGAAATTTTTGCAAGCTTCCAGTGTAAGGGTTTATGTCTTTCTTGTATGATGAATGGAGATTATATAGCATGAATTAGGTCAAAGATAAAATGGGCTTGGAGTTTGTGTAAGAAGCCTTGTAATTTATCTTATTTATTTTTGAATTAATAATGAATATATAAAAAATAATTAAAATAAAATAGACCAAGGGGTACATGAACAATATTTGAGGTGTATAAGGAGTGTAATACACACTTGGATTCTTAAATATTGCCACAATAGTCCAAAATATCAATTTGGCTCAATTTGAACTTCATGCACATGCTCAATATTTCCCAACTTGTACTGGTCATAACTCTCTCAATTTTCATCCTTTGAAGGCGATCTTTGACTTTTTGGAAACATCAAGATGCCTTATACAATATCTATGTTTATAATTTTGGCATTTGAAGACTTTATCTTGATGTAAGTTGCCTTGACAAAAAGTGTCTTTTTATTGACTTTTGAAATGACCTGTAATGTTTTGGCTCATATCTCTCAAATGAAGCATTTTTTGGATTTGAGCTTAGAGAGACAAAGTTGTAGAGAATGTAATTTCCTTGAAAATTGGATTTTGGTTGGGGAAAACTGATGAAGCGTGTGGATGTTATGCTTGGTCAAAGTTCAGTTGACTTCTCCTTAAGAAAACCCTAATTTGGCAACTTTTGTCTTTTGATGATTTGAGAGTTTTCATTGATGAATCATGATCAACCCTTGATCAAATGATGATAATGACTTCAAAATATTTATGTTGACCAAAAATCTTGAAGTTTGACTGTATGTTGACAATAGTTGACTTTTTTGTCCAATAGAGTTAATTTTCAATCATTTGAGCCATTGACTGAGCAAAATTGTTATGCAAGGCATGAAACTTGGTATGAGAATTCTTGGAGACCTATAAGAGACCATGAATTCCACTTGAGACCTTAAAAACCAAAATTTCCTTGTGAAAGATGAAACCCTAGTTGTGGACCCATTGCTTAGGAGGAGAATTTGTCTGATAAGTTCTTGAGCAACCTTGAACATTTGAGAACCATAGGAGAATGTATTGAAGAAAATTTGGGGTACAACAACTGCCTTTATTCAATCTTCTTAAACCTGAAGAGTTAGATTGGTATGTTCGTCATTCGTGATCTGAAGGTAGAAGAGGATTGAACACCTAAGTGCCCAGAAATTTGGACTCGTATGTGCTGAAGGTGATGTTGTTGGTTGATAATATTGCTTGAATGGGCTTAAAGATGCCATTCAGAAAAGTGACAGAATGTCGTTGGAGATGGGATTATAGATGCCATCCAAGTTAAGTGTTGATAGAAGTATCCTAATGAGCCTACGCTTGATTGTATCTGAAGAATGTTTTCCAGAATGACCCTCTGGGGAAGGTGCTTAAGTAGCTGCTTGTCAGATTTAGTCTCTAAGGGAAATGTTTATCAGAATTTAGTCTTTGAGGGAAGTGCTCGTCATGTAGATAGTCGCTCCATCCTGTTTCGAGAATTGATCTTCAATCTATTTTCTGTTGGTAAACCCGTCCTATTTCGGGAGTTCATACCACCTGGCCATGTTGATAGTTTCCCTGTCCTATTTCAGAAGTTAATCTTTTCCTGGTCATAAAGATAGTTTCCCCGTCCTATTTTGGGAGTTAACCTTTGTTTGGTCAAAAAGATAGTTTCCCCATCTTGTTTCTGGAATTAATCGCTGACCTGCTTCCTGTCGACGAACCCATCCTGTTTCAGTAATTCATGATGCCTGGTCGTTCAGATGATTTCCCTGTCTTGTTTCAGGAATTAATCTGCGACCTATTTTAGAATTGTTGATGATATTTGATTGTTTGTGAACTAACCTGAAAGAAATAAAGTTAGTTTCGTGCAATGTCATGATGTATGTAATACATTACGTAATGATGTTCTGAAAGTAAATGAGAGTGTGCTATATGCGTTTTGTATGCATATGCTATGATACTTGTAAATGATGTATGGATGTAAGATGTCATTGAAGTGTATCGGTAGCTTCGTATAACATCTTTGTTGGGGAAAATAAATCCCTGACCGTTACTGGGATGAAGAATATGAATCTTCAATCTTGTTTAGAATGTCTTCGTTGGGGATTCCTGCTGTCTGTTTGAGAATGTTCCGCTAGGAATGTTTAACTTCCGTTTGGGGATAGAAGAGTTCAGGAACATTGGTCATTCATCACTCAACTGGGGGAATTTAGTTCTTATATACCCTGACCGGGGATAAAAGAGATGGATAATATTCTGAGGTGTTATATGACAAAGTTTTTGATATGGATGCCAACTCTTCTAGGGAGGACAAAATTGATGTTTGTCCCAATTTTGGATTCCGTAGAAACTTTCTGGGGATAACAGCATGGACTTCCCTTGTTGGAGAAGAGAATCTTGTCGGTGATTTGAAATAGTGGGAGAAATGATTTTGCTTGGGAAATTAGATTTTGTTAGGGAAATAAACCCAGCTAGATAAGAGAATTATGCGGGGAACTTTACAATGTTGGAGAAATAAACTCAGCTGGGGAATTAAATTCATGTGAACTGTGCTGAGGAAGTTTTTGCTATATGCTGGAGAAATGATCAGATTCCTTTATCCTCTAGGGGGATTTGCTGGGGAGTATCATTATGTGAACTGCTGGAAGATGCCCTAATTCCTATCTGAAGGCATATTAGACTTGCAGGGGTATGTATCTCCGTCAGGAATGAGCTTGTAAAGGTAACTTTGTGGGGATAATCTCATGGAGGTTATTCTGTGGGGATTTTCCTGCGGGGACTTGTAGACGACCTGAACGTTATCCCAATTCTTAGAGTCTTTAGTAAATGCTAATTCCTATTTGTATGCATATACTTGTTAACAATAATCATATTCATATGCATATGTTCATTCAATTTAGTCATTGGACGTTTTTTGCAAACAAAACAAAAAAGATAAAATAAAATTTGAATTTTGAAATTTTATTTGTATTGATAATTCACTTATAAACAAGCGTTTTTGTACATAGAAATAGAAATCCTAGTAAGAAGAAATCATCGTAAAATGAAAAGAGTAAAGACAAAACATATAGATATGTGTAAACGACCCCATCGAGTTTGAACTCTACTATTGCATTTATGTCTTCAAGCATCTCATCCCTCGCTGTTGGAAGAAGTTGACAGAATTGATCTGTACCATTTGAACTTGACATCGGTAACAAAGCTTGCTGTAAGTAGATGATCCAACGAGACATAGTCGTACGCTTTTAATCCCAAACTTTTTCCTAGACCGCCCTTTCGGGTTTTTAGTCTATCGAGATACCCTTTTTTGCCCAAGCCGCCTTTTTAGGTTTTCAACTTACCAATTGTACAATTTTTATATATATCCTTGATTTTTTCCCAAACCCTTTTGGTTCGTCGGGATGCCCTTATTTTTTCCTAGGCCAGTCAACCTATCGGGTCTCTTTCATGCGTAGTATCTTTTGACTATATTCGCATTCACAGGGTGCAGAAAATCTTCACCGTCCATGGTGGTAAGTATCATAGCACCACCGAAAAATATCTTCTTGACTACAAATGGTCCTTCGTATGTGGGAATCCACTTACCCCTAGGATCACCTTGCAGTAGAATGACGCGCTTTATTACCAAGTCACCAGCCTGATATACCTGATGCTTGACCTCCTTGTTCAAGGCTTTGATCATGCGCTTTTAGTACATATGGCCATGACAGACAGCCGCAAGCCATTTCTTGTCAATCAAATTGAACTAGTCCATCCTAGTCTAAATCCATTCATTTTCATCTAAGTTTGCATCTTTCATAATCCTTAGAGAAGGAATCTGAACTTCGACAGGTAGGACAACTTCTATACCGTAGACTAGGGAGAATGGGGTTGCCCTAGTTGACGTTCATATGGAAGTGCGGTAACCATGAAGATAAAATGGTAACATCTTGTGCCAATCTTTATACATCACCGTCATCTTCTATATAATCTTCTTGATGTTCTTATTGGCGGCTTCGATTGTGCCATTCATCTTTGGTCGATATGGGGAAGAGTTGGGGTGCTTGATCTTGAACTGCATGCAAAATTCTGTGATCATAGTGTTATTGATATTAGTACCATTATCCGTGATAATTATCTCGGGGATGCCATATCAACAGATAAGGTTATGCTTGATGAACTGAGCCGCCACATTCTTGGAAACAGAGGCAAACAAGGCTGCTTCAACCCACTTCGTGAAGTAATCAATAGCGATGAGGATGAAGTGGTTCCCGTTAGAAGCAGTAGGCTTAATATCTCCAATCATATCAATGCCCCACGTTGCAAATGGCTAAGGAGAAGTCAAGAAATTCAGAGGAACCTGAGGAAAATGTACTTTGTCAGTATAAATCTGGAATTTGTGACAAGTTCTTGAGTGGTGATGGCAATTAGTTTCCATAGTCGACCAATAGTAACCCGCTCTCAGAATCTTCTTAGCCATAGTATGCCCACTGGAATGAGAACCAAAGATACCTTCGTGAATATCCTCCATTATCTTCTCAGCTTCCTTCTTGTCCATACAATGAAGCATAGTCAAACCATTGTTGCGCTTGTACAAAATTTCGTTGGTCAGGAAGAACTTAGTAGAGAACCTCCGTAGGAATTTCTTGTCTTTAACTGATGCCCCCTCAGGATATTCTTGGGCCTTTAGGTATCTTTTGATTTTATGAAACCAAGGATTCTATTCTACTTTTTCAGTATCAACTTCGTAACAGTGTGCCAGTTTGTCTAGTCTCTCAATGGTAATTCGAGAAGTCTCATTGTCCCATCTGACTTTGGACATAGATGACATGGTAGCCAATTCATTTTCCAACTGGTTCTCTTCTCGTGGAATGTTCTCAAAGGTAATCTCCTCGAAGTACGTAATTAGTGTCAATACATGCTCCCGATAAGGAATGATCCGGGTGCTTAGTATCCCATTCTCTGTTAATTTGACTGATCACCGGGGATAAGTCCCCATATACATTCAAGAAATTGATTCTTAGGTCAATATCATCTTTGATACCCATGATGCACGCTTCGTATTCGGCCATGTTGTTGGTACAGTCAAAGCATAATTTGTAACTAGCATGATTCTATTGCTAACACCGATTCTATTGCCAAGTGTATTAGAAGCTCCGTCGAAAACCATAGTCCATTGGGATCCTGGCTCGGGTCCTTCATACGGTCCAGGTTCTTCATAATCTGTAACTAGCATGATATTCTCGTCTGGGAACTCGAAATTTAGAGACTGGTAGTCGTCTACAACTTGATGAGCCAAATGATCTTCCAGTACACTTCCTTTGATTGCTTTCTTGATGGTGTACTAAATGTCGTATTCTATCAAGACCATTTTCCATCTGGCTATCCTTCCCAAGAGAACGGGCTTCTCGAATATGTATTTGATGGGATCCATTTTAGAGATTAATAAAGTAGAATGGGTCAACATATGTTGTCTTAGTCGACGAGCAGCCCATGCCAAAGCACAATAAGTTTTCTCGAGCAGTGAGTATCTTGTTTCATAGTCGGTAAACTTTTTGGTAAGGTAGTATATTGCATGCTCTTTTCGACCAGACTCGTCATGTTGGCCTAGTACACACCCCCATTGAATTCTCCAACACTGTTAAGTACATGATCATGGGTCTTCCTTCCACTGGTGGCATCAAAATTATATCTTCTTGGAGATACTCCTTAATATTGTCAAAGGCTATCTAGAAATCTTCATTCCATTTTACTACCTCATATTTTTTCAGCAATTTGAAGATCAGCTCACAAGTAGTTGTCAAATCAGAAATAAATTAGGAAATGTAATTCAGTCTTCCCAAGAAACCTCTAACTTCCTTCTCAGTATGGGTACCATGCACTTCTTGAATTGCTTTGACTTTGGCGGGATCAACTTCAGTACCTTTACCATTGACAATGAAACCGAAGAGTTTACCGAATCTCACCCCAAAAGTGCACTTGTTCGAATTCAACCTTAGCTTGTATTTTTTAAGCCTCTCAAACAACTTATGTAGATGGTCAACATGTTCCTCTTCAGTCTAGGAACTAGCTATGATGTCGTCGATGTAGACCTCTATCTCCTGATGGATAATATCATAAAACAGAGCTATCATAACACGCTGATAAGTTGCGTCGACATTCTACAACCCAAAAGGCATAACCTTGAAACATAAAGTTCCCCATTGTGTGACGAAGGCTGTTTTATCCATGTCTTTAAGTTCCATCTTGATCTGATTATAACCCAAGAAGTCATTCATGAAGGAGAATACCTTGTGTTGAGCGGTCTTGTCAACCAGAACATCAATATGTGGAAGTGGGAAGTCGTATTTAGGGCTCGCCCTATTCAGATCCCTGTAGTTCACACAAATATGTACCTTGTTTTCTTTCTTCTGTACTGGAACCACATGTGCTACCATTGAGGATATGAGGTAACAACCAAGAAATCTGTATTAAATTGTCCCATAACCTTGGCCTTGATCTTCTCTGACATCTCGGGACGTATGCGACGAACTTTTTTCTTTATTGGGGAACAACCCTCTTTCATCGATAGACGGTGAACCATAATATCAATATTTATCCCTGGCACGTCTTCGTATGACCAAGCAAAGATATCAACATAGTCATGCAACATATGAGTTAATCTGTTCTTGACGTTGTCTTCTAGGTTGGCACATGTTGTACTCCAAAATTTTCCCTCTCTTTTCTCAAGACATTTCTCACAAAGATCTTCAGTTGTTCAAGCTTGCACAAGTATTGACTAGGTCAAGCCATCTCCTCAACACTGATACCTCAAATTAGGGTTTGAGTTTTCACAAGGAAAATTGGACTTCTAATACTTAAAATTACTTTCATGGATCATTATGGACCCTCAAGATTTCTCATATCAAGTTTCAAGTCTTGGATTACAAAATTGCTCAGTTAATTGATCAGATGATCTAAAATTAGTGGTATTGGGTAAAAAGTCAATTGTTGTCAACCTACAGTAAAACTTCAATATTTTGGACCAATATCAACATTTTAAGTCATACGTATCAATTAATCAAGTTTGGATCACAATTCCTCAAGAAAAATGTTCAAATCATCAAAAGGGCAAAATGGTCAAAATTAGGGTTTTGATTGAGAATGGCTAATCTTTGACTTTTGACCTAATACATGGCTCATTTGTTTGAAAAATAATCTCAAGGATTCAAGTATATCATTTTTTTCCTAATTGCATGACTCAATTCATTTCTCAAGATCAATTGATTGATAGTTGAAATTCAGTCAACTGGTGAAAATTCAATTGATACACCAAAAGTCAAACTTTGACTTTTTGATCAAAATTGAGTTTCAAAGATCAAAATTCATCAAGACATTCAAAAATTTGAAGCTTGATCATCAAGAAATCAAGAAAGTCAAAAGTCAATTTGAAAAGTCAAACTTTTCAAGACATAGAAAAATTTCTAAGTGTTTTAAGCATGATAATATCATAACTTCATGACATTTTTTCACTAAGATGCAAGATGATTCAAAGAAAACTTTCAACATTAAAGTTGTAGATATTGATGAGATATACAACTTTTATTTACTGATCAAGTCCTAGAAGTGCTTGGATTTTGATTTATAAATTTATAAAGTCATGCACTTTTTCTAAAACACTTAGTGAAATTTTCAACAAGTTTAGGCAGATTTTTGACCTAATTTCTTAGCCAATTTTGACCAAGCTCCAAGAGGCTTTTGTCACAATTGCAAACACGAAAGTTGTAAAGGATGTTCCAAGCTTTCCAAAATGTCTAAGAACTTGAAGAGATCATTTTTGATCTAGGAGATTCAAAGACTTGAAGTTGACATGATAAATTTGAATTATAAGTCATTTTTGTGATGAACTCATAATCAAATCTCATAACGTTATCATTCAATATAACTTTTTAGGCCATGTTGATTCTAAATCTATCCATAATTTAGTAATTACATAGGCCTTAAGTGTATTACACAAGAATTTGATGTTTTGTCAAAGTCTTGATACCATTTATGGTTGAAATTGCAAAAAGTAACATATCCACTTTGATAAAGCAAGTTTGATGCTAACCACTCTATTCATTAAAACTTGTGACTTGTTCCAAAGAGTAGAAGAAATATTGGTGATTAGAGGCAATCTTATAGCAGCTAGTAAAGCATGACAAAGTCCCTTGAATCACTTCTTTCATCATCAGGAAGCAAACTTGCATTTTGTGCATTTTTAAACCAAATTCAAAACCATAACTTGTTATCTCAAGATTCTGGTTACTTCAAGATATCAAACCTCTTGCCTATAAATAGAGGGATCATTTACAAGCCATACCACGAATATACAAGCCCTTAAGCCCTCTCATACACTCTCAAACCCGAATTGGCCATAAAACTCATTTCTTGAGTTTTCAAAATCCATCTTTTTGAAACTCATCACTCATGCAACTTTTGTCCAAACAAATCCTTCAAACACCTTATTTATATCATATAGAAGTGATCCAAACACATGTTGCACTTCTATAATCACTCTATCATCATATACCATTTTCAAAATCCATCATTGCAACTTGACATGAGTATACTAATCCAGACACTCTCAAGACAAAGTAAGAGTTGCAACATACTTACCAAGGTCAAAGGAAGCTAAAGCAAGCATCACATTACTTCTGGAAGTCGTGTAGAGGATATTGAATTTTTGCATCAAGAGGTAAGCTTTTCCGTCTTTGAAATCTTGATACAAGCATCATTTTCACTTACTTTTAAAAAATAAAATGTAGATATCATGTCTATGAAGCTAACCATATTCTTAAATTTCATTTTAATTGAATGTGGGATGAGAATCTTGAAACTGGATTTTTTGGACATTTAGGTTTTCAGTTTGGTACAGGTAAAAATTCGTGATTTATACTAGCAATAAATAAACACTAATTACATATTTGAAATCATTGCGAAAGTCTAAGCAAGTTTCATTTTTACATTTTTTAAATTGGTTGAGAAATGAGGAAGTTAGAGTTTTAAAAAAAAATAGAAATCATATATTGTTACAGTAACAGTAACGATGAATGCAAGGAAGAAGAAGAGAAAAATCCAATTTTTTTGAAAAGAATTTATTTTATATTTAATAGAACATGTTTTATAAATGGATGAAACAACCATCCCAGTGGTAAACAATGTGTGAGGTATGTCACTTGTCTATAGAGACCTGGGTTCAAATCCCAGTTGTACCCCTTAGGGGGCGTGGGTTCAACACCCATTCTATGCAACTTTTTTTTTCTTTTAATTTCTTTTGTTATCATTTTCAAATAGTTCTTTTTGCATCCAAATTTAATCATTTCAAGCTGATTTTTGTACACTATTAAATTATCACCTTTTCTTTACAAATATTAAAAAATATCACAAAAATATTTTTTTATTTCCTTATTTTTTTAAATCAAAACCTTTTCCATAAATTAACCTTTTCTTTTTTAGAATTAAAACTAAATTAGACTTAGGATTTTATTTTGTTTTCTTTTTAATTAAATCAGTCTTTAGGTTTTATTAAATAATTAATTAACTTCTCTTATAAATTAATTACTTCAATTTACTTTAATTAAAACCTTTTCACACAAAAAACTATAAAATAACAATTTTCTTTTCTTTTACATTATTTTTATCTTCTTGTGCATTCTATTATTCAATATGGTTGTAATAGTAATTAGGTTTTAATAGCTTTCTTCCCCCCATTTATAAACTATACCTCCATCCCCAAATGATGTAATAACGTAGAATTTTATATTCCCGCAATTTATCGCTTTCAATATAAATGCTAGTAATTATGGTTTGTATGGAAAGACATAAAATCAAATAATAGAAAATCCTAATTCAAGACAAAAATGCATGGAAAACAAACACTTTGCACACTTACACCTCTAGGGTTAACCCATACTTGTTGCCTTCAGATAAAATAGTCACGTCCCTCAAATGTGGGACGCTTTAGCAAAGGCCCTCGATGAAAAAAGATTGTAGTCTCTCGATGACCCTTAGACGTTGCCTTTGGTAAAACGATCTTAGTCCCTTACAAACAAATTGCTAAAGCGTCTCATAGGTTGTCTTCTATGACTGTGCGATGACCCGCGTCTGTCCCTCACGTCTAATGGTAGGGCTTCTTATCAATCAATGGTAAGATATCAATATCTAAAGGAGGAGGAAAAGAACAAAGACTTTTTGAGTAGGTATAATGTTCATAGTTGCTTGCTCACAACCATTTACAAAACATCTTTCAAACAAACCAACACTTTCAAATGAAATATTTTCAAAAGTCAACACTTTATATACATTCTTATAAAGACGTGAATCATTACAAAGTCTGCCTAAACGAAGGCACTTTTCAAAAAATACTTTCAAAAACAAATCACAAACACATTTCAAACAAAGCATTTTCAAAGTGAGCTAGAAACTAAGAGCCCGTAGATAACTACGGATGAAAAGGGTGCTAACACCTTCCCTTTTCATAACATACCCCCCGAACTCAAGAAAATTCTCAAAAGGTCTTTCCTGTTTTTTCATCATTTCCTTTATTGGATAAAATAAAAGACGGTGGCGACTCTTGCTATCTACAACAATTGCGATAAAACGCAAAACACCCAAGTCATTTCTCCCATCGTATTACATAACTGGAGACTCTGTTGGGGAAATAAACTTAAAAGTGGGGTTACCTTAGAGACTAGATCACCTTTAAATAATTTAATTGTTTGATTTGTTTGCTTTACATTTTAGGCCCTTGTTTGGGTTTGTATTGATCCTCTACCCGGATCTGGGAACATTATTAGGTAAGTAGCAAAGATTGTGGAGACTATACGGTATAGACTGATATGGTTGAGACAATAGCTATGTTAGTGTGACATATTTGTTGGTACATGTATCCCTTGTGGCGAATCGAGGAGAATACGGGGCTGCTGTGTGGTGTCATGAAGCACTAACTGACCTTAGAACTTTTTGTTGAACAACTTGGCCATTAGGAAGTAGTGAGATAGTCGGATTTGGTGCAGTCCAAAGTTGGTTGATACTCGATACTACGCTCATTGAGATCAGACTTTTGGGATATTTCGGTTTCCAAAAAATAGCCTTGCGCTGAAACAATGCCCAGTGAAGAAAGATCAATGATATTGAGATTCCCTAGAACCCGATTACTTTCTAGGACAGGTTCAACCAACCAAACTTCAAGAGGGTACTTACCTATGAACCTCATGCAAGCCTAAACCTGAGGACTTGCTTGTTTTTCTTATATATGTTTACTTTTACATAACATCATGACATCATACAATGGCATTTTGCACTAACCATTTCAAGGACTTTTGGGATTTATCTTTGTGCTATTTTGTAGGACATGGCTTCCATGCAAAGAAATACCATCTGAATCAACCTTGTGAAAGTGCCTCCACAATTCAAGGAGTTAGCGTCAAGGGTTCCAAATGATTCTCCATTCACCAAGAAGTATGGTCATTTCATCAACTTGGTTACCTCAAACTTTGAAGAGGACATGGTACATGTGTTGTTCCAATTCTTTGACCCTAAAAACCATTGCTTTACATTTCCTGATTACCAATTAGTGCCTACCATGGAGGAGTTTTCTCAGTTATTGGGAATTCTTATTATTAGTCAACTAGCCTTCACCGGTATTGAGAAATACCCAAGACCTAAGGAAATTGCTCGAGCTTTACATTTGCAACGGTCCGATGTTGTGGAAAATTTGGAAACAAGAAGTGGTGTTAAGGGTTTTCTAGCTAAGTTTCTGTTTGAGAAGGCTCAACTCTTTTGAGATTCTCTGGATTTGCAAGCCTTTGAAGAGGTTTTGGCCCTTCTAATCTATGGGATGGTACTATTTCCTAACCCGGACCAACTCATAGATGTGAATGCGGTCAAAGTTTTTCTATCTCGTAACCTGGTGCCTACCTTAGTTTGAGACATTTTGCACTCTCTTCACACTCGCACCATGAAGAGAAGGGGAATTCTTATGTGTTGCACTCCTTTGTTGGCTAGGTGGTTTATTTCGCACTTCTTCGATCTATTTTTAAGAATGAGAAAGGCATAAGATGGTCTAGTAGGTTGATGTCACTCCCACATTCGGATATTCATTGGTGTTCTCGATCTTTGGAGGATGTCACCATCATTGATTGTTGTAGGGAATTCCCCAATGTCCCTCTCTTTGTAATTATGGGAGGTATCACCTATAATCCTTGCTTGGCTCTATGATAGTTTTGGTATGCTCGGAGGGATGACCCCCATGACGCACTTGTCCAATGAATTGTATTTGACTATGAGAATGATGTCAAAGGTTATCGTCAAAGATTTATACGAACTTAGGGCATGGTGAACAAATTTGATAGAAAATTTTTGGGGAATAAGAACTCAATTCCTTTGGAGCCTTATCTCAATTAGGCACGAGCTCGTGCTCAAGGCCTCATGATGTCGTATCCTTCCATCCTACCTATCATCATGGAGCCTATTGCCGAAGAAGATGTTCCCTACATTATTCTTCATCCTGACATGCCTACTACTCTCGAGGAGTTGCAAAGGTCATGGATTCAACTAAAGGAGGGGGGGGGGGAGACACCTTTGAAGCCCAATTCTACGCAAGCGAAAAGAAGATTTTGGAGCTCACGAGACAACTTCATGAAGATCGAAATTTGAATGCCTACATTGCACCAAAGAGGATGCACTCATGGGAAACTCGATTCCTTTTTATTTTAGGAGTTTATTTTGTATTATTTTTTCTTCTTCCATTAAAAGCCCAAAAGGCATCTTTGTAACCATTTTGAACTTATTAAATACAATTAATGTTTGTTCCTTATTTGTTTAAACAAATTTAAATCTTAAAAGTCCTTGAAAACATTTGCATTCGCATTACATGCATCATAACATAAGCAGGTTTTATGACACATGTTTCCTCATCTTTCTATTGTTTATTTCAGTAAGATGGATCTCGAACAGACTGTGAAACACTTACAGACACAAAATTCTCAATTTCAAGAAACGTTGCTCACCTTGGCCAAAGGGCAACAATAACTGATGTCACTTCTGGTTGCAAAGAAGAAAACCAAGAAGAAAGATTTGATCAACATGGGGAAGAGGTTCAAGGGACCCGTTCGACATGTTCCAGTGGTAGAAGACTCTTTCGAGGAAGATGAGAATCAGGATGAAGACGCAAGGAGCGCCAGTGCTAGGGGTGGTAACAATCCAGTCTCTGAGGATGAGGACTTTTTTGACGAACAATATCCATCTGCTGAAGACAAGTATAAACAACTAGAGGACATATTGAAGGCTATGGAAGTTTAAGTTGTTCCCGGCCTAGAATTTGGTGATTTAGGTTTGGTTCTTGGGGTGGAAATCCCCCACAAATTTAAGATTCCAGTTTTTTCCAAGTACGACGGTGTTTCATGCCTGAAGCTTCACTTGAGATCTTACGTCCGTAAAATTCAACCGCATACCACTGGTAAGAAGTTGTGGGTGCACTTCTTTCAAGAGAGTCTGTCTAGGACTCAATTAGAGTTGTTTTACCAGTTAGAGGGTTACAACATCCATACCTGGGAAGACTTGGCCACGGCTTTCTATCGTCAATATCAATACAATTCCGATCTGGCACCAACTAGAGTACAATTACAAGGAATGACCATGGGTTCCAATGAAGGTTTCAAAGAATATGCGTAAAAATGGAGAGACCTGGAAGGTAGGGTGAAGCCACCATTGAGTGATAGGGAGTTGGTAGATATGTTCATGGGAACATTGACTAGACCATTTTGCAATTTTTTAATTGGGAGCTCATCATCTGGTTTCACTGAGTTAATCTTCACTGGTGAAAGGATCGAGAGAGGTATTAAAAGTAGAAAGATTCCCATGGCCTCTGCCTCTACATTAAATTCTATGAAGAAACCTTTTTACCGGTAAAAAAAGAAACTAATGTCTTGTATGGGTCAAGGGGCCATATCAAGAAGGACCATCGTCAATCTATAAATGCATTTCTAATCTCCAATCCAACCTCTACTCAAAGACCAAAACCACATGTTGGCTACCAAAGACCTGATATTCCAAGAAGAAAATTTACAAGGATCAACATGTCATTGTCTCAAGCCCTACAACACCTATTGAAGGCTAATTTGGTAACATTGTGTGACACCCCATCAAATCCCAATGTTTCATCTCTAAAGTACAACCTGAACGCCAAATGTGTTTATCACTCCAATAGTCCCAGACATGACACTGATCATTGTTGGGTATTAAAATGTAAGATCCAAGACCTCATTGACAACAAGACCATTTAATTTGATCTTCCTCCAATGCCGAATGCAATCACTGCACCAATGTCAAATCATGGCAAAGGTGTCAATGCTATTGAAGATACTTCTTTTGTTTCCTTTGTTGATGACTTGACCACTCCGTTGAAGTTTATTAAAAATAATTTGTTGAAATTTGGGGTTTCCCTGGTTGCCTTGAAGATTGTTGTCGTTGTGCTGGGAAAATCAATGGTTGTGAATGGCTTAAAAGAGGTGTCCAACACCTAATGGACAACCATAAGATCATATTCGAAAGAACTCCATCCGTAAAAAGTTTGACCGAAGTTGTACCTCAATAAATTGAAGACATATCCATCATCACTATCTCCAACAAGCCAATTAGGATCACTTCAAAGGGTCCTATTTGGATTTCCAATGAACCGAAGATAGCTCCATTGATAATTATTAATCTTGGGCCAATTCCTTATTCTTCCGATAAAGAGGTACCCTAGAATTATGGCGCTGAAGTATATTACCATAGTATTATACAAGACTCCTGGATTGACGAAAACAAGACTGCTGGTATTACCAACATTGTTGGCTCTAGCAAGGTGACAAGGACATGGAGAATTTTCTCTCCTAACATTTCATTTTCAACCACCACAACCACACCTGTCCGAATTATTGTTGACAAACCTAGTACTGATGCTAGGGGCAAAGAAAAGATGATTGAGCCTGATAGGATGGAGGCGCCTGCCAAATACATTACTACTGAGGAACCCTCCACCCAAGAGATGGAAGAGATTTTGAAGATCATAAGGAAGAGTGATTATAAGATAGTAGAGAAATTGGGGCAAACCCCCTCAATGATTTTGATGTTGTCTTTATTACTTTGTTCTGATGCGCATGCTCAAGACTTGATAAATTTTTTGAAGAAAGCTCATGTCCCTCAAGTGACTACAACTGATCAGTTTGAAAATTATGTGGCAAGTTTGAATGCCGGTAATGGATTGGGATTCTCAGATACTAATTTAACTCCATCCAGAAGAAATCACAACAAGGCTTTGCATGTCTCTAGTGAATGCAAAGGAACCACTCTAGCCCATGTATTGGTGGATATTAGGTCCTCTTTAAATGTCTTACCCAAGGGTGCCCTAGATCAGTTAGATTGCGAGGGTTTAGTGTTGAAGCTAAGTGACATAGTGGTAAGGGATTTCGATTGATAAAAAAGGATGGTACATGGACAGGTTGACCTACCCATAAAAGTTGGTTCACAAACTTTCAACTCGACTTTCTATTTGATGGACACCCGTCCTGCTTAATCTTGCCTACTTAGACGCCCCTGGATACATGGGGCAGGAGCAGTGACTTCTACAGTTCATTAAAAACTGAAATATTCGGTTAAGGAAAAGATTGTTACCGTCTGCAGTGAAGAAGAGTTTATGGTTAGTGTGATACGGTGGGAGAGAACTGACTGTTTTTGGAATGCTGGTTTGCATTTTGCGTTTGTTTTCGCAAAATGTCGCGGTAAGCAAGAGTCGCCACCGTCTTTTATTTTATCCAACAAGGAAAGGAAAAAAAGCACAGAAAAATTCCTTTTTCGAGATATTTCTCGGGTCCAGGGGGTAGATTATAGAAAGGGAAGGTGTTAGCACCCTTTCTATCCGTGGCTATCCACGGGCTCTTAGGTACTTGCTCAAATTGTTTTCATAAATTGCTTTTCTTTGTGTTTGTGGGTTTGAAAGAAGTTTTTGTTTGAAAGGTGTAAGTGCGAAAAGTTTTGTTTTGTTTTGAAAGAGCAAGTACTTAAGAACCATCTACCTACTCAAAAAAGGAATCAATCTGTGCTAATGTCCTTTAGACAATTCTATCCCACTATTGATGAGTAGGTAGCATCGTCGTTGGATTTTAAGGGTCAATTCGATTAAGGGACGTGTGGTCACTAAAGCTAGGTTAGGACGCCTTAGCGGTAACCCTAATGTCTTAGATCATTTTTCCGAGGCAACCATTTCGAGGCAACTATGATCTCTGGACAAGAGGGCGACCTCTAAAACTTCCTATACTCAATGACCACGTTCGAAGGCAACCAAGTGAGGTGTACCCTAAGAGTGCGCATGTGCGAGTGTGTTTGTTTTTCAGTTAATTTTATCTTTGTACATGTCAATGGTTATCTATGTTGATTTTAAGTTAAGCATTCGATCTTGTCATGCATTTCCTATTATCAAACATCTAACAGTTTATAAGTTGCGGAAATTAAATTGCGGAATTTAAACTAAACTATTACAAGGCGTCGGGTATTTACATCACCAAGAACAACCCTTGAAATTAAAATGCAGAAAGTAAATAAAGCGATAGAAATATTTAGAGTCCTATTAAACTATTACATTCCGGGAAACAGATACAATAATATGGTAAAATGGCACGCGTGCGGGAAATTAAATCGGGCGAGTTTTTAGGGTTTTGACCCTTTTTTGAAAGAAAGTGATTGTCTTGGTTATTTTTTTTGAATTAAGAAAGAAATTAAATTAGGTTAAACATTAAATTAATAAATTAATTAATTAAAAATAATATTTTGAGATTTTTTATATTTAAAGAAATAAAATAAATTTGATCAAAGTTAGTAAAACCTAATTATCTAAATTAATTTTAATTATTGCAAAAGATATTAAAGTTATTTCCTAATTAAACTAAATTAATTAAATTAATTTATTTAACAAAAATAAAAATGCTATAAATTAATTTTAATAATGAAAATGTTTTTTTTTTGTTTTTAATTTTATGAGGAAAAAGTTTAATTGGTTGGTTTAAATAATAAAATAATAATTAAACAAAACAAATAAATAAAAAATGGAAAATAGAGAGAGTTAGAGATTTGGGCCTGCTTTTGGGAGGTTTGTTTAGCAATTTCAAGGCCCATGGACATGCAAGCCTGTGTTGACTTTCTGATTCCACGCGTGCGCGCTGACTTTGGCTCATGGTAGGCATTCATTCTAGACCCACCAGATCTGGCCTGGGGCCATCTGACAGGTGATTGATTGAGGGAGTATGGTGCCTCACAATTCTTGAAATGCACTGGAGTACCTAGAGAAAAATAATAATATGCATATGGGGGGACCTGGGGATCGAACCCAGGTCCTATTGGATTTTGAACGACGCCCTTGCCACTGCACCACTGCTCTTCATTCGTTATTATAATGGACAATAATTATTATATGGAAAAAACAATTAATATGCCAGAAACTATAAAAACACGTGCCAGATTTGAATCAACGAATGGGAGGGGGGTGTTAGAACAATGTTTGAATCTAGTACCCTATATTTAAGTTTTGATGATAACAAAGTGAAAAGATATAGTATTTATATGTTTCATGTTTGAACGATATGCTACCTAAAATTACTATGCTCTGACTTGCAGATACGCTGACTAAAATAAGCAAGATCACTTCTTCAGCATCAGAATTTGATTTGATACACCAGCATCAGAAGTTGCTAAATCAGAACGTGAAGATCAGATGATCAACTCACGTACTTGCTGAAGCTTGATGAACAGAACTGCGCGTAAACACTCTGATACAGAAACAATAAGTTCATCAGCAGCGAAGCAGAATCAGAATGAGCCAAGCCAGAACGTGCATTGAAGAAGCAACGGTACTGTGCATTGAACGCCAATTAATTCCAACGGCATCATTCTAGACAAGATCTGCTCAAAAAGGAAAGCTTGTTATTAGCATTGAATCAAGAATATTGCATTCAACGTTCATCTTCTCAAGTGCTATATAAACAAGGCTTCGAAGATTATAATGGCTAATGCTTCCAAACTCTCTACACGCACAAAGCTGAACAATAATCTTCATCTACCAGTTTTGCTAAACCAACAAACTCTGATACTCCATTAGTGTTTAGCAATCTAAGTTTCTAAGCTTAATTTGTGTATACATCACAGTTGTGATAAAGTTTTGTAGAAAACATTCACACACATTTGTTTTATATCTTTGTAAGAAAGTGTTGCCTTGACAAACCGGATTGTGGTTTGAATCAAGAAGGCTTTAGCAGTTGTTAAAGAAGATTTGTATTCAGTTGAATATAGTGAATTAAGACCTCGTTGGAGAGAGGCGAAATCACCTTGACGGGTGGACTGGAGTAGTTTGAGATCAAACGAACCAGGATAAAAATATCTTGTCAATTGCTTTAAGATTCCAGTTTTACAATTCAACCCCCCCTTCTTGTGTTTTTCACCCCTTCAATTGGCATCAGAGCGCCTGGTTCTGAGCTAAAACACTTAACCGTGTCAGTACAAGATCCAGCGTCAGAAAAACACAATGGCAGGAAACAACTCTCATTTCAGCAATGACAACAATGAGGATAGAGACAGATTCAGCGGCAAACCTCCAGTCTTTGATGGAGAAAACTTTGATTACTGGAAAGACAGAATTGAAAGCTTCTTTCTAGCACATGATGTTGATCTGTGGGATATGGTGACAGATGGATACACGCACCCTGTGAATGCAACTGGTCAGAAGATTGAAAGAAAATCAATGACTGATCAACAAAAGCGTGACTTCAAGAATCACCATAAGGCCAGAACCATCCTCCTCAGTGCCATCTCCTATACTGAGTATGAGAAGATCTCCAACAGAGACACAGCTAAGAACATCTTTGATTCTCTCAGAATGACGCATGAGGGCAACGTTCAAGTCAAAGAAACAAAAGCTCTGGCGCTCATTCAGAAGTATGAGGCGTTCAAAATGGAAGAATCTGAATCCATTGAAACTATGTTCTCTAGATTCCAGATTCTGGTAGCTGGTCTCAAAGTTCTGGACAAAGGATACTCTACTGCTGACCATGTCAAGAAGATAATCAGAAGTTTACCCAAGCAGTGGAGGCCTATGGTTACTGCTCTGAAGCTAGCGAAGGATCTCAACAAAATCACTCTGGAGGAACTTATAAGCTCCCTCAGAAGTCATGAGATAGAGCTAGAAGCTGATGAGCCTCAGAAGCAAGGTAAGCCTTTAGCTTTAAAATCTAACAGAAAATATGAATCTAAAGTTTTGCAGGCAGTTGAAGAAACATCTGATGGATCCTCATCAGAAGAAGACGAACTTTCCCTTCTCTCCAGAAGAGTAAATCAACTGTGGAAGCAAAGACAAAGTAAGTTCAGGAATCCCAGAAGATCTGATCAGAACGAGTCTTCTTCCAGATACAGAAGGACAGATTCTTCCTCTGGATACAGAAGATCTGAAGGCTCCTCCGGTAGCAAGAAGCCAAACACAAAAGACATCATCTGCTACGAGTGCAATGAGCAAGGACACTACAAGAGTGACTGCCCAAAGCTTCAGAGGGAAAAGCCCAAAAAGAAGTTTGGAAGAGAGAAGAAGAAAAGTCTCATGGCCACATGGGATGACTCTGACTCGTCTGAAGCTGACTCAGAATCAGATGATGAAAGGGCAAACATAGCGCTCATGGCTAACATTCCAGATGACAGTGAAGCTTCTGAATCAGACTCAGAATCAGACACAGAAGAGGTATTCCCTAACTTCGTTGTTAATTTTACAAAGGCTGAACTTGCTGAAAGCCTCAATGAAATTCTGGAACGTTATCAGCAGATTAGAGCTAAATTCAGAGACCTGAAAAGGAATCTTGAATCTGACTCTAATAAGTCTGAGAGTCTCAAATTGGAAAACTCTGAGCTGAGAGATAAAATTTTAAAATTAGAAAACTCTTTACAAAACTCTCAGAAAGAACCAATTTCTGAAACTCCCAGCAACGCTGATGAGATCATCAAGGAGTATGATCATAGTTTCCAGAAGTTCCTTGCTAAAAGCATAGATAGAAGCAGAATGGCTTCAATGATCTATGGAGTTAGCAGAAACGGCAGGAAAGGAATAGGATACCAAGGTAAGGTTCCTACACCTAAGAATGTCATGGATTTAATTATTAAACACACTCCTCTAAATTCACACTTTGTGTATGGTCACACACACGACATCAAATACACTAGCAGTAAGCACTCTGTGAAACCAAAATTCAACCAGAGTTTTGGTAAAACTAACAAATCAGGACCCAAGAAGATCTGGGTACCTAAGGATAAAATAATACATGTTGCAGATATCTTTAGCAGCAAGTCAGAAACACCAGTCATGGTACCTGGACTCTGGCTGCTCACGACACATGACGGGAAGAAGGCATATGTTCCAAAGCCTGGAACTTAAGCCTGGAGGCCACGTTGGCTTTGGAGGCAATCAGAGGGGAAAGATTATTGGCTCTGGAACTGTAGGTAACGGAAATCTTCCCTCTATTAATAATGTTCTGCTAGTAGATGGATTGATGCATAATCTGTTATCCATAAGTCAATTAAGTGATAACGGTTATGATATAATCTTTAATCAAAAATCATGTAAAGCTGTTAGTCAGAAAGATGGGACTATCCTGTTTAATGGAAAGAGGAAAAACAACATTTACAAAATCAAACTTTCTGAACTAAAGAGTCAGAACGTAAAATGTCTTCTGTCTGTTAACAACGAGCAGTGGATCTGGCACAGAAGATTGGGGCATGTTAGTATGAGAAGAATATCTCAGATTAACAAACTCAATCTGGTCAGAGGACTTCCTAATTTGAAGTTCAATTCAGATGCTCTGTGTGAAGCATGTCAGAAAGGCAAATTTGCAAAACCTTCTTTTAAATCCAAAAATGTTGTTTCTACCTCTAAGCCATTAGAACTTCTGCACATTGACTTATTTGGACCAGTTAAAACTGCTTCAGTCAGTGGCAAGAAGTATGGGTTAGTAATCGTAGATGACTATAGCAGATGGACATGGGTAAAGTTCTTAAGACACAAGGACGAGTCACACTCTGTGTTTGTTACCTTCTGTAACCAAGTTCAGAATGAAAAAGATCTTAGAATCGTTAAAGTCAGAAGTGATCATGGTGGAGAATTTGAAAATAAAGATTTTGAGTCATTCTTTAATGACAAAGGCATTCTGCATGACTTCTCTTGTCCTAAAACTCCCCAACAAAATGGAGTTGTAGAACGAAAGAACATAACATTGCAAGAAATGGCCAGAACCATGATCAATGAGACAAACGTTGCTAAGACTTTCTGGGCAGAGGCAATAAACACAGCGTGCTACATTCAGAATAGAATCTCAATAAGACCTATTCTGGAAAAGACTCCATATGAATTGTGGAAGAACAGAAAGCCCAACATTTCGTATTTTCATCCATTTGGATGTACTTGCTATATATTGAATACAAAGAATTATTTGAACAAGTTTGATTCTAAGGCACAGAAGTGTATTATGTTAGGATACTCTGAACGCTCAAGATGGTACAGAGTATACAATACAGAAACACAGATTGTGGAAGAATCAATCAGTGTTTGTTTTGATGACAAGCTTGACTCTGAAAAGTCAAAGCAGAATGAAAATCTTGCAGGTATAGAAATTGAATTTGCAGGTTCTGAAGACAAGTCATCAGAAGCTCTCAACACAGACATTCCTTCAACGTCTGAAAGAAGCAATGCTAGAAATCCTACAACTGCTGCTGATCAACCTCAGAAGAGATTACCCAGAAGCAGTTTGGATCACCCAGAAGAGACTATCCTAGGAAGAAAGGAAGATCCAATCAGAACAAGAGCAAGCTTCAGAAACTCTGAAGAAACTCTTATGGGACTTGTGTCTCTGATTGAACCTTCTTCTATTGATGAAGCACTTCTGGACAATGACTGGATTCTGGCAAAGCAAGAAGAGCTGAATCAATTCACCAGAAACGACGTATGGGATCTCGTTTCCAGACCAAAAGGATTCAACGTCATTGGAACAAGATGGGTGTTCAGAAACAAGCTAAATGAACAAGGTGAAGTCATCAGAAACAAGGCACGACTGGTTGCACAAGGTTATAGTCAGCAAGAGGGGATAGACTATACAGAAACCTTTGCCCCAGTCGCCAGGTTAGAATCTATCAGACTTTTAATTTCATTTGCTGTTAATAGAGGCATCACTCTGTATCAGATGGATGTCAAAAGTGCATTCTTAAATGGTTATATAGAAGAAGAAGTTTATGTTCACCAACCCCCAGGTTTTGAAAATACAAAACATCCAGAACATGTTTTCAAACTGAAAAAGTCACTGTATGGTCTGAAACAAGCTCCCAGAGCTTGGTATGAAAGGCTAAGTAACTTTCTGCTTGAAAATGAATTCACCAGAGGGAAAGTGGACACTACTCTATTCTGTAAAACAATTAAGAGTGACATTTTAGTCTGTCAAATTTATGTTGATGATATTATTTTTGGTTCTACTAATCCTTCTCTTGGAAGAAAATTTGCTAAGTGTATGCAGGCAGAATTTGAGATGAGCCTCATGGGGGAACTGAAATTCTTTCTAGGAATTCAGATCAATCAAACCCCAGAGGGAACTTACATTCATCAGAGCAAATACATCAGAGATCTTCTGAAGAAGTTTGACCTCTCAGAATGTAAGCCATCAAAGATTCCAATGCATCCCACGTGCATTCTGGAAAGAGAAGAGGTAAGCAAAAGCGTAGAACAGAAAGTCTACAGAGGTATGATTGGTTCTCTCCTTTATCTGACAGCTTCAAGACCTGATATCTTATTCAGCGTATGTATTTGTGCTAGATTCCAATCAGATCCTAGAGAATCTCACTTAACAGCTGTTAAGCGAATTTTCAAGTATCTGAAAGGTACTACTAATCTGGGTTTGTTTTATAGAAAATCTAGTGATTACAGCTTAGTAGGCTACTGCGATGCTGATTTTGCTGGAGACAGAGTGGAACGTAAAAGTACTTCTGGAAGCTGCCAGTTTCTGGGAGAAAATCTGATCTCGTGGTCCAGCAAAAGGCAATCAACAATTGCTTTGTCAACAGCAGAAGCTGAGTACATAGCAGCAGCAGGATGTAGCACACAAATGCTCTGGATGAAAAGTCAGCTTGAAGACTTCCAGATTTTTGAGAGTAACATTCCTATTCTTTGTGATAATACTTCTGCTATTTGCTTAAGTAAGAATCCTATTTTACATTCTAGAGCTAAGCATATAGAAATAAAACATCATTTCATTAGGGACTATATTCAGAAAGGTATTTTAAACTTGAAATTTATAGATACAGACCATCAATGGGCTGATATCTTTACTAAACCCCTTTCAGAAGATAGGTTCAATTTCATTCTGAAACATCTCAGCATGAAAGTATGCCCAGAATGAAAATGTTTTAATTCCATGTATTTATCTTCAGAATGTAATTATATTACTGTGAACTTCTGATCAATCTTCTTTCAGAAAGATAGAACATGCAGATTGTATCAGATGCAAGTCTAAAGATCTGAGAGTCTAATCTCAAATACAGACGTGCTGATCACTACATCAAACAAGTGTCATCCAATCATCAGCAAATCCCTGAAGCAGAACGCGTGCACGCTTCTGAGAAGGCAAAGCGCTGATTGGGTGCATTGAGACACATGTCTGGTAACCGTTTTTAAGTATCTTTCTCAAATCCCCCAAAATCAGCAAGCATTTAATGAAAAGTAATCACGCTTGTTAATGGCAATCATTATTTTTTTTCTCTCTCTTAAAAACGTTTAATTTTTCAAAATAATTTTTTTGAAAACTCTATTTAAGCACACTAATTCCTCATTCTTATTCTTTACGCTTTCTCATAATCATTCAAGCATTCTCTGCATATTTCTGAGTTTATATCCTTCAAACCTTTTTCTCTCAAATCATTCTCAAAGCTTTGTTGTGTGAGAACAATGGCATCCTCCAGCATTTCTGCAGGCAATCAGAAGAAAGAAACCTCTGAACAATATCAGGTGCCCCTCAGAACTCTTCTCACACCGGTAAAGAATCTTGAAGTTCTCTCTGAGTTAATCATCGACTTTGAAAGTTTGAAGGAAAATGGATTTGACCTAACTGAAGAGATTAGGGCTCAAAAGTGGGAGAGGTATTTCGATAGGTTGGTTGGACCAACATTCCCAGAGCTTGTCAAGGAATTTTGGATTCACGCCAAGATTCATAAGCATCTAGTCATCTCTTCTGTCATGGGAAAGAAGATAGTAATTTCTGAAGACCTCATTGCTAGGTTAATCGGTCAAAGTGGTGGTGGAGTCCGTTGTGTGGACATGGCTGATAGATGCCCTGATATAGGTGTGGTAGCCAACAGCATTTTCACTCTTGGATTTCCCAGCAGCAAAATTAAGGATCTGAAGGATCACTGCAGAGTATGGGCCAAGATTGTTCTGGGCTGCTTCAATCACAGGAAGCCAACAAGCTCTCCTGATTATATAAACGTGGATCAGCAATTTCTGATCTACTTTATTGATCAGAGGGTGAAGATCAATCTGGCACACTTTCTGTTCAACCATCTCAAGACTAGTGTGAAAGAGACAAGAGAAGAAGAAAGGACCAAAAGGGACTGGATACCGTTTGGAAGGCTCATATCAGATATTCTGACAGAGAATAAGCTGATAGATTATCTGAGCGAAGCTCAAGTGCTGAGCACACTTGAACCAACTGTTGGAAAACCGCTGAACGCTAAGAACCTGAAAAAGATGAAGCTGATAGAAAATATTAGGAAGGAACCCAGAGCTACTTCAACTGCTGACATCTCCAGCAGAAGAGTGCCTCTGAATGATTTCCCAAAATTTTCTGAAATGGAATCCCAACCGGATATGTTTCTCAAGTATCCAGATTCATACAAGGAAGAAGATACAGGTTCAAAGCTGAAGATCAAAGATCTGAGTCAACCCCAACCTGAAGTGACTCAGAAGAAGACAAAGAAGAGGAAAGCAGAAGGATCATCTCATCAGACTCCAAAGAAATGAGGTAATTCATCTGCTGCCCCTATTTCAATTTCATCTACTATTCCAACATCTGCTGCCCCTCCTAAAACCTCTCACAGAATATCCATTCCAATCCCTACTATTGATGAAACCATACCAGAAGACCCTTCTGAGGCCTTACTACTCAGAAGAACCAGAATCAAAATTACCAAACAACCAACTGTTTCAACAACACCAGCACTTGATAGAGTGCTAGCTGATATTGAGCGTGAACATGCTTCTGCTCAACCAAATTCTGAACCACCAAATATTCCTCCTCCACAACCAGAACCACAACCAGAATCACAACCTGAACCAGAAATACAACCAGAACCAGAATCAGAACCACAATCACAACAACCACTCACAGAAGAACCTCTGATCCCTGAGCAATCAGAGATTCCACCTCCTCAACCAGAAAATAATCCACCTTCACCACAAACAGAGTTTCACCGCTATGAAACCCCATCTCCTCATCATTCTGATCCCCACTCACCTCAACCTTCACCGCTGGCAATCCAGTTGCCATGTGGAACCACTATTGTCAGGCCCCAGTTGCCATCTTCAGAGGAATCAACACCTCCAAAAACTCCAACCACTCCAATAGAAATATCTTCCTCTGACTCTGATAACCCTCCTCCAAAACAAACAACCTCTGAAAACCAATCCGCTGAAAACCCAAGCAGAACTTTCATTGACTTCACAAGTCTTGAACGTCTTGCTGACCTAAGACACAAAATTGCCATACCCAAACCAAAGCAACCAGATGTTGGCTCTGGTATTTTGAATTTTGAAACAGGTATGCTGCAATGGATTGCTTCTTTGAAGCAAGTCTGTCCGGGGATGATCGACCCAGCTGCTTCTGATCAGCTCTGGTCACAGTTCAGACTATGGGTACGTGCTGAAGCACTCAAGCTGCAGGACGTCAACTATGAGCAGGCTCAACAGAAGTTTAGCAAGCTGCTGAAGGAAGTTGAGAGTCAGCTGCCTCAAGAAGTTGTACTCCCTCTGGACAGTGAATCTTGGTCTGAGAAAGAGCAAGCTGCACAGGTGCAACCATCAGAAGAAGACAAGACCCTTCAGGAAGAAAATCCAGCAGAAGATGTAGCTGAAAGTTCTGAGAAGCTTCCTCCTTCTGAAAGTTCTCAAGCTGCCTTGGACAGGCAGGCTCTGGAAGAACTAAGGCTGAATGACTTGCGTCTCCAGCAGCGGATGGACGACAATGATCAGAAGATGAAAGCAAGAATGGATGTACAGGACAGCAAGATTGACACTGTTGTCACCATGGTTCAGAAGCAGAATGAAACTTCTGAAAAGATCCAAGCAATGCTGGAAAGCCTGTTCTCACGCATGCCCCCACAACCTTAAATTCTTTTTCATGCATGACATTCTCTATGTTTTCTTCATTTTCTGATGTATTGTTTTGACTATGTTTTGTAATGTTATTTTGCTCTGATCATGAACTATTTTAATATAATTTGTTTTTCTGATCTAAATCGTTTTAGCACATCACCAGCACTTTTTGATTGCTGACAAAAAGGGGGAGAACAAGAATGATATTTAAAATCAATAACGGCTAACTAGACAGAAATTCTCAAACATTCTAACTCTCTATTACTTGAAATGTTTTTTCTGTTTTGTTTTTAAGTCTACAGGCACAAGGAAGCTCCTGAACACTATGAAGACTAGAAGCTAGAAGCTCTGATCAAAATATAGAAGCTCATGTTGCTCTGATCAAATATAAAGTTCTAATCAACCTAACACTCTGATCCGAAGCAAAGCTCTGACAGGAAAAGCTCTGAAGCTCTGCTCTCTGATAAGTCAAAGACCTATAATCTGATGCTCAAAGATAGAAAAAGATCTGATCCTGAAAGACATGCATATCAAAGGGAAGTAACAAACTCAGGGGGAGTATCTCTTAAACTCTGATTTCTCTTTGCTTCTTAACTCTGAAACATTTCCCAGATACCTTTTCACGTTATTTTTTCATTTAAAATATCTAGTTTTTGTCATCATCAAAAAGGGGGAGATTGTTAGAACAATGTTTGAATCTAGTACCCTATATTTAAGTTTTGATGATAACAAAGTGAAAAGATATAGTATTTATATGTTTCATGTTTGAACGATATGCTACCTAAAATTACTATGCTCTGACTTGCAGATACGCTGACTAAAATAAGCAAGATCACTTCTTCAGCATCAGAATTTGATTTGATACACCAGCATCAGAAGTTGCTAAATCAGAACGTGAAGATCAGATGATCAACTCACGTACTTGCTGAAGCTTGATGAACAGAACTGCGCGTAAACACTCTGATACAGAAACAATAAGTTCATCAGCAGCGAAGCAGAATCAGAATGAGCCAAGCCAGAACGTGCATTGAAGAAGCAACGGTACTGTGCATTGAACGCCAATTAATTCCAACGGCATCATTCTAGACAAGATCTGCTCAAAAAGGAAAGCTTGTTATTAGCATTGAATCAAGAATATTGCATTCAACGTTCATCTTCTCAAGTGCTATATAAACAAGGCTTCGAAGATTATAATGGCTAATGCTTCCAAACTCTCTACACGCACAAAGCTGAACAATAATCTTCATCTACCAGTTTTGCTAAACCAACAAACTCTGATACTCCATTAGTGTTTAGCAATCTAAGTTTCTAAGCTTAATTTGTGTATACATCACAGTTGTGATAAAGTTTTGTAGAAAACATTCACACACATTTGTTTTATATCTTTGTAAGAAAGTGTTGCCTTGACAAACCGGATTGTGGTTTGAATCAAGAAGGCTTTAGCAGTTGTTAAAGAAGATTTGTATTCAGTTGAATATAGTGAATTAAGACCTCGTTGGAGAGAGGCGAAATCACCTTGACGGGTGGACTGGAGTAGTTTGAGATCAAACGAACCAGGATAAAAATATCTTGTCAATTGCTTTAAGATTCCAGTTTTACAATTCAACCCCCCCTTCTTGTGTTTTTCACCCCTTCAATTGGCATCAGAGCGCCTGGTTCTGAGCTAAAACACTTAACCGTGTCAGTACAAGATCCAGCGTCAGAAAAACACAATGGCAGGAAACAACTCTCATTTCAGCAATGACAACAATGAGGATAGAGACAGATTCAGCGGCAAACCTCCAGTCTTTGATGGAGAAAACTTTGATTACTGGAAAGACAGAATTGAAAGCTTCTTTCTAGCACATGATGCTGATCTGTGGGTTTAAATAATTGGTTGGTTTAAATAATAAAATAATAATTAAACAAAACAAATAAATAAAAAATGGAAAATAGAGAGAGTTAGAGATTTGGGCCTGCTTTTGGGAGGTTTGTTTAGCAATTTCAAGGCCCATGGACATGCAAGCCTGTGTTGACTTTCTGATTCCACGCGTGCGCGCTGACTTTGGCTCATGGTAGGCATTCATTCTAGACCCACCAGATCTGGCCTGGGGCCATCTGACAGGTGATTGATTGAGGGAGTATGGTGCCTCACAATTCTTGAAATGCACTGGAGTACCTAGAGAAAAATAATAATATGCATATGGGGGGACCTGGGGATCGAACCCAGGTCCTATTGGATTTTGAACGATGCCCTTGCCACTGCACCACTGCTCTTCATTCGTTATTATAATGGACAATAATTATTATATGGAAAAAACAATTAATATGCCAGAAACTATAAAAACACGTGCCAGATTTGAATCAACGAATGGGAGGGGGGCACATCAATTAATCTGCAGCTAAATCTGTAGCTGCATCCTAAAATCTATCCTAGGCCATAGAAATTAATTCCAAGACCATAGTCATGCTCGTCTAGGCCTCCTAAGTGCGTCTATATCCATTAATGGCTCCAATTTTACCTGTAGCAAAAATGCCCAAAAAACACGAACCAAGAACCCTAGATTCGGCTAGGGGATTATAGCTCATATAAATGCAATCAAATAATGCAGAAAGTTTAGAAATTGCACAAGGATCATGAAATGCAAAGATTTTCCAAGAAAAACGCAAGAATAAGAATCTATGATTTCAAATGAAAAGCACTTTTCTGAGACACTTACAGGGCTTTTGTGCGTGTATGGAGATTGATTATGGGTTGGTTCTGCTTCAAGGATGGTCCAGCAATTGATTCACGTTGAGCTTTGCCTTTGAATTCGCCTCCAAGAGTGATTTCAGTTTCAAGCTTTTGGCCAATTTTCTCAAGTTTGGTTTTTGTATTCTTGCAGCCTCTAACCTCTACAACTCGTGCCTTTGCATTGTATATGTATGTAGCATTAGATTAGGTCAAGTTTTGTGGACTGAATCTTTGTGCATTATGGCATGGAGATTTGATTTGATCCTCCATTGAAAAGCTTCCAATTTTGTCCAAAATCCATCTTTTTGTTCATGATATGGTGAGATACGAATTTTATGCTGATCATGATGTTAATTAAGACCTATAACAATCAAAAAGATCCTAAGTAATCAATATTTGGATTTTATTTGATTTAAATTGATTTAAAATGAATTAATTCAATAAAAAATCAAATAAAATAGAAAAATTAATAAATGGACACAAGGCTGAAGCTAGGACACGTGTGTAGTGTGACAAGATCAAATCAAGTGGAAAAGAATGGGCCCATTTGACAAAATTTGAAGTTTTGGGGATAGTTGACTTTTGGCAATTTTCCAAATATGCCCAACTTCAACAATGCATAACTTCTTCAATTTTGAACTTTTGGAGGTGTTCTTTGACTTTTTTAGAAATCTTGAGATGTCCTCTAACCAACCCTTTCGGTATCATTTCATTTTGATATTCCATGCTCAAGTTATAAGCTTTGGCAAAAAAGGTGTTTTTGTTGACTTTCAAAAATGACCTATAATGTCCAAATTTGTAACTTCTTGTGAGTGCATTATTTGATCTTGGGGTATGAAGATGGATTGTAGGAAATTTCATCCTCTTAAAAATGAGCTTTGGATGGGTCATTTATCATAAAGTATGAGAAAGTTATGCTTGGTCAAAGTTGAGTTGACTTTTCCTACAAAACCCTAATTTAGCAACTTTTGAGTCTTGAAGAATTTTGAGCAATCCTTGATGAATCATGATCAACCCTTGATCAAATGATGAAATATACTTCAAAATGAGAATTTTGACAAAAAATATTGAAGTTTGACTGTATTTGGGTCACAGTTGACTTTTGCCCTAGCACAGTCGATTTTTGGACCCTTTGAGCAATTGACTGAGCAAACTTCCTCTGCAAGGCTTGAAATTTGACATGGATGAAATTGAGAACATATTAGGACATTGGGGAGCACTTTAGGTCATTTATATGCAAGGACCTTGATGCAACACAAAACCCTAATTTGAGGTTGACTGCCTTAGGAGATAGCTTGACTATCTAACTCTTGAGCAATCTTGAACCACTTGGTGATTATTCTTGCAATGTTTTGAGAAATATGAGAGGGCAAATTTTGGGGTGCAACAGTTAGCCATCTGAATTCATTTAAGTATGTTGAGATGTATGGTGAGTTCATATAAACTCCTTGTCAAGCTTTCAAAGTGATTTCTCCCATGGTTGTTGTTGCCAAGGCTATTCCTGATGTTCCAAAAGCTGTTAAAGATGTGTCAAGGATGGCTTCCCTCAAAGATGCTCCTGCTGTGATTGAAGACAAAGGTTGTACCATTTGGGGACAACTCCCTGACATCCCTTTCAAATCAGACAAAAGGAGGTCATACGTGCTTGCATAGGAAAACCACCTTTTCGCATAAGTAATCATGAAGTGAATTCTCTTGAAGACTCCGACAACGATTGTGATTTAATGACTGGATCTACCCAACTGTCGTTGAAGGACTCAACAACTGGAGTGCCAAGGATTTCATTCCCATCTCCTTCAATAAGGAGTAATTATCATTTACGATTTTTTTATCAATTCAAGAACTTTGTCTGTAATTTTAATTAAAACAATGACTTTAAGCCATGTGCCCTGCCCGGGGCTCCATGGTCCATTTGTTAAGGGTTTGTTTATTTCCACATGCCATATGATCATTTAATAAAAAAACATTAGACTCTTTTGCATTTAAATTTTACGCTCATTGTCTTTATTTCACTTTATTGCATTTTCAAAATAGTCATGTATCTTACATGCACACACACATTTACAGATCCTCATCCACTACGGATCTTGTTGACAACGATTCCGCTATTTCCATCTATGACTTTGAACATCCAATCTACCAAGCTGAAGACGAAGGCGGAGAAGATTGTGTAATACCTGGGGAATTGGCCAGACTTCTGATGCAAGAAGAAAAATCCATTCAACCGCATGAAGAGACAATTCAAGTGATCAACCTAGGTACTGAGGCAGAAAAGAAAGAGGTCAAGATAGGCGCCAACTTGGAAGATAGTGTCAAAGACAGACTGATCTAGATGTTGTATGACTATGTTGAGGTGTTTGCTTGGTCATATGAAGATATGTCGGGGCTTGATATTGACATTACGGTTCATCGTCTACCAACAAAGGAAGATTATCCTTCAGTCAAGCAAAAGGTTCGTTGTATGCAGCCAGACATGTCTGAAAAGATAAAAGCTAAGGTAATGAAGCAATTCAATGCAGGTTTTCTAGCGATGACGTCATATCCCTAATGGGTGGAAAATGTGGTCCCCGTGCCAAAGAAGGATGGAGAGGTCCGTATGTGTGTAGACTATAGAGATTTGAATAGGGCAAGCCCCAAAGATGATTTCCCACTATTGTATATTGACGTCTTGGTCGACAATATTGCTCAACATAAAGTCTTCTCCTTCATGGATGGTTTCTCTGGCTATAATCAAATCAAAATGGCTCCCGAGGACTTGGAGATAACCACTTTTGTTACACGGTGGGGCACATTTTGTTATAAGGTCATGCCTTTCGGTTTGACGAATGCAAGGTCAACCTATCAACGAGCTATGGTAGCTCTATTTCTTGATATGATTAGACATGAAATAGAAGTCTATGTGGATGATATGATTGCAAGGTCACAAACTGAGGAACAACACCTCGATCATCTTAAAAGGTTGTTTGAGAGGTTGAAGAAATATAAGCTAAGGTTGAATCCCAACAAGTGCACCTTTGGGGTAAGGTCCAGAAAGCTCCTGGGTATTGTCGTCAGTGGCAAAGGTATTGAGATAGATCCTATGAAGGTTAAAGCCATACAAGAAATGCCAGCTCCCTGTACTGAGAAAGAGGTAAAATGTTTCTTAGGTTGACTTAAATACATTGCTCGATTCATATCTCACTTGACTGCTACTTGTGAGCCAATTTACAAACTCTTAAAGAAAGATCAAGTAGTCAGATGGAACGATGACTGCCAAGCAGCCTTTGACAAGATCAAGGAATATTTACAAGAACCTCCCATCCTGATGCCTCCAGTTGAAGGAAGACCTTTGATTATGTACTTGATTGTATTACAGAATTCAATGGGGTGTGTGTTGGGCCAACATGACGAGTCTGGCCTAAAAGAGCATGCAATATACTACATGAGAAAAAATTTTACCGACTTTGAAACAAGATATTCACTGCTCGAGAAAACTTTCTGTGCTCAGGCATGGGCTGCTCGTCGGCTAAGACAGTATATGTTGACTCACACCACTTTCTTGATTTCTAAGATGGACCCTATCAAGTATATCTTCGAGAAACCAGCTCCCTTCAGACGAATAGCTAGATGGAAAATGATTTTGAATGAATATGATATCAAATATAGTACACAAAAGGACATCAAAGGATGTGTACTGGAAGATCATTTGGCCCATCAAGCTATTGATGATTACCAATCCATGGACTTTGAATTCCCGGACAAGAATATCATGTTGATAACTGATTATGAAAAGCCTGGACCATATGATGGACCTGAACAAGGATCCCGATGGACTATGGTTTTTGATGGGGCTTCTAATGCTTTGGGTAATGCAGTTGATGCTATGATTATTTCGCCCGAAGGTTTCCATACACCTTTCGCTGACAGACTATGCTTCGATTGTACAAACAACATGGCTGAGCATGAGGCATGCATCTTGGGTCTTAAGGCTGCCATTGATCTAAGAATAAAATTCTTTAGCGTATATGGAGATTAAACATTAGTAATCAGTCAAGTCAAAGGGGAATTGGATACCAAACGTCCTAATCTGATCCCCTACAAAGAGCTTGTGTTAACCCTGATCCCATACTTTAAGGAGGTTACCTTCGAACACTTTCCAAGAGAATAAAGTCAGTTGGGAGATGCCTTAGCAATAATGTCATCCATGTTCAAGTTCAAGTGGGATAACGAGGCTCCTAGAATTACAATTGAAAGATTTGACGAACCGACGCACTGTTGTGAGATCGACACTGACGAGGAGAAACCATGGTACCATGAAGTGAGGAGGTATCTAGAAGCACAAAAGTATCCTGAAGAAACTTCCATCAATGATAAGAAATTCTTGCTGAGGTTTTCAGCCAAATTCTTCCTAAGAAATGGGATCCTATATAAGCACAACCATGATTCAACTCTACTTCGTTGTGTGAACAAGAAGGAGGTAGATAAAATCATGGAAGACATGTATGAAGGTGTCTTTGGAACTCACTCTAGTAGGCACACTATGGCCAAGAAGATTTTGAGGGTTGGTTATTATTGGTCGCCTATGGAAACTGATTGTCACCATCATTTAAGGACTTTCCATAAGTGTCAGATCTATGCCGACAAAGTTCATGTGCCTCCAATACCACTAAATGTCATGACTGCTCCGTGGCCATTTGCAATGTGGGCCATTGACATGATTGGAGAGATCAAGCCCACAACTTCTAATGGACATCGTTTCATCCTCGTTGCCATTGGCTACTTCACCAAATGGGTCGAAGCTGCCTCATTTGCCTCAGTAACCAAGAACATTGTGACCCGTTTTATCAAGCATAACCTCATCTTCCATTACGGTATCCCTGAAAGGATCATCACTGATAATGGAACCAATCTCAATAATGTAATGATTATGAAACTTTGCACTCAGTTCAAATACAAGCATCACAATTATTCTCCATACAGACCTAAGATGAATGGCATAGTGGAAGCTGCCACTAAGAATGTAACGCCCATCGATTTAAATAATTATTTAATTAAATTATTTTCGAATCATTTGTTTAATATGTTGTGATACGTTGGCATGTTGATATTAGTTGGTTATTTTTAGTTGATTTATATTAGCAATAATACTAATATAATTATAAGATTTATTATTGGGCTTAATTATATGGTTGTATGCAGTAAAGGTGGGGGTGTGAATGTTAGGCCCAATAAGAATATTAATAATATTATTAGGTTGAGTTAAATAATATAAATTGGGTTAAATTAGAATAAGGAATTGGAAGTTGATCGTAGAAGTTACAGAAGAAGGAAAAATGCTGGAAAGAGGCAAGGCTAGGGTTCATTGTAGGAATTATAGAGTGATCTCCAATCCAAGGTAAGGATGGGATTCTAACTCTATAATAGTAATTATGATGAATATTATGTAAGAATTGGGTTGGTGTAATGTTGCGGTGCATATAATTGTTGTAGTTGTTTATGAATTGTCTTTAAAATTAACCTATTTTATCAATGAATATGTTGTTGAAAATTATTCCATGTTGATGTTGGTATAGTTGTTATGTTTCTGTGATTATACGTTGTGTTGGTCTGAGTTTGAGAAACTGATAATCAAAGGAAATCTGGACAAGTAGAAGAAATTGCAGAAGTCTGTGTGAAAACACGATGTGCCGAGCGGCACATTTGGTGTGCTGAGTGGCACGGTTGATGTTGTATGGCGAGGGGAATAAGGGTGTACCGACCGACAAAATTTAGAAGAAGGGAGTGTGACAAGTGGCATAGTTTTAGTTCCGAGGGGCACATTTGGTTGTGCTGAGTGGCACACTTTGTGTGTGCTGGACATCATGCTTATGTTTGCCTAGGGGCACAATATGTGTGCCTAGGGGCACAAAAAGTTGTGCTGAGGGGAATGGTTTCAATTAATTAAGGATAGTATATTTATATATACTTAGTATTTTCATAAAAATAAAAACTATTTTAACTTAATTAAGTTTTCATTAGCAAATTACTAAAACAACAGAGTTAGTAAATAACATAGTTGGTATTAAAATAACAGAGACATTAGTAACTAATATATATTAACAGTAAATATAAATTAGTAGAAGGTTTATTAAATTAGAAGAGTAATGAAATAATAGGAATAGTATGAAATAACAGTAGAAATGTGGCTTTGATAATAGTATACAGAGAAGAAAAGTAGTAATTTTATCAGATAATTATTAAGCCGATATAGTTGAACTGTCCGAATAATTATATGGAATATTTGTTGTATATTTTAGCCGATACGGTTTGTTGAATACTTTGCTGAAAAATATGAATTGCATATGGTATTGAATTTTTAGGCTTATGGCTAATGTTGAATTAAGTTGAATTATAGGCTTATGGCCAATGTTGAATTAAGTTAAATTATAGGCTTATGGCTAATGTTGAATTAAGTTGAATTATTAAGTTGTAGGCTTATGGTCAATGTTGAATTAAGTTGAATTATTAAGTTGAATTATCAAGTTGTGGGCATATGGCCAATGTTGAATTATTATTAAGTTGTTGTTGAATTGTTGTTAAGTTGTAGTTGAATTGTTTTTGTTGTGTTGTTGTTGTTGATGTTGCATTTAATCATGTTGTCCTATACATATCATAACAAGTTGGCCTAGATTGGCAAAAAGTTGAAGTTGAAGGCTTATGCCTTGTTAATGCCTCTATTAATTGGCAATTTCTAAGTTGGGAGTTCTGCTTCATTTCTAAGTTGGGAGTTCTGCTCCACTTTTAAGTTGAGAGTTCTTATCCATTGGTACCACATGCATGTGCATAGTAACAAGTTGAATTTTACGTTGCATATTGAGTTATTGTGTTGGTAAATTATTTATTATATTTCATTGATGTTTTCGTTATGATTGACATTGTTTAAAGTTGTGAAGTGGTGATTTGTCATAGACTAATTCTAATGCAATATTATCATACATCTGATTCTAATTCTAATGTAATATTATCATACATCCGATTATATTGTTCGATATATCACCCCTTTTGTTTGAATGTTACCCTGACGTTGGTAGCGTGCAGGTAATCCAGAGTGAATGCGGTTTACCTTCAATAGTTCAAGTAGGTGTCATACTCTGATACGTAACACTCGGGGGGATGAACGCTTGCTATTTTATTGTTGTTATAATTCAGTTGTTGCACTTTAAGTTATTGTTCGTTAAATAACTTCTATTTGAAGTTGTTTAGTTGGACAAAGATGATATATTCTTTTAAGTTGAATATTTGATTCCGTTACGTAGTTATGAAAGTGGTTAATTTCAAAAGATTAATTTATGTTGCTGTTGGTTCATCTAAGTTTAATGTGTTATGTATTTGTAATGAATGTCGTTGTTTGAAGTTGAAATTGTAGCATCCTGATTCATTTCTTGAAATTTTGTAAATCTAATTTTATAAAAATTGTCGGGTAGAATTGGGGTGTTACAAAGTTGGTATCAGAGCATGTTAGTCCGTCCGACCAAGTTATTGAGTCGGTAGAGTAGTGTGACAGTTGAATATTATCGACATGTTGTTTCTTAGTATGTGACATGTGTGCGACACATTATCGGTACTTGTTTGCTTTTCCAATCGATTGTATGCAGTAGTTGGTTTGAAGATAAGTGGGGGATAAGCTTTTCTTCTCGGATATGTTTCAGTTGTAAGATGTTGGTTCAGTATGTTGCTGATGGAGAAAGCGCAAATATTGTTAAAGTTTTGTTGTTTCCAGAATCCGAAGGCGACATGGAGTCAAGTTTTTGTTTGTTAATCAAGTCGGAGCGTCTTGAGAGAGGATGATCAGTCATTGTTGATGTTTACTTCTTGAAGGATGAGGAGCAATATAACGGTTGTTGATATACAAGTAGAGTGTAAAACCCTGATGTTTCTGAACGTGATTGATAACTAACAAGGATAATTTTTAGATGATGGAATTTAGAAGGTTGCGGTGTTTTCAGCGCTTCTAGGTGGACTTGAAGTTGTCGGTTTGAGTAGCCCTTGCGTAAGATGTTGACATTTAAAGAGTGATAGAGTAATAAATTGTTGTAGACCTTGTCGTGGGATCCTTATGAGTGATTGAAAAAGTTATTGAAGTTGTTGGAATGTTTTTAATCGCGAGTCAGAGGCGGAAATGCAAGGAGATGAGTACTATTTCAAGAATGGTAAGTGTTGGTACTGGTACAAAGAAATTATATTCTGATGTTATTGTAAGGTGTGAAATAATATTTCGCTGCATGACATCGGTGTTCGCATTTTCGGATAACTTTGGAAATTCATATCTTGTGTTCTGGGTATCCAATAGATGTTTTGTTTGAACCTACGAGGAGATAAAAATATATTATATCCTATGAAAGTGTTTTCAAATGTGGTAGATGCATTCCTACATGGAAGGACTCTGAAGTCGGTTACGGAACTAGAGTCTTTTTGGGCATAAATTGTTATTATCGTAGTTGTTCGAGATGAGATCAAGCGTAATATGTTGTTGGCGAATAAGTTGAGAAATGAGATGTTCAGCATTAAAAAGGGTGTGAAAGTATTGGATAAGCGCATAGTGATGCAGCTTATGATGATTATCAATTATTATAATGAAGATGTCCTTTTAAAGGAAAATGCTTTTAAGAGGAATTAGAGTCGTGTTTATGATGCCAAGGTAGTGGCATGCGTAAAAGAAGAATTGGAGAGGTTCTATTACCAAAACAGTGTGGAACGACATTGTTGAGATTTCAATTGGAACGAGACGATGTGTAATGTACTAATATAGTAGTGTTGCAACTGGTTTAAAAAATCGGAGTCGCCGCTACTAGTTTTTATCCTAAGGAAGGGCATCTAATAGGAAAACCTAATTCACAAGACAGAGATTCTAGGTTTCGGACTTCATTAGACGAAAGGAAGGTGTTAGCCACCTTTCATCTACCTTATTCTTAAGGATACTAGGTTTAGGTTTACGTTTCGGGTAAAATAGGGTTTTAATTTTTAATAGGGGAACTCGCCACGATTTTTGATTGTATGCCTACGTATCCTCTTAGGAGGAATCAGAGTCCCAATTCGTACTTCGTATGGGTTTGTGTTTTCTAGGGGTTGCAAAAGTACTTTGAATCACCTCGCATTTTGACTGGGTGTAGAGATTGCGGAATTTTAGACTAAATCCGCGATTAGTCAAAATATATTTGGAACCCTTTAACAAAAAGTAGTTGTTTAGATTAGTTTATTGCAAAAAATATTTAGTGTTCGTTATGTATTTTTAATCTTATTAATTATGAAATTTCTTAATTAATGCATGATATAAAAATATTTTAATGCAATAATATAGAAAATAACACATGCATGAGTTTTGAATAAAAATAATATTTACATGTGATAATAAATAATATATTAAAAAATAACATACTAATAATAACTATTATAAAAAAGAAATAAATAATAATAATAAGAAATATATCAATAAGAAAAATATAAAACATAAGAAAACAATAAAAAATAGAAAAGAAAAAAAAATATTGAAATTAATCAGGAAGGGGTTCGTTTTATGTTAGATAGTAAGATATGGGGGTGTAAGAAGTCAGGCCCATCAAGGCTGGGGGTGTAAGTTGTTTGTTGGTTTAGTAAAACAACTGGAAGGGTGTGCCGAAAGAAATTGGGCTTGGCCCATTACAAATTCTAGGAAGGTCTGAGTTTTCGCATGTGTGGGGGTGCACGAGTCTTACTATAGACTTGGCCTCTCGTCCGTCTGATGAGGATCTAAAGAACATGATGGAAGGTGCATGATAATTTCTATGGGAAAGCACGTACAGGATCTATTCAGAACATACAACTATCTTTTTTACTTCATTTTTATTATTCATTTTGTTTTCTTTATAGTACCCTCTGTCTCTCTCTCTTCCAAACCTTTCTGTAACTGTAGTCCTAAACAAACATCGCAGCGGCGCTTCCCCAGGATTCAAAGAGCCAACCCCAATGATCCTCCCAAACAAAACAAGAACAAACGAAAAATAAAGATAAGCTTAAATCATTACCCTTAGCGCTTTCTTATCTTTGACTCCGTGCCTTCGGTCACTAATTTTTCTTCTTCAACTTGCAGGTTCCGGCAGCAGCGAGGGAAGGTTGAGACGGTGGCGATGTTCACACGATTAGGGTTTCAGATGTTGAAACCCTAATCATCCTCTTCCTTCGATCTTCAAAAAAGGGTTATCATGCGTTCTTCTTCTACTCCTCTTTAACTCTTCTTTTTAGTTCGTCCTAAAAAATTCCTCCCTTTCTGTATTTTTGTTCTTCGAATTCTCCAATTCTTCAATTTTTCTCCCCTCTGCCTTTTTTCCCGTTTTATATTTATAGGGGTAGAATATTAGGGCTTGAACAATTTGTAGTTACAAACTTAGTTAGCGTAGATTAGGGACTTGTAGAACCAAAATTAGGGATTCCGATCTTGTACGATTGATTTAGTTATTTGATTTTTTGTATTAGAGATTTGAGATTGTATTATTCTGGGGTTGGACTTGTATAATTTTGTTTTAGCCGTAAAAGGATATTTGATTTGTAGAAAATTATGCTCCAGATTTGGTTAGAAATTATTTGGGTTTGCTGAAGATTTAATATTGATTTTGGGATTCTGTTTTAGATGAAGATTTGTGTTGCCGATTTGATTTGGTTTTTAGATCTTAACAGTAGATGTTAGTTGAATGAAACGCGCATTTTCTATTTTGATTAGCACAGTGCTGGTTAGTTACTCTTTTGGTTCTTGCGTTGCTATTCTTTATTCAACCCATGCGTAAATGGACTTTGGGCCTAAGATAATCTCAACCCATCACATTACTGCAACCAAACAATACTTGCTTTCTTTGTTATTTGTAAACAACATTTTTGGTACAAATTGGGCCTAAGCTTAGAAATTTGGGTCCAGCAGAACTTTTTTTCCAAACAAAAAAATCCTTAATAAATAATATAAATAATTTTTACTATAACATATTTTAGTAAAATATTATTATAACATTGAAAAGTTTAATAGTAATAATAAAAATATAACGTCCTATTCAATAAAGAAATATATTTTTTTTAGTAAAATGATAATAACAAAAGTTTTAATAACAATAATACTTTTTATCTTTCAAAAACATCAGATGGGCCAATTAAAGAAACTCAATGGGCTAGTAAATTAATAAACATACCCTATTTACTTCTTCCTAACCAAAACAAAAATGGGCCAACATGAATTTTAATGGGCTTGTAATCTCACCCCTTCTTTTTACTAACAACAAAAACAATTAATGGGCTTTATAACTTAAGAACTTAATAATATTTTTGAAATAATCTTCCATATTCGAATCTCATGGGCTATTGGCCAACATGCTTCGTAAATGAGCTTACGGATAAATGGGTCTTTCTAATTTAGAAAGCCCCATTCTCCTGACTTAAAATATACCCCCTTGTTGACTTGGATTTAACAATGAGCCATCATATAATGCTGGACCATCCTCAATTAAAACATTTCTCTTGTATTTTAACCTTGAAAATACGATTATAAAGGTAGGGAAAATTTGGGGTACGGCAGCTGCCCTTATTCAATTATCTTCCAATCGAATAGCATGAGAATACACGAGTCTTGTGCATTCTGATTGAGAGTTTATTGAATACTTGGAATACTCCAAAATTTGTCCGACAAACATAAGGTTTCACTGATATAGCATACCCTTAAGAGTCTTGACGAAGTAGGCAAAGCTGATGATATATCACTTACCAGGTTTTGACGACGAGGAAAATGGTTTTCGACTTGAGAGAATAATATTGTATGTCTTGGTTTGGATTTGCTTGTTCATCCTTTTGGGGGGATGAATAATACAGCCCTTGATAACGCATGGCTGCTTGGAGACTGTGGCAATGGGTTATGTTTGTGAATCGCTGTGTGAAGTCTTAGGCGACGAGCTAGGTTTGGATTTTGAGCACCGCGGCATGGAGTCTTAGGCAATGATCTATGTTGGGGAGTGTCGCACATTACTACATGGAGTCTTAGGTAATGGATGAAAAGAGGGAAACGCATTGTTGCATGGAGTCTTAGACAATGGGTCATGTTACACTGCTGCATGGAGTCTTAGGCAATAAATAAGTTTTGTGCATTACGGCCTGGGGTCTTAGGTAATCGGTAAGGAGAGGAGAATACATCACTGCAAGGAGTCTTAGGAAATGTACCGAGCTTCGTACATTAATTCATGGAGTCTTAGGTAATGAACTACATTGTAGAGGGAAAACATCACTGCGTGGAGTCTTAGGTGATGGGCTGAACACATCACGGCTTGGAGTCTTAGGTGGTGGATCTTATTTGGCTTTCGATCATTGCAGCATGGAGTCTTAGGCAATGCACTAGGTTTTTCACATTACTACATGGAGACTTAGGTAATTCTACGTTGTAAGGAACACATCACTGCATGGAGTCTTAGGTGATGGGCTGAACAAATCACTCATGGAGTTTAGGTGACAGGTTGGATTATAGGAGAAGTGTATTTTGATGATTGACCCTTAGATAGCTAAATCGAGGGTGAGATCATTTATTTGTTGTATGTATGTGTATGATATCCGCGATTGATATGGAACCCAGAGTGTATATGTGTTGAGTGTCTGTACATGCAAAATGTGTGTACGATGTGCGTATGCCCTGAAATGTTATAAAAATTGTTTCCTGCTTTTCTCAACTTTAAACCATTGTTTTCGGGTTACCGATTCCCTGGCGTTGTATGTTGCATTGTCGTGGTATCTTTGAATTGATTTGAATATGATGAAGAGTGTTAACAAGATTTTAATTTTTGTATTGTAAGTGCAAGCGTAGGTGTAGGCGTGTGCGTAGACATGTGTATAGAGTTTTGTGTTGTATGTGTAGGTATAGACATGGGTTATGGATGTAGACATGATTTTCTTTTTTATGTTTCTCTAACCAAAATGTTTTTTCGATGTTTTATCAAATGCTTTTATTTGTAAATTCCCCCGAAATGATTTCGAAACAATATTCATAAGAAATAAGCGCAGTATTTTACAAACAAGTCTGGAAAAGGAAAAACACAATTTTAAAGATGAAAAAGAAAAGCAAATGTTTTATTGATATGCCTCCAAATAGAAGAAAGTACAAGATATAATTCCTTAAAAGAGGTAATTACAGAAAATTTCAAAACTGTAAATGGCAATGAAAATGATAATTGCTACTGTTGTTCCCCAATATCCTTTTAATGGCTCCTATCTCCTTTGCTTCTGAGTCGTATGATTTAGATCCGTCTCTCCCTTCGTGGCTCGTAGTCACAATTCTTAGATCACAGTCTTTTTGTTCTTTATTTCCTTTTGAATAAAATCCCTAATTTTTTCCTGGATCGCCCTTTCGGGTTTTCAATCCACCGGGATAATTTTTTTCATATGTCTCTAGTTTATGCCTGGATCACCCTTTATGGTTTTCGATCCACCGGGATGCTCCTTTTTTCCTAAGTCTCCCGTTTAGGGTTCGAGCTTAGCGATCTTTTTCATACATAATATTTTTTGATTGCGTCTGAATTTGTTGGATGCGGTAGCTCTTCCCCATCTATTGTTGTGAGGATGAGACCACCACCGGAGAATGTTGTTTTTACTACATATGGACCTTTGTAGTTGGGTGTCCATTTACCACGTGAATCGAGGCGAGGTAGAAAAATCTTCTTAAGCATTAAATCCCCTTCTTTGAATATTCAGGACGGACTTTCTTGTTAAAGGCTCTTTTTATCCGTTTCTGATATAGTTGACTATGGCATAGAGCTGTCAAGCATGTTTCTTTGATGAGGTTGAGCCGATAAAGTCGCGTTTGAACCCATTCCACTTCTTCCAACTTTGTTTCCATTAAAACCCGAAGTTATGGTATTTCTATTTCAAATGGAAGTAATGCCTCCATGCCATATACCAGAGAGAAAGGAGTCGCGCCTGTTGATGTTCGCACGAAAGTGCGATAGCCGTGTAGAGCAAAGGGAAGCATTTTGTGCCAGTTTTGTACGTTTTAACCATTTTCTGAATGATTTTCTTGATATTTTTATTGGCTGCTTCGACGGCTTTGTTCATCTTTCGTGTGTATGGTGAGGAGTTATATTGTTCGATCTTGAAATTTTCGCACAGTTCCTTCATCATCTTGTTGTTTAAATTAGACCCGTTATCTATAATAATCCTGCTTGGGACCCCGTATTTGCATACGAGATTCTGCTTGATAAACCGTGTAGCCACTTGACTTGTCACATTGGCATAGGATGCCGCTTCAACCAATTTGGTGAAGTAATCGATGGATAATAGTATGAAATGTTTTTTGTTGGATGCTCTCGGCTCAATCATGTCAATCACATCAATTCCCCACATAAAAAATGGCCAAGGCGAGGTCATGACATTCAGAGGATTTGGTGGCACATTTATCTTATCGGTGTAGATCTGACATTTGTGACACGTTTTCGTGTAGTGATAATAGTCGGCTTCCATCGTTAAGCAATAATATCATGCCCGCAGAATCTTCCTAGGCCTGGCATGCCCATTTGTGTGAGTTCCAAAATTTCCCTCGTGGATTTCTCTCATGAGCGTATCTGCTTCCTGCTTTTCCACACACCTGAGTAGTACCATGTCATAGTTCCTTTTGTATAACACTCCATTACTCATAAATAATTTCGAGGCTAACTTTCAGTTCGCTTGTCAATGATAGAGGCATTTTCTGGATATTCTTGCTTTTCCAGGTACTTCTTGATGTCATAAAACCAAGGCTTGTCATTCGTCCCTTCTTAAATAGAAAGGCAGTATGCGAGCTATTCAAAGTGTCTAATTGTGATGTGTGGTTCATGGTTCGGCCAAGTTACTTTGAACATAGCTGATAGAGTTTCCAGAGCGTCTACTATTTGATTTTCTTCTCGTGGGATGTGACTGAAAGTGATCTCTGTGAATTCCGCAACCAAGTTTAAAACATGATCCCGATATGGAATCAGTTTTGGATGTTTAGTATCCCATTCGTCATTGACTTGGTATATGACTAATGCAGAGTCCCCAAATACTTCAAGGTGTTTTATTATTAGATCAATGGCGGCTTCCAGTCCTAGTATACAAGCTTTGTACTCGACGATGTTGTTGGTGCAGTCAAAACATAACCTTGCAGTGTATGGCTTGTGATTTGGAGAAGTCAAGACTGCCCCTATGTCGTGCCCCTGTGCATTTGAAGCCCCTTCTAACATGAGTGTCCAACATTCCCCTGGTTTGGGTCCTTGATTAGGTCTTGTATTTCATAGTCACCTATAACCATGACATTTTCGTCTGGAAAGTCAAACTTCATAGGTTGATATTCTGGCAGCGGTTGTGAGCTAAATGACCAGATAGTATACTACCCTTGATGGGCTTTTGAGTGACATATTAGATGTCTTATTCTGATAGTAGCATATGCCATCAGGAGATTCTTCCTGTAAGAGCCAGTTTTTCGAACACGTACTTTAGAGGGTCCATTCTTGCTAGTAACCGTGTAGTGTGGGTTAACATATATTGCCTCAACCTCTTAGTAGCCCAATCCAATGCACAACAAGTTTTGTTGAGGAGCGAATACCTGGTTTCGCAGTCAGTAAATTTCTTGCTGAGGTAGTAGATTGCATGCTCTTTTCTTCCTGTTTCGTCGTGTTGTCCCAAAACACAACCCATTGATCCTTGGAGCACTGTTAGATACATGATGAGTGGTATTTCGAGAACTGGTGGCATTAAGATCGGTGGCTCTTGCAGATACTTCTTTATTGTTTCAAAGGTTGTTTGGCAATCATCATTCCATACTACCATTTGATCTTTTTATAATAATTTGAATATCGGCTCACACGTAGATGTTAGATGCGATATGAACCTTGAGATGTAATTTAACCGCCCTAAGAAACCATGAACTTCTTTTTTGGTCTTTGGTGATGGCATCCCTTGTATAGCTTTTGTTTTGTCGGGGTCAACCTCGATACCCCGTTGACTTACAATGAAACCCAGCAACTTGGCTGATTTGACGCCAAATGTACATTTATTCAGATTTAACCTTAGTCTGAACTTGCGCAGCCGCTCGAAGAACTTTTGTAAATGTATGATGTGTTCCTCCTCCGTATGAGATTTGGCGATCATATTATCTACTTATACTTTAACCTCCTTATGAATCATATAAGGGAATAGTGTGACCATGACTCTTTGATAAGTTTCCCCTGCATTTTTTAGATCGATTGGCATTACTTTGTAGCAGAAGGTTCCCTAAGGTGTCATGAAAGTAGTCTTTTCCATGTCTTTGGGTGCCATTTTGATTTGATTGTAGCCTGAGAAATCGTCCATGAATGAGAATACTAAGGCTTGAGCCGTGTTGTCTACAAGAACATCTATGTGAGGTAACAGGAAGTCGTCCTTGGGGCTTGCTTTGTTCAGATCTCGATAATCCACATACATGCGTACCTTGCCATCTTTCTTAGGTACCGGCATAATGTTATCTATCCATGGAGGATAATCTACCACTGCTAAGAACCATACGTCAAATTGTTTGAGGACCTCTTCTCTTATCTTGCTAGACATATCTGGATGAGTTCTTCTAAGTTTCTACCTAACCGGAGAACAACCTTCTTTGCGAGGGAGTCTGTGCACCATGATGTCTGTATCTAACCTTGGCATGTCCCTATAGGACCAAGCGAATATATCCACGTATTCATGTAATAGTTTGATCAGCCTTTCTTTGACGCTCTATTCTAACATTTCCCTTATCTTGATTTCTTTCGGATACTCTTTTGTGCTCAGAATAATGGTCTCGATAGCCTCTTGATACAGTTGTATGTTGTCAGCCTTTCGCTCTATTTCCCTTGCCATTTCCTTAGAGAGTTCAAGATCTTCATCACTTTCCTCTTCAGCTTGGTTGATAGGAGCATCAAAATCATATAAGATTGCAGTAATAACATTACCGGTGGTTTTGGGCATGGGTCTGCACATTTATCATGTTTTGGGGCAGATATTAGTATATGAACTTTGAAAATGCATATGAAAAGAAATTATTGCCATTTTTAAATTTAAGGGATAAATGCAAGAGAAAGATAAAGATCTTAATTAAAAACAAAATATAACTTTTATTAATTGTAAATATTGTCTGAAACAAAACAGGGGGACCCTTACAAGCAACCCCTCTGCCTCAGGCTTGACATAAGTTCTTTTTTAAAACAATAAAAATTACTTACGAAAGAAAAGATCTCGGGAATCTCCACGGTTGTCCAGCTTTTGAGTTCTTCTCCAGGGGCACACTCTCAGATGAAGTTAGTCGCCCTTTTGGTGTGGACTTTGTTGGATATCATCGCCACATGTTTACCATGCTTTATTCCCTTGTTTACAAAGGTCTCTTGGATTGGAGGAAACCGTGTTTTAGCCTTCAGAGTAGCTTTCGATGATTCATAGACCAACCGAAACGATTCTTCTTTTCAGGTATTTTAGGGAGTTTTCCCAGCTTTTCGAGGCATCACATTCCATGGTTGTTTGCAAATCTCTCCACGAGGTCACCTTGGGCTTATTATTTTTCTCCACTGGTAAAGTCATCATTGAAGCAATTTTCAGGGCTTGAAACGGGGTGGTTATACAGTCTTCCTTGGCACTGATATACCTGTACGATTCGATGTGACTTACGAAGATGTCCTCCTCACTGTCGATTATGATTAATTTCCCTTCCACTAAGAACTTTAACTTTTGATGTAAGGTCGAGGTAACTTCCCCTGCTACATGGATCCAAGGCCTCCCTAGTAAGCAAGTGTATGTGGCTCTATATCCCTGACTCTGAAAGTGATATAGAAGATATGCGGCCCAATTTTGACTAGAAGGTCCACTTCTCCCAATGTCGAGATTTGAGAACCGTCAAATGATTTCACTATTATAGAGCTTGGCCTTATCACAGAGTCATCTATGGTTAACTTCATCAGACTTGATTTTGGTAACACATTGAGGGTAGAGCCTGTATTGGTGAGTACTCTAGATAGGCTGGTAGTACCTATTTGCATAGAGATATGAAGTGCTTTATTGTGAGCTCGGCCTTGAGGTGGAAATTCATTTTTACTAAAACCCATGTATGATCCGGATGTTAGGCATGCTACAACATTGTCAAATTGATTTACAGTAATCTCTTCCATAACGTGGGCTGAACTCAGTACCTTCATTAGATAATTTCGGTGTGCTTCAGAGTTGATGAGCAACGAGAGTATGGAGATTTTAGATGGAGTTTGGTGAAGTTGATCCACCACCCTGTAGTCACCTCTTTTGATTATTTTCAGAAACTCCTCTACCTCTTGATCGATAAAGTTTTTGCTTAGAGGTTCTTTCTCTTGACCTGCTTCCGCCACTTCTTTTCCTTTGTCCTTTGTTGAGGTATCATCTTTCTTCTTTGGTGGTTCAGATTGAAAGACTCGACCACTACGGGTCATACCCCATATCCCTGCTATATTTGAAATCGCAGGTTCTTGACTTGGAGATGGCTCATTTTCCTGTTTCACTCTGTTAATGTACACGGCTAAGTCTTAACTCCACGATACTACTTTGTTACTTTCTTAAGGGATAGGTGACGGTCCCTTAATTATCATTGTGGCCTTTGGAACTGATGATATTTGGACAACCTTCTTTAGTGCCATCCTTGATTTTTTTTTCCAATTCTTCCCACGGGATCACTAGAGTCTTCTTGTTAAGGTTTAGGCCTTGGCAAGGGATTACCAATGGATTCTTTCCTTCGATCATTGCTATATATTTTTCTTCAGGGTATGGTCCGAATTGGACTACCCCCTGGTCCATTAGCTTCTGCAGAGTTTGTTCAAAGGATTCATCATGTTCCAACAGGAACCCACATTCCCACAGATATTCCTTCAACAAGTTTATAGGGGCCTTTTCCTGCTTTATTTCCCCAAAGTCGGTGACTACTTCAATTGCATTTATTGTTGGTCCACCATGCAGAGGCATAAGGTTTGATTTGATGTTAGGCTTATAAAAGTGATGTCTTGAGATTCTAACAAATCTTAAACTTTATGCTTGAATGCCTAACACTGCTCTATGGTGTGCCCAGGAGAATTAGCATGGTATTCACATCTGGCGTCAACATTGTATTTTTGCGGGAGTGGCCCAACTAGATGACCTAGGGGTTTCAATTCCACTAAGGATAGCTTAACAAAGTGTTGTAATAACTGGCTAGGTGGCATGGGGAGTGGATCAAAATTTATCTACGGCCTTCCAAATCATCCTTGTTGTTGTCCTTGTGGGATCATTAATGGTTGTTGTGCCCTTGGTTGTGAAACTACAACATTTATTTCTAACTCTTTTCTTTTTGGGAAGTTTGAAGCAGGTCTTCTTGAATTGTAGGGGGCATTTGATGGTCCCCTTGGCATTTTTCCACTCTTTATTCTAGTCTCAATCCTTTCTCTGATAGTCACCAGGTCCACGAATCCTGAAGAGATACTTCCAACCATCTTCTCATAATATAGCCCTTTCAAGGTTCCCATGAACATATCTACTAGCTCCTTTTCCAACAACGATGGTAGCACATGGGATGCCATCTCCCTCCATCTCTGATCATATTCTTTAAACAACTCTTCTTTCTACTAGGACAGATTCTGGAGTTGCATGCAAGTAGGTGCCATGTCCAGGTTATATTCGTACTGCTTTAAGAAAGCATTAGCAAGATCTGCCCAGGTTCGAATGTGAACTCGTTCCAATTGCATATACCAGTCTAAAGATGCCCCGCTTAAGCAGTCTTGAAAACAGTGAACCATTAGCTTTTGATCATGGGCATGGGCATGCATCTTCCTACAATACATGCGCAAATGATTTCTTGGACAATTGAGCCCCTTGTACTTTCCAAAGTCAGTCACTTTGAACTTCGGCAAAATTACCACATTAGGGACTAGGCCCATTTCGAGAACATCTACTTCGAAGGCATCAAATCCCTCCACAACTTTCAGCCTTTCTTCCAGATCATTATATTAATTCATAACCAGTGGATTATCGACAGCATGAGTACCAGTCGTCTTCGATGGTGCCTGATTGACATCCTCTAGGCCGTGGTCTCTATACTGCAGGTCCAGTAGTTTTCTGCATTGTTTATTGGAATTTGAAGGGTATGTGATGCCTCTTCTTTTGACGGAGGTGGGACAAAACCTCCAGTTTAAGCTTCTCTTGTCTCTTGTTGGGCCATGGCATAATTTTGGGGTCCCGTCTCTGGCTCTTTTCTTAGTTGGTGACCGCTTGATGCACCAATTGTTTGAGCTACTTTCTCGAAAGCTACCCTGGGAATCTGATCTTGTCTGTCAATGATGTTCTTTAGAACTAGGAGAACTTGACTCATATCTCCTTTCATTGAACTTACATCACCCTTTACATGGTCGAGATCCTCCTTGAATGCAACCTGGTTCTCTTCAATTTGTTCCATTGCATTTTTCCGATAGGCCCTAGTTTGATACAGAGGCCACAGAGGTGGTGATCTTCTTCTACCAATGGTTTAACTGGAGAGATTTTAAAAAAATGATCTTTAATATGATATGCGGGTGTTTGCGAATGCATGCATGCGTATGATTATGTATGAACATGTAATGGTTTCTTGTTTTAAGTGTCTTATTCACTTGAGCATATACTTATCTTTTGCTTCTTTCATCTTTTTTTTTTTAATTTGGTGAATATTTTTAAAATAGATACGCAAACGAGATACGAAAACAAAATGACTTTATTGAAAGTAACATAATACAGATATTGAAAAATATTAGAACATGAAATCAAAACTTGTTTTCATAAACATAAACAAAAGGAAATAAATCTTCTAGTTGCGCTTGCGGATGTCTGCTCTAAAATCATCAACCATTGCTTGGCAAAGCTTGAGAAAGTCTTCAACGTCCTTTGGAAGAGGAACCATTACACTTTCTGTGTCTCTCAATCTTCTAGGGATATCCTCAATGAGATTGTTGGATAGGAAGGCGAGTCTTTCATGCTTGTCTTTTTAATACTGATACTCTTGATAAAGATGTGGGATTATCTTATGGTTATCTCCCCCGAATTAGGCAATCATTGTATACTGCTCTTCCTAATACATCTTTTCAGCCCTCAATTCCGTATAAAGTCTTTGTTGGATAAGGAAATCTTTTTGGAGACCTTCTAGCTCTTAGCATATATGCTCATATTCTTCAGCTCTCTGGGTCAAGAGTCTTTATGCCTCTATCCTTTCAAGGTGTTCTTTGACCTCTGATTATTGGTTGTCTTGAAGTCCGGTGGTGAGGTACTTTATTTTCTCTTCTTGATCTAAGGAAGCTTGCCCCAAACTTTGGATTTGGGCTCTTAGATTTTCCTCTAGCACCTTCTTGTCATGTGTTGCCTTTTCCTACCATCTGGTTAACCTCCCGATTTCAGTAGCCACGTCTTCTAACCTTTGGTTGTGGGAATCTAGATTAAGGTCGCACTCAAAAGTCCTTCATTTGTACGCTTCCATTTGAGACTCTCCTTTTCCAATGCCTTTTGATCTCTCTCAATTTGTTGGTCCTTTGACTCAATTATGAGCTGCATCTGCTTCTTTTCTTTGGTCAAATTGAGAAGTTTGAGTTCCAATTCATCTTTTTCCCTTTGAGCTTGTTTTATGGCACTTTTCAGATCGTCGATTTCTTCCAAGGATATAGGCATGACCTTTGGGACCTCTGACTTGTACTATGGATCTATATCAAACGACAACTTGATAATTTGTACCCTATCTCGGACCCATCTAGTGTAGGGTTCTCTTGCTATGGCATTCTTTCTTCCGGCCTTCCTCTTATGAACCTTATTCCAAGCCCAAATAACCTTGTTGAGCAACCCTTGGTCTTTTACACCCATGTCATGGATGATCAATGGTTAGAGTTGTTCATCTAAAGGTTTGTCTTCTAAAGGATACCCTAACTATCGTAGGGCTAAAGTAGGGTTATAATTTATACAACCTCGAGATCCGATCAACGGGACATTAGGAAAGTCCCCACATCTAACTGTGATGTCTCCAATATCCATATTCCTTGCATACCATAATACCGAGTTTGCAGTGAGAGACCTTAATTTCTGAGGCCACTCACGTTTCGTCAAGTTTGGAATCATATAGTCTTCTTTGTAAATATGGGTCATGAACCAAGTATACAGAAGTGGAATGTAACAATTTAGAGTGCCTTTTCTTTTTTTGTACATTGTATGCAAGGTGTAATAAATCTCAGCAAGCAGAGCGGGAGTTTGATCCGTATAAAAAACTTTCGCACCCCAAAATATGGTAATGGCCGCAGGGTCAATATAGTCCATAGTCCGAGGGAATAAAATTACACCAAACACAAGCAATCCTAAACAATCGACAGAAGGCTCCCATTCTTTATAATTAGAAAATTCGAGTGCATTGGCTTCTAGGTATATTCTTTTGATTCCTTGTATCGAGCCTTCTCTTCGGTAATTTTCAACTAACTCAGAACAAGGGATCCCTAAGCCTTTTGCTAATACTTTGACTTCAATAGTTTGTCTGATACCCACACAGGCCTTCTCTTTAGAAAAGTTTAGAATTATATCAAGTTCTTCCAAAGCCGACACTAGCTTGGAGTCTTGGAAGGTGAAACATCTCAGTGGAGGGTCGTAAAACTGAACGAGGGCTGAAACAGAGACTATTTGAACCTCTACTATGGTCAAGTCAAGGTTATCCCTATAGCGGCGAGCGTACATCTTCAGAGCTCTTTCGGATAATTTCCCCTTTATAGCTTTGATTTCAGAAATGTATGGCTTGAGAGCACTAACGCGAACAAGTTGTTTCCCTTTGGTGTCCATCTTCAAAGATAATCACCAAAATCTTGATTTTATTGCTTTTTGTTTTTTACCTTGTGAATAAGATAAATAAAAAGAAACATATGATGAATATATGAAATGTATGAATGAACGGATGTATAGTTTAGTGACGGGGTTTTGTGATAGGTACCCTTAAGTTGTACCCCAAAATTTTCCCTCTCACTTATCAAGAATTTTCTCACAAGATCTCCTTTGGATCAAGACTGCATTAGGGTTGATCAACTCAAGACACCTCCTTAAGCACTGATGACTGAAAATTAGGGTTTGAGATTGAACAAGGAAAAATGGACTTTTAATTCCACATATGACTTTCATGGATCATTATGGACCCCCAAGACTACTCATGCCAAGTTTCAAGCCTTGGATCACTCTTTTGCTCAGTCAATTGAACAGTTGACCTAAAAATCAGTTGTATTGGGGAAAAAAGTCAACTATGGCCAATTTACAGTCAAATTTCATAATGTTTTATCCACATAAACATTTTAGACTCATATGTATCATTTGATAAAGTTTGGACCATAATTCCTCAAGAAATTTGATCAAATCTCCAAAAGGGCAAAATGGTCAAAATTAGGGTTTTGACTGGGAAAGGGAAATTTATGATTTTTGACCTAGCAAATGATCAATTGGTTTAATGCATAATCTCAAGAGCCAAATTTCATGATTTTAACCTGATGACATGGTTCAAAACATTGCTCAAGATCAATTGATTGACAGATGAATTTTCAGTCAACTGGTCAAAAGTCAACTGTACATTGAAATGACAACCTTTGACTTTTTGGTCAAAATCAAGTATCAAAGATTACAATTCATCAAAACATTTCAAAATATGAAACTTATTCATCAAGAAATCAAGAAATCAAGATTTTATTTTGAAATGTCAAAATTTCTAAACTTAGAAATTTTTTTAAGTGTAAATAATTTCTTATTTTTTCATAACTTTGAGCAATTTTTTCATTATGATGCAAGATGATTCATAGGAAACTTCCAACATGAAAGTTGTAGATATCCATGAAATATACAACTTTTATTCACACAACTTCTTCCAAAAGTGCATGGATCTCAAGTTATAATTTTATGAATACATGCTCATGAACTAAAAAAGACTTAGTGAAATTTTTCCCTAGTTAGGAAGATTTTTTGACCTAACTTCATGGCAATTTTTCACATAGTTCCAAGGGGAATATTCAAAAGCAATTCAAATATGGGTTGTATATAACATTTAAAGCTTTCCAAAATGTCCAAGAACTCCTTGATATCATTCTTGAGTAGGGAGAATCGAAGAGATGAAGTTGATGTTTTGTCACTTGAATTACAAGGCATTTTGTGATGAACAAAAATCCAATTTCAAATCTATGTTGCACAATCTTGTTTTGAAGGCCTCTAAACCTCAAGATCTCTCCATAATCAGAATATTACACTTGCTTTTGAGCTATTATCCAATTGTTCCAAGCATCGTCCAAGCCAATTTGCCATTTTAGGAAGAAAGTTACCATTCCATTCTTGAAAAGTTGCTTTAATCACAAAGTCAACTTGTCTTGAGCTTCTAACTTGTTCTTTCTGCACAAACAACCCCTATAATCCACAAGCAAGGTGTATAAGGCCTGAAGAAGCTCAGGACATGCTTGTACAACATTTGAGATTTGTCATTTCACTTTTCTTCAAAAGCAAGTTATATAGCCATAACCCTATAACTCAGAAGCCTTGAGTGATATTGTGCTCTAATGTTTTTCATACATATTAACAAGTCAATTGCAACACGACACACATTTTCACAAGTCCTAAAACACTCCAAAACACCCTTGCTGCATAAGACTGCTCAACTTGACATGTTTTGAGCCAAAACTCTCCATCTCTATTTCCACTCGTGCGTTTTGATTCTTAATCATTCAAACACCTTACATAGATCATATATAAGTGATCCAGTCCCCTGTTTCAAGACTGTAACCCCTCCATTACTATTCACCATTTTTAAACATTAAGCTTGTAGGTTGACTTGAGTAGGAAGATTCAGGGACTTTCAAAGCAAAGTAGGAGTTGGAATACACTCAAGGAGGTCCAGGCAAGCTAAACAAATTTTTAGGACACTTCGAAGCTTTCTCAAACTCCATACATGAATCCATCTGTAAGAGGTAAGTTTTCAAACTTCAATATCTTGATACAAGCATCCTCTGTGCATACATTATGAAGTAAAAATGTAGATATCATTGCTCTAAAGATAACCATGTCCATAGTTTTCATTTATATTGACTGTGTATAGAGAATTTCATATTTGGACTTTCTGAAAAAATTAGGTTTCAATTTAGGGCCAGCAAAATTAATCTTCATCTTTTAATTTTTGCTTACATAAGTTATATGGTTGGATTCGTGAGGAAAAATGCCACAACTTTCATGTTTGAACTTTTCATTTTTGTTGAGAGATGAAGAAGATACAGGTCCTTTGGCTGGAGGTTGAAGATGAAGTCTTCAGAACACATTTTCCTTACATATTTATTGTTTCATTTGTATTAACAGATGTATAGCCACCTCAGTGGTAAGGCAGCACGCTGGTAATCAGGAGGTCATGGTTTCGAGCCTCAACGCGCGCTGCCTTTTGCTTTTTTCTCATTTTTACATTTTTTTGTTCTTTCCAGCGCATGGGCCTTCCTCCTCCTAGGCCTGATTTTTTTCTAACCTTCCTCCCCCCTGTTTCATATATGCACCCCTGGCCCAACTTTATTTTATTTTTCTTATGTTCTTTTTATTTGTTTTTTTCTTAATTATTTTCTCTAATATTAAAAATCATAAAAAATACAAAAATATTAGATTTTCATTTTAACATAGTTTATTAATTTTTTCTCATAAAAATAATTTTTTATTTAATAAATACTTTATCTATTTCACTAAATATCTTGTAAATTTAATATAAATAATAGGTTTTTATTTATTTTCTTTTACACCAATTTAAATGTATTATTTTAACATTAAAAAGGTTAAAAATATTTTATAACACTATAATTATTTTTCAAGACAAAAATATCAAAAATACTTTTCTTACAAACTTATTTTCTTTTAATCAATTAATAGATTTAGGGTTTTATTTAAAATCTTTTCTTAATAAATTTAGGTTTAATTAATTATTTTATTTTAATTAATTAGGTAAAAACAAATCCCTTTTCTCTAAAAAATCCAAATAAAAATATTCATTTTCTTCACATTTACATTCTTGCATATTTATCCATCTTGTACATTATTTATTTCAATTCTTGTACAAATTAAATTTGGTTGTAATAGATTAATTAGGTTTATATTCTTGCAATCCCCATTCATAATTTGTATACCCCCCTCCCACAAGTATTGTAATAGCGTAGTAACTTTAAATTCCGCAATTTATCGCTTTATATACAAATGCTAGTAATTAGGGTTTGTATGGAAAGACTAAAACCAATACTTAGAAAACCCTAATTCAAGACAAAATCAAGCATGAAAACAATACACTTGCACACAAGCACACCTAGGGTTATCCCACTTGGTTGCCTTATACAAAATGACCATATTAAGCATGTAAGGCATTTTTGCCAAAACAAGCAAATACAAGATCATAGTCCCTCGATGACGATATCTAAGTTGCCTTTCAAAATGATATTAGTCCCTAAAGAAAAATGTTAAGATACCTTGCAACATTGCTAATCATGGTCATACGATGACCCACGCCCGTCCCGTTTATATCCAAAGATAGAGTTGCTTACCAAATCAATGGTAAGACAATAATGTCAAAGGAAAAGAAAATGAACAAGAAAGAAATTTGAGTAGGTAGATTGCTCCTAATTACTTGCTCCATTTCAAAACAAACATCCTTACTATTTTCAAAACAATCACATACACTTTCAAACATCTTCCAAAATTGAAAACATTTTCAAAAGATCAAATATCTTTGTATATATTCTTACGAATGAGAATTATTACAAATATTGCCTAAACAATGGCCTCTTTACAAAATACTTTCAAAAACCACACAAAGCACAATTTCAAACAAAATGCAAGTGATCTAGCAAGTAACTAAGAGCCCATGGATAACCATGGATGAAAAGGGTGCTAATACCTTCCCTTTTCATAATCTACCCCCCGAACTCAAGAAATAATCTCAAAGGTCTTTCTTGTGCTTTTTCACCTTTCCTTTTGGATAAAAGAAAAGTCGGTGGCGACTCTTGCTAACCGCAACATTTGCGATCAAATGCAAAACACCCAAGTCAGTTCTCCCACCGTATCACACCTTATAAGGTAGGTTCTTAATTTTGACTTACGGTTAGTCTACCCTCCTAAAAGGTGGCCTCCTTAAGGGTATCATGAATAACACCAGTGGGAAAAGGCACAAGGGATTCCCTTAGGTGGAGCCTCTTTACAGACTGAGACTTTCTTCTCAAAGTCGTGAAATATCTCGTCATGAGATTTTGGTTAAGGTCGTTACAAAGAGTCATGGGTGGAATTTCAAAATCCTACTCATCAAGAGGATATCTCTCAATAAGTATTCCTTTTGCCGAATTCCACTGACTCTAGGCGAAGTCGTCACATAAACTCACAGGGATGATGTATCCCTTAAGCTAATAGACGAACCTTCTTTCTAAGGGTTATTTGGAAAAAAAATTTTGGAATAAAAGTCCCGCCACGTAGTAAATATATGATCATAAAAAAATAGAAAGTATAAATAAATGAAATAAATAAATAAATAAAGAACATAAAAACCAGAAATAAACCTAAAACCTAGGGTCGAGGTCCCCAGGAGAGTCGTCAACTGTTGCGACTGGTTTAAAAAATCAGAGTCGCCACTACTAGTTTTTATCCTAAGGAAGGGCATCTAATAGGAAACCCTAATTCGCAAGACAAAGATTCTAGGTTTCATACTTCATTAGACGAAAGGAAGGTGTTAGACACCTTTCATCTACCTTATTCTTAAGGATACTAGGTTTAGGTTTAGGTTTCAGGTAAAATAGGGTTTTAATTTTTAATAGGGGAACTCGCCACGATTTTTAATCGTATGCCTATATATCCTCTTAGGAGGAATCAGAGTCCGAATTCGTAGTTCGTACGAGTTTGTGTTTCTTAGGGGTTGCAAAAGTACTTTGAATCACCTTGCATTTTGACCAGGTGTATAGATTGCGGAATTTTGGACTAAATGCGACATTAGTCAAAATATATTTGGAACCCCTTAGCAAAAAATAGTTGTTTAGATTAGTTTATTGCGAAAGAAATTTAGTGTTTGTTATGTATTTTTTAATCATATTAATTATGAAATATCTTAATTAATGCATGATATAAAAATATTTGAATATAATAATATAAAAAATAACACATGCATGAGTTTTGAATAAAAATAATATTTACATGTGATATTAAATAATATATAAAACTAACATACTAATAATAACTATTATAAAAAATAAATAAATAGTAATAATAATAATAAGAAATATATAAATAAGAAAATATAAAACATAAGAAAATAATAAAAAATTAAAAATAATAAAAAATAGAAATATATTGAAATTAATCAGGGGGGTTTGTTTTATGTTGGATAGTAAAATATGGGGGTGTAAGAAGTCAGGGCCAAAATTCAGAAGTTGAATTCAGGCCCAACAAGCCTGGGGGGTGTAAGTTGATTGTTGGTTTAGTAAAATGAATGAAAGGGTGTGCAGAAAGCAATTAGGCTTGGCCCATTACGAATTCTGGGAAGGTCTGAGTTATCGCGTGTGTGGGGGTGACGAACCTTACTATAGACTTGGCCTCTCGGCAGTTTGATGAGGATCTAAAGAACATGATGAAAGGTGCATGATAATTTCTATGAGAAAGCGCGTACATGATCTATTCAGAACATACAACTATCGTTTTCACTTCATTTTCATTATTCATTTTGTTTTCTATACAGTACCCTCTCTCTCTCTCTTCCAAACCTTTCTGTAACCCTAGTCCTAAACAAACATCGCGACGGCGCTTCCCCAGAGTTCAACGAGCCAACCCCAATGATCCTCCCAAACAAAATAAGAACTAACAAAAAATAAAGATAAGCTTAAATCGTTACCCTTTGTGCTTTCTTATCTCTGACTCTGAGCCTTCGGTTGCTAATTTTTCTTCTTTAACTTGCAGGTTCTGGCAGCAACGAGGGAAGGTTGAGACGGCGACGATTTTCACACGATTAGGGTTTCAGATGTTGAAACCCTAATCGTCCTCTTCATTCGATCTTCAAAAAAGGGTTATGCGGCGTTCTTCTTCTCCTCTTCTTCAATTCTTCTTTTTAGTTCATCCTCAAAAATTCCTCCCTTTTTTTATTTTTGTTCTTCGAATCCTCCAATTCTTCAATTTTTCTCCCCCACTGTCTTTTTTCCCGTTTTGTATTTATAGGGTTAGGATATTAGGGCTTGAACAATTTGTCGTTACAAGCTTAGTTAGCGTAGATTAGGGATTTGTAGAACCAAAATTAGGGATTCTGATCTTGTACGATTGATTTAGTTATTTGATTATGTGTATTAGAGAATTGAGATTGTATTATTCTGGGCTTGGTATTGTATAGTTTTTTTTAGCCGTAAAAGGATATTTTATTTGTAGAAAATTATGCTTCCAGATTTGGTTAGAAATTATTTGGGCTTGCTGAAGATTTAATATTGATTTTGGGATTCTGTACATTTTAGATGAAGATTTGTATTGCCGATTTGATTTGGTTTTTAGATCTAAACAGTAGATGTTAATTGAATTAAACGTGTGTTTTCTGTTTTGATTTGCACAGTGCCAGTAAGTTACTCTTTTGAGCCTTGCGTTGCTATTCTTTATTCAGCCCATGCGTAAATGAACTTTGGGCGTAACATAATCTCAACCCATCACATTACTGTAACCAATCAATACTTGCTTTCTTTATTATTTGCAAACAACATTTTTTTGGTACAAACTGGGCCTAAGCTTACAAATTTTAGTCCAGCAGAACTTTTTTTCCAAACAAAAAAATCCTTAATAAATAATATAAATAATTTTTACTATAACATCTTTTAGTAAAATATTATTATAAAATTGAAAAGTGTAACAGTAATAATAAAAATATAACGTCCTCTTTAATAAATAAATATATATTTTATTAGTAAAATGATAATAACAAAAGTTTTAATAACAATAATACTTTTTTTGTTTCAAAAATATCAGATGGGCCAACTAAAGATACTCAATGGGCCTGTAAATTAATAAACATACCCCCTCTTTACTTCTTCCTAACCAAAACAAAAATGGGCCAATATGAATTTTAATGGGCTTGTAATCTCACCCCTTCTTTTTACTAACAACAAAAATAATTAATGGGCTTTATAACTTAAGAACTTAATAATTTTTCTGAAATAATCTTCCATATTCGAATCTCATGGGCCATTGGCCAACATGCTTCGTAAATGAGCTTACAAATACACGGGTCTTTCTGATTTAGAAAGCCCCACTCTATTGATTAAAAATACACCCCCTGGTTGACTTGGATTTAAGAATGAGCCATCATATATTGCTGGACCATCCTCAATAAAAACAATTCTCTTGTATTTTAGCCTTGAAAATACGATCATAAAGGTAGGGAAAATTTGGGGTACGACAACTACCCTTATTCAATCATCTTCCAATCGAATAGCGTGAGAATACGCGAGTCTTGCACATTCTGATGGGAGTTTATTGAATACTTGGAATTCCCCAAAATTTGTCCGACAAACATAAGGTTACGCTAATATAGCATACCCTTAAGAGTCTTGAGGAAGTAGGCAAAGCTGATGATATATCACTTACTAGGGTTTAATGACGAGGAAAATGTTTTTGGGTTTGAGAGAATAATATTGTATTTCTTGGTTTGGCTTTACTTGTTCATCCTTTTGGGGGATGAATAAGACAACCCTTGATAATGCATGGCTGCTTGGAGACTGAGGTAATGGGTTATGTTTACGAATCACTGAGTGGAGTCTTAGCCGACGAGCTAGGTTTGGATTTCGAGCACCGCGGCATGGAGTCTTAGGCAATGATCTATGTTGGGGAGTGTCCCACATTATTGCGTGGAGTCTTAGGTAACGGGTGAAGAGAGGGAAACACATCGTTGCATGGAGTCTTAGACAATGGGTCATGTTACATTGTTGCATGGAGTCTTAGGAAATGAACTAAGTTTCGTGCATTATGGCCTGGGGTCTTAGGTAATGGGTAAGGAGAGGAGAATACATACCTTCATTGAGTCTTAGGAAATGTACTGAGCTTCGTACATTACTGCATGGAGTCTTTGGTAATGAACTACATTGTAGAGGGAAAACATCACTGTATGGAGTCTTAGGTGATGGATTGACCACGTCACGGGATTGAGTCTTATGTGGCGGATCTTATTTGGCTTTAGAACATTGCGACATGGAGTCTTAGGCAATGCACTAGGTTTTGCACATTTGCATGGAGACTTAGGTAATGCTATGTTGTAAGGAACACATCACTGCATTGAGTCTTAGGGGATGGGCTGAACACATCACTGCATGAAGTCTTAGGTGATGGACTAAACACATCACTGCATGTAGTCTTAGGTGACGGGTTGGATTGTAGGATGTAGTTGTTTAGTTATTGGCATGCATTTTTGGTAAAACCAGGTGTGTGAATGTCATGACTAATATCATAACATTCTGATTTATTAGGTACTGGTTTATTAGGTACCTTTGTAGAAAAATAATGGCATACAGGTACTGATGTTTATGAGTGTGTATCTGAGCATTTTGCAAAATGATCACATTTACCAAAATCAGTAAACAGGAATTCAGATGTCATAACAAATGTTAAGACATCCTGTTCTGAACTAACGGTTATGCAGTTTGGTTAATTCTGAGATATTTCAGGAAAATGACTCAGTCTTTCCAGAATAGAAAATCTCGTGGACTTGGGGTTAACCTAGCTCAACCCTAACCTGGTTGATAAAGTCCTATGACCAAGTCTTAAGGTCAAACAGAATTAACCCTAGCTTTTTGTGGAAACCCTAACTGAAGAAGCAGCTGCTATATATTCAACAGGGCTGTTGTTTGGAATTTATCCCTTTTGACAGAAGATCATTTAGAAGTTGTATAGTTTTAACTATTGTAATCCAAGCAAGTATCATTGTGATAAGTGACTTGGAATAGGTTTTAATTGTAAGGGTTTTGTATCACTCAAAGCTTTGAAGCAAGAGTGTTTTGTGTCTCTTGACTAAAGCTTTGAAGCAAAGTCAAGTTAGGTTTATGTATCACTCAAAGCTGTGAAGCAAGAGTGTTTGTGTTGCTTGATTAAAAAGATGTGAAGCATAATCAAGTGCATGTTTTGAAGAGTGTCTTCATCAATTCATTAGTCAATTGTTTTAAGTATCACTGCTGTGATTGAGGGGGAGTGAGTAGGAACTCAGGTTTAAGTTGTACTTAGATTGAAGTTGCATTGGGTAGGTCTTAAGTGAAGGAGATAAACTGGTTGGTTTATTCCTGAATTAATATTTCTTATAGTGGATTTCCTCCCTGGCTTGGTAGCCCCCAGAGTAGGTGTTGTTGCACACTGGACTGGGTAAACAATTGACTGTGTTCTTTACTGTTTTTGTATTTACTGTCTTATAGAAAGTCAGATACGGTGTCATAACATTGAACGTGACATTGAGTATCTGCAGCCAGAATTTCAATTGGCATCAGAGCAGGCACCCTGCCTGTATTACTGGGTGAGATCTAGGGATATCACTTTCTGGCACTATGGACAAAGAAGGAGTTTTTGGAAATAGACCACCCATTCTGGATGGAACAAATTATGACTACTGGAAACCTCGTATGGTTGCCTTCTTAAAATCTCTGGACAAAAAGTCTTGGAGAGCTGCTGACAAAGGATGGAACCATCCCACCATAACTGAGAAAGATGGGACAATCAGTCTGAAGCCTGAGGAAGATTGGAGTAAAGAAGAATATGAGTTAGTCCTGGGTAATTCCAAAGCTTTAAATGCCTTGTTCAATGGAATTGATAGAAACATATTCAGACTAGTACATCAATATGAACTGGCCAAGGAAGTTTGGGACACTCTCAAAACTACCCATGAGGGCACTTCCAAAGTAAAAATGTTAAGGCTTCAGATGTTGACTACCAAGTTTGAGAATTTAAAAATGATGGAAGATGAAACCATTCATGAGTTTCACATGAACATCTTGGAGATTGCCAACACCTCAGGAGCATTGGGAGAAAAGATGTCAGAAGAAAAATTGGTGAGAAAGATTCTCAGATCCTTACCTAAAAGATTTGCAATGAAGGTAACTGCCATAGAGGAAGCCCAGGACATCAGCAAGTTGAAAGTGGATGAACTCATTGGGTCTCTTCAGACTTTTGAGATGGGGATCACTAAAAATGTTGACAAGAAGAACAAGAGCATAGCACTTGTATCCAACACTGAAGGTGAAAACAAGGAGGATGAAGAAGAAAATATTTCAGAAGCTATAACCATGCTTGGAAGACAATTCAACAAACTCATCAAAAGAATAGATCCAAAGTCAAGGTCTAATGTTCATAACATCCCCTCTGACATTGACAGTTCCAGCAGAAGACCAAGGTCAGAAGAGAAGGGAAATCAAGGCAGAGGAATTCAATGCCATGGTTGTGAAGGATATGGACATATTCGAGCTGAATGTCCTACCTTTCTTAAGAAACAAAAGAAAGGAATGACTGTTACCTGGTCTGACTGTGATTCAGAAAGTAATTCTGAAGAAGAATATGCCAAACTAGTTACTGCACTAACTGGTGTTTGTACCTCTGAAAGTGACACTAGTGATGAGGAAGTGACATTTGAAGAACTGGCTGATACTTACAAGAAATTGTGTATCAGAAGTGCTGAAGTTTGTGTGCAAAATGAGAAACAATCAAAACTCATCATAAAGTTGGAGGCTGAAAAAAGGGCAGACCTTGAAACTATAAGTCATCTAGAAGGGGAAGTTCAAATGCTGAACTCAAAACTAAACCAAATGACCAAATCTGTCAAGATGCTGACAAATGGAACAGACAAATTGGAAGAAATCCTTCAGGTTGGACAAACTGTGGGAAACAAGTCTGGTCTAGGATTTGTGGAAGCAAAGAAATCTGGTGCAGACAAGAAGATCAGGCCTGTTAAGCAAATGTCAAAGCAGATGTCTCAACACAACTCTCAACATCAGGAACAGAGACATATGAAGAAAAGGTACCAAAGATGGAGATGTCATCATTGTGGGAGGTATGGCCACATAAAGCCTTTATGCTTCAAATTGCATGGATACCCTAATCAAAACTCAGGTGTCAAACCTAAGACTAAAAAGGTACCACACACTCCTCAATGGAAGAAAAAGGTTATTGCCATGATAGCCCACACTTCCCTGAGAGTCTCTGCAAAGGAAGACTAGTACTTTGACAGTGGGTGTTCTAGGCACATGACTGGAATCAAGAACCTCCTCAATAATGTTAAACCTCACACCACTAGTTTTGTGACCTTTGGAGATGGTGCTAAAGGTGAAATCAAAGGAGTTGGTAATTTGGACTGCCCTGAAGTTCCAAATCTGAATGAAGTACTATTGGTAAAAGGCCTGACTGCTAATCTCATTAGTATCAGTCAATTGTGTGATCTAGGATTCAAGGTCAACTTCTCAAAATCTGAATGTCTTGTAATTAATGAAAAACTAGAAGTTGTAATGAAAGGAATCAGATCTAAAGATAACTGTTACTTGTGGCAGCCTGAGAACACTAATAACTCCACTATGTGTTCTATTACCAAAGAAGAAAAAGAGGTGAAACTGTGGCACCAAAAACTTGGCCATCTTCATCTAAGAAGAATGAAAAGAACTATCTCTATGGAAGCAGTCAGAAGGATTCCAAGACTGCAAATTGATAAAAGGAGGGTTTGTGGTGAACATCAAATGGAAAGGCTTGGTAAAAAGAGATATGTCTATGATGTGGTGAATAACCTTAAAGTTTTTAGAGAACTGTGCACAAGAACTCAAAAAGAAGGGTGTATTGTCAGAGTCAGAAGTGGTCATGACAAGGAATTTGAAAACAGCAAGTTTTATGAGTTCTGTTCCTCAGAAGGAATTAGTCATGAATTCTCTTCTCCTATAACTCCTAAACAAAATAGGACCATACAGGAATCTGCCAGAGCTATGATCCATGTCAAAAGACTTCCTTTTCATTTTTGTGGTGGAGCTGAATACTTTGCAGATAGTAGTAGCTGTTCTCAAATTATCTGGATAACACAGATGCTCTCTGAGTATAATGTCACACAAGATGTTATGACATTGCACTATGACAATCTGGGTATAATCAACATTTTCAAGCACATTGTTATTAGTCATCACTTAATCAGAGAACGTGTAGAAGAGAAAACAATTAATCTGGAACATGTTGCCACTAAGCTTCTACTGGCTGACATTTTGACCAAGGATCTTGATACAATTCAATTTGAAGACTTGAGGGGCAAGTTGGGTATTTGCCAACATGAGAAATTATAGCAATTAATTTTTCTTAAAGCAAGGGTTGAAGGAGTTATTTTTGTTAAGTCTATTTTTAGTGGGTTAATCATATGTCTTTCCAATTCTTTCAAAATTATTAAGAAATTGAATACACTCTCATTTGCCTCCTACCTCTCTCGACTTTGCAACCTATTCCTTTCTCTCAATCAAAGTTTTCTCTCAAATTGCTACTGGTGTTCTAAGTCAATCAAAATGTCTCAAACATCATCTTCAACCAAGGCGACCACTCCATCTTCATCTTCTGACCAAGATTCTCGAGCAATCACCACATGCATAGATTCTGAAGTCCTGGAGATCACTCCTCTCAGAGAAATGGCAACTGACCCCTCCAAAGTCAAAAAGCTGAGAACTAGGCATGCAGGAAGATCTCAAGCTACTGCTTCCGGTAATCCTTCTCATCCTTCTTCTTCTGTACCAAATAGGGAAGGATCAGCTCAAGTACATCAAGCAATTGCTAGGCTTGTTACAAGAATACTAAGCGAAAACCACTCTGTACCGGGGATTTATGTCCCATTAAATCAAGAATCAGCAAGCCCAAATGTTGAAGCAAATGCAGATGTCTCTGAGAATGTTGTGACACCAAATGACAACATTCAGAAATCATCTGAAATCCTTGATGATATTCAGAACCCTTCAGAAAAGACTGTTGATCCACCTGTCATTGATGTGGATGAGGAATACTCAGACAATGAACTAATTGCCAATGTAAACCCTAACATAGCTAGGAGAATGATGAAAAGAAAGGGTAATCAGAATGCTGCAAAATGTATGACCAAAGAGAAACCTGCTAATAAGAAATCCAAGTCTGAAGGCAAGACTGGGGTAGAATCTGTGAAGACTGGTCTGTCCAAAGGGAAGGTGAAAGCCCAAGTGCATACTGGAAGACAACCAATTACAAAGAAGAGAAAAGAGCCTGAGTCTTTTGATTCTGATGAGGAATCAGAATTTGAAATTGAGGCTGAAGAAATTTCTATCAGAAGGAAACTCCCTTCCAGCAAAATGGCTAGAGTTCCTGAAGTCCCAACAGACAACATCTCTTTTCACCATCCTGACAATGCCAACAGATGGAAGTATGTTTGCTTGAAGAGAATAGCTTTAGAAAGAGAGCTAAACAATGGTGCCATGGATTGCAAGGAAATCATGGACCTGATTAAAGCTGCTGGACTGATGAAGACTGTGGTAAAATTTACCAAGTGCTATGAAAATTTGGTCAAGGAATTTATAGTGAACTTGTTTGATGAATGTGCTGATGGAAGGTCAGCTGACTTTGAATGTGTTTATGTTAGAGGAAGAAGGGTTAATTTCTCTCCATCAGAAATTAACAAATTTCTTGGAAGTTCAAATGAGGATTGCCCTGAACTGGAAGTCACTGACAATGAAGTATGCCAAACCATCACAGTAAGACAAGTCAAGTGCTGGCCCTTGAAAGGCAAGCTGAATGCCAACAAACTAAGCATGAAATTTGCCATACTGCACAAGATTGGTGCAGCCAACTGGGTCCCTACCAACCACAAATCAACTATCTCTACAGGATTGGGGAGATTCATTTATGCTGTGGGAACCAAGGCTGAATTTGACTATGGCAGGTATATTTTTGAACAAACTTTAAAGCATGTTGGTAGCTTTGCTGTCAAAGGCCCTATTGCCTTTCCCTCCCTCCTTTGTGGAATTATCCTTGCACAGTACCCTGATATCCTGGTGGCAAGAGATACTGCTTGCAAAAGAGCTCCTACTCTTGGGTTACACTACAAGCTTTTTCATGGATCTCATGTTCCTGATATTGTCATAACATCAGCTGAGACATCATCTGTAAAAACTCAGTCCAAAACATCTGATGTTATAGCTATATTGAAAGAGACCTGTAAAGAGCTGGAGACTAGGAAAAAGACTCTAGAAAACCTAATTGCCAGGTTAGAACAGGAGGAGGCTGAAGGAAACAGAAGGGAAGAGGGTGCTGCTGAAGATCAACTCAATACTGAAGAAAGTAGCTCCTCTGAAGGGGACAGTGCCTAAAGGTTGGTGGAGTTGATGCTGGTTCCTGGTGGAGTTTGCAAGTGTGTTCAGATTTTAGTTGTTGTTTCTATTAACTTTTCTGGATGACTGTATAAACATTTAAGTACTTATCTCTTTGGCCTATTTGTGGCTAAAGAGGGGGAGATATATTTTGGTAGACATTATTAGACTCTATTTTTCTGCAGTCATATTTATTCTGCTGCTATATGTTCTCTGATTGCTTAGGGACTTTAGCCAAAAATCTGCCAAAGGGGGAGTTTGTAGTTGTTTAGTTATTGGCATGCATTTTTGGTAAAACCAGGTGTGTGAATGTCATGACTAATGTCATAACATTCTGATTTATTAGGTACTGGTTTATTAGGTACCTTTGCAGAAAAATAGTGGCATACAGGTACTGATGTTTATGAGTGTGTATCTGAGCATTTTGCAAAATGATCACATTTACCAAAATCAGTAAACAGGAATTCAGATGTCATAACAAATGTTAAGACATCCTGTTTTGAACTAACGGTTATGCAGTTTGGTTAATTCTGAGATTTTTCAGGAAAATGACTCAGTCTTTCCAGAACAGAAAATCTCGTGGATTTGGGGTTAACCTAGCTCAACCCTAACCTGGTTGATAAAGTCCTGTGACCAAGTCTTAAGGTCAAACGGAATTAACCCTAGCTTTTTGTGGAAACCCTAACTGAAGAAGCAGGTGCTATATATTCAACAGGGCTGCTGTTTGGAATTTATCCCTTTTGACAGAAGATCATTTAGAAGCTGTATAGTTTTAACTATTGTAATCCAAGCAAGTATCATTGTGATAAGTGACTTGGAATAGGTTTTAATTGTAAGGGTTTTGTATCACTCAAAGCTTTGAAGCAAGAGTGTTTTGTGTCTCTTGACTAAAGCTTTGAAGCAAAGTCAAGTTAGGTTTATGTATCACTCAAAGCTATGAAGCAAGAGTGTTTGTGTTGCTTGATTAAAAAGCTGTGAAGCATAATCAAGTGCATGTTTTGAAGAGTGTCTTCATCAATTCATTAGTCAATTATTTTAAGTATCACTGCTGTGATTGAGGGGGAGTGAGTAGGAACTCAAGTTTAAGTTGTACTTAGTTGAAGTTGCATTGGGTAGGTCTTAAGTGAAGGAGATAAACTGGTTGGTTTATTCCTGAATTAATATCTCTTATAGTGGATTTCCTCCCTGGCTTGGTAGCCCCCAGAGTAGGTGTTGTTGCATACTGAACTGGGTAAACAATTGACTGTGTTCTTTACTGTTTTTGTATTTACTGTCTTATAGAAAGTCAGATACGGTGTCATAACATTGAACGTGACATTGAGTATCTGCAACCAGAATTTCATAGGAGAAGTGTGTTTTGATGATTGACTCTTAGATCGCTAAATCGAGGGTGAGATCATTTATTTGTTGTATATATGTGTATAAAGTCTGATATTGATATGGAACCCAGAGTGTATGTGTGTTGGGTGTCTGTACATGCAAAATATGTGTATGCCTTGGAATGTTATGCAAAATGTGCGTATGATGTGTGTATGGCTTAAAATGTTATGAAAATTTTTTCAAGCTTTTCTCTCCTTTAAACCATTGGTTTCGGGTTACCGATTCTCTGGTGTTGTATGTTGTATTGTCGTGGTATCTTTGAATTGATTTGAATATCATGAAGAGTGTTAGCAAGATTTTGATATTTGTATTATAAGCGAAGGCGTAGATGTAAGCGCAGGCGTAGACATGTGTGTAGAGTTTTATGTTGTATGTGTAGGTATAGACAAGCGTTATTGACGTAGGAATGGATTTTCTTTTTGATGTTTCTCTAACCAAAATGCTTTTTAAATGTTTTATCAAATGCCTTTATTTGTCAATTCCCCCAAAATGATTTTGAAACAATATTCATAAGAAATGAGCGCAGTATTTTGTAAACAAGTCTGGAAAAGGAAAAACACAATTTGAAAGATGAAAAAGAAAAGCAAATGTTTTATTGATATGCCTCTGAATAGAAGAAAGTACAAGATGTAATTCCTTAAAAGAGGTAATTACAGAAATTTTAAAAACTGTAAATGGCAATGAAAATGATAATTGCTACTGTTATTCCCCAATATCCTTTTAATGACTCCTATCTCCTTTTCTTCTGAGTCGTATGATTTAGACCCATCTCTCCCTTTGTGGCTCGTAGTCGCAATTCTTAGATCGCAGTCTTTTTGTTCTTTATTTACTTTTGAATAAAATCCCTAATTTTTGCCTGGATCTCCCTTTCGGGTTTTTAATTTACCAGGATAATTTTTTTCGTATGTCCCTAATTTTTTCCTGGATCGGCGTTTAGGGTTTTCGATCCACCGGGATGCTCTTTTTTGCCTAAGTCGCACATTTAGGGTTTGAGCTTAGCGAGCTTTTTTATACATAGTATTTTTTGACTGCGTCTGAATTTTCCGGATGTGGTAGCTCTTCCCCATCCATTGTTGTTAGGATGAGACCACCACCGGAGAATACTGTTTTTACTACGTATGGACCTTCGTAGTTGGGTGTCCATTTACCACATGAATTGAGGCAAGGTAGCTGAATCTTCTTGAGCACTAAATCCCCTTCTTTGAATATTCAAGGATGAACTTTCTTGTCAAAAGCCCTTTTTATCTGTTTCTAATGTAGCTGGTTGTGGCATAGAGTTTCCAAGTGTTTCTCTTCGATGAGATTGAGTTGATTAAGTTACGTCTAAACCGATTCTGCTTCTTTAAACTTTGTTTCCATTAAAACCCGAAGTAATGGTATTTCTATTTCGACTGGAAGTATTACCTCCATGTCATATACCAGAGAGAAAGGAGTCGCACCTGTTGATGTGCGCACAGAAGTGAGATAGCCGTGTAGAGCAAAGGGAAGCACAACCCCTTCATAATAAAGCCTGTCGAGAGCACCCTTTGGTAAGACATTCAACGAGAAACCCGTATCGACCAATACATGAGATAAAGTAATACCTCTGCATTTAATGGAGACATACATGGCCTTGTTCTGGTTCCTTCCTTTAGGGGTCAGATCAGCATCAGCAAAACCTAACCCATTATCTATCGTTAAGCTAGAAACATAGTTCTCAAATTGATCAGCAGAAATCTCTTGTGGCACGTGAGCGTACTTCAAGAATTTCTCCAAAGCTTGTGCATGAGCTTTAGAACACAGTAACGGGGATAACATGGATATTTTGGACGGGGTAACTCTAACTGGTGTAGCAGTAGTCTTTGGAGAGATTTCCGGGAAGAAAAACCTTTCACTTCTAGTAACCTTACAGGTCCCAGAAATATTATCAATATTGGAATCAATAGCTTCAATAACTTTATCTTCAGTGGTCGATAGTTCTTGCTTGACACCATGGTAGTAGATGTTGGATCCATAGTTCCACAGGACAGCTTTGTCCGAGGAATTCGGAATAGGTCCAGGTGTAGTGATGATTAGAGGAGCAGCTTTGGGATTGGCAGTGATCCTTACAGGATCCTTGGAAGTAATCCTGATAGGAGTGCCAGAAATTACAGATACCTCTTCTATCTCCAAGTCTTGCAACAAATTCTCAACAGGCGGAATCTTCTCAACCAGAATTATGTGATTTTCCATTAGGCGCTGAATGCCTTCTTCCAGTAACCTGCAGCCATTGGGTTGGGCTGCACAGTAGAAACATCTTTCAATATAACCCGTAAATAAACTGGCCTGCAGCAAACTCTTCTTAATAACTAGGAGTGGAGTAACCAATTCATTTACAATAACAACATAAATAACATCTTTAATAGCACTTATACCTTTGTCATGCTTCTGCATTGGTGCAGTAATCACATTCAGGGTCTCCGGAGGATCGAACTCAATCTCTTTCTTGTCAATCATGTCTTGAATTTTTTTTTCAAGGCCCAACAGTTATTGGTGTTGTGCCCAGGATTGTTGGAATGGTAGGCACATTTCACATTTGGAGTATAGAGAGGAGAAGAGGTGTTGGGATTCTGAGGAGGATCCCTTAATGTAATCTGCTCTACTTTCAATAAATCTTGTAATGCCTAAGACAGTGGCATACTGGTCTTGGTAAACGGTCTTCTCGATGCGTCTGACCTACGATGATTTCCCTGTTGTTGTTGTTGAACATGCGCAGCATTAGAGATTAGCACTACTCCTGCAGACTGATTGTGGTCACTTCTAACACGACCCTTCTGGCCATAAACAACATTAACTTCTTTCTTTCCGTTAAATGTCTTCTTTATAGCACTCGAAGATGCAACCACATGAATCTTTCCACTCTTGGTACCACTTTCAACATGTTCCCCGGTTAGAATCAGCTCAGTAAAACCAGATGAGGAACTTCCTATCAGATGGTTAAAGAAAGGACTTGTCATAGTTTCCATGAACATATCAGCCAACTCCCTTTCAGATAAGGGAGGTTTCACTCTTCCATCCAGATATCTCCACTTTTGGGCATACTCTTTAAACCCATCATTTGAACCCATAGTCATCCTTTGTAGTTGCATGTGATTTAGTGTGAGGTCAGCATTGTATTGATACTTCCTGTAAAACGCAGCAGCCAGGTCTTCCCAAGTGCGGATGTTGGTTCCCTCCAGCTGGTAGAACCATTTAAGTTATGTCCTGGATAAACTTTCTTGAAAGAAGTGAACCCATAACTTTCTGTCAACAGTATGGGGTTGGATCTTCCGAACATAAGACCGTAAATGAAGCTTTAGAAAGGACACACCATCATATTTGGAAAATGTAGGAACCTTGAACTTGTGAGGGATAACATCCCCCGAGATAAGACCCAACTCTTTAAAATCTAGCCCCGGAACTTTCTAGATCTCCATAGTATTAAGTCGATCTTTTAGCTGCTTATATCTGTCATCAGCGGGAGGATATTGTTCAAGATAATAGTCTTTATCAGTATCTTGTCCAGAACCAAGGTTGTTATTCTCTTCAGCTTTCACACTCTCGTCATCTTTCTCTTGGTTATCATCTTCATTTAATGGGACCTCAAAACTAGATCCCTTCTGACCGGACCCTTGAATCTTATACCCATATTAAGAAAGACGGCTGGCTTTTTAGTCTTCTTCTTAATCCCCTTTGTGATGAGGGTCTTCAACTCGTCTTGACCCTTAGCTAAGTCCAAGAACATTTGCTGAAATTGAGCGTTCTGCGCTTGAAATTCTTTCACAGTTTGTTCGAGTGCCATCTTTTACTAAAACAAACAGCAAGAAGATGAGAAAACCTGTCTAGAAAGTACCTATTATATGATGATATGTAAATGCAAGTGCAATGTTTTCAAGGACCTTTGCGGGATTTAAATTTGTTAAAACAAAAGGAAACAAAAGAAATTTTATTAACAAGCTCAAATTATAATTGCCTTCTAGGCTTATAATGACAATAAAAAAAGTTACAAAGAAGAAAAATATTAATTCAAGTCTCCCATGAGTACTTCCTCTTTCTGTTGACATATGCATTAAGGCTTTGTTTTTCGTGGAGTCGTTTTGTAAGCTTCAGTACTTTCTTCTCACTAGCATAGAGCTTAGTTTCAAAGGTATCCCTTTCTTCCTTGAGTTGAATCTAAGACTTATGTAGTTCTTCGAAGTCAGTAGGCATATCGCGAGGAAGAACGGTATGAGGAACATCCCCTTCAACAAAAGGCTCTATGATCACTGGTAGGATAGTAGGATATGGCATTTTGAGATTTTGAGCACGAGATTGCACCCATCTGAGGTAAGGCTCTAGAGGAATGGAATTCTTGTGTCCTAAAGTCTCCCTATAAATCTTGTTGACCATGCCCCAAGCACGTATAAACCTTTGATGGTAATTTTTAGGATCATTTCCATAGTCGAACGCAATACCTTGGATGAGCATATCATAAGGATCGTCCCTTCGAGCATAACCAAACTGACGCATAGCTAGAGAAAGGTTGTAAGTGATGCCCCCTCTTATACAAAGGAGTGGTACGTTAGGGAATTCCCCACATAGGTAAAAAATAATGATATTTTACTAAGATTGAGAACACCATTGGATATCCGAATGAGCGAGTGACATCAACCTTTGAGACCACCTCAACCCTTGTTCATTTTTTATCACTGATCGAGGCAGGTGAAAATAAACCACCTGGACAGTAGAGGTATATAACACATAAGAGTTCCTCGCTTCTTCATAGTACGAGTGTGAAGGGAATGCATGACATCTCCAAGCAAAGTAGGCACCGGATTATGAGTGAGAAAGATTTTAATGGCATTCACATCTATGAATTGGTCCGGATTAGGGAATAGTACCAAACCATAGATCAGCAAATCCAAAATATCCATCAAAGCACAAAATTTTATTGAATCCAGAAACCATTGAGCCTTCTCTATCAGAAAATTTAGGAAAAAAACCCTTGAATCCATTTCTTATCTCCCAGTTAGATACGATGTTTGATCATTTTAGATGTAAAGTTGTTGCAATGTCTTCAGGTTTTGGAACTTGCTCTAGACCAGTGAAAGGTATCTGATAAAGAATAGGCACTCTGAGTAACTTATAGAATTCTTCCATTATGGGCACCAATTGATAATCTGGGAAGGTAAAACAATGATGCTTAGGATCAAAGAACTGCAATAGAACACTTATCATGTCTTCTTGGAAATTGGGAGTAACCAAACTGAGTAGATGACCATGTCTCTTGGAGAATTTAGAATTGTCAAAGACTTTTGAGACTAATTCCTCAAGCTTGGAAGGTGCCTTTACAAAAGGTTATTCAGATAGTATTCCTGCGATTGGAAGCCATGACCCTGCAACACAGAACAAAGATAAGTCCCCTAGATCCTTGAAATGGTTAGTCATGATATGATGTTATGATGTTATGATGTTATGATGTCATGTTTAAACAGATAACAAACACAAACAAAGCACAAAAGATTATTAGGTTTAAGGCTTGCATGAGGTTCGTAGGTAAGTACCCTCTTGAAGTTTAGTTCGCTCAACCTATCTTAAAGAAGTAATTGGGTTCTAGGGATCTCAATATCACTGATTTTCCCCACAAGTTTTGTTTAACACGTCAACAGACTTGCCACCAAACAAAAACCCAAGAGCTGAATCTCAATGAGTATAATATCGAGTAGCAACAAACTTTGGATTGCACCAAAGCCGACTGTAACACAATGGGAGAACTGACTTGGGATGTTTTGTGTCTGATCGCAATTGTTGCGGATAGAAAGAGTCGCCACCGAATTTTCTTTTATCAAATAAAGGAATGGGTGAAAAGAACAGGAAAGACCTTTGAGATTATTTTCTTGAGTTTAGGGGGTAGATTATGAAAAGAGAAGGTGTTAGCACCCTTTTCATCCATAGTTATATATGGGCTCATAGTTGCTTGCTAGATCATTGATTTTTGTTTGAAAGTGTGCTTTGTGGTGGGTTTTGAAAGTATTTTTGAAAAGCGCCTTCGTTTAGGAAAACTTTGTAATGATTCTCGTCTCTATGAGAATGTATACAAAGTGTTGGACTTTTGAAAATATTTCATGGAAAGTGTTGGTGCATTTGAAAAGATGTTTGTTTTGAAGATGAGCAAGCAACTAAGAACATTTCTACCTACTCAAAAGTCTTTGTTCTTTTCCTCCTCCTTTAGATGTTGCTATCTTACCATTGAGTGATAAGAAGCCTTATCTTTGGATGTAAAGAGATGGGCGTGGGTCATCGTATCGACATGATAGAAATGTTGTGAGATATCTTAGAATTTCTCTTGAGGGACTAAGATCATTTATAAGGCAACATTCGAAGCGTCATCGAGGGACTATGATCTTGTATTTTTCGATTGTTTTTGCTAAGACGTCTCACATGCGTAACATGACTATTTTCATAAGGCAATAAGTGGAGTTAACCCTAGTGGTGCATGTGTGAATAGTGTGTTTGATTTGCATGCATTTAGTCTTTTATTAGGGGTTGTCTACTTGTTGTTTTTATCTTCCCATATAAATCCTACTTTACTAGCATTTATATGAAAGCGATAATTTGAGAAAAGTACATATCCTACATTATTACACTCAGTTGGGGATGGGGTGTACAAATTTACAAATGGGCGTTTGCAAGAAATTAAAGTCCTAATTATCTATTACATCCATATTGAAATAATGTAAGAAATGTAAAATAGACTTGTTTTGTTTTTATTAAGAGAAAAAATAAATTTGCTTAAGAAAATATTTTTAGTCTTTTTGTTTTAAAATAAATAAAGCAAAGTGTATGAATATAAAGTATTTTTGGTGTTTTTGATTAATAAAAATAAGGAAATAAAAGTTAGACTCAGCGCATGGCTGAAAGAATAGAAATATGAGAAAGAGAATAAGTTCTGACTCTGATGCGCTGCTAAATCAGAAAGAAAATGTTAGCATAAAATAGGGAAAGCCAGAAGTTCTGGGGTTGCTGGGAATAAATGAAATCCTAGAAGTTCTGATGCAATTGGAAACCTAGAAGTTCTAGTGTTACTGGAAGGTTGGAAGTTTTGATTGCTGAGGGAGCATGGAAGTTCTAGTATTAATGGACGGTTAGAAGTTCTGGTTATTGAGAGAGTCCAGAAGTTCTAATGCAGCTGGAAATCCAGAAGTTCTAGTGTTACTGGAAAGCTATAAGTTTTGGTAATGGGTAAGTGAGGTGTAAATGCTGTTGGATGAGGATATCTAGAAGTTCTGGTCCAGGATCCCTGTTTTGACAAACAACTGAAGGGGGTTTATCTAGAAGTTCAGGTCCAGGATCAATGTTTGACAAATAATGGGGGGAAAATATCAAGAAGTAAATATAAAAAGGTGTTTCTGGGGCTAGAACTCAGGACCCTTAACACTAATTTCTTATGTACGCGCTCTCTACCACTGGGGTGGCTATACATCCGGTATTAGAAGCAAAAACATAAACATATATTACAAAGTAAGTTTTGATGATGAACTTCATCTTCTTCTTCGCGCCAGCCATAGTATCTGCAACTTAGTCATTTCTCAACAAAAATGGAAAATTCAAACATAGCAGTTATGGAAAAATTCATCAAGGTTTCAGAGATACAAAGCATCAAAGCTATAAACTAGAAGCAAGCATAAATTTTTCTAATTTTAATTCTGAACCCTAATTTCCTCAAGATGTTATGATATGAAATTATCTATACTTAGGCCATATACATGAAATCTATAAATATGTAAAAAATCAGAGCGATGATATCTACATTGTATCTTTGAAAATGCAAGCCTAACAATACCTAAGTAATGAGATATAAATCAGAAGAAACTTACCTTGCAGCTGGAAATTATTTTGTGAATTAGAGCCTGGTTCAGATTGTTGTGATGTTCTGGTAAGTTTCCTCAAGTTCTCAGAAAGCTTAAGCAACTCTTAACTTGAGCTATGATGGGTTGGAAAGTTCTGGAGCAGTCAAGGTGTAAAGTTCTTATTTTTGAAATAGAGACTGGTGAATACTGTTCTACAGTTTGAGAACAGAAGTTGGGAAAGCTTCTATGTGTATTCTAGAAGTTGTATGGATGATTTCGCCAAGAAACACGCAAGCAAAATTAGAGTTTGGATGCAAAAATCAAAAACTAGCAGGTTTGGTGTTTATGTTTGCAGTTTCAGGTTCTTGGGAAATTTCAGTAAGGTTTCAAGGTTTTCTTCAATCTTTTTTACCCCTTTAACAGTTGCAAGTGAAGTTTAATTTATAGGCAAAGGATTTAGAAGCTTGGAGAAGTCAAGAGTATAGCCATCATGTGTTATGGCTAGTTGACTTGTTCTTGAAGCAAGTTTAGCCAAGCAAGTTTCAAGGCAAAGTAGAGTGGTTAGCAGCTTTAACCACGCCAAATCTGAGTTTGTAGGCATGATTTGCAGAGAAGTACACTCAAAAGCAAAATTAAAGTATGGGCCCAGCATAAACTTTGTACAAAAGTTTACTTTCCAAGAACATCAGTGGTACTTTCATGCAACACGTGGGAAGATCTTTTGGATAAAGGTTTAAACATTGGGATAAAGACTCAAAAGTGGGTGTGAGCATTAAAGGGTGATGAGATTTAACAAGCAAGAAGACTTACAACCTGAGATTATGCAGCATAGCTTGAAGATGGATCAGAAGTTCAGTATAAACGTAACTTAGAACAAATTTCCAACTTCTGATCTTTGATTCTCTTTGATCCATCATGATCTGAAGGAGTCCTCATAATTTTCAGAAATCTTGTAACATGCTTTATAATCCCTCTTTGAATCACTTTTGCAAACTCTAATTATACCTTCGTGAAAATTGGCCCAGAAGTTCTAACCAAATTCTGACTTAGAAATGTTCAAAATTTACTAAGTGTTTAGTTTCATGAACGTGTCTTCAAAGATTTATAACTTGAAATCCCAGCATTTCTAGGAGAAGTTTTGTTCTGCAACATTTTAAATCTCATTGAGATCTACAACTCTTGGGTTAGAAGTTATTCCCGAATCAATTCGCATCATGATGAAAATCTGGCCAGAAGTTCTGAACTTATCATATTTTCTTAACACTTAGAAAAATTTCTAAATGTTTAGAATTTAGACTTTTCCAAAGCAATTTTGACTTTTGAATTTCTTGATGAAACAAACTTCATATTCTAACATGTCTTGAGGAAATATGATTCTTGAAACTTGATTTTGATCAAAAAGTCAAGGTTTGACTTTTCAGTGTGCAGTTAACCATTTTGTCCTTGTGTCAATTCCAAACCTAAATTGATGTATCAGTGCTATAAACTTGGTTTATGGAAGATCTTGTGAGAAAATTATTGAGAAATGAAAGGGCAAATTTTTGGGTACAACAGCTTCCCCTGTTCAATCTTCTTAAACCTGAAGAGTTCGATTGGCGAGTCTGCCATTCGTCACTTGAAGGAGGAAGATGATTGAATGCTAAAGTGCCCAGAAATATGCTCTTGATGATGTGTTAGTTGACTGTGTTGGGAATGGGCTTAGAAATACCATTCAGAGTGACTGGGGAAGGTATCAGGATAAATCTTTTGGTTGATTTATACTGAAATGGTAGATGTCTTTTGCCTGTTGATTTTCCTACAAGGTAAAGGATTATTTGCATGTAGATGTATGCATGGTGTAATGATGTTCTCAAAATGAATGAGATTATGTTGTATGCATTTGTCATGTATGCATTATGGTTTATGAATGTGATGCATTTATTGCAGTGTGTTCTTTGTCTAGGAAATTGAATCCTCGACGACGTGCTAGGGAGCCTTTGGAGGATGAATCCTGAACCGTTGTTGGAGAGTTAGTGTATCTTCAACCTTGTCTAGAATGTTTTTGTTGGGAATCCTTGTTTTATTGTTTGAGGAGAAATCCACTGGGGTTTATTGACTTTGACTCTATGCATGAGGAATCTCTGTGGGGAGTGTTGATTTCTGCTTGGAGGAATAGAGTTCAGGAACTTTGGTTGTCCATTGCTCTATTGGGGAATTATACCTAGCTGGAGAGCGTCGGAAGTTAGCTGTTATCTGGTCGAAATCGAGGCTTGGTAGCAATTTTTTGGGGATAATGAAGTTAACTATTATTTGGTCGTATTCCAGGCTTCGCAACGACTTACTATAGAAGATTGAATTAACTATTATCTGGTCGAATTCCTGGCTTCGCAGAAAATTACTTGGGAGAGTGAAGTTAAACTGTTATCTTGTCAGATTCTAGGCTTCGCAACAACTTACTAACTTTAAACTGCTATCCGGTCGGATTCCAGGCTTCAAAGCAGATTTATGAGGTGGATAAATTTAATTGTTATCTGGTCAAACTCCAGGCTTCACAATAACTTACTTGAAAAGACGAATTTGAACTGATATCTGGTTGAATCCAGGCTTCATAGTAACTTGCTAACTTTAAACTGCTATCTGGTCGGTTTCCAGGCTTCAAAGCAGATTTCTGAGGTGGATGAAGTTAATTGTTATCTGGTCGAATTCCAGGCTTCGCAATAACTAATCTGAAAGGATGAAGTTAAACTGATATCTGGTCGGATCCAGGCTTCACATTAACTTTCTGGGAGGAAAGAAGTTGAACTGATATATGGTCGGATACAGGCTTTACAGTAACTTGCCGGGAGGAAAGAAGTTGAATTGATATCTGGTCGGGTCTAGGCTTTATAGTAACTTGCTGGGAGTAAAGAAGTTGAACTGATATATGGTCGGGTTCAGGCTTTACAGTAACTTGCTTGAAAAGAAGAAGTTGAACTGATATTCGGTCGGGTCCAGGCTTCACTGTAACTTTCTTGAATGAATGAAGTTGAGCTGATATTCGGTCGGGTCCAAGCTTCACAGTAACTTGCTTGGGGTAGAGGAAAACTCTACTGTAAAAAAGAAGTCAAACCATTGTCTAGTTGAATTCCAGGTTTTTCAAAATCTCGAGAAGTTAAACTATTATCTGGTCGGGTCCAGGCTTCACAGTGTCTTGAGAAGTTAAACTATTATCCGATCGGGACCAGGTTTCATATATCTGAAAGTTAAACTATTATCTGGTCGGGTCGAGGATTCATAGTATCTGAAAGTTATTTCAATAGGAAATGGCTCCGTTGAGGAGTGTATTGTTTTTTTGGGGAATAAACCATGTTGAAGAGAAGATTTAATGATATGCTGGCAAGGTGAATTCTTTAGGAAGAAATCCACAAGGCTTCTTCTTTTAAGACCAAACTCAGCTGAGGAGAGGGTTGTCAAGACATTTATACTCTGACTGAGGTTTGCATAAATCCAACTTTGCGGGAAATCCTGTTGGGGAAAAGGTTTATTGTAGCCGACTCTGCGGGGATAATGCTAATGAGATAACTCCGGGGATGTCTCAAATGCATTAAAGAGATGCTTGTTGCTGCTTGGCAGGACACATTTACTAAATAGTTTAAACATGTTCATATGCATATGTTCATTCAATTTTAGTCATTGGACGTCTTTGCACTCAAAACAAAACAAAATGTTTGCCCTTAAAAGTATATTTATATTGATGTGTTGCCCATGAATAGGCATTTTTGTACAAAGAGACGGAGATCCTAGTAAGAGGAAATCGTGAAAAGGAAAACAAAATCGAAAACAAAGATAATGGCCATGTGGAATGATCTCATTATGTTCCAACTCTACTATTTCCCCAATGTCTTCGAACGTCCCTTGCCATTGACAGAAGTTGATTGGATTGATCTTGGACCGTTTGAACTCGGACCTTGGTAATGAAGTCGGGTTTTCAGCCCATGGGACATAATCATACGTTTTCAATCCTTAACTTTTTCCTGGACCGCACTTTCGGGTTTTCAGCCCACCAGGATACCCATTTTTACCCAAGTCGCCCTTTCGGGTTTTCAACTTGCCGGGTGTATAATCTTTTGCATATATCCCTAACTTTTTCCCAAACCTTTGGTTTATCGGGATGCCCTCATCTTGCCTAGGTGTGTCAACCTAGCGTGTCTCTTATGCGTAGTATTTTTTAACTATGTTCGCGTTCACGAGATGTGGGAAATCTTCATCGTCCATAGTAGTCAACATCATGGCACCACCAGAGAAAACTTTCTTGACAACAAATGGCCCTTTGTAAGTGGGGGTCCATTTTCCCCTAGGGTCACCTTGTGGAAGAATGATGCATTTTATCACCATGTCACCAGCTTGATATACTCGAGGTCTGATCTTTTTGTTGAAAGCCTTGATCATACGTTTTTGGTACATCTGACTGTGACAAATAACATCCAGTCGCTTTTCATCGATCAAGTTTAACTGATCCAATCTTGTTTGAATCCATTCGTCTTCACCTAATCCTTCCTCATTCATAATCCTTAGTGAGGGAATCTGAACTTCCACTGGCAGGACAAATTCCATGCCATAGACCAAAGAAAAAGGAATTTCCCCAGTTGATGTCTGAGCTGAAGTACGACAGCCATGAAGAGCAAACGGTAACATCTCATGCCAGTCTTTGTAGGTTACTACCATCTTTTTCACAATCTTCTTAATGTTTTTGTTGGCTGCTTCCACTGCGCCATTCATTTTAGGTTTATAAGGAGAAGAATTGTGATGCTTGATTTTGAACTGAGTGAAAAGTTCTGTAATCATAGCATTGTTGAGATTGGTCCCATTGTCAGTGATGATCCTTTCGGGGATACCATAGCGGCATATGAGGTTATGCTTGATGAATCTGGCTACCACGTTATTTGTGACTGAGGCAAATGAGGCAGCTTCAACCCATTTGGTGAAATAATCGATAGCGACTAGAATGACGCAATGTCCATTGGAAGCAGTAGGTTTAATCTCTCCAATCATGTCAATGCCCCATATTGCAAATGGCCATGGAGCAGTCATGACGTTTAGAGGAATGGGAGGCACATGGACCTTGTCAGCATATATTTGGCATTTTTGGCAAGTCGTTGAATGGTGATGGCAATCAGTCTCCATTGTTGACCAATAGTAACTAGATCTCAGGATTTTCTTGGCCATAGTATGTCCGCTAGAGTGAGTCCCAAAGATACCATCATGCATGTCTTCCATGATTTCTTCTTCCTCCTTCTTGTCCACACATCAGAGTAGAGTAGAATTATGGTTGCGTTTGTACAGGATTCCATTGCTTAGGAAGAATTTGGCTGAAAATCTTTGTAAGAATTTTTTATCATTGATGGAAGCTCCTTCAGGATACTCATGTGTTTCAAGGTATCTCTTCACCTCATGGTACCATGGCTTCTCTGCATCAGTGTCAAGCTCATAGAAGTGCTCGGTCTCATCAAATCTCTCAATTGTAATCATAGGAGCTTCATTGTCCCATTTGACCTTGAACATTGAAGATATTATGGCCAAATCATCGGCTGATTGATTTTCTTCTCTAGGGAAGTGTTCAAAGGTGATCTCTTCGAAGTAAGGAATCAGAGATAGCACAAGCTCCTTGTAAGGAATAAGATTAGGATGCTTAGTGTCCTAATCTCCCTTTACTTGGCTAATAACTAAAGTAGAATCTCTGAATACATTCAAGTGCTTGATCCTTAAATCAATGGCAGCCTTCAGACCCAAGATGCATGCTTCATATTCAACCATGTTATTTGTACAGTCAAAGAACAGTCTTGCAGTGAAAGGGGTATGGTAACCCTCAAGAGAAACTATCACATCACCAATTCCGTTACCCAAAGAGTTGGAAGCCCCATCGAATACCATAGTCTATCGGGATCCTTGTCCAGGTCCGTCATACGGTCCAGGTTTTGCACAGCCGGTCACTAACATGATTTTCTCATCCGGGAAGTCAAAGTTCATGGACTGATAATCATCAATAGCTTGATGGGCCAAATAATCTACCAATACATTTCCTTTGATGGCCTTTTGTGTTGTATATTGAATATCGTACTCAGTCAAGATCATTTTCCATCTAGTTATCTGTCCGGAGAGAGTGGGTTTCTCGAAGATGTACTTGATAGGTCCATCTTAGAAATCAATAGAGTGGTATGAGTCAACATATATTGTCTTAGCCGGCGAGTAGCCCATGCCAGAGTGCAGCAAGTTTTCTCGAGCAGTGAATATCTGGTTTCACAGTCGGTAAACTTTTTGCTCAGGTAGTAAATTGCATGCTCTTTTCGGCCAGACTCGTCATGTTGACCCAACACACACCCCATAGAATTCTCTAGCACGGTCAAGTACATGATCAAAGGTCTTCCTTCAACTGGAGGCATGAGGATAAGAGGTTCTTACAGATATTCCTTGATTTTGTCGAAGGGAGCTTGGCATTTATCATTCCATCTTACCACTTGATCTTTCTTCAAGAGTTTGAAGATTGGCTCATAAGTAGCAGTTAAGTGAGATATGAAGCGGGCGATGTAGTTCAGACGACCCAAGAATCCTCTAACCTCCTTTTTAGAATGGGGAACTGGCATTTCATGGATGGATTTTACCTTTGCAGGGTCAACTTCGATGCCTTTACCACTGATAACAAAACCTAGAAGTTTTCCAGATCTTACTCCGAAAGTGCACTTATTAGGGTTCAACCTCAACTTGTACTTTTTCAACCTCTCGAATAGCTTGTATAGGTGATTGAGATGCTCTTCTTCAGTTTGCGATCTTGCGATCATATCATCCACATATACCTCTATTTCATGATGGATCATATCATGAAACAAAGCTACCATAGCCCTTTGATATGTTGCCCCTGCATTCTTCAATCCGAATGACATGACCTTGTAACAGAAGGTGCCCCATTGCCTAACAAAGGTGGTCTTCTCCATGTCTTCGGGAGCCATCTTAATTTGATTATAGCCGGAGAAACCATCCATAAAATAGAATACCTTATTTTGAGCGGTGTTATCGACCAATACATCAATATGAGGTATAGGGGAGTCATCCTTAGGGCTTTCCCTATTCAGATCCCTATAATCTATGCACATAAGAACCTTTTTGTCTTTCTTTGGCACTAGAACCACGTCCGCAACCTATTGGAGATAAGATGTCACTTCTAGGAATCCTGCATCGAATTGTTTCATTACTTTAGCTTTTATTTTCTCAGACATGTCAGGCCGCATGTGACGAACCTTTTGCTTGACAGGAGGATAATTTTCCTTTGTTGGAAGGAGATGAACTACAATGTCGGTATCCAACCCTAGCATATCTTCATACGACCAAGAAAACACTTTCACCTAATCATGCAACATCTGAACCAAACTACTTTTGACACTTCTTCCTAGGTTGGCGCTGATCTTGACCTCTTTCTTGTCTGTCTCGGTACCTACATTGATGACGTCAACTGACTCTTCATGCGGCTGAATAGATTTTTCCTCTTGCATTAGAAGTTTGGCTAGTTCTCTCGGTATTTCACAATCTTCCTCGCCTTCGTCTTTGGATTGGTTAATTGGATGTTCGAAATCATAGTTGGCAATAGTAGAGTCATTAGCAATGAGATCCAGAGTGGACGAGGACTTGCAACAGTGTCTGTGTGCATGTAAGATACATGGCTATTTTGAAAAACGCATTGAAGAAAAAGAAAGACAATGAGCACAAAAAATCGAATGCAAAAGGTCTAATGGTTTGTATTGAATGATCATATGATAAAATGAACATAAATAAAACCCTTAACAAGTAGACCAAAGTGCCTCGGGAAAGGCATATGGCTTAAAAGTCATTGTTTAATATTACAGCTAAAAGGCTCTTGAATTGATAGAAATTAATAAGCAAGTAATTACTCCGCAATGAAGGAGATGGGAACGGAGTCCTTTGCGTGCCAATTGTTAAGCTCTTTTGTAGTAGGGTATACCCATTCTTCAAATGCACACCCACCATCAGAATCCTCCACAGCATTTACTTCGTGATTTCCAATATGGAGAGGGAGCTTTCCCGCACGAGCGTGCCTAACTTATTTATGAGCCTTGATAGTAAAATCCAACTTGCATTTGTCTGCTTTGAACGGGATCTTGGGTAGTTGTCCCCATGTATCACAGCTTCCATCTTCGACTGTGACACGAGCATCCTTAAATGAAACCATCCTTGGCACAACCTTATCATCTTTGGGCACGTCGGAGGAAATTTTGGCAGTAGCAACCATAGGCGGAACAACTTCAAAATCCTGGCACGGGGTTTCTATAAATTCTCCATCCATCTCCACATATTTGAAATAATTGAGATGGCTTACCATGAATTCATCCTCACCACAAACAGTGACGATCCTCCCCTTGACTGGGTACTTTAGCTTTTGGTGAAGGGTAGATGTTATTGCCCCAACTCCATGGATCCAAGGGCGACCCAACAAAGAGGAGTAGGCAAGACGAATGTCAATGATATAAAAAGTAGAGTTGAAAATCTGTGAGCCCACTTTGATCGGGAGATCCACCTCTCCATGAACTGTCCTTTTGGACCCATCGAAAGCCCTCATAATAATATCACTCGGCTTCACCACCAGTCCTTCACAGTCTAACCGGTCCAAAGCCGCCTTAGGTAGCACGTTTAAAGAAGAGCCAGTGTCAACCAGAACATGTGTTAGGGTAGTCCCTTTACATTCAATAGAAACATGCAAACCTTTGTTATGGTTTCTTCCGAGTGGTGTCAGATCAACATCCGAGAACCCCAAACCGTTGTCGGCTGTCAAGCTTGCCACACAATTTTCAAATTGGTCAGTTGTGGTCTCATGAGGGTCATGAGCCTTCTTTAAGAATTTTATTAATGCTCGGGCATGAGCGTTGGAACAAAGTAGCAAAGATAACATGGAGATCTTGGAAGGGTTTTTCCCCGACTGCTCCACTATCTTGAAATCACTCCTCTTTATAATTTTCACGATCTCGTCCATTTCTTGAGCATAAGGTTCCTCAGCAGCAACATATTTTGCAGGTTTCTCTGTCTCAACAGGCTCGACTACTTTCTCTTTACCTTTAATACCAACACTAGGCTTAGCAGCGATGATACGTACATGTGTCGTTGTGGCAGTTGGGGGTGAAATGTTGGGAGAAAATATTCTCCTTGTTCTGGTCACCTTACTAAAGCCAATAATATTACCAATGTCATCAGCCTTGCTTTCTTCAATCCAAGCATCTTGCTTTATTCCATGGTAAAACACCTCAGCACCGTATTTCCACGACACTGCTTTGTTGGAAGAGTACAAAATTGGCCCAGGGGCGGTAATTATCAGAGGAGCAACATTTGGTTCATTCGAAATCCTGATAGGACACTTTGAGGAGATCCTAAGAAGATTGTTTGAACTTGTTATGATGGATAGGTCTTCAATCTGATTGGTCAACCTTTTGACGGACGAAGTTTTCTCAAATAGGATCTTATGACTACTCATCAGGCATTGAACGCCTTCTCTCAGCCATTTACATCCATTAGTTTGTGTGGTGCAGCAATCACGATCCTTCAAACATCCAGGGAAAACCCCGACTCTCAGTAAATTCTTTTTGATATCAGTTAATGGAGTAGTTAAGTCTTCAACGGAGGAAACAAAAATAGTGTCTTCGATTGCATTGACACCTTTGCCATGGTTCAGAATTGGTGCCGTTATCACATTGGGAATTGTAGGCAGATCAAATTCGATTGTCTTGTTGTCTATTAGGTCTTGAATTTTGTTCTTTAGTGCCCAACATTGATCGATCTCATGCCTGGGACTATTCGAGTGATATGCACACTTGGTATTTGGATTGTATTTAGGTGAGGCGATATCCGGATTGGACGGAGGATCACGCATTGTCACTAAGTTAGCCTTTAACAGGTGTTGTAAGGCTTGGGATAGCGACATGCATATCCTTGTGAATTGTAATCGTGGAGCCTCAAATCATTGATGATTGGAAGATTGTCTTTGAACAGGAGTCGGGTTGGAAATCTGAATATCATTAACGGACGGACAGTTATCCTTCTTTGTACGGGCCCTTGCCCCATACACATAATTTGTTTCTTTCATCCCAATGAAGGTTTTCTTTACGGAGTTGGAGCCAGATCCTATAGGGATCTTCCCGCTCTTGATAGCACTTTTTACTCTTTCACCGGTTAGGATCAGTTCGGTGAAACTGGACAAGTAACAACCAACCAATAAGTTGAAAAATGGACCAAATAACATGCCCATAAACATATCAATGTGTTCTCTGTCAGTTAACGGTGGTTAGACCCTATTGGCAAGATCCCTCCACTTTTGGGTGTACTCTTTGAACCCTTCATTTTTACCCATCGTCATGTCTTGCAGTTGAACTCTAGTCGGCGCCAGGCTGACATTGTATTGGTATTGGTGACAAATAACAGTGGCCATGTCTTCCCATGTATGGATACGGGAACCCTCTAATTGGTAAAACCACTCTATTTGAGTCCCGACCAAGATTTATTAAAAGAAGTGGATCCAAAGTTTCTTGTCGGTGGTGTGCGGTTGTATTTTGAGCACGTAAGACTTCAGATGAAGCTTTGGGCAGGAAACCCCATTGTATTTAACGAAGATTGGTATGTTGAATTTATGGGGAATGACAACCCTGGATATTAAACCCAAATCAACAAAATCCAAACCATGGATGGCTTGAATCTCAATGGCCTTCAATCTATCCTCTAGCTGCTTGTACATATCATCGGCAGGAGGATACTGTTCATTAAAAAAGTCTTCATCATCGAACACTCGATATCCATCTTACTTAAATAAACAACAGAAAGATAAGGAAACCTGTTATCTTATGATGCATGAAAAATGTGCATGCAAATTATTTCAAGGATTTATAAAATTTAAATTTGTCTAGACAAAGAATGAACAAACTTCAAAATGCATTAATCAGTTCAAGATGGTTACAACATGCCTCTTGGGCTTACAAAATAAATTTCTAAGACAAAAAGGTCGAACGCATCCTCTTCGGTGCAAGGTAGGCTTTCAAGCTTTGTTCTTCATGAAGTTCCCTTGTAAGCTCCAAAACCATTTTCTCGCTTGCATAGAATTGATCTTCGAAGGTGTCTCATTTTTACTTTAGCTGAATCCAACCCTTTTGTAAGTCTTCAAGAGAAGTAGGAATGTTGGGATGAAGGACAGTGTACGGGATATCTTCTTCAGCCACAGGTTCCTTGATAACTGGTAGGATGGAGGGGTAAGGCATCATGAGCTTCTGAGTACGAGCTTGTACCCACCTAAGGTAAGGTTCAAGGGGAATAGAATTCTTATGTCCCAGCTTCACACTATCAACTTTGTTTACCATCATCCAAGCTCGTGCAAACCTCTGACGGTTGCCTTGATCGTCACTCTCATAGTCGAACACCTACCCTTGGATGAGCATATCATAAGGACCATCTCTTCGGGCATACCAAACTGTCGCAAAGCTAAGCAAGGGTTGTAAGTAATAACTCCCCTAATGCCAAGCAGATGTACATTAGGGAATTCCCCACAACGGTCAATGATAGAAGTATACCCCAAGGATCTCGAACACCAACGAATGTCAGAGTGGATGAGGGACATCATCCTTTGAGACCATGTCAATCCTTGCTTGTTCTTCAATATTGATCGAGGTAAGTGCAAAGTAAACCACTTGGCGAGTATGGGAATGAAACACAAGAGAGTACCTCTTTTCTTCATCGTGCGGGTATGGAAACAATTCAAGATGTCTCCCAGCAAGGTATGTATAGGATTACGAGAGAGAAAGACTTTGATGGCATTCACATCTATGAATTGGTCCGAGTTGGGAAATAGAACCAAACCACCGATGAGAAGGGCCAGGATATCTTCAAAGGCTTGAAAATCCATATCTTCCCAAAATGAACAAGTCCTCTCTAATAAGAACTTGGCTAGAAACCCTTTAACTCTGCTTCTTGTCTCCCAATTTCCCAGATGTAGGGCTTCGACAATTACTTTAGGTTTCGGAATCCCTTCTAAACTGGTGAACGGTGCTTGATCAAGCACGGGCACTCCTAATAGTAGAGAGAATTCTTCTAGTGTTGGAACTAACTAATAGTTAGGAAAGGTGAAACAATGATGCATGGGATCAAAGAATTGGAAGAGCATGCACATAATCTCTTCTTGGAAATTGGAGGTAGCCAAACTGAGGAGTCGACCATATTTCTTGGTGAAAGGAGAATCTTCAGGCACCCTTGATGCTAATTCTTGGAGTTGAGGGTGTGCTTTCACGAAGCTGATTCGGATGGTATTCCTTCGGACGGGATTCATGGCCTACAAAGCAAAACAAAGATAAATTCCTAAATCCTTGTATTGGTTAGTGAGAATGATTATGATGTTATGATGTTTATGATGTTATGTACAAGTAATCAAGTTGCTATGTACATACAAAGCAGACAAGTCTTTAGGTTTAGGCTTGCATGGAGTTGGTAGGTAAGTACCCTCTTGAAGTTTAGTTGGCTCAACCTGACCTAGTAATAGTAACCAGTTTCTAAGGGATCTCAATATCACTGACCTTTCCTTTAGGCATTGTCTCAGCATAATCAATCTTTTCTTGTGGCCGAGATATCCCAAAAGCCCGATCTCAATGAGTGTAGTATCAAGTATCAACCAATTTTCAGCTTTCCACCGAAACTGGCTATCTCACTACTTCCTAATGGCTAAGTTGTTCAATTTAAGGTTCTAAGGTCAGTTAGTGCTTCATGAAGCTACTCAGCGGCCACGTATTCTCCTCGATTCAACACAAGGGATACTGGTACTAATAAATGCGTCACACTAACGTAGCCATTGTTTTAACCATATCGGTCTACGCCGTATAGTTTTCACACTCTATTGCTACTTACCTAAAAAAGGTGTCCCAGATCCGGGTAGAGGATCAAAACAAGCCCAAACAAGGAACTATAATGTAAAGCAAACAAGTCAAACAAAGAAAAGCAAGTAAAGGTGATCTAGCCCTAAGGTAACCCCACTTTTAAGGCAATCCCCAGCAGATTCGTCAGTTCTGTAACACGGTGGGAGAACTGACTGGGGATGTTTTGCATTTGATTGCAATTGTTTTGGATAAGAATAGTCGCCACCGACTTTTCTTTTATCCAATAAAGGAAAGGGTGAATAAAACAGGAAAGACCTTTGAGATTATTTTCTTGAGTTTGGGGGGTAGATTATGAAAAGGGAAGGTTTTAGCACCCTTTTCATCCATATTTATCTATGGGCTCTTAGTTTCTTGCTAGATCATTGCTTTTTGTTTAAAAGTGTGCTTTGTGGTGGGTTTTGAAAGTATTTTTGAAAAGCGCCTTCGTTTAGGCAAACTTTGTAATGATTCTCGTCTCTATGAGAATGTACTCAAAGTGTTGGACTTTTGAAAATATTTCATGGAAAGTGTTGGTGCATTTGAAAAGATGTTTGTTTTGAAGACGAGGAAGCAACTAAGAACGTTTCTACCTACTCAAAAGTCTTTGTTCTTTTCCTCTTCCTTTAGATGTTGCTATCTTACCATTGATTGGTAAGAGCCTTATCTTTGGATGTAAAGGGATGGGCGTGGGTCATCGTATAGACATGATAGCAATGTTGTGAGATATCTTACCATTTCTCTTGAGGGACTAAGATCATTTATAAGGCAACATTCGAAGCGTCATCGAGGGACTATGATCTTGTATTTTTCTATTGTTTTTGCTAAGACGTATCACATGCGTAACATGACTATTTTCATAAGGCAACAAGTGGAGTTAACCCTAGGGGTGCATGTGTGAATAATGTGTTTTATTTGCATGCATTTAGTCTTTTATTAGGGGTTGTCTACTTGTTTTTTTTATCCTCCCATACAAATCCTACTTTACTAGCATTTATATGAAAGCGATAAATTGCAGAAAGTAAATATCCTAAGCTATTACAATCACTTGGGGATGGGGTGTACAAATTTACAAATGGGGGTTTGCAATAAATTAAAATCCTAATTATCTATTACAACCATATTGAAATAATGTAAGAAATGTAAAATAGACTTGTTTTGTTTTTATTAAGAGAAAAAATAAATTTTCTTAAGAAAATATTTTTAGTCCTTTTGTTTTAAAAGAAAAAAAGCAAAGTGTATGAATATAAAGTATTTTTGGTGTTTTTGATTAATAAAAATAATGAAATAAAAGTTAGAGTCAGTGCATGGCTGAAAGAATAGAAATATGAGAGAGAGAAGAAGTTATGACTCTGATGCACTACTAAATAAGAAAGAAAATGTTAGCAGAAAATAGGAAAATACATAAGTTCTAGGGTTACTGGGAATAAAGGAAATCCTAGAAGTTGTGATGCAACTGGAAATCTAGAAGTTCTAGTGTTACTGGAAGGTTGGAAGTTCTGATTGCTGAGGGAGCCTGGAATTTCTAGTGTTAATGGACGGTCAGAGGTTCTGATTATGAGTGAAGGGTGAGAAAACACTAAGAAGGGGGGTGAATGATTCTTTATTTTTCTTTCGCAATACTAATGGAAGGACACTGGTATTTTTATCCTGGTTCATTTGAAACTGAAACAACTCCAGTCCACCCGCCAAGGTGATTTCGCATCTCTCAACGAGGACTTAATCCACTATAGTAAAACTGATTACAATTGCACAACCCAACTGGTGTGACTAACAATACAATGCACAAGCCAACTGCAAGTGACTAACACCTCTAAGACTCAAACTAGTCCTAGCCCTCTTGAGAAACATGACCCAACTTGTATCTCAAGGAACACTTACAAAATTATCTCTTAATAGTAGTGAAACAGATTTTCTTCTAAAAAGCTTTATCACAATTGTGATTTTTCACTAAAGTTGTTGCCCAATACTTAAGATCTACCCACTATACAGTATTTAGTTTACAAGTATGAAAACATTGAGCGTAAGTATGTTTCACGTAAGTCAGTAACCTTTCTTTGAAACAAAAGGTCTTATATATATAGCTTCCACTTCTTGACCGTTAATTCCTTGATGATAGTGCATGCATTTAATGAAGCATGTTTGCAATGATGCATGTTACGTGTAGCGGGTAGGCTTGGTATTTATGTTTCCAATGCTCGTGCGCGTAGTACACTTGAGTGCCTTAGCCGTCTTAGCATTTAATGACCAACGGTACTGTCAGAGCTTGTCTCTGAAAGTTGAAGTGTTTTCTTACAGCGTTTCTATTTCAAATTTTACTTGATCTTTTCTTTTATCAGAGTATTCTTCAATACGTGTTCATCATAGTTTGCTTTAATCTTATATTTATCAGATGTTTTTTTCAGCATACTTCTATCAGATCTTTTCTTCAGCTAGCTTTATCAGAGGTTGCTTAGGATTTCTCTTCATCAGAGTTTTGCTTTTAGAGTGCTTCCTTCTGAGTTTGCTTTATACTTGCGTAGAATGATGTTTCTTTCTAAGATGCATAAGTCAGAACATCATCTGAACTTAGAGAGCATACAAGTCAGAGTATAAAATAAATATCACAAAATTTATTTCATTATTATCATCAAAACTCTAAGATATGATTAGAACTAAACTTTGTTCTAACAATCTCCCCCTTTTTTATGATGACAAAACAATTCAGATTTTGATTAAAAAAATTTTTGTGCTTGTATGAGGATCTCCCCCTGAGATTGATATTTCTTCTTCTGAAATAAAGAATGATTAAAGATTTTAAAAGCATAAGGGAAACTTCCCGAGATCTGTTCTTCAGAGCTTTTAGACTTTTTCTTTCGGAGTTTTTTAGCAATTCTTTTCCTAATGATGTTCAGAGCTTAGACTTTCAGAGTTTCTTGAGTTCCTTCATATCTCTTAAACAGAAAAGAACTTTGTATTTTGTTAGAAATGTTTGAGACTTAATCCCATAACTGTTTTCATGGATCAAATCAAAATCTTATTTTCTCCCCCTTTTTGTCATAATCAAAAAGTAAAAATAAAGAAATTCAAAAATAGTCATATATTGAAGATTCAAAAGAAAACAGAGTTACAAAACAAAAACAACAAGAAAAAAATTAGAAATAAAATCTAAGAGCGACGAGAAACAAGGGAAAGCATAAGATTCTTGATTTCATTTGAGGAATCCTCTTGTTTCTGCATCCAAGATCTGATTTCCTTATTGGTTTCATCTTGTTTATCCAAACGTTCATGGATGGCCTCATTGTACTTCTTCAGTTCATTCAGATTGTCCAGTAACAACGAAGGTGAAGCAGAAGTTGAAGCAGCTTCAGATGAGACAACCTTTGGAGCAGAAGTAGCAGAGCCTGAGTTCACATCGTTTGAGAGAAAGGTTCCAGGATCAATCAGCAGAGTACGCACTTTCTCAAAGGAAGCTTCAGCAGAAGGTTGGTGATATAAAGTCATGGCCAACGTATTTGGTTTAGACTCAGCGTCATCTTCAGATTCATCCTCTGATATCTCCATGGGGTCAGCAGGCGCCAATGGAGCACCAGTAATCTGTAGTGGAGACTTTTGATCCCAGATGTTTACCACTTCTGTCAAGAAAGTATTCAGATACTTGGTGAAATTCTCAAGAGCCTGAGCATAGCACAGTTCTTGAAAATTGAGGATTTCATCATTGACTTTTCTTCTGAATGCGTCCCACATAAAATTACCTGCTGCTGGATTCAGGCTGCTGGCACTGTCTTCTTTCAGCAGGTCAATCCACATTTTCTTTTCTGTTACGAAAGTCTGATAACGTACAGGAACATCTGATTGATCAGGTTTTGGGGTTGGTTTGGGACTGGCCTTTTTGGTGGATTTTATTTGTATATAACATAGTGATTCAAGATCAACTACAGTTCTGAGAAAGTCATAAGGGACAGAGGGTTCAAGAGGTTCTGATGAGGATGGACTAAGGATTGGTTCTAGAGAGAGAGGTGAAGAGGGTTCTAGTTATGAAGGTAAGGGAATTGCTGGTGAAGAAGGTGGTGTGACATCAGGAGAGATGATGATTGTGATTTGAGGTGAGGAAGGAGGAGAAGGTGCTGGTGATACATTTAGGGCTAAAATGTTTTCAGAGGGTAGGATGAAGGATGGTGGTTGTGCAGCCAGAGGAACATTTATTCCACGTAGTCTCCAAGAACCATCATTCCACTCAGAGGGTCTTAGTGATAAAGGTCTGATGGGGGATGTTGGTAGAGGGTTGTGAGCAGGGTTATCTGGATTCTGATGGTGGGGAGCAGAAGGAGTTATTTGAGTTTGAGTGTGTTGAGGTAGTTCAGCAACAAAATTATCTATGCCAGATAATACTTGATCAATTATAGGATTGTTATCTAGGGGCTTAGAGGGTTTTGTTAGGTCTATGTCAACTTCTATATTTTATAGGGTTTGAGGTTAAGCAGATGTTTCCATGCATACAGAATCATTAACAGAAATGGTTTTAGAGGATGTACATATAGATTTCTTCTTCTTCTTCTGAGGTCGAGCAGAGGGGCCTTCTTCAGCTTGCCTTTTCTTCTTCTGGAGGACAACATCTGGTGCCGGGCTATTTCTTCCTTAAAGCCAAGAAGGGTCAATGGGGATACCACTTTCTTTGCATGCTTCAATGAAGTGCAGAATGATCTCCAGATGATCACTAGAGTTAAACAGAAGAAAATATTCAATGGGGATTCTCCTTCTGGTGACTGTTACTGAGACGTATGGTGTAGGTTCCACCAGAAGTTTCTCAATTAGCTTCCTCTTCAGCAGGTTCTTCCCGGTCAGAGCTTTTCCACACGTATGCTCCAACTCCCCAAGAAAATTTGCATCTTCTAAGTGGGATATCATACCATTCTCAGTCAGAATGTCTGAAATTAGTCTTCCCAGAGGGATCCAGTTTCTCTTTGATTTATGGTTTCTGACCCTTTTAGCTTCCCTAGTTTCCTTCACATGCGTCCACAAACGGTTGAATAGAAGGTATGGCAGACCAATCTTCACATTTGTTCCAAGACAGAATAGAAGGTATTGTTGATCAACATTAATGTAGTCAGGAGAACTAGTTTCCTTCCGGTGATGAATGCAACCATGGATGATTCTTGCCTAGATTTTATAATAGTTCTTCAAGTCTCTTACCTTGTTTGAAGCTTGCCCAGAAATAAAGATTTCAGCATAAACCTGGGACATATTTGTTCGTCCACTAGAGATTCCAGTAACGTCGTGTCCTTCAAAACCTAGAAGCTTCCTGATGAGATTCTCAGTTATAAAAATCTCTTTGCGCATGACAAAGGAAAGGATGACCTTTGGGGAAGCAATAGCATGAATCCAGAATTCCTTAACTAGATGAGGGAATATTGGTCCTACAATATGATCAAAGAAGTTTTTCCAACCTTGGAACTCCACAACTGGGAGAAAGTCAAACCCATTTTCCTTCAGATTATCAAAATCTACCATAAGTTCATCCACCACTTCCAAGCTATCCACTAGTATCAGCGTCGTTCTCTCAGGAGTAACATACCTTTCTGCTTGTTGAGCGCTGCTTGAGGACACATGAATGATTGAGGAAGGAGATGAAGATGAAGCCATTTGAACGTTTAGGTTTAGAATTTGAGAAGGGAGTTGAGAGAGTTTGCGCAAAAACATAGAGGCGATTGAAGTTTGAGAAAGAGAGTAAAAAATAGAACATGGATTTTGCAAGGGTATTTATAGCTAAAAAGAATCTTTAAATTAATGAACAGTTTAAGAATTTGGAACGATTTAAAATCATAATAATTATAAACAATTAATGAGATCTGACATTTAAGGGGGTGCGTGATTTTGATCAAATCTAAACAGTTACCTAGGAACGGCGTCTCAATAGCATTGCACACATGCGTGACCTTTCAGAATTGAAACACGCGTTCAACTTCTGAGGGTAGCATGAGACAGCTGGTTTAATATAATGAACTTCTGACCATTCTAGTAATGAAACGTTAGACACATTTCAGAACATGATGAATGGCTTCTGATGTAACTCCTCTTCTAACTTCTGAAGAGCACTCAATCAGAACATTCATTTCAGAACATTCTGGAAACACATATAGAAGAAACAATATTTTCATTCAGGACAAAATTCCATGCTGATGTTTTTCAGAATGAATTTGAATCTAACTTCAGCAAAGGGTTTAGTAAAAATGTCATCCCATTGATGGTCTGTGTCTACAAAATTTAATTTTAAAATTCCCTTCTGAATGTAGTCCCTTATGAAATGATGTTTAATTTCTATATGTTTTTCCTTAGAATATAAGATGGGATTTTTTGAGAGACAGATAGCAGAGGTATTATCACAGAAGATAGGAATCTTACTTTCATATAGATAATAATCTTCCAACTGTCTCTTCATCCAGATCATCTGAGTGCTACATCTAGCAACAGATACATATTCAGCTTCAGTGGTTGATAGTGCAATAGTGGCTTGCGTCTTGATGTACCATGAGATGACGTTATCACCCAGAAACTGACAGCTTCCAGAGGTGCTTTTGCATTCTATTCTATCTCCAGCAAAGTCAACGTCACAATAACCTAATAGTTTAAAATCTTTGGATGTTCTGTAACACAGTCAAAGGTTAGTAGTATCTTTCAGATACCTTAGAATTCTCTTAACAACAGTTAAGTGAGATTCTCTAGGATCTGATTGGAATCTTGCACATAAGCATACACTGAATAGAATATATGGTCTAGATGCAGTCAGATAGAGAAGAGATCCAATCATACCCCTGTAGAGTTTCTGATCTACCTTCTTACTTACCTCGTCTTTTCCCAGAATGCATGTAAGATGCATTGGGGTCTTGGCTTCTTTACTTTTTGATAGCTGGAATTTCTTTAGAAGTTATTTAACATACTTTGTCTGATGTATGTAAGTACCTTCTGGAATTTGATTTATTTGAATTCCCAGAAAGAATTTTAGTTCTCCCATCATGCTCATCTCAAATTCAGCCTGCATAGACTCAACAAATTCTCTTCCAAGAGAGACATTAGAAGTTCCAAAAATAACATCATCAACATATATTTGATAGATTAAAATTTCATTTTTAAATGTTTTTCTGAATAAAGTTGTGTCCACTTTGCCTCTGGTAAACTTCTTTTCTAAAAGAAAGTTACTCAGACGTTCATACCAAGCTTTGGGAGCTTGTTTCAGACAGTACAGAGACTTTTTCAGTTTGAAAACATGTTCTGGAAATTTTGAGTCTTCAAAACTCGGAGGTTGGTGGACATAAACTTCTTCTTCTATGTAACCATTTAAAAAGGCACTTTTAACATCCATTTGATATAATGAGATGTTGTGTTGAACAGTAAAAGAAATTAACAATATAATTGATTCTAACTTGGCGATTGGTGCAAAGGTTTCATTATAATCAATTCCTTATTGTTGACTATAACCCTGAGCAACCAGTCGTGCTTTGTTTCTGACAACCTCTCCTTGATCATTTAGCTTGTTTCTGAAGACCCATTTAGTTCCAATGATATTAAATCCTTTTGGTTTTGGAACAAGATCCCACACATCATTTCTTGAAAATTGATTTAATTCTTCTTGCATAGCTAGGATCCAATCATTATCTTGCAGAGCTGCATCTATTGAAGTTGGCTCAATCAGAGAGACCAATCCAAAAAGTGATTCTTCATTGTTTCTGTAGGAGGAAATTAGCAAAAACATAAACATATATTACAAAGTAAGTTATGATGATGAAATTCATCTTCTTCTTCGCACCAACTAGAGTATCTACAACTTAGTCAGACGACAAGAGTATCAAGTTAGGGACCTGGTAATCAAGTGCATTGTTCTACCTCAAGGTGATCCCAGGGGCAAATGGACCCCTACTTACGAAGGGCCATTTGTGGTTAAGAACATCTTCTCAGGAGGAGCGATGATTCTAACCACCATGGATGGTGACGACCTTTCTCACCCCGTCAATGTAGACATAGTAAAAAGATACTACGCATAATCAAAGACCCGCTAGGTTGACTGGCCTAGGCAAAAATAAGGGCTTCCCGGTGAACCAAAAGGGTTCGGGCAAAAATATGGGATGAAAATAAAAAAAATTTGTACACCCGGCAAGTCAAAAACCTGAAAAGGCGGCTTGGGCAAAAATGGGTATCCCAGTGGACTGCAAACCCGAAAGGGTGGTCCAGGAAAAAGTTAGGGATTAAAGCGTAACACTATGTCTCATTGGATCACCTCGAAACCGGACTTCGGTATCAACTATCAGGCTCGGACGACACCAATCAATCAGATTCATCTTCAACTAAGTAGCAAAGTGATGAGATGCTTGAAGATATAAAGGCAATAGCAGAGCTGGAACCTAGTGGGACTATTCACATAGCTGTTTTGTTTTCTTTTCACAAATTGTATAAATTCTATTTGTTCGGCGGCGTTCTCTTACTAGGACGTCAGCCTCTTGTACAAAACACCTATTTACAGGCCAAACTTCAAAGTCAATACAAACTCATTTTCAAACAAATTTCAAATTGTTTTTCCTTTATATGTTTTGTTTTGCAAAGAACGTCCAATGTTCATTTTTGATATATGCATTTGACATTAATTGTTGCTCATAAATATTTACATGCGAAACAAAGGACAAATTATGGGTGATATCAGAAGTAGGGGCAATAAGAATTGTCTGAGCGGTCTAGTTGCTTTGTCCACCAGGTACCAAGGTATATATTCAGCTGAAGAATATGGCTAAGATACCTTCACTCCCCGCAGGATAAGACAATAATGATAGCTCTCTCAGCTAAAACTTGCAACTACGAACGAGTCGGCAATACTCTCCCCAAGTAGAGTTAGTCTACCATCAGCCCTGAAAAGGTCGGGTATCCCCAGAAGGTCTTAAGATTCCCCAACAGAGTATAAAGACATTCTCCAGCAAGCGTAAGAGCATCCCCGGCAGTCTTAATATTCCTCAACAGAGTATAAGAATGTTTCCCGGAGGAATACAAGATACCCCCAGTGGAGTCATTTCCCCAGCGCAGTCTAAAAAGGCTTCCCCGCCAGAGTTGAATCATCTTACCCAGTAGATTCTGGAAGCTTGTCCCCTGCAGAATACAAATGTATCTCCCTAGCCAAATTCAGAAGGTTATCCTCACAAGAGTCTAACTGGGTTATCCTCAGCAAGTTGCAACTGAAAGATCATCCCCAGCGAAGTTCTTTCTTTCCCCAAGCAGGACTTTTATCCTCAACAGATTCAATATCACCAGCAATGGTAATCAATCCACAGTGGAGTTCATCATCAAAATCCCCAACAGAACTTATCAACGGAATCCCCAGCAGAGTTTATCGTTAAAATCTCAGCAAAGTATCTCTTCTCCACAGAGTATTTCCCCTCGGAGTAATCTCTTCATCATGTTTATCCCACAACAGAGTTCTTTTCTCCTAACAGGTTTATCCTTGCAATCATCTTCGTTTGTCATCCTCAGTGGAAACTAAGAACTCAACTCTATTCTCCAGCAGCTCCGGGATTTATTTTCCCCAGCTACAACATCACATTTCCATACATCATGATACATGCATATACGCATCATACCATACAATCTCATTTATGTTGAGAACATCATTGCTTGATCCATATCATGCATTGCATATGACTGACCTTTACCTTTCAGGAAAGATCCAGTTAAGTTCTCAGCTATGTCCAAGACCTCCTCTGGTTCAGTTAAATCGATTCCTAATGATTTTTCTCATGCCGATCCAGTTGAAGTTATTTCAAGACCTCCTCTGGTTCAGTTAAATCAATTCCTAAAGATTTTTCTAATGTCGATCCAGTTGAAGTTATTTCAAGACCTCCTCTGGTTCAGTTAAATCGATTCCTAAAGATTTTTCTGATGTCGATCCAGTTGAAGTTATTTCAAGACCTCCTCTGGTTCAGTTAAATCGATTCCTAAAGATTTTTATGATGCCGACCCAGTTGAAGTTATTCCAAGACCTCCTCTGGTTCAGTTAAATCGATTCCTAAAGATTTTTCTGACGCCGATCCAGTTGAATTTATTTCAAGACTTTCTCTGGTTCAGTTAAATCGATTCCTAAAGATTTTTCTAATGCCGATCCAGTTGAAGTTATTCCAAGACCTCCCCTGGTTCAGTTAAATCGATTCCTAAAGATTTTTCTGATGCCGATCCAGTTGAAGTTATTCCAAGACCTCCTCTGGTTCAGTTAAATCGATTCCTAAAGATTTTTCTGATGCCGATCCAGTTGAAGTTATTCCAAAACCTTCTGAAGTCCCATTTTAATACTTGTAACAAGCCAGGAAAATATCTGTGGACGACCGATTGTAGGTTAATACCTGAAACCAGCCAGGAAAATTATCTACCTGAAGGTTAATACCTGTAACAAGCCAGGAAAACTATCTTTCTTTCTCAGGTCAGCGATTAATGCTTGGAACCAGACAGGACAAGTTCTATAACCTCAACGGTATACTCCTGGTGAGCATGAGTCGGTTCCTAAATCTCAACAAAAGTTAGACTTCCCCAGTGGAATCTTCTACAACAACGGGTATGCAAGTTCTCGCTAAGGAATCTCTTATGCGATCGACACTCCTGCAGATGGCATCTATAAGTCCATCCTCCTACCAACAATCTCCAAATGGCATATGTAATCCCATCCCTGACATCACAATGTTGATACTACACCATGCGAGTGCAAATTTCTGGGCACTCTAGTGTTCAATCATCTTCCACCTTCGGATCACGAAAGGCACGCAAGCCAATCTACATCCCCAGGTTTAAGAAGATTGAACAGGGGCAACTGTTGTACCCCAAAATTTTCCCTCTCATGTTTCCCAAAGTCTTCCCCCTGCATGGTTGATCACAAACTCTTGCCTAAGAAAAAGGAAATTTTTTGAGTGATGCTTTAAGTACATTTCGATTGGCATTCTAAAAGAGCTTTCAATTGGTGTTCTGAAGGAGCCTTTTGATTGGCATTATGTCAAGCTCTTCGATTGGCATTCTGAAAGACCCTTCGATTGGCATTATGGACCAGCACTTTGATTGGCATTCTGAAAGACCCTTCGATTGGCATTATGGACCAGCACTTTGATTGGCATTCTGAAAGACCCTTCGATTGGTGTTCTGAAGGAGCCTTTCAATTGGCATTATGGACAAGTACTTCGATTGGCATTATAACAGTGTCCTTTGATTGGAATTCAAAAAAGGTCCATTCGAAGAAGCATTCAAAGGGTCCATTCGAAGAAGCTTTCGAAGAGCATTCGAAGGAGGCCATCAGCCCATTCGAAAGGGAGCATTCGAAGGAGGCCATCAGCCCATTCGAAAGGGAGCGTTCGAAGGCCAGTTACATGGCATTTAAAATTCAAAAAGGGACAGGATCCCATGTGTTTAGCCAACGTTACAAACTCTCATTCATGGCTTTCAAATACATAATTAACGTTACAAATTCTCATTCATGGTTGTCAAACACATAATCAAGGTCATTTAAACCTTTGTCTTCCTATCCCCTCCACCCCCTCTATATAAAAAGATCACAAGTGTTGCAAAAAAAGAACGAAAAATATACAGAAAAATAGAGAAAAGAAACAGGGAGAACTTGGAGATACGCTGCCAAAAAATCATCAGCACTTCCAGCCATTCCACCAGTCATTCCACACTCAGAATCATAGATCCAAGCCCTTCTGTTTGGTAAAAAGAAATCTAATCTCAAACCCATTTCGATCTTTGATTGCATATTCATGTTATTACTGCTGTTTGTGAATAATTTAATGTGCTACATATAAGCTACAACACAGAGATGAGATTGTGCCATTGCTTGGGCACAATTTGAGTTTCTCCTTCGAATCCCAGGATAAAATAACCCCAGACCCAGATTCAGCAGGTGCAAATAGGGAGGAGATTCGAATCAGGAGGGTAAAGTCCCCCCCTGGACCATTAACATGTGTTTCGTTTTTGCAGGAAATATATTCTCAGGATCCTGTTCAGAGTTTCGAAGCTCAGCAGCTTAGCTTTGAACTGGACCCAGGACTTCCAGATCGAAGGATGACATATCTAGGTCGAACACCCTCAGAGTGCAGCCCCTCATGCACCTTCGATCCAACCTCTTTACTGGGTCGAAAGACAGCCTGCACCTCTTTCGACCCAGGCCTCCAGAATTATTTTTTTTTCTTGATTTGCTGCCTGGCCCATTTGTACTTTGTTTACTTTGTTTTTGTTTATTTCTTTTAGTTTGTTTTTTTTTAATCAACATAAAAATCATAAAAATAAGTAACTTAGAATTAGGATTTATTTTAGTTAATTATTTTAACTTATTTTCTCCAATTTTAAAATCAGTAGACTTAGGATTTATTTAAATTCAATCCTTTTCATAAACCAAAAAATACAAAAAATATCAGGTTTGTTTTAAAGTTAATTTTAATCAGTATTTTTAATTAATTAAATTTGACTTAACTGAACATTTAGCATTTTCCCAAAAAATAAAATAAAACAACAAAAAAGAGTTCTTATTCTTAGGATTTTCTATATTCACACGCGTTTATTTTATTGTAACTGCTTATTGGTTTGTAATAGCTTAACTAAGGCTTTTTACGCTTTACTGTTTTTTTTATTCCCCCAATTTTTGGACATGTAAATAATCCCCCTCCCCGAAGCCTTGTAATAGCGTAGGATTTATAATTCCCGCACTTTAAATTCCTGTACATATGTTAACTATTTAGATGTATGCTAACTAGGATTGCATGGCAAGATCTATCTTAATTTAAAATCAACCAGAGCTCACCATGACATGTAAAGATAATATAACTGAAAATTGACACACTTGCACATGCCACTCCTAGGGTACACCTCACTTGGTTGCCTCAAATGTGGTCATTAAGTATAGGATGTTTTGGAGGTCGTCCTTTTGTCCCAAGATCATAAGTTGCCTCAAAATGGTTGCCTCGATAAAAATGATCTAAGACATTAGGATTACCACTAAAGCGTCCTAACATTGCTTTAGTGACCACACGTCCCTTAAATCGAATTGACCCAAAAAATCCAACGACCGTGCTACCTACTCCTCAATAGTGGGATAACATTGTCTAAAGGGCATTTTCACAGTTTAATTCCTTTTTGAGTAGGTAGAGGTTCTTAAGTACTTGCTCTTTTTAAATAAAAAAACAACACTTTTCGCACTTACACTCTCTTCAAAAACAAAACTCTTTTCAAAACCCACAAACACAAAGAAAAGCAAACTTTTGAAAACATAGTGAGCAAGTACCTAAGAGCCCGTGGATAACCACGGATAGAATGGGTGCTAACACCTTCCCTTTCTATAATCTACCTCCCGAACCCGAGAAAAATCTCGAAAAGGAATTTTTCTGTGCTTTTGTCCTTTCCTTGTTGGATAAAATAAAAGACGGTGGTGACTCTTGCTTACCGCGACATTTTGCGAAAACAAACGCAGAAGCGAACCAGCATTAAAAAACAGTCAGTTCTCATTCCCAACGATCACAAGGTTGTTACAAAAAGATCCTACACCCGGATCTGGGCACCTTTTTAGGTAAGTAGCAATAAATCATGGAGGTTGTATAGAGTAGACCGATATGGACGAAGTGATAGCTACGTTAGCGTGATACTCTAGCTTGTACTAATGTTTCTTGAGTCAGTCAAGGATAACATGAGGCTGCCTTATAGTGTCGTTAAGCGCTAACTGACCTTTAGAACCTTTACTTGACTCATCTTATGCCATTAGAAAGTAGTGAGATGACAGTCTTTGGTTCCGACCGAAGTTTGGTTAATACTCGATGCTACACTCATTGAGATTGGACTTTTGGGATATTCTGGCCGCAATACTTTGGTGCTTGAGCTAGAATAATGCCTAAAAGAAAGGTCAGTGATATGAGACTCCTTAGAACCCGGTTACTATTAATAGGACAGGTTGAGCAAACTAAACTTCAAGAGGGTACTTACCTTTAAAAAACTCACGCAAGCCGTTAAACCTAGGGTCTTTTGTATGACTTTCTTGATATAGTTGTGATTTAAAAGCATAACCATAACATCATAAACATCATAACATGCACGCTAACCATTTCAAGGACCTGGAGATTTATCTTTTCTTTTGTTTTTTATGGTATGGATTCAATTCGTAGAAAGACCATCTGAATCAATTTTGTAGAGGTCCCTCCCAAGCTCAAGGAATTGTTCCTAAGAGTTCTTGAAAGCTCATTCAACAAGAGATATGGTCACTTGCTCAGTTTGGTTACTACCAGATTTGACAAAGGTCTGATGAGTGTCTTGTTCTAGTTCTTCGACCCTAAACATCATTGCTTCACATTTCCAGATTATCAGTTGGTGCCCATGTTGGAGGAATTCTCCAAAATACTTGGTTCACCTATATTGTAGCAAGTACCTTTCACCAGTTTAGAACAAGATCCAGTTGTTGAAAGTGTTGCCATAGCTCTGCATTTTAAACCCTCTGACATTGAATCCAATTGGGAAAGAAGAATGGAGTTAAGGGCATCCTTGCAAATTTTCTAATGAAGAAAGCTTAGATATTCTTAGAAGCTATGAGATACCATGCCTTTGAAGATGTATTATCTCTCTTGATCTATGGATTGGTTCTGTTCCCTAATTCAGACCAATTTATAGATGTCAGGGCCATCAACATCTTCCCTGGTCGCAATCCAGTGCCTACATTGCTCGGAGATATGCTACATTCACTCCACACTCGTACCATGAAGAAATGACGGACTCTTATGTGTTATACGCCTTTGATCTATCGGTGGTTTATTTCGCACCTCCCTCGGTCAGTAATGAAGAAAGAGTTAGGCTTAAGGTGGAATCAAAAAATAATGTCTCTTTCTCATTGTGATATCTATTGGTGCTCTCGCTCTCAAGAAGATATCTCTTTTATTGATCGCTGTGGAGAGTTCCCTAATGTGCCACTCCTTGGAATTAGAGAAGGCATCACCTACAACCCTTCTTTACCCCTACGTCAGTTTGGTTACACCCGGAGGGATGGTCACCACAATATGCTCATCCAGGGTATTATGTTCGATTATTCAAATGATCTGCAAGGTTATCACCATAGGTTCATCCGTGCTTGGGGCATGGTGAAGAAGACTAATAGCAGCACCTTGGGACGCAAAAACTCCATCCCTTTGGAGTCTTACCTCATATGGGTGCGAGCTCGTGCTCAAAGTCTCATGATGCCATACGCTGATATCCTGCCAGTGATCTCAGAGTCTGTTGATCAAGAGGACGAGTCTCACATCATTTTTCATCCTGATATGCCAACAAGCTTCGAAGAATTGCAAAAGTCTTAGATCCAACTCAAGGAAGAACTAGACACCTTTGAGAACCAATTATATGCCAATGAGAAGAAGGTTCTGGAGCTCACAAAGAAGCTTCATGAAGAGCGAAATTTGAACACCTATATTGCGCCGAAGAGGATGTGTTTGACCTTTTTGTCTTAGGCGTTTTATTTTTGTATTTATTTTCTCCATTGTACACCATAAGAGGCATGATGTAATCAACTTGGATTTATTAATACAATGTGAGTTTCCTTTTGGCTAAACAAATTTAAATCTCCTAGTTTCCTTGAAATCATTTGCATATGCATTTTCATTCATCATAACACAAATAAGTTTCTTTTCATAACAGGTTTCCTTATCCTTCTACTGTTTATTTCAGTGAGATGGATATTGAACAGACAGTAAAGGATCTTCAAGCGCAGAACGCCCAATTCCAACAGATGTTCCTGGCTCTGGCTAAAGGATAAGAGGACCTGAAGGCTCTCATGATCAAAGATAAGAAGAAGAAGGTGAAGAAACCAGTCAGTGCCTTAAATTTGGGAAGAAGGTTCAGAGGATCGGCCAAGAGAGCTCTAGATTTCACAACCTCGTCGAGTGAAGGAGATAATCAAGAAGGACCAAACAAAGAAGGAAATAATAACCCAGAGTCTGAGGAAGATGAAGCTGACTACTCTGATGAACAATATCCTTCTGCTAATGATAATAACAAATAGCTGGAGAATCGCCTCAATGCTATGGAGATCCAGAGGGTACCCAGGCTGGATTTTGAAGAGCTAGGACTGGTCTCAGGGGTGGTTATCCCGCAGAAATTCAAGGTCCCCACATTTTCTAAGTACGATGGTGTCTCCTGTCCTAAGATGCATTTAAGGTCATATGCCAGGAAGATTAAACCCCATACTACTGATAGGAATCTGTGGGTACATATTTTCAAGGAAAGTTTGTCGGGGACGTAGTTAGAATGGTTTTATGAGTTGGAAGGAATTAATATTCGCAATTGGGAAGATTTGGCTTCTACTTTTTACAAGAAATACCAGTATAATGCTGACCTTATGCCAACTCGTACACAACTGCAAAGTATGGCTATTGGTTCTGGCGAAGGTTTCAAAAATTATGCCCAGAAATGGAGGGATCTCGCGGGAAGAGTCCTGCCCCATCTATCTGATAGAGAGCTGGTGGATATGTTCTTAGGCACGTTGTCTGATCCATTCTTCAACCATCTGATCGGAAGCTCTTCAGTTGGTTTTACTGAGCTGATCTTAACTGGTGAGCGGGTAGAAGTCGGTATTAAGAGTGGTAAGATTTAGAGGGATACATCCTCGAGAACAATGAAGAAACCCTTCACTGGAAAGAAGGAATTCAGCGCTGCTCATGTCCAGAGAAATCAAAACAAAATTGAACGTCGTCTGATGGTAGGGGCTGTTATGATCTCCAATCTTGTATCAAATCAACAACAAAATAATCAATGCATGCCAGATATGCCTAGAAGACAGTTCACCCGGATCAACATGACTTTATCCCAAGTATTGCTACACCTGTTGAAGTCCAATCTGGTGACTCTAAAGGAAGCTCCCAAGAATCCCAATATTACATCTCCCCGCTACAACTCAAACGCTCGATGTGCCTATCATTCCGAGAGCCTGGAGCATGATACAAACGATTGTTGGGCTCTAAAAAATAAGGTGCAAGACCTTATCGAGGTGAAAGAGATTGAGTTTGACCTTCCAGAGACACCTAATGTAATAACAACGCCAATGCCCAAACATGGCCAAGGTGTCAATGCTGTTGATGATGACCGTTTTGTTTCCTCCATGGATGAATTAACTACTCCTCTTTTGACTGTTAAAGAGAATCTATTGTAAGCCAGTTTGTTTCCAGGTTGTGGTGAAGGTTGCCACTTATGTATGTCTCTACCAGATGGCTATTTTTTATTAAAAATGGGCGTCCAGTGCCTGATGGTTAAGAAAGAAATTATGTTCGAAAAAATTCCCCTTACAAGAAGTTGTTGTGAAGAGGTCTCAATAATAACAACTTACGACAATCCTCCCAGGGTCTCCACCAAAAGACCCATCAAGATTACATTTGTTCCTAAGTTTCCTCCCTTGATCACAACCATGCCAGGGCCAATACCATATTCCTCGGATAAAGTTGTTCCCTAGAATTATGGGGCTGACGTTTATTACCATGGCGTCAAGCAAGACTTATTGGCTATTGTTGTACCCCAAAATTTGCCCTCTCATTTCTCAAAGAACCATCCTGGACTCTCAGGTTTGCTTCTATCAAGTTCCAAGTCTTGAATTACAACTTTTCAAGAAAATCATCCACAAGGGCAAAATGGTCAAAAGCACACTAAAAAGTCAAACTTTGACTTTTAGATCAAATCAAGTTTCAACACTTATATTTCATCAAGACATGAAATTAGTTCATAAAAAAAATCAGAAGTCATAAATTACTTTGGAAAAATCAAACTTCGAAACATTTAGAAAATATTCTAAGTGTTAAGAGAATATGATACTTCAGAACTTCTGAGCCAGCCTCCATGCAAGTGCAGTGAGAAGTTGAAAACATGGTTCAGAACATAGTTCTTCAATCAGAACATGACTCTTCAGCATATGCTTCGATCAGAGCATCACCCTTCGAGTTTCACTTTGGTCTTCTTCAATCAGAACATCACAAAACCCCAAAACCTTGTTTGAATAGCCTGCTGCACTGCTATAGCACAGTCCTGCAATCAGCTATGATCCAATCCACGCCTGCACTTTCTAAAACCCTATATTTGCATCAAATTAGCATACAAAAACTGTGATTAAAAAGCAATGAAACAGTATACCAAAAAGGTTTGAATCCAATTTGTTTTTCTCCCCAAAACCACAGCAAACCCATCTATAAATAATTTGCTCCATCACACGTTCAAGCCGGGCTGGTTTTTGGAAAGAGAAGATCATAAAAAGAGAGAAAAGAAAACTGTGAAACCTTCGTAAAAATCTAGAATTCCCAAACAGAAAATCAAACCTTTGTTCTTCTCTTTGAATCAAAGAACTTGGCATTTTCTCTTTCTTTGCTCTTGCTGACTCCAGAACATTTGAAGGCCGCAATTCAAGTTCCAAGCACACGCTCCAGATTCAAGGTAAGTCTTTCTGACTTTGCATCTTCTCATTCAGAAAATAATTAAATATGTAAATATCATAGTGTTGATGTTGTCCATATCATTGCATAAGAAAAAAAATTATGGATCAGAACTTCTTGATTAAGGCTAGGCTCAGAATTAGGATTAGAACTTCTATAAATTGTTGTGCTTTTATCCTCCTAATTTGCTGTTAAGGACTGAATAAATTGCTGATGTGTTGATTAATATGAGGAAAGAGTTGAAATGTAACACAAAACTTCTGTTTTTCATTCACCATTTTAACACACATAACTTCTAGGTTTTCTCACTGTTAAGCACGCAGAACTTATGAGTTCTCTTTACTATTTTAACACACATAACTTCTGGTGCTCACTCACTGTTGTAGCATAGTACATAAATTCTGAGTTCTCCCTACATGTTAAACACATAAAACTTCTAGGCATTCTTACTGTTAAGCACACTGAACCTCTGATTCTTCCACTCGCTGTTTTAACACTCAGAATTTCTGATTTTTCACACGCTGACAACACACTGAATTTCTGATGTTCACTCACTATTTTAGTGCAATATAGAACTTATGACTTTTGGTTCACTGTCTGAATACCATCCAAACCTCTATTTCTTTTCCCTCTGACGTTTCTTTCAGGGCCTTAGAGTGTATCAATCCTTAACTTCTGATTCCACTAACGTTCCTTTCTGAGTCACAACGCGTCTGACTTCAAAACTTCTGATCCTTGTTATTTTGCTTGCAGCAGCACGCTGTTTCTATCTTTCATTTATTTTCTTTTTCATCATTTTCAATATTAATCCCTTTTTTTATTGAAATAAAAAAGACACAAAAATATTTTCTTTAATTAATTAATTTTTTTCTTCTTCTTAATTCATTAAGACAAAAAACCATATTCTAAACAAGTCCTTTTTCTCCCTTGCATTGTACATTTCAATATGGTTGTAATAGTTAAATATGATTTAAATTCTTGCAACCCCCAATTTGTAAATATGTACCCCCATCCCTAAAATACGGTAATAGCGTAGGATTTTTATATTTCCGCAATTTAACGCTTTTCCAAATATAAAATGCTAGTAATTAGGATGTGTATGGCAAGATATGAAATCAACAAATAGATAAACCTAATCAAGACTAAAATGTATGCAATCAAACACACTTGCACACTAGCACCCTTAGGGTAATCCCACCTTGTTGCCTATCAGAAAAATAGTCATGTCCCTCGAGCATGGGCGTTTTAGCAAAAGACCCTCGATAAAAGATCGTAGTCCCTTGATGACCCTCGATGTTGCCTTCGGTAAACGATCTAGTCCCTAAAACGACATTGCTAAAGCGTCCCATAGGTTGCCTTCTATGACTACAAAAATGTCCCACACTCGTCCCTTCACATCCAACAATGGGGCTTCTTACAATAATCAATGGTAAGATAGCAATATCTAAAGGAGGAATTAAAGAACACTTAAGACCTTTTGAGTAGGTAGATTCGCTCCTAGTTGCTCGCTTGCTCACAACAAAACATTTTTACACCAACACTCTCATTTGAAATATTTTCAAAAGACAAAACTTTGTATGCATTCTTATAGAAACGAGATCCATTACAAAGAAAACCTTTTTAAAAATCACTTAAAAAAACACCTCTTTGAACTATTTTCGAAACAAACACTTTGTACGCGTTCTTATAGAAACGAGAACCATTACAAAGACATTTTCAAAATACTTTCAAAACCCACACCACAAGCACATTCAAACAAAAGCCAGTGATCTAGCAAGCAACTAAGAGCCCATGGAAAACCATGGATGAAAAGGGTGCTAATAGCTTCCCTTTTCATAATCTACCCTCCGAACTCAAGAAAACATCTCTAAAGGTCTTTCCTGTTCTTTTCAGCCTTTCCTTTTGGATAAAAGAAAAGTCGGTGGCGAATCTTGCTAAACCGTAACAATTGCGATCAAACGCAAACAAAAAGTCATTTCTCCCACCGTGTCACAGAACTGGCGACTTTGCTGGGGATTTATTTTTAAAAGTGGGGTTGCCTTAGGGTTAGATCACATTTACTTTCTTTCTTTGTTTGACTTGTATGTTTTACATTATGGTTCTTTGTTTGGGTTTGAATCCTCTACCCGGATTTGGGACACCTTGTAGGTAAGTAGCAATAAACTGTGAAGGAACTGTGTGGGGTATACCGACACGGTTGAAGCAGTAGCTATGTTGATGAGATACTTTGGTTGGTACCGGTAACTCTTGAGTCAATCAAGGAGAGTACGGGGCTGCCTCGTGGTGTCATAAAGCATCAACTGACCTTAGAACTTTTAATTGCACAACTTGGCCAGTAGGACGTAGTGAGATGGTCGGCTTTGGTGTATTCCCAAGGTCGACAGATACTCGATGCTACACTCATTGAGGTTTGACTCTTGAGTTTTGTTTGGTTGCGAGTCAATCGCCTATTGAACGAAGCTCGGGGGTAAGATCGATGATATTGAGATCCCTTAGAACCCGATTACTATTAACTAGGACAGATTGAGCAAACTAAACTTCAAGAGGGTACTTACCTACAAACTCCATACAAGCCTAAACCGAAGGACTTATCTGCTTTGTGTGAATATGATTATTTGTATATAAAACTTGCTTACTTTGCATACTTTGTACATAACATCATGACATCATACCATAGCATTTTCAATAACATCGAACCATAGCATTTCAAGGATCTCAAGGGTCTTTGATGCAGGGTCATGTTGAACCATACGTCTATCAAGGGGCAAGAGGATTTATTTCCCTCTAACCAAATGCCGTCAAAAATCAAGTACAACAAACTTGAGTCAAGGGCTACAACCCACTTGGAAATGTGAGCTTAATTCTCGTGGAAGGACACCCACCGATACAAAGTTCTCCAATAAAAGTTGTTGATCAAAGTTTTTTTACTTTTTCTTGTGTTTACCCCGCGAGATCCTTGAAAACATGCATCCACATATCATGCATCATATCATGACATGTTTCTCCCATACAGGTCTCCTTATCTTCCTACTGTTTATTTCAGTAGAGATGGCCCTAGAACAGATCAACAAGAGCATTCAGATTCAAAATGTTCAACTTCAAGAGATGTTCTTGAACCTATCCAAGGGGCAAGAAGAGGTGAAAGCTCTCCTCACAAGGGGCATGGTCATGGGGAATCTGGAGGGCACCAAGGATGATCAGTTGGAAAGGCTACAAACTGAAATGGCAACAATGAAAGTCCAGATGATGGGGCAACTAGTGGGCCAGATGGCTCTTATCCAAAACCTGGCTCAAGGACAGGAAGAGCTGAGAGCCCTTGTCAACAGGCTTCATTAAGACAGATGCAACCAAATGGGGAAAACAGCCAGAATTGGAGATCGAGTCATTTACCAGCCTCCGATGAAGAGTGTACCTTTCCAAATTTCTTCCACGTCATGAGCCCAACAGCAATCTCGCCAACAACAACAGGGTTATTAGCGTATGAAGAATACATCTAAAAGACGCTTCAACGAAGTCAACATGTCATTGTCTCAAGCACTGTAACACATGTTGGAGGCCAAGATAGTTACGTTAAAAGACCCCCATCAGAATCCCAACACAACCTCCCTAAGGTACAATCCAAATGCAAGATGTGTGTACCACTCCAATAGTCCTGGACATGACACCAATAGTTGTTGGACGTTGAGAAATAAAATTCAAGATCTGATTGATGAAGGAACACTAGAATTCGAACCAGATGGTCAACTGGAATTCTTCTGCCGTCCCTTAAAGGCTCACCACGTAAAGTGACAAGTTCAGACAAAGAGGCTTCTGTTCATTTGAATTTTCAATTGTAATCTCTTTTGTTGTTTAAACAATTATCTATTAATGTCAAACCTTGTTTCATTAATGCATTGCATATGTTTTTCTTCAGTTCATCCTTTCGTTTTCACTATATTTAAACTATGTTTTTTACTCTCTTGCTAAAAGTTACAAGCCTTTAGATGGAGGATGACGAAAACAATTCCATAATCTCATACAATATGCTTTTGGATAGACCTTACTGACGATGTACAGGTGTTCTTTCAAAAGCCTAAACACTGGAATTATAAGGAAGATAATCCCTAGTCAACCCCTTCGAGCCAAAGAAGTAGGAGTGTCATTTTTTACACAAAATGAAACCTTTAATTAAAACCTGGGGCTGGATAGTCTCTCAGTTAATTCAAACGCGCGTTTAGCCGCAAACTCTCATCTCGTAATACAACGAATGACATCAAAAACATTCCTCTGGAATCAAAAGACAATGATGGTTCCCTATCACATAGGCAATCATTATTTCTCAAGAGAAGAGCCCACTAAGTCAAAACCTACAAAGGAGACTTAAGAAAAAAACTAGGGCATCCCGCTGACGTAATCTCAAAACAAGAACAGTCAGGAAAAAATTAGGGATAACAAATCAAAAGAAAGAAGTCATTACAATTCCTCAACAACATAAAAAATGTTGCAAAAATGACCGCCTTCCGATAAACTAAACTTGTCCGAACCATCACCAAAATGTCATTCCATACTCAATTGGAGTTCAAACGCACAATTAACTGAGTTTAGGACTGAAGAACTTCACGAAGAGCGGGTGGGTGCAAATACACTTTGAGCCTTTATCCTTTGTTTCTTAAAACGTGAACCAAGCCACACTATAACCCTTCAAAAGTCCTAATTGAAGCATGGATTAGTTCGAAAGCATACTGTTACAAAAGGCATCTTGACTCCTGTAAGGGCTTACTCAAAATCCTAAGTTGAATTTTTCTTACAAAAATTTCTTTACTTGCTAAAACGCATTTTCAAAAATTTCAAGACAAGCATAAGTTTTGCATTATTTAAATATCTTTGTTTGCACATGGCTATTTGTTTGACAGCGGAGAAATCCACACAACGAATATCCAATGAACGACAACTCTCTCAGGGAACAAAATCAATTCAAGTGGGATGACACTTCCATTTACAAGTCTCCTATCAACAAGGGGGCATGACATGTCACTCTCCAGCACACCTAGGGCAGTCCAGTCAAGATTCCAAGAAATCTCTCAAGAAGTGCAGAATAACCAGGGGCAGGTCTCCATCTCCATTACTTAGGGCATTGAACGCCAATCTCAGTAAAGGTTTACTCACAATCAAACAGTTCCTGGTAGTACCGCAATCACCTGCTACTAGGGGCAGTGACAAATCTTCCCAAGATCCTTCTCGTGGGATGACTCCCAGCCAGATTTTCCATCTCTAAAAACCTCTTCTCAACTGAGTCGACTTCAATAATCCTCGAGAATTTATGCCAGTGAAGTCGCCGCTTCTCCAACAGACTAAGCAACAAGGTTTATTTCCCCAACAAATGGTAGGATTCCCCAACTTGAGTTTGCCTCTCCGACTACTACAAATCAAAGGACCACAAATCCTCTTCCCTAGTAGACTACTCTACAATCCCTTGCAAGTTACTGTGAAGCCTGGACCCGACCAGATATCAGTTCAACTTCGTCCATCAAGAGATAACTCCTAGTAGAGCAATGAACAACCGAGACTCTTGATCTCTTTTCCAATCAGGAATCAACACTCTCCAACAGAGTATTCTCAAACAAATTCAATATTCCCCAGCGGAGTTCTCCTCAACAAAACAAGAATCCTCAGTGGAAACATTCTAGGAAAAGTTTAAAGGCACGCCTACTCTTCAACAGCAGTCCGGGATTTAATGACACCCCAACACTTGTCAAAGATTTATCTTCCAAGAAAAAAATTACATTTCAACAACATTCATAGCATATGCATACAAAATACATGTAACACAAATCTCATTTATTTTGAGAACATCATTACGCAATGCATACATCATGACATTGCATACAACTAACTCTTTACCTTTTCAGGAAAGATCAATCAACAGACAAAGATCATCATCTTTTGAGGTAGTAGTCGTCCTAGATTCCTTCCTCATCCTGTTGAGGTAGTAATCGTCCCAAATTCCTTCATCATCATGTTGAGGTAGTAATCATCCAAGATTCCTTCATCATCCTGTTAAGGTAGTAATCATCCAATATTCCTTCATCATCTTTTTGGAGTAGTAATCGTCAAAGATCCCTTCAACACTCATTCAGATACAATTCAGATACGCTCCAGATACGGGTGCCATTCTGATACTCATTCAAATTCAGCTTTTAGATACAGTTCAGATATGCTCCAGATACGAATGCCATTCTGATACTCATTCAGATTCAGCTTTCAGATAAAGTTTAGATACACTTCAGATATGGATGCCATTCTGATACTCATTCATCTTTCAGATACAGTTCAGATACGCTCCAGATACGGATACCATTCTGATACTCATTCAGATTCAGCTTTCAGATACAGTTCAGATACGCTCCAGATACGGGTGCCATTATGATACTCATTCATATTCAGCTTTCATATACAATTCAGATACGCTCCAGATACGGATGACATTCTGATACTCGTTCTGCTTTCAGATACAGTTCAGATACTCTCCAGATACGGATGCCATTTTGATACTCATTCAGATTCAGCTTTCAGATACAGTTCAGATACGCTCCAGATACGGATGACATTCTGATACTCATTCAGATTTAGCTTTCAGATACAGTTCAGATACGCTCCAGATATGGATGCCATTCTGATACTCATTCAAATTCAGCTTTCAGATACACTCCAGATACGGATGTCATTTTGATACTCATTCAGATTCAGCTTTCAGATACAGTTCAGATACGCTCCAAATACAGATTCTATTCTAATACTCATTCAGATTCAGCTTTCAGATACAGTTCAGATACGCTCCAAATAGGATGCCATTCTGATACTCATTCAGATTTAGGTTTCAGACACAGTTCAAATACGCTCCAAATACGGATGCCATTCTGGAAAGATCAATCAACAGAAAATTATCGTCAAAATTTTCAGCAAGTCAAATACAGATCAATTCCCAAGAAAGGATTGGTCAACCATATACGTAGTAGATACTGTCTCTATTTCAGATAAATCGCTCAAAGATTTACTCTGATTCTTTCCAGTTAAGGAATATCCAAGATCTCTTTTGGTTCAGTCTAAACCCCTCAACGGTTTATCCTGATACTTCCCAAAGGAACACTTACGGTTCAGATAAATTGCTCCAAGTTTTATTCTGTTTCTTCCCAGTCAAATGACATACAAGACTTCTTCTGGTTCAGATAAGTCGCTCCAAAGAATTATTCTGTTTCTTTTCCAATTGAAATCAAGTTCAGACCTAGTCCATTTTCTATCAACAATCACCTTTGGATGGCATCTACAAGCCCATCTCTGATAAATCTCCATCATTCTTCCAAATTGCATCTATAAGCCCATTCACAATTCATCTTCGAGTGCAAATTTTTGGGCACTCTAGTGTTCAATCGTCTTCCACCTTCAAGTCACAAATGGCGAACCCACCAATCTAACTCTTCAGGTTTAAGAAGATTGAACAGGGGCAACTGTTGTACCCCAAAATCTTCCTTCTCATTTCTCAAAGGATCATCCTGGACTCTCAGGTTTGCTTCTATCAAGTTCCAAGTCTTGAATTATAACTTTTCAAGAAAATCATCCACAAGGGCAAATTGGTAAAAACACACTGAAAAGTCAAACTTTGACTTTTAGATCAAAAAAATCAGAAGTCAGAAATTACTTCGGAAAAATTAAACTTCTAAACATTTAGAAAATTTTCTAAGTGTTAAGAGAATATGATACTTCAGAACTTCAGAGCCAGCCTCCACGCAAGTGCTATCAAAAGTTGCAAACATGGTTCAGAACATAGTTCTTCAATCAAAACATGACTCTTCAGCATATGCTTTGATCAGAGCATCACCCTTCGAGTTTCACTCTGGTCTTCTTCGATCAGAACATCACAAAACCCCAAAATCTTGTTTGAACAGCCTGTTGTACTGCTATAGCACAGTCCAACAATCATCTGTTGATCTAGTCCATGCATGCACTTTCTCAAACCCCATATTTGCATCAAATTATCATACGAAAATTATGATTAAAAAGAAATGAAACAGTATACCAAAAATGTTTGAATCCCATTTATTTTCCCCCCAAAACCACAGCAAACCCATCTATAAATAATTTGCTCCATCACACGTTCAAGGCGAGCTGGTTTTTGGAAAGAGAAGATCATAAAAAGAGAGAAAAGAAAACTGTGAAACCTTTGTAAAAATCTAGAATTCACAAACAGAAAATCAAACCTTTGTTCTTCCCGTTGAATCAAAGAACTTGGCATTTTCTCTTCCATTGCTCTTGCTGACTCCAGAACATTTGAAGGTAGCAGTTCAAGTTCCAAGCACACGCTCCAGATTCAAGGTAAGTCTTTCTGACTTTGCATCTTCTCTTTCAGAACATCATTAAATATGTAAATATCATAGTGTTGATGTTGTCCATATCATTGCATAAGAAAAAAATTGTGGATCAGAACTTCTTGATTAAGGCTAGGCTCAAAATTAGGATTAGAACTTCTATAAAATATGTGTTTGCTTTTATCCTCCTGATTTGCTGTTAAGGACTGAATAAATTGTTGATGTGCTGATTAATATGAGGAAAGAGTTGAAATGCAACACATAACTTCTGTTTTTCATTCACCATTTTAACACACAAAACTTCTAGGTTTTCTCACTGTTAAGGACGCAGAACTTATGAGTTCTCTTTACTATTTTGACATACAGAACTTCTGATGCTCACTCACTATTTTAGCATAACACATAACTTCTGAGTTCTCCCTACACGTTAAACATACATAACTTCTAGGCTTTCTTACTGTTAAGCACATTGAACCTCTGATGCTTCCACTCGCTGTTTTAACACTCAGAATTTCTGATATTTCACACGGTGACAACACACTGAATTTCTAATGTTCACTCACTATTTTAGCGCAATATAGAACTTCTGACTTTTGGCTCACTGTCTGAATACCACCCAGAACCTGTGTTTCCTTTCCCTCTGACGTTTCTTGTAGGGCCTTAGGGTGTATCAATCTAGAACTTATGATTCCACTAACGTTCCTTTCTAAGTCACAACGCGCATGGCTTCAGAACTTCTGATCCTTGTAGTTTTGCTTGTAGCAGCACGATGTTTCTATCTTTCATTTATTTTCTTTTTTATCATTTTCAATATTAATCCCGTTTTTTATTAATATAAAAAATACACAAAAATATTTTCTTTTATTAATTAATTTATTTCTTCTTCTTAATTCATTAAGACAAAAAACCATTTTCTAAACAAGTCCTTTTTCTCTCTTGCATTGTACATTTCAATATGGTTGTAATAGTTAAATATGATTTAAATTCTTGCAACCCCCCATTTGTAAATATGTACCCCCATCCCTAAAATATTGTAATAGCGTAGGATTTTTATATTTCCGCAATTTAACGCTTTTCCAAATATAAAATGCTAGTAATTAGGATGTGTATGGCAAGATAAGAAATCAACAAATAGATAACCCTATTCAAGAATAAAATACATGCAATCAAACACACTTGCACACTAGCACCGTTAGGGTAATCCCACCTTGTTGCCTATCGAAAAAATAGTCATGTCCCTCGAGCATGGGCGTTTTAGCAAAAGACCCTCGATAAAAGATCGTAGTCCCTCGATGACCCTCGACGTTGCCTTCAGTAAACGATCTAGTCCCTAAAACGACATTGCTAAAGCGTCCCATAGGTTGCCTTCTATGACTACACAAACGTCCCACACTCGTCCCTTCACATCCAGCTATGGGGCTTCTTACCAAAATCAATGGTAAGATAGCAATATCTAAAGGAGGAAGGAAAGAACACTTAAGACCTTCTGAGTAGGAAGATTCGCTCCTAGTTGCTCGCTTGCTCACAATAAAACATTTTTACACCAACACTCTCATTTGAAATATTTTCAAAAGACAACACTTTGTACGCGTTCTTATAGAAACGAGAGCCATTACAAAGAAAACCTTTTTCAAAATCACTTTCCAAAAAAAAACACAAACACCTCTTTGAACTATTTTCGAAACAAACACTTTGTACGCGTTCTTATAGAAACGAGAACCATTACAAAGACATTTTCAAAATACTTTCAAAACCCACACCACAAGCACATTCAAACAAAAGTAAGTGATCTAGCAAGCACTTAAGAGCCCATGGAAAAAACATGGATGAAAAGGGTGCTAATACCTTTCCTTTTCATAATCTACCCCCCGAACTCAAGAAAACATCTCTAAAGGACTTTCCTGTTCTTTTCAGCCTTTCCTTATTGGATAAAAGAAAAGTCGGTGGCGACTCTTGCTAAACCGCAAAAATTGCGATCAAACGTAAACAAAAAGTTAGTTCTCCCACCGTGTCACAGCTATTAAAGATAAAATTGTTGAAGTTACTAATCCTGACATAGACAATATCGTCGGAACCAGTAAAATTACGAGAAGCGGAAGAGTTTTCTCTCCCGAAATCTCTCCAAAAATTGTTGTTATTCCTGTTATTATTCATGTTGTTGCCCCTGTCAATATTCCCATTGTTAATCCTATTGTTATCCCCGCTGTCATCCCTGCTACTGAGTCGACCGAGACTCGGGGAAAAGTGGTATTGGTTGAGCCTGTCCAGACAAAGGCGCACAAAGAATTCATTCTTGAGGATTATAAAAAATAAATGGAAGAGATACAGAAGATAATATAGAAAAGTGATTATAACATCATGGAATAGTTGGGACAGACCCCCTCAAAAATCTCAATGCTAGCCTTACTTCTGTGCTCTGAGGCCCATGCTAAGGCTTTAGTAAAATTCCTAAAGTCTTCCCATGTGCCCCAAGAGACCTCCACTGATTAATTAAAGAATTACGCGGCCAGTCTAATTGCTGATAATGGACTGGGTTTTTCTGGTGCTGATTTAACTCCCAAGGGAAGGAGGCACAATGACGCCCTGCATGTCTCCATTGAGTGCAGAGGCACTACATTAGCCTATGTTCTGGTGGATACAGGTTCGTCGCTGAATGTCTTACACAAGAATGCTCTAGATAGGTTAGATTGTGAAGGAATCACATTGATGCCTAGTAACGTTATGGTGAGGGCATTCGATGGTTATAAAAGAATGGTGCACGGGGAGGTGGACATCCCTATCAAAGCTGGTACTCAGACTTTTGATTCAACCTTTTATGTGATGGACATCCACCCGTCTTATTCATGTTTATTGGGTTGACCCTGGATCCATGGGGCTGGTGCTGTTACTTCCACCTTGCATCAGATGTTGAAGTACCCACTCAAGGGAAAGATTATCACAGTTCATGGGGATGAGGAATACATGTTTAGCCACCTGAACTCTTTCAGGTATGTTGAAATGGACGGCGAGTTCATTGAGACCCCCTGTCAGAATTTTGAGCAGGTTCCACAGAAGGTTTTTATAACTAAGACTGCTAGTAAGATTCCGAAGTTTACCAGACCTCCATTGAAAATGGCTTCTCCGAAGGATGCTAAAGCAGTAGTTGAAGAAGGTGGATGTACCATTTGGGTCAACTTTCGGACATTCCCTGTAAATCTAACAAGTTTGGTTTGGGTTTTACTTCGGAGGCCCAAAGAGCTGTTTGACGTGCTCACGCTGGGGGACCGTCATTATGCATCAACAATCATGGAATCAATGTGTTGCAAGATAGTGATTGCGACTGTGACATAGACAAGTGGATTTTCCCAACTATCAGCGGTGGACTCATCAATTGGGAGGCCAAAGATTTTGTTCCTATTTCTTTTATTCAAGAGTGATTGTATTTTAATTTTTGGACTTGTAATATTTAAACAATTGAAACTCTAAAACCTTGTGTCTTACCAGAGGCACAATGGTCTATCTATGAGGGTTATTACTTCATCTTCATATGTCATTAATAAATCATGGGACGTTTTTTTCATGCAAATTTTACGCTCTTTGTTTTTCTTTTTCTACCTTTTACTTTATCAAAAATAGCTATGCTCTTACACACACTCATATATCGAAATGTAGATCCACATCCACTCTGGATCCCCTTGGTAACGGTTCTGCTATTGCCAATTATGACTTTCATAATCCGATCTACCAAGTCGGGGACAAAGGTGAGGAAGATTGTGAAGTACCAGTGGAACTTGCCAGACTGTTACAACACGAAGAAATGGCAATACAACCCTAGGAAGAGCCAGTTGAGATAGTAAACTTAGGAACTGAAGAGGAAAAAAAGGAAGTCAAGATAGGTGTTGATCTGGAGCATAGTGTTAAGGAGAATTTAATTCAGATACTACATGACTATGTTAAAATCTTTTCCTGGTCATATAAAGACATGTCAAGACTCGACACTGATATCATGGTCCATCGTCTGCCGACAAAAGTAGATTTCCCTCCAGTGAAACAGAAGGTTCGTCGTATGCGGCCAGAGATATCAGAAAAGATCAAGGCTGAAGTCATGAAGAAGTTCAACACAGGTTTCTTAACTGTTACCTCCTATCCATAATGGGTTGCTAATGTTGTTCTGGTACCTAAGTAGGACGGCAAGGTACGCATGTGTGTTGATTATAGAGACTTGAACAGGGAAAGCCCTAAGGATGACTTCCTGCTTCCCCATATTGATGTTCTAGTTGACAATACCGCACAACACAAGGTATTATCCTTCATGGATGGTTTCTACGGGTACAATCAGATCAAAATTGTACCTGAAGACATGGAGAAAACGACCTTCGTCACGCAGTGGGGCACTTTCTGCTACAAAGTTATGCCATTCGGTTTAAAGAACGTCGGGGCATCCTATCAGCGTGCCATGGTAGCTTTGTTTCATGATATGATACATCACGATATAGAGGTCTATGTTGATGATATGATAGCAAATTCTCAAACTGAAAAGGAACACCTTGACCACCTGCAGAATCTATTTGGGAGACTGGAGAAATACAAACTGAGGTTACACCCGAATAATGCACCTTTGGAGTAAGATCCGGTAAGCTCTTAGGCTTCGTTGTCAGCGGCAAGGGTATTGAAGTAGACCCTGCAAAGGTAAAATTGATACAAGAAATGCCTGCTCCTTGCACTAAGAAGGAAGTTAGGGAATTCTTGGGATGTCTAAACTACATCGCCAGATTCATTTCCCATCTAACTGCTACCTGTGAGCAAATCTTCAAATTACTAAAGAAATATCAAGTGGTGAAGTGGAATGAAGAGTGCCAGGTTGCCTTTGACAGGATCAAAGAGTACATTCAAGAGCCTCCCATTTTGATGCCGCCTGTTGTACCCCAATTTTTGCCTCGAAGATCCCTTCATCATACCACATTGTTTCAATCGCCACAAAATCACATTAGGGATTTTAGTTCTTCTCCCTATCTTTAACTTTGCTCTTTAAGAAGTTACCAAGAACCTTGATTTGTTTGCTTTTGTAATCATAGATATTGTACTTTGATTTTTCTCTCTAATTAATAAAATGCAATGTTGGTTTGTCTTACTTGTTGATAATGTAGGTAAAAGCAATGAGGTTTAGAAAGTTGTTTCATGGGTTCATGAGTTTATTTCCATGCCCTAGTCAAAAGCTTGAGAGATTCAAACCTCACCATTGAAGTTGTTTTGAAGTTGATATGAAATTGGTTTTGGTGGCCATAGGTCCTCATCATCATCCTCAACAATTTCTATTCACAAAGGAAGAATATTGGCACAAAAAGTTTGTTCAAACTTGGCAAAGTTCCACCAAGCATTCTCTTGATCTAGAGGCTAGGGTTTTGGACTTCAAAGAGGCATATCTTGCTCATCTTTTGTCATTTTTGAGTGATTCCAAAAACATTCTTCTCTTTAAAGAGTAACCAACAAATAACTTCAAAATTCCCAAAGAGTTTTCATGTGAAAGGAACTTGGTGAAGAAGAAAGATCACAAGTCATCCAATTGAATCCCTAATTTTCCATATGTGACTTCAAATTGTCATAACTTGATCAATTTTTATCACCTTGAGCCCATTCTTTTTCCATGATGATCTTAAGGATGTGTACTTCATGCCTTCTTTTATGTGCAAAGTAAGAAAATTAATGGAAGTTGCCTTAAGAATGCAAAATATTATAGGTCATTTCATGATTTTTGGCCAACTTCAACAAGTCATAACTTGCTCAATTTTTGGAGATTTTGAGTGGTTCAAATTGCAAAATGTCATTCAAGATATCTACTTCATTTCATATTTTTGGGAAAATTCTAAGTGGAAAGCCATGTTTGAATGCAAGAGATTATAGGTCATTTTTAAAGAAGAATTTGAAATATTTCTAAGTATGGAAAGTCAACTCTTTTTCTCCAAATTTGACTCCATGTAATTTTCAGCTCAAGACTCCAATTGATTCCATTCTTTTTCCATTGCAAACTTTGTTACCTCATCTTTCCAAAGCATCAAGAATCATGCCTTAAGACTCCCTGAGATGGAAATTCCATTGTTTCAAAAGTGGTAACTTGGAATTGAAGTTTCCCTGCAAGTCGGAATTTGAATTTCATGTTACAACCTCTAAACCTCAAATTAGCAGGCGTTTTGGGTCTAAACCTGATTGGCCAACTTTCCCAAGTGGATTAGTGCATCAAAACACAAGAATTGGATGCGTTTTGGTGAAGTTTTGATCACACTTCACTCGTGCATCAGGTTTGCACGAATTCCCTCCAAAACGCATCATTCACTCTTCCTTTTGATCCTACTTGCTTCTCCTATAAATACATGAACTATCCCATTAATTTTCTCAAGCTTAGATAGCCAGAATCACCCTGCCAAACTTGCTTCACAACTTAGAATTCAGCTACTTCGAATCCTATTCTCAAGCCTTTTTCAATCCATTTTCTCCATCAATTCACCTTCCTTGATCTTCCCTGAAGCTAACCATACCATTACATTAAAGAATAGTGCCCTATATTGCTCTATAGAAGTCCAGTTTCAGAGCTCTGCAACTCAACTTCAATAGGTAGATTCCTTCATCAATTCTTCAAAACTTTGGTACCATTGTGTTGCTCTCATTACCCTGGTTCTAGTTGCAACACTTACTTTTATCTGGAAACATATTTTGACCATGAATTTTCAAATATCCTTTCAAAACTTTCTTTCCAAACTGCTTGAGTTACCGTTTATATAAAAATGGAGCGAGGGTATGGTTATCTTCGTCTTGAAGAGACGAAATGAATGGCATAGGTCTGAGCTTCTTATTTTACAGTTTGAGAGACCTACAATTCGTGAGGCTGAAGGTTGAAGATGACCAATGTGTCACCTTTTAAACAATGAAAGCGTGCCATTTGTATTTTTTGAATTTCTGATTTTACATTTGATTCAGTGATTTATTCGGTAAAGACCATGATGTAAACAGCGCGCCAGATCCCTTGGATTTGATTACTAACGTGTTTTGACTCTCATCCAATGGTCCACATCTTTTTCTTTTATTTTATTTTTCTGATTTTTATATTTTAATTGTTTTAAATTTCAAAAAATCATAGAAAATTCATTTTTAGTCCAAAAAATTCAAAACAATTATGAAAAATATTTTTGATTATTCTCTTTCTGATTTTTATTTTTTCACAATTTAATTTTGTGTTTTGGTATTTTTTATGAATTTTTTCACTTATGTGATATATTTAAAATGTTTAAAAATACTTTTACACATTTTTAAATTCTGAAAAAATTATGGAATGATCCAATGACATTGTGACAAATATTGGTGACTTTATTTTATTTTTGTTTCTGACTTTACTATTTTTGTTTGTTTTACCCATCTATTTTAATTTTTAAAAATAGTTTCTGACTTTTAAAAATTCCCAAAATAATTGTATAATTACTTGACCTATTTTCTGGTTTTTTTCTATGGTCTTATCTTTCATGTCTTGATTAATTTGAATATAATTGACTTTTTCCCCATTATTTTCCATTTTTTTCAAAACATTTTTTAAACCCTTTAACGCATATATTAAATATATTATTATTTTTTTGTGAATATTTTCTGGCTGTCTTCGGTTGATTTTTTTATCATGACTTTATTAACATCATTGGATCTATGGTGTTGAGTTTAACTCCACAAAAAATGGATGAATGATTTTAATAATAGTTTTATTAAATACTAATTCAAATGTGGTTTTCTTTTTACCCTAATTCCCCTTCATCTCATCCCCTTCTTATTGCACTAAGTGTTGTTGGAGCATGATCTCTATATCATGTCTCAAAACAAATGGTGCATAGATTTCTATTGACCGACCTCAAAATAGGTGCCACTTCTATATAATTCCACTTACGATTGCTTAACATAGCGCTAAATTTTGTCCCGATTCGAATAAATGATCATTCGTGGCCCAAACTTATGATTGCAAGCCCAAGTATGTTAATTTGATCTCTTTGATCCAATAACCTTGAGATTCATTGTGTGGAGGCTTTGGTTCTACCAATCCTCTAATGGATCTACAACACCTTTGGTCAACGCGGATCACTTAAACATCGTTGATCATTAAATAGTACTTGTGAGAATTCCAAATAGATGATATACTTGATAAAAAGCAAATGCAACTTGTTGTGTGGAGGCTTTGGTTCTACCAATCCTCTAATGAATTCCAAATGCAAGTTTCAAGATGGTCATCCAACTAACCACTAATTATTGACTTGTTTATTTTATGCTTTATTCTTTTTATGCTTTATGTACTATTTATTTTTTAGCATTTTACATTTCATGCCATTTTTTTATCTTTGCTCATTTTAGCATTTATTTATTCTTGTCATTTTTACTTTGCTAACTTGAGCTTTTCTTTTCTTTTTCCTTTTCCTAAGATACTTAATAACAAACTTAAACCCTAAAAAACTCTTAATGGTACTTGGACTATTTGGTTACTATCCTTGGCATTATGGAGCAGTGGACTTTTCTGGACTTAGGATTAGAAACCTTGGCCTATCTTGGAGACCTTGTGATCTTATCTGATTATTTTGTCTGGAGCTCTTGAGGTTTACCTCAAGACATTGAATTGCTTGTTTTTTTGTGTGTAGGTTTTTGTGATTGCATCCTTGATTTGTAATCTGGAATTCACCCGTATACAGTCGTTACTCTGCCCAATTTTTATGAAGACTTAATACATTTGAAGAGGTCTAGTATCTTTGCTTGCTTGGTTTCAATCCAAAGAATGGGAATTCTATCTTGACTCATAATGTCAAGTTTTTGGCTTCTTGTTGGTTAGATGGTCCTTATCCTTAGCTTTTACCTTATGCTTTAGGATAGTCTCTTCTTCTCCTCCCATCTTCTTTAATTTCAAAAATCTTCTCCCTCTTTTTGAAAACTCTTCTTATTTTGAAACTTTAACACTTTCATAATAAAGTTGGACTTAGGTCCATGCATTTTCAAAACATTTTCATAAATAAACCTCAATTAATTTAATAATACTTTAACATTTTTTTGATGAGAAGACTAAAAGTCAACCAATCTCATTTCAAACCATTTTTGCCACTTTGGCTTTTACCCTTAAACTTTTTCTTAAAAGATTAGACTCTTGTCAATCCTTGTAGTGATGCAAACAACTATACTTCTACAATATGTAGTGAAGTGAGATATTTTCCACTTGGGTGTTGAGTGACGCATTGTTGATTTTAAAATCAAAGCCATTATCCTCCATTTTGAGATGATGCAAATTCTCCTTTCTCATGATTGTGGGTAGTAAGTATGTTTTCCACACGAACAATGACGATGATGCCTTATCTCTTAAAATTAACTAACACACTTATGTTTCAAATCTTTTAAAAGAGAAACTACGTGTACCCTGATCCCCTATTGCATGAAAGGTGGTACGTAGGCACTAAATGTTCGCAACCACGGCGGGTGCAAAAATCATAAAAATATTTCTTTTCTCACCTCCACCATCCATTTTATATACAACACATTTTATAGCCAAAATATACAGATTTTACAAAGAGGCTCCTGCGGAGTACCGTAGTTGTTTAGGGTGCTAATACCTTTCCTTTGCATAACCAACCCCCTTACCTTGAATCTTTCCCCCTTTTTTTGGGTTATTCGCTCTTTTCCCATTACTTTGGAAACAATAAAGTGCGGTGGCGATTTTTTTATTTTGATTTGTATAAAGTCTAGTCAATCCAATGGCTTAGTCTTGAACATTTCTACCGCTACAGAAAAATGGCGACTCTGCTGGGGAAAGATTGACCTCTTGCTGGTCCATCCCTAAGTGGGTTAAGCCTATCTTTGTTTATATCTTTATATGTGATATTGTTGTTTATGTGTTATAATTTGTATATATGTTTGTCTGTATTTTTCCTGGTTTTCAGGATGCTTGGTGATTACTCATAAGTCCTATACCCGGACTTGGGAAAAATTTAAGATAGGATGGGCGATATAGTCATGTTAACTTTGAGGGAGTAATCCCAAAAAAGGAGGCATGAGATCCCCCACTCAGTGGAGGCCCCTTTGACTGTAGTATCGTTTACTGAGTAATTGGGAAGACGTACTGCTTTTGACCTGGGAGCCTACTGAAACTGAGGACCGTAGAATACCAAACACATCTTGGCATTTTAGGTGTACTGCGGAAGCTATGACGGAGTAATCCGGAAATAGTTGTCACGCGATACTACACTCGTAAGAGTATTTCTTGAGAATATTACTAATTACCGAGTTAATCGGGAAGTTGATAATATCTGAAGGAAGGATGTAGACTCTGGAAACCTCTAGAACCTTGTTCGGCAGGTGATAACTCTTAGACCAACACTTTATGGATAGTACCTCCGACCTCATGCTCGTGACGTTGAACCTATGAACCCTATATGTGTGATCTTGTGTGTGATTGTTGCATCATGCATCCATGCATTCATAAGCATCTTTTGAAGAAAACAATATTTTAAGGTATTTACAAGTTGACTATTTATGAATATCTCAGATACTTTTAACCATGGATTATGGAAAGAGAAAGACCGAGAAATACAGTTTCAAGGATCCCAAGATAGATGAGCTGATTAGTCTGATTCCAGAGATTGAGTTTCCTACAAACTTTCGGAAGAAGTATGGATCCATTATTCCTCTCATGAAGCTGAAGAAAAAGGAGGGTATTCTCTCGACCTTGGTCCACTTCTATGATCCGGTGTATCACTGCTTTACTTTTCCCGATTATCAGCTAATGCCTACACTGGAGGGTAGTTTCTTTCTGAAGGAGGGAGAAGACCACAAGAAAGCTAGGGAGAAGATTGTGAAGGCCTGGCGTCACATTTATAAGAAGAGTAGGAAGGATTTGGGGCCTAGGGGTGTTGTTTCTTTAGAGCCATATCTTCAGTGGGTCCGATCGAGAGCCATTCAGTTGAAAATGCCGTATACTAGGGAGGCACCCATGCCTGATTTATTTGTGAAGACCGCTCCTCCTTTATTATATGATCTAGAAGAAATGCAGCTCGCTTTGGTTAGGATGCAGCAAGAAAGGGATACTTGGAAGAACAAGTTCCAGACTTTAGAAAGTTCCTATAGAGCAGACTTGAAGGAGAAAGATGATTTGATCGAGATCCTTAAGAGTCGAGCGGTGGAGACTATGGAGAGGCAAGGGGATTTATTTTCCCCTAAGCCTCAAATAGGTGATGGTCGTTCACTTCCTGATTCAGATGATTGGAAGGAGGTTGCCGTCAGACATGTGGAAGAAAACCAGAGGTTGAGGGCTCAGATTTCCAGACTCACAGGGAAGCGCCAGCGTACAGATTGATCTCTATCAGTTTCTTTCTCTCAGGATTTTTAGATTGTATATTCATCTTGTAATTGGGATCATTGAAACTTGTAATCCATTTTGAAATTATTATAATAAAGAATTTTCAGTATTTCAAATACGTTATTGTTTTGATGTTTGCAATATGTCTATAGATCTTAAATCCCTTGAAATATTAAAATGATGGAATAAAAATAATCATGTGCATTGCATGACATGCATCATATTGCACATATTTCTTACATTTATTATGCATACCCAGGTGCCTTACCCAGCTTCTTTGCTTCGTTCAGCAAACTGACTCATCACTGCAACACTCGGGCTAACTTCAAAAAGAAGATGGACAATTTGGAATAGGAGAATCGCGATTTGCGCGAAGAATTTTCTACTCTGAAGGCTGGCTTGGCCAATTTGACTACTCTGATGGAAGCTCTGGTGGCTGCTCAAAATCAGCCATCGAGTGTTCAACCTCAACCAACAAGGGCAAATGCTGAAGTTCCTACTGTTCCCGTATCTGCTACTCTGACTGTTGTTCAGAACCGTATGCCTCAGGGTTATCCATGGGGAATGCCGGAGAATTTTGCACCTGAAGGTTTCAATTTAGGCCCCTAAGATGCTCCAGTGGTTCCAAATGTTGTTACTCCAGCACCTCCTGTAGTGCATAATGCTCCTGCTGCACCTCCTTCGGTGAATTTGGTTCCGTTTAAAGATGTGTGTCGTCCTTTCCCTCCGCCGAGTGAAGATTTGGGTCTTTATGATAGAATGGATGATTTTCAAGAGAAGTTTGATAGAATGCAAAGAGAGATGAAGGCTCTTAAGGGAAAAGAGTTATTTGGGCAGAACGTGAATGAGCTGTGTTTGGTCCCAAATGTTAAAGTGCCTGCTAAGTTCAAGGTCCCCGAGTTTAAGAAGTACAAGGGCAACACTTGCCATCTTTCTCATTTTGTGATGTATGTAAGGAGAATGTCAACCCACATCGATGATCAGCGTCTGCTAATTCACTTTTTCCAGGATAGTCTAACCGGCTCAGAGTTGAAATGGTACATGAGTTTAGATAGCGCCAACATCCATACCTTTAACGATTTGGGAGAAGCATTCATAAAACAATACAAGTACAATATGGACATGGCACCCGATCGTGACCAGCTTAGGGCCGTGGTTCAGAAAGACAGAGAATCGTTTAAAGAGTATGCGCAGAGATGGCGCAAAGTGGCTGCACAAGTGATTCCTCCCATGGAGGAAAAAGAAATGACTAAAATTTTTCTGAAGACGCTGAGTGCCTTCTACTACGAAAGAATGGTAGCAAGTGCCCCGAGTGATTTTACAGAGATGGTAGGAATGGGTGTCCGCCTAGAAGAGGAAGTAAGAGAAGGCCGTTTGACAAAGGGTGAAGGATCTGGAGGTATGAAGAAGCCAGCTTATGGGTTTAAAAAGAAGAAAGAGGGGGATACCAATGTTGTCATACAAGAGAGGAGAGTGAATTCTCCTAGGTGGAATATTCAGCGTCACCAGCATGTTGCTTCAGTGACTCCTGTTATAAATTCCGCTCCAACTACTGTTTCTTATCAAAGACAATACCAGCAGGGGAACCAAGGGAATAATCAGAGAAGGGAGAACTATGACCCTATTCCCATGAGTTATGCAGATCTATTACCAGCATTGATTCAGAAGAAGTTGGTCCAGACACGACCACCTCCAGCAGTACCATCACCTTTGCCTTGGTATTATAAAGCAGACCAGACGTGTGCCTTTCATCAGGGAGCACCAGGGCATAGTGTTGAGAATTGTTATCCTTTAAGGACCGAAGTGCAAAGGTTGATGAACTCTGGAATTTTATCTTTTAAAGACATGGGACCTAATGTGAAAGACAATCCTCTACCCAAGCACGGAGGAGTGAATGATGTGAATATGGTGGTCGGTTGTCCCGGTGATTTCGGATTTTTGACATTAATCTGGTTAGAGGGGATTTGGTAAAGATGCATGTAGATCTATGTGAATTCAGTTATTATACACATGACCATGCCGGTTGTGCTGTTTGTAGTACAAACATCCAGGGTTGCGAGAAGATAAAGGCTGATTTGCCGGAGATGATGAATGAAGGTTTAATCCATATAACCAGGCCTAGGGCAGAGTATGAAGAGGAAGTGAATATGGTTTCTGGATGTCCCGGTGAATTCAGAATTTTCAATGTGGAGTATTTGAATGAATATCTCGTACAATTGCATGCTACGTTTTGTCGTACTGCTGGTCAGGTGGAACACCAATATGGGTCTTGCATAGTTTGCTGCCAAGACCCTCGAGGATGTTCTATTGTGAGAGAGGGTGTTCAACTGCTGTTAGACAATGGGACTATCAAGATCACATGACAGAGAGATTTTTATCATGAGATTAATATGGTTGAAGTTTGTTTGATAGAAGAAGAGTCAAAGGAAGAATATGCCTCTGCGGATGAGTATTTTTCTTCAGACGAAGATTTGTTTGCCGGAAATGACCTTTTGAGCGCTGATTGTGTTGAGGAAGGTGTAAACGTCATTGTACCTTGTTTTGATGCACCCTCTCACCTTGAGGTGGAGTACCATAGCAAACCAGTTGTTACCCCATTGGTAATTAGTCTGCCAGGACCTGTTCCCTATAAATCGGATAAGGTTGTGCCTTACAAATACAACGCTACAATCTTAGAAGATGGGGTGGAGGTTCCCATCCAGCCAATGCCAGATGTTGGGAATATAGCTAATAATAGCAGGGTGACCCGTAGCGGTCGTGTGTTTGCGCCGGTTATTCGAAAAAATGTTGTTGCTGGAAAGAAAATTGTTGAGAACGATGAGCCTAAGAAGGCTGCAGGAGAGACTAACGGAGCCACATTAGAGAAAGAAGTGGATAATATCCTAAAGGTAATTAAGATGAGCGACTACAAAATTGTAGATCAGCTATTGCAGACTCCTTCAAAGATATCCATCCTGGCATGACTGATGAATTCCTCCACTCATAGGGAATCATTGATGAGAGTACTAGACCAAGATTTTGTAGAGAACAACATGCCTTTGGATCAATTCAGCAGCGTAATTGGAAACATTACGTCATGTAACAACTTGAGTTTCTGCGATGATGAGTTACCAGATGAAGGGAGGAATCACAACCTGGCCCTCCACATATCTATGAACTGCAAGAATGACTCTCTATCTAATGTGCTAATTGATAATGGATCTGCATTGAATGTTATACCGAGAATTACCCTCATGAATTTAAAGTATTAGGGAACACCTATGCGCCCGAATGGCATCATTGTGAAGGCTTTTGATGGGTCAAGGAAATCTGTCATCGATGAAGTAGACTTTCCCATCCATATAGGACCACATTTGTTCTTGATAAATTTCCAGGTAATGGATATTATTCCTGCGTATAGTTGTTTGCTTGGACGGCCATGGATACACGAAGCAGGGGCTGTCACTTCAACTCTGCATCAGAAGCTAACGTTTTTGCATGAAGGGAAAGTAGTGATCATAAATGGGGAGCAGGCGTTGTTGATATCCCATATATCCTCTTTCAGTATTGTAGAAGCGGATAAGGTTGCTGCTAGAACCCAGTTCCAAGCCCTATCCATTAACAACATAAGGAAGAATGAGAATTATGTGGTTTCTTTGAAGGATGCGCAGCAGGTTGTGCGTAATGGTCATAATGCAGTTTGGGGATGACTTATGGATCCACCCGTGAATAAAAATAGAGCTGGTTTAGGTTTCTCTTCGAGGGATGGTAAAGGCGAAAGTTGTAAATCAAAGTCTTCTGTGAACATTTACCGTGATGTTTTCCGCAGCGGAGGCTACCTCTATCCGATTGGTTCTGGAATTAATGATGTTGAAGAGGATGAAGCAGAGCAGGAAGCACCTAATTATGTGACGCATGGAGTTCGAGTTTAGAACTGGGTCACCATTGATGTTCCTTCTTGCATACATGTTTCAAAGTAATTTGTTTTGTTAATTTGTTTCTTTCTTTTGAAAAGCTTTCACTCTGCCCAAGGTGGAAGTATTAATGTTGTAGGGCTTATCTATTTGCTATAATTGATAAGATCATTAATAAAAGTTGTCTTTGCTTCCAAATTATGTCTTTTGTTTTTTACCTTTTTCTTGGGAAATGGTAATAAATAAAAAACCCTTTCAAAATAAATAATAACTGAAAATTAATCTGCATGATCACTTATTATATGTGTCAGTTTCTAAAAGCAATGATAAATCACATGTGCAGATTAATTAAAAAAACCGTTGAATACAATGACCCTGTACCCTCTCCCAACTTTGATTGTCCTGTGTTTGGGGCTGAAGAAGAAGATTATGATGAGATTCCATAAGAGGTCTCACGGTTGCTTGAGCACGAGGAGAATACCATTCAGCCATATAAGGAGCCTTTGGAAATGGTTAATTTGGGTTCAGAAGAAGATCCGAAGGAGGTTAAGATTGGAGCATCGTTGCATCCTGATGTGAAGAGCGGGTTGATTGAGCTGTTGAAAGAGTACATGGATATTTTTGCTTGGTCTTATCAAGATATGCCTTGTCTAGATACAAACATTGTCGAGCATCGCTTGCCGTTGAAGCCAGAGTGTCTGCCAGTTAAACAAAAGTTGAGAAGAACCCATCCATATATGGAAGTAAAGATCAAGGAAGAGGTCCTAAAGCAGATTAATGCTGGTTTTCTTGTGACATCAGTGTATCCTCAATGGATTGCGAATATTGTTCCTATACCGAAAAAAGATGGAAAAGTCCGCATGTGCGTAGATTACAGAGATCTAAATAAAGCTAGTCCAAAAGATGATTTTCCATTGCCTCACATTGACATGTTAGTGGATAGCACAACAAAATTCAAGGTATTCTCGTTCATGGATGGATTTTCCGGGTATAATCAAATAAGAATGGCTCTAGAGGATATGGAAAAAACAAAGTTTATCACACCCTGGGAAACATTCTGTTACAGAGTGATGCCCTTCGGGTTGAAGAACACTGATGTAATGTACCAGAGGGGTATATGTTGATGATATGATTGCCAAATCCCAAACTGAAGAAGGGCATATAGAATATTTGTTGAAGTTGTTTCGGAGTTTGAGGAAGTATTGTCTCCTCCTGAATCCAAATAAATGTACCTTCGGAGTTAGATCGGGGAAATTGTTGGGTTTTATTGTTAGCCAGAAAGGAATTGAAGTTGACTCTGAAAAAGTCAAGGCAATTCAAGAAATGCCCTCGCCAAGAACTGAAAAGCAAGTTAGGGGTTTCCTCGCGCGTTTGAATTATATTTCCAGATTTATTTCCCACATGACTGCAACACGTGAACCGATCTTTAAGGTGTTAAAGAAAGATCAAGGTTGTGTGTGGACATATGACTGCCAAAGGGCATTTGAAAGTATTAAAGAGTATCTGCTTGAACCTCTTATCTTGCTCGCTCCTGTATAAGGAAGACCGTTGATTATGTATCTGACAGTGTTAGATAAATCCATGGGTTGTATTCTGGGACAACAGGATGAAATAGGAAAGAAAGAGTTCGCCATTTATTATCTCAGCAAAAAGTTCACTGATTGTGAGTTGCGGTATTCTATGCTAGAAAAAACATGTTGTGCTTTAGCCTGGGCGGAAAAGCGTTTGTGGCAGTATATGTTGAATCATACTACTTAGTTGATCTCCAAAATGGATCCAATCAAGTATATTTTTGAAAAGCCTGCTCTTACTGGGAGAATTTCCCACTGGCAGATGTTGTTATCTGAATATGATATTGAATACCGCACTCAAAAAGCTATCAAAAGTAGTGTGTTGGCAGATTATCTTGCTCACCAGCCGGTGGAAGATCAGCAGTCTGCAGGATATGAATTCCCCGATGAAGATGTGATGTTCTTAAAAGTGAAAGATTGTGATGAACCATTGCCTGAGGAGGGCCCCGACCCTGAATCTCGTTAGAGTATGGTATTTGATGGAGCTGTGAATGCTTATGGTAAATGAATTGGTGTTGTGATTGTCACTCCTCATGTATCGCATATTCCTTTTACTGCGAGGTTAACATTTGATTGCACTAATAATATGGCGGAATATGAGGCTTGCATCATGGGTCTTGAGGAAGCTATTGATCTCAGAATCAAGATTTTAGATGTGTATGGTGATTCAGCTTTTATAATAAATCAGATTAAAGGAGAATTGGACACTCGTCACCCTAGCTTGATCCCTTACAAAGATTATGCTAGAAGATTACTACCCTTCTTCAATAAAGTTGAATTCCATCACATTCCTAGAGATGAAAACCAAATGGCAGATGCTCTGGAAACCCTGACTTCCATGTACCAAGTAAATGCTTGGAATGATCTACCCCGAATTACAGTTCGACGGCTAGATAGGCCCGCTCATGTGTTTGCGACAGAGGAGGTAGCAGATGAAAAACCTTGGTATTATGATATCAAACATTTTCTTCAGACTCAGGAATACTCGTTTGGTGCGTCAAAGAAAGATAGAAAGACACTCAGAAGATTGGCAGGCAGTTTCTTCCTCAGTGAAAATGTGCTATACAAGAGAAATTTTGACATGGTCTTTCTCAGATGCGTGGATAGACACGAAGCAGACATGTTCATGCATGAGATTTATGAAGGTTCATTTGTCACTTATGCTAATGGATATTCAATGGCTAAAAAGATGCTAAGGGCATGATATTATTGGTTGACAATGGAATCCGATTGTTACAAATTTACAAAGAAGTGCCATAATTTCCAGATTTATTCAGATAAGATCCATGTGCCTCCGACACTTCTCAATGTGATTTCCTCCCAATGTCCTTTATCTATGTGGGGTATTGACATGATCGGGATGATAGAACCCAAGGCTTGGAATGGACACTGTTTCATCTTGGTAGCAATTGACTACTTTACCAAATGGGTAGAGGCTGCTTCATATGCCAATGTTACCAAACAGGTGGTGGTGCATTTCATCAAAAATAATCTTATATGCCGGTACGTGGTGCCAAGCAGTATCATCACTGAAAATGGTTCAAATTTGAACAACAAGATGATGACGGAACTGTGTGAAGAATTCAAGATTGTCCATCATAATTCATCTCCATACAGGCCAAAGATGAATGGGGCTGTTGAAGCTGCTAATAAGAATATCAAGAGAATTATCCAGAAAATGGTTGTCACTTATAAGGATTGGCATGAAATGCTCCCTTTTGCTCTGCATGGATATCGAACATCTGTTCGCACTTCAACAAGAGCGACCCCGTTTTCCCTAGTGTATAGAATGGAAGCTGTACTCCCTGTCGAGGTAGAGATTCCCTCGCTGCGTGTGATAATGGAAGCCAAATTGACAGAGTCTGAATGGGTTCAGAACAGGTTTGACCAATTGAATTTGATTGAAGAGAAGAGAATGACAGCTTTGTGTCATGGGCAGTTATATCAGAAAAGAATGAAGAAAGCATTTGATAAAAATGTCAAACCTCGTGAATTCAGAGAAGGTGACCTCGTGCTCAGAAAGATCATGTCTTTCAACGCTAATTCTAGGGGCAAGTGGACTCCCAATTTTGAAGGCCCGTATGTTGTCAAGAAAGCCTTCTCTGGTGGTGCATTAATTCTTGAAACTATGGATGGCGAGGAGTTCCCATGTCCCATGAATGCTGATGCAGTCAAGAAATACTTCGCCTAAATAAATAAAAGAACAGATCGCTAAGTTGAAAACCCGAAAGGGCGGCTTAGGCAAAAAGGAGCATCTCGGTAGGCCGAAAACCCGAAAGGGCGGTCTAGGCAAAAATTAGAGACATAAACAGAATAAATTTCCCGCTAAGTTGAAAACCCGCAAGGGCAGCTTAGGCTAAAGTTAGAGATTTTCTTGGCAAGTAACTACGTCAGACGAAACTTGATCACCAAAGCAAAAATCTTCTCAGATCCTTACCAAACTTCAACGGAGGCTGCTGCTCAGGATTTCAAAAGTTGTTAGGGGGGATAGTGGTCATTGTATCTCAATGTATCTTTTCCATTATGTATTACCATTTCCAAAATTTTGTAATCATCCATGGAGTCTCGCCATTCGCAGACTACCATTCTATTAATGAAATTCGAGCTTTTGCCCAATTCTTTGTATTCTTAATTTTATTTAGCTTGCAAAGACTTCGTTTATTACTAATAATAACTTTTAAAGCAAAGAGATTAAAAAGCTAAATTGACTTTTAAAAAAAATATATATTTACAATTCAATTTACTTTGGGATTTGTGATGAAACAATGACAACAAAAATGGTGATCCTAGGGATGAACAAATTCTGGTTGCTTTAAGAAGATTTACTTCCTTCATAAAGGTTTTCTCAGGTCATTTTGCTGGTATGTGCGTAATCTTTGTGTGTTTCCCAGATAGTTAAAGAAGATATCAGTGGGTAAAAAGTACAGTATTTAGGTTGGTGATCCCATTATCCCCAGTCAAGTCTTGATTCACTTTTGATTTTGGGTTCGCATGGTCAGAAGCCTTCATCCCAGCTTCCCCAACAAAGTCCTCCCTCATGTGATGAAAGGTTTTATTCCCTTGGTGTGCTGAGGTGTTGCTCTTTTTACAGTATCAAAACTAGTGTTGACTTCTTGATCTCCCAGGAGGGTTATCCCAGGGCATCTCTTGTTGGAATGAGGGTTCGTGGTGAAAATTTTCAACCCGCAGTTTATTTTCTCTTGGGGGGTAGGCTTGAATTCCCCAGTGAGGTTTGGTTGTTTCGACGTCAGTTTTCCTTATTTAAGGTTGATCTTGAAATCTCCAATAGGCATGTTACTTTTGGAAAACTGTTTCTCCGATGAACCCGAAAGCAGGGTCTTCTATCCCGTTGTCTGTTTGATTTAAGCTACAGTCGGATTATGTTCTCCTCAAAGAAGTTAATGCAATAGGTTTGGTTTCCACAGTCGCTTTCACCTTTCCTGGATTGATCTTTCTGATTGAAGCTTAGCTCAATGTTGTTAGTAACTGAGGCGGTTTTGTTTGTCTGCACTGATTATGTATCCTTTTTATTAGCATATGCACAATAGCACTCGTACATTCATACATGCATCATACATTGCTAAAATCATCATTCATGGACATTGTGTTTCTGACCTTTACTTCAGCGCTCGTTGTTTGGTTGAATTTGGTCTTCCCTCTTGAGTTTATTTCTCAAAGGATGAATCCGCTTTGGCCGTCTTGTTCCAATATTCTTCTGAATTGGATTTGTGGTTGCATGACGATGTCGTGTATTATGGATTTCTGAAAACTTTGAATTTTTGCTTGTGCATTTATTTTGCACAAGGAGACTTTATCTCATCAGCAGGAATATCATGGCATTTCTCCGGGAAGTCATATTTCTATCCTTGGAAAGCCATTTTTCTTTGCAACACCCTTTTGGTAATAAGTGGTAGTCTCTTTATTTGAGACATGTTACGTAGTACCCTTTCCAGGAAGATCTCCTTGGTTAAAGAAGAAGTCAAGACCCGTTCTTGGCAGAACACTAGAATTCTAGAAAACTTGATATCTTCTTTTTCTTCCTTCAGTGAACGTTGGTAGTACATCGGCAGTGGACGTTGGTGTTTGTTATCTTTTTGATATCTTCAGTGAACGTTGATAGTTCATCGTCAGTGAACGGAGGTGGTATGATATCTTCTCTTTCTACCTTCAGTGAACGTTGGTAGTACATCGGCAGTGAACGTCGGTGTTTGTTATCTTTTTTCTATCTTCAATGAACATTGATAGTTCATCTTCAGTGAACGGCGGTGGTATGATATCTTCTCTTTCTACCTTCAGTGAACGTTGGTAGTACATCGGCAGTGAACGTCGGTGTTTGTTATCTTTTTTCTATCTTCAGTGAACGTTGATAGTTCATCATCAGTGAACGATGGTGGTATGATATCTTCTCTTTCTACCTTCAGTGAATGTTGGTAGTATATCGGCAGTGAACGTCGGTGTTTGTTATATTTTTGCTATCTTCAGTGAATTTTGATAGTTCATCTTCAGTGAACGGAGGTGGTATGATATCTTCTCTTTCTACCTTCAGTGAACGTTGGTAGTACATCGGCAGTGAACGTCGGTGTTTGTTATCTTTTTTCTATCTTCAGTGAATGTTGATAGTTCATCGTCAGTGAACGGCGGTGGTATGATATCTTCTCTTTCTACCTTCAGTGAATGTTGGTAGTACATCGGCAGTGAACGTCAGTGTTTGTTATCTTTTTGCTATCTTCAGTGAACGTTGATAGTTCATCGTCAGTGAACAGTGATGGTATGATATCTTCTCTTTCTACCTTCAGTGAATGTTGGTATTACATCGGCAGTGAACGTTGGTGTTTGTTATCTTTTTGCTATCTTCAGTGAACGTTGATAGTTCATCGTCAGTGAACAGCGGTGGTATGATATTCAGAGAATGACGATAGTACATCGGCAGTGAAAATCGATGCTTGTTATCCTTCTCTCTGATTCTATTCTCGTGGTTTACCAGTGATTTATTTTCCTGGTGAGATTGCTCTTTTGCTTATGCATTCTGTGTTTCCTCCTCAATGCTACTTTGTGTCTCTTCTGTTCATATGCATTCATATGCCTAAACATTTGCATGGCATCTTAGGGCCAAAAACAGGGTTAGTTTTATATTTAAGTGTCTTCGATCACGTCGACACGAAGATTTTTAACCTTCATATCTCCGGATAGAAGAAACTTAAATAAGGGCAGCTGTTGTACCCCAATTTTTTCCCCTAAGATCCCTTCATCATACCACATTGTTTCAATCACCACAAAATCACATTAGGGATTTTGGTTCTTCTCCCTATCTTTAGATTTTCTCTTTGAGAAGTTACCAAGCACCTTGATTTGTTTGATTTTGTGATCATAGATATTGTACTTTGATTTTTCTCTCTAATTAATAAAATGCAATGTTGGTTTGTCTTACTTGTTGATAATGTAGGTAAAAGCAATGAGGTTTAGCAAGTTACTTCATGGGTTCATGAGTTTATTTCCATGCCCTAGTCAAAAGCTTGAGAGATTCAAACCTCACCATTAAAGTTGTTTTGAAGTTGATATGAAATTGGTTTTGGTGGCCATAGGTCCTCATCATCATCCTCAACAATTTCTATTCACAAAGGAAGAATATTGGCACAAAAAGTTTGTTCAAACTTGGCAAAGTTCCACCAAGCATTCTCTTGATCTACAGGCTAGGGTTTTGGACTTCAAAGAGGCATATCTTGCTCATCTTTTGTCATTTTTAAGTGATTCCAAAAACATTCTTCTCTTCAAATAGTTACCAACAAATCACTTCAAAAGTCCTAAAGAGTTTTCTTGTGAAGGGAACTTGGTGAAGAAGAAAGATCACAAGTCATCCAGTTGAATCCCTAATTTTCCATATGTGACTTCAAATTGTCATAACTTGATCAATTTTTATCACCTTGAGCCCATTCTTTTTCCATGATTATCTTAGGGATGTGTACTTCATGCCTTATTTTATGTGCAAAGTAAGAAAATGGATGGAAGTTTCCTTAAGAATGCAAAAGATTATAGGTCATTTCATGATTTTTTGCGAACTTCAACAAGTCATAACTTGCTCAATTTTTGGATATTTTCAGTGGTTCAAATTGAAAAATGTCATTCAAGAGATCTAATGCATTCCATCTTTTTGGTTCAAGAGGAAATTCTAAGTGGAAAGCCATGTTTGGATGCAAGAGATTATAAGTAATTTTTAAAGAAGAATTTGAAATATTTCTAAGTAGGAAAGTCAACTCTTTTTCTCCAACTTTGACTCCATGTAATTTTCAGCTCAAGCCTCCAATTGATTCCATTCTTTTTCCATTGCAATGTTTGTTACCTCGTCTTTCCAAAGCATCAAGAATCATGCCTTAAGACTCCCTGAGATGGAAATGCCATTATTTCAAAAGTGGTAACTTGGAATTGAAGTTTCCCTGCAAGTCAGAATTTGAATTTCATGTTACAACCTCTAAACCTCAAATTAGCACGCGTTTTGGGTCTAAACATGATTAGCCAACTTTCCCAAGTGGATTAGTGCATCAAAACGCAAGAATTGGATGAGTTTTGGTGAAGTTTGGATCACACTTCAATCGTGCATCAGGTTTGCACGAATTCCCTCCAAAACGCATCATTCACTCTTCCTTTTGATCCCATTTGCTTCTCCTTTAAATACATGAACTATCCCATTCATTTTCTCAAGCTTAGATAGCTAGAATCACCCTGCCAAACTTGCTTCACAACTCAGAATTCAGCTACTTCTAATCCTATTCTCAAGCCTTTTTCAATACATTTTCTCCATCAATTCACCTTCCTTGATCTTCCCTGAAGCTAACCATACCATTACATTAAAGAATCGTGCCCTATATTGCTCCATAGAAGTCCAGTTTCAGAGCTCTGCAACTCAACTTCAATAGGTAGATTCCTTCATCAATTCTTCAAAACTTTAGTACCATTGTGTTGCTCTCATTGCCCTGGTTCTAGTCGCAACACTCACTTTTATCTGGAAACACGTTTTGACCATGAATTTTCAAATACCCTTTCAAAACTTTCTTTCCAAATTGCCTGAGTTACACTTTATATAAAAATGGCGCAAGGGTATGGTTATCTTCGTCTTGAAGAGACGAAATGAATGACATAGGTTTGAGCTTCTAATTTTACAGTTTGAGAGACCTACAATTCGTGAGGCTGGACGTTGAAGATGACCAATGTGTCATCTTCTAACCAATGAAAGCGTGCCATTTGTATTTTTTGAATTTCTGATTTTACATTTGATTCAATGCTTTATTCAGTACAGACCATGATATGCACAACGCGCCAGATCCCTTGGATTTGATTACTAACACGTTTTGACTCTCATCCAATGGTCCACATCTTTTTCTTTTATTTTCTTTTTCTGATTTTTATATTTTAATTGTTTTAAATTTCAAAAAATCATAGAAAATTCATTTTTAGTCCAAAAAATTCAAAACAATTATGAAAAATATTTTTGATTATTCTCTTTCTGTTTTTTATTTTTTCACAATTTAATTTTGTGTTTTGGTATTTTTTTATAAATTTTTTCCCTTATGTGATTTATTTAAAATGTTTAAAAATACTTTTACACATTTTTAAATTCTGAAAAAATTATGGAATGATCCAATGACATTGTGACAAATATTGGTGACTTTATTTTATTTTTGTTTCTGTCTTTACTATTTTTTACTATTTTTGTTTATTTTACCCATCTATTTTAATTTTTAAAAATAATTTCTGACTTTTAAAAATTCCTAAAAAAATTGTATAATTACTTGACCTATTTTCTGGTTTTTTTTCTATGGTCTTATCTTTCATGTCTTGATTAATTTGAATATAATTTATTTTTCCCCATTTTTTTCAAAACATTTTTTAAACCCTTTAATGCATATATTAAATATATTATTATTTTTTTGTGAATATTTTCTGGCTGTCTTGGGTTGATTTTTTGATCATGACTTTATTAACATCATTGGATCCATGGTGTTGAGTTTAACTCCACAAAAAATGGATGAATGATTTTAATAATAGTTTGATTAAATATTAATTCAAATGTAGTTTTCTTTTTACCCTAATTCCCCTTCATCTCATCCCCTTCTTATTGCACTAAGTGTTGTTGGAGCATGATCTCTATATCATGTCTCAACAAATGGTGCATAGATTACTATTGACCAACCTCAAAATAGGTGCGACTTCTATATAAGTCCACTTACGATTGCTTAACATAGCGCTAAATTTTGTCCCGATTCGAATAAATGATCATTCGTGGCACAAACTTATGATTGCAAGCCCAAGTATGTTAATTTGATCTCTTTGATCCAATAACCTTGAGATTCATTGTGTGGAGGCTTTGGTTCTACCAATCCTCTAATGGGTCTACAACACCTTTGGTCAACGTGGATCACTTAAACATCGTTGATCATTAAATAGTACCTGTGAGAATTCTAAACGGATGATATACTTGACAAAAAGCAAATGCAACTTGTTGTGTGGAGGCTTTGGTTCTACCAATCCTATAATGAGTTCCAAATGTAAGTTTCAAGATGGTCATCCAACTAACCACTAATTATTGACTTGTTTATTTTATGCTTTATTCTTTTTATGCTTTATGTACTATTTATTTTTTAGCATTTTACATTTCATGCCATTTTTTATCTTTTCTCATTTGAGCATTTATTTATTCTTGTCATTTTTACTTTGCTCACTTGATCTTTTCTTTTCTTTTTCCTTTTCCTAAGATACTTAATAACCAACTTAAACCCTAAAGAACTCTTAATGGTACTTGGACTATTTGGTTACTATCCTTGGCATTATGGAGCAGTGGACATTTCTGGACTTAGGATTAGAAACCTTGGCCTATCTTGGAGACCTTGTGATCTTATCTGATTATTTTTTCTGGAGATCTTGAGGTTTACCTCAAGACATTGGGTTGCTTATTTTTTTTTTGGGAAGGTTTTTGTGATTGCATCCTTGATTTGTAATCTGGAATTCACCCGTATACAGCCGTTACTTTGCCCAATTTTTGTGAAGACTTAATACATTTGAAGAGGTCTAGTATTTTTGCTTGCTTGGTTTCAATCCAAAGAATGGGAATTCTATCTTGACTCATAATGTCAAGTTTTTGGCTTCTTGTTGGTTAGATGGTCCTTATCCTTAGCTTTTACCTTATGCTTTAGGATAGTCTCTTGTTCTCCTCCCATCTTCTTTAATTTCAAAAATCTTCTCCCTCCTTTTGAAAACTCTTCTTGTTTTGAAACTTTAACACTTTCATAATAAACTTGGACTTAGGTCCATGCATTTTCAAAACATTTTCATAAATAAACCTCAATCAATTTAATAATACTTTAACATTTTTTGATGAGAAGACTAAAAGTCAACCAATCTCATTTCAAACCATTTTTGCCACTTTGGTTGTTACCCTTAAACTTTTTCTTAAAAGATTAGACTCTTGTCAATCCTTGTAGTGATGCAAAAAACTATACTTCTACAATATGTAGTGAAGTGAGATATTTTCCACTTGGGTGTGAGTGAGGCATTGTTGATTTTAAAATCCAAGCCATTATCCTCCAATTTGAGATAATGCAAATTCTCCTTTCTCATGATTGTGGGTAGTAAGAATGTTTTCCACACGGACAATGACGATGATGCCTTATCTCTTAAAATTAACCAACACACTTATGTTTCAAATCTTTTAAAAGAGTAACTACGTGTACCCTGATCCCCTATTGCACGAAAGGTGGTACGTAGGCCCTAAAGGTTCACAACCGCGGCGGGTGAAAAAATCATAAAAATATATTTCTTTTCTCACCTCCACCATCCATTTTATATACAACACATTTTTATAGCCAAAATATACAGATTTTACAAAGAGGCTCCTGCGGAGTACCGTAGATGTTTAGGGTGTTAATACCTTCCCTTTGCATAACCAACCCCCTTACCTTGAATCTTTCCACCTTTTTTTGTGTTATTCACTCTTTTCCCATTCCTTTGGAAATAATAAAGCACGGTGGCGATTTTTTTATTTTGATTTGTATAAAGTCTAGTCAATCCAATGGCTTAGTCTTGAACATTTCTACCGCTACACTGCCAGCTGAGGGAAGATTCGTGATCATGTACTTAACAGTTTTGGAAAATTCAATGGGGTGTGTGTTGAGGCAACATGATGAGTCTGGCCGAAAAGAGCATGCAATATACTACCTGAGCAAAAAGTTTACCGACTATGAAACCAAATATTCACTGCTCGAGAAAACTTGTTTCCCTATGGCATGGGTTGCTCGCCGGCTAAGACAATATATTGACTCACACCACCTTATTGATATCTAAGATGGATCTTATCAAATACATATTCAAGAAGCCCACCCTCTCTGGAAGAATAGAAAGATGGCAAATGGTCCTGACCAAATACGACATTCAGTATACTACCTAAAAAGCAATAAAAGGAAGTGTACTAGCTGATCATTTGGCTCATCAGGTTGTGGATGACTATCAATCCATGAATTTTGAATTCCCTGACGAGTACATCATGTTGGTGAACAATTTTGAAGAACTCATACCGTATGAAGGACCTGAATAAGGATCCCGATGGACTATGGTTTTTGACGGAGCTTCCAACACACTCGACAATGGCATCGGTGTTGTGATCATATCTCCCGAAGGCTGTCATACTCCTTTCATTGCCAGGCTGTGTTTCAATTGTACCAACAATATGGCTGAATATGAAGCATGCATTATGAGTCTCAAAGCTGCTATAGATTTGTGGATTAAATTCTTAAGTGTATTTGGAGGCTCGGCCTTAGTAATCAGTCAGATCATAGGAGAACGGGACACAAAGCACCCTAATCTCATCCCTTACAAAGAGCATGTATTGACACTAATCCCACATTTTGAAGAAATTACTTTTGAGATTTTTCCATGAGATGAAAATCAACTAGCAGATGCGCTAGCCACTATGTTATCCATGTTCAAAATCAGGTGGGATAATGAGGCTCCTCAGATCACTATTGAGAGGATGGGTGAACCAGCATACTGTCATGAGATTGATACCAAAGAAGTAGCGGACAAACCATGGTTCCATGAAGTTAAAAGATATCTCGAGGCCCAAGAATATCCTGAGGGGGCTTTAGTCAATGATAAGAAGTTCCTAATAAGGTTCTCTGCTAAGTTCTTCCTCAGTAACGGAATCCTCTACAAGCGCAACCATGACTCTACCTTGCTTCGGTGCATAGACAAAGGTGAGGAAGAAAAGATTATGGCTGATTTGCACGAAGGTACCTTTGGTACCCATTCTAGTGGGCACACGATGGATAAAAAGATCATATGGGCGGGATACTATTGGTCCACTATGGAAGCATATTGTTATCAGCATTCGCGAACTTGTCACAAATGCCAGATCTATGCTGATAAAGTACATGTACCACCGGTTCCTCTGAATGTCATGACTGATCCCTGGCCATTTGCAATGTGGGGCATCGACATGATTGGGGAGATCAGACCTACAACTTCTAATGGGCACCGCTTCATCCTGGTCACCATTGATTACTTCACGAAGTGGGTCGAGGCAGCTTTATTTTCTTCTGTTACCAAGAACATTGTGGCCTGATTCATCAGATATAACCTTATCTATTGATACAGTATCCTAGAAAGAATCATTACGGATAATCGTACCAATCTTAATAACATTATAATCATCGAACTCTGTATTCAATTCAAGATCCAGCATCATAACTCTTCTCCTTATCGGTCGAAGATGAATAACGTTGTTGAAGATGCTAATAAAAACATCAAATAGATCATACAAAAGATGACGATGACATATAAAGACTGGCACGAGATGTTACCATTTGCTCTTCATGGTTACCTCACCACAGTGCACACATCAACAGGGGCAACTCCTTTCTCTTTGGTATACAATATGGAAGTTGTCATACCCATAGAGGTCTAGGTCCCTACTTTGAGAATCATGAAGGAGACAGGTTTGAATGAAGACGAATGGATTCAAACTCGACTTGACCATTTGAACCTGATTGATGAGAAGAGGCTCACGACAGTCTACCATGGTCAGATGTACCAAAAACGTATAATCAAAGCTTTTAACAAGAAAGTCAGACGTCAAGTATATCAGGATGGTGACTTAGTAATCAAGCGCATTATATTGCCGCAAGGTGATCCCAGGGGCAAATGGACTCCTACATATGAAGGACCATTTGTGATCAAGAACATATTTTCTTGTGGGGCCATGATCTTAACCACTATGGACGGCGACGACCTTCCCCACCCTGTAAACACAGACATAGTTAAAAGATACTACGTGTTGTACCCTAAAAGTCTCCCTCTCATTTCTCAAGGGATCATCCTAGACCCTCAGCATTGCTTCTGTAAAGTTTTAAGTCTCGGATTACAATTTTCCAAGAAAGTCATTCACAAGGGCAAAATGGTCAAATGCACATTAAAAAGTCAAACTTTGGCTTTTTTGATTAAAATCAAGTTTTAAAAATCATATTTCATCAAGACATGAAGTTCGTTCATCAAGAAATCAAACGTAAAAAATTACTTTGAAAAAATCAAATTTCTAAACACTTAGAAAATTTTCTAAGTGTTAAGAAAATATGATAATATTGGGCTAGTTTTCAGACAAGTGCAATCAGAATTTTCAAAAATTATTCAGAACATGACTCGTCGATTAGAACATATGGAAGTTGTGTTCTTCGATCAGAATATGACTCTTCAAATCTCATTCTTTAGCATATGGAGACTATGTTCTACTCTTCGATCAGAACATCACCCTTCGAATCTCACTCTGGTCTTTCCACTCTTCGATCAAAACATCACCAAGCCCCAAAACCTTGTTTTGAATAGTCTGCTGCACTTCTATGACACGGTCCTGCATCCAGCTGCCACAACACTCCAAATTGTTGTTGATCCAGTCCACGCCTGCATTTTTCTCAGACCCCATATTTGCACCAAATTAGTACATAAAGGTTGTATTTAAAAAGAAATGGAACAATATGCCAAAAGGGTTCAAATCCCATTTATTTTCCCCCTAAAACAACAATAAACTCATCTATAAATAAATGGTTCCACCACACGTCTAAGGGGTTGGCTTTTGAAGAGAGAATTATTGAATACAAAAAGAGATAAAAGAAAATATTCAAACACTCTTAAACCCAGAATTCTCAAAATAATACCCTTGTTCTTCCCTTCGAATCAATGAACTTAACATTTTTGTTTCGTTTCTTGCAAACCCCAGAACATTCAAAGGCAATAGCTCAAGTCCCAAACATACGCTTCATATTCAAGGTAAGTCATCCTGATTTTGAACTTTTCATTCAGAACATCATTAAAAATATAGATATCATAGTGTTGAGAATGTATATATCATTGCCCAGGTAGAAAAATGGTGGATCAGAACTTCTTGAAGAAAACTAGGCTCAGAATTAGGAATATAACTTCTATAACCTGTTGTGCTTTTATTTTTCTGTTTTGCTATTGTTAAGAACGGAATAAGTTGCAGATGCTCTGGCTAATGTAAAGAAGGAGGTGAAGTGTAACATTAGAACTTCTAGGTTTTTTCACACTGTTGTAACACAATACACAGAATTTCTAGGTCTTTCTCACTATTGTAACATAACACTCGGAACTTCTAGGTCTTTCTCACTATTGTAACATAGCACATAGAACTTCTAGGTCTTTCTCATTGTTGTAACACAGCACATAAAACTTCTAGGTCTTTCTCACTGTTGTAACAGAGCACACAAAACTTTTAGGTCTTTCTCACTGTTGTAACACAACACATAGAACTTCTAGGTCTTTCTCACTGTTGTAACACAGCACACAGAACTTCTAGGTCTTTCTCAATGTTTTAACAGCACACAAAACTTCTAGGTCTTTCTCACTGTTGTAACACAGCACATAAAACTTTTAGGTCTTTCTCACTGTTGTAACACAACACATAGAACTTCTAGGTCTTTCTCACTGTTGTAACACAGCACACAGAACTTCTAGGTCTTTCTCAATGTTTTAACAGCACATAAAACTTCTAGGTCTTTCTCACTGTTGTAACACAACATACAGAACTTCTAGGTCTTTCTCATTGTTTTAACACCACATAGAACTTATAGGTTTTCCTCACTGTTTTAACACACATAACTTCAGCGTGCAGCGACCCAGAACTTATGGTTTCCTCTAATGTTTCTTTCTAAACTACAGCGTGCCTAGCATCAGAACTTCTAGTTTCCTCTAACGTTTCATTCTGAACTACATCATGCCTGGCATCAGAATTTTTGGTCCCTCTCATTTTTGTTTTCAGCAACGTGTTGATCCTGTTTTTGTTATTTTTCCTTTTCTTTCTTATTCTTATTATTTTCAGCATTAATACTATTTTTATTAATATAAAAAACGCCATAAAAAATATTTTCTATTTATTAACTAATTATTTTTCTAAGACAAAAAATCATTTTCAAAACAAATCCTTTCCTTTTCTTGTATTGTACAATTCAATATGGTTGTAATAGATAATTAGGATTTAAAATCTTGCAATCCCAATTTGTAAATATGTATCCCCATCCCTGAAATGATGTAATAGCTTAGGATTTATTTTCTTCATTTTTAATTGCTTTCGTACATTGTTAGTAATTAAGATGTATGGCAAGATAAAATCAATAAGTAGATAACCTTTAAATGCAAGACAAAATGCATGCAATCAAACACACTTACACACTAGCACCTCCAGGGAAATCTCACTTTGTTGCCTTTCAGAAAATAGTCATGTCCCTCGAATATGGGTGTTTTAGCAAAGACCCTTGATAAAAGATCGTAGTCCCTCGATGACCCTCAATGTTCCCTTCTATAAAAGATCTAGTCCCTAAACGACATTGCTAAAACATTCCATAGGTTGCCTTCTATGACTATACAAACGTCCCATGCCCGTCCCTTCACATCCAATGAAGGGGCTTCTTACCAAATCAATGGTAAGATAGCAACATCTAAAGGAGAAGGAAAAAGAATGCTTAAGACCTTTTGAGTAGGTAGGATGCTCCTAGTTGCTCACTTGCACACAACAAAAACATTTTATACACCCACAATTTCACTTTGAAACATTTTTAAAGACAAAACAGTTTGTACGCATTCTTATAGAGACGAGAACCATTACAAAGACATTCCTTTTCAAAATACTTTCAAAACTCACACAACAAGCACATTTTCAAACAAAAGAAAGTGATCTAGTAAGCAACTAAGAGCCCGTAGATAACTACGGATGAAAAGGGTGCTAACACCTTCCCTTTTCGTAACCTACCCCCTGAACTCAAGAAATAATCTCGAAAGGTATTTCCTGTTCTTTTCAACCTTTCCTTTTGGATAAAATAAAAGTCGATGGAGACTCTTGCTATCCGCAACAAATGCGATCAAACGCAAAACACCCAAGTCAGTTCTCCCACTGTGTTACACTACACATGAACAAAGACCCGCTAGGTCGACTGGCCTAGGTAAAAAATTAGGGCTTCCTGGCAAACCAAAAGGGTTCGGGCAAAAATTAGGGATATACATATGAAAAATCTATACACCCGGTAAGTCAAAAACCTGAAAAGGCAGCTTGGGAAAAATAGGGTATCCCGTTGGACTGAAAACCCGAAAAGGCGGTCCAGGAAAGAGTTATGGATTTAAAGCTTATAACTATGTCCCGTTGGATCACCTTACAGCCAATCTTCAATATCAACTATCAAACTCAAAAGGTACTAATCAATCTAATCATCTTTGGACAAGAAACAAAGGGATGAGACGCTCAAAGATATAAAGGCAATAGCAGAATGGGAACCCAATGGGATTATTTCATATAACTGTTTTTCTTTGTATTAGTTTTCATTCTTACAACGACATTATCTTACTAGGATGTTCATCTCCTTATACAAAAACGCTTATTCAAGTTAATACAAAGCTATTCCTTTGAAAGTGCAAAACTATTTGTTTTTATTTTCCTGTTTTATTTGCGAAAACATCCAATGATTATTTTTGAACATATGCATTTTGAATGTGATTACTGCTTACAATTATACGCATAAAAAAGGAAAAGAAAACAGAAAGACCATTACTAATGGCTTTAAAAAATAGGACAATATCTAACGACCATTCCACAAGATCCCCACAGGTACTTTCTCCAGCAGGAACAAAGGAAGAGACATCCTGCTACAAGGTTACTTCCATATCTTCAGTATACAGCCTAATGGTGTCAGGTTTCTCATATCCCCAGCAGAACAAAATTTCCAATTACTGCTCCAAAAATTCCCTAGTGAAGTCGTCGAGCTTCTCAGGATTCCCTGGCAGGATTTCACAAAATCCCCAAACAATGCACAGAGTTTCTCTTCCCCAATAGAGTTTATTTCTCTAATTAATGGAAGCCTGTCTATTAGCACTTCAACTTCAACAAAATATGAAGACTTACCCTCCTCATCCCCAGCAATAATCAGGGATTTATTTTCTCTAATTCAACAACACTGCCGTAGAACGACTGACACATTCATACATTGCATTCATACACCATTTTATTGGTATCATAGCATATGCAACATGAATTCATTAATCACAATCTCATTTATTTTGAGAGCATCATTTGTACTTCATGCATCATGATATTGCATGCAGCCAATTCTTTACCTTTTCAGGAAAGATTGACAGATGAATGTCGTCGACAACCAACAAAAACAAATTCCAGATTAATACCTGAAACTAGATAGGAAAACTATTTGTGAGCGACTGATTATAGATTAATACCTGAAACCATACAGGATAACCATCTACATAAACGAAGTGAAGATTAACTCCCGAAACAAGTCGGGGAAACTATATTTCTTTCAAAAGACGCTAGAGATTAATACCTGAAACCAGACAGGACAACTATCTCAACAACCAACAAAAACAAGTTCCAGATTAATACCTGAAACTAGAAAGGAAAATTATCTATGAGCGACTGATTATAGATAAATACCTGAAACCAGACGGGAAAACTACCTACATGAATTAATTGTAGGTCAACTCCCGAAACAAGCCGGGGAAACTATCTTTATTTCTCAAATAGGTCAGAGATTAATTTCTGAAACAAGACAGGGAAACTATCTCTAAGACTAACAAAAACAAGTTCCAGATTAATACTTGAAAGCTGACAGGAAAACTATATGTGAGCGGTTGATTGTAGATTAATACCTGAAACTAGATAGGACAACCATCTACATGAACGGAGTGAAGATTAACTTCCGAAACAAGCCGGGAAAACTATCTTTCTTTCAAAAGAAGTCAGAGATTAATACCTGAAACCAGACAGGACAACTACTTCAACAACCAACAAAAACAAGTTCCAGATTAATACTTGAAACCAGATAGGAAAACTATCTGTGAGCGACTGATTATATATTAATACCTGAAACAAGACAGGATAACTACGTACATGAATTAATTGTAGGTTAACTCCCGAAACAAGTCGGGGAAACTATCTTTCTTTCTCAAATAGGTCATAGATTAATTCCTGAAACAAGACAGGGCAACTATCTCTACGACCAATAAAAACAAGTTCCAGATTAATACCCGAAGTAAGAAAACATAACTATTTATGAACATTTAATCATAGGTCAACTCCCGAAACAAGACGAGGCGACTATATTCATGACGGAAATTTCCTTCAGAGGAGTTCTGAAACGCATTTCCCCTTTACCACTTCATTCTGAAAAGTATCTCCTTCAGAAGTTTAATTCTGAAAAATATCCCATAATGTTATCATACAAATGATTGACCCGAAAGTTGAGTATGAAAGGGGAGTTTCTACCCTATGTTAGCATGCATGGATGTCTATCATAATGTCTAGCTCGAAATCTACTCTAATCGAGTGATCCTAAGGGAAGTGTGGCATATCAAACAAGTAAACAAATAAGTGATTTGGCAAAAGCATACAAACATGAGTAGAAAGCAAGGCACATATGCGGAACCTCCTTAAATAGGTCTTTAAATAAACCAGAGGGATTCCTGACAGTTATCAACAGCGAAGGTCCCTTTCATGCATCTCTATTCCTTCTTGACATGATCTCTAGAAAGCATTAAAATGCAGAGATAAGAATGAGGTCACAATGATACATAACAGAATAGGTCTGTTACCTCTTCGAAGCGCGTGAGATAAGACAACTCTATAAAACGACTCCTTGAACCTCCTCAATCAACCATTAATTAGGCATACCCGGGTTGCATCAACGATCGATCGTAAGGTCATAACACAAATGTCTACAAGATAAAGGGAGTGCTTGGGTATAGGAGTTGAATTAGGTTATGATTAACCAAGGAGTGTACTTGATTAATCTCGTGAGAGTAGGCGCTCCTACCCTCAACCATGAGACCCTTTATGCATAGAAACACTTGGTATATGGACCAAAGTGGTTGATTAGGGTTATGGTTAACCAAGGGCAAAGCTTGATTAACCTCGTGAGAATGGACATGCCCAAACTCAACTATGAGACTCTTTAAGAAGATGCTTGGTATGTGGACCAAGAGGAGATAAGAGAGTTGCTTCAATGCATAAGATAAAAATCAAAAGCCCATACAAGGTGGCTATATGCATGCTCCTGGAAAGTGGGACTAGCATGACACTAGTATTCTAAATGACCAATTGGAATAATTGATCGAGTAGTTGTCGCTGTAGAAAAGCCCAGGACCAAACTATGAAATGTGTGCAAGTGTGCATTTGTAGGTGGATACCTTTTCATTGATGATGAGCCCAAGAGGAGGCCATGTTTTCTAATTGGATAAAATATGCATAATAACAATATATAAAGAAAATAGCAAAATAAATAAAATTCTAAGTTATTACAAACCATACAGGAATGGGGGTACAAGTTTACAAATGGGGATGAGTCGAATCGGCAATTCGATTAATAGTCTAAACAATCAAACAATACAACCCAATCGAATTTAATAAATGATTAATTAAACTAACCGTCTATTTAAAAAAATTAATTAACAAAATAATTAATAATATAACTAGAATAGTATTTTAGTTTAATTATTTATTTAGGAAAATAAAATATATTTTTGTATTTTTTTAATTGTAGAAATAAAAATAATTAAATAAGATAATATAATATAAACAAATATAAGGGAAAATAGAGAATGGTCCTGAAATAAATAGAAATGGGGGTGCTAAGAGGAGCTGGGCGTTCAGGCCCAACATAAAGGAATCCCAACTGCTTAAGAGGCTGTGAGCGATCCAATGTGGAAGTGCTCCAGGAGGTCCATGGTGGAACGCGCATGCTGAAATTCTAGATCAGATCTAGATAGATCTAACGGTTGAAAACTGAGAGCGTGTAGTAAGAATGATGGAGAGTCACACGCTGGATCTAGTGTGATCTCATGGTTGCGTCTGAAGGAGGATCGCCGTAGGCACGCATCCAAAAATGTTGGATGATGACGAGGGATGATCCAATGGTAACTGAAGCAGACACATGGTGGCTTACCGTGGGAACATCTACATGATTACACAAACTCCACAAACAGGCGGTGACAAGTGTTAAGTAGGTGTTAATAAAAAAAATTTACTTAAAAAAGAAAAAGGTTAATGAATATTTTTATAAAAAAAGATCAAACAAATTTCCTTTTATTACCTTTGTCATTCTCGGTTCTCTATTCTTTCTCTCCATCTCTTCTTCATGGTGTCTCGCCTGACAAGACACTTTCACTGTGTCGGAAATCACCTCACGGCGGCGGCAGCAGCGATGGTTCACGATCTTGCACAGATCTTCAAATTTTTTAGTTCGCTCGCGTCGTTTTCTTCTCCTCTTCACTAATCTGGTGTTCTATTTTGCAGAAACTAAGTGATTTAGCATAGATCTTGAAAGGGGTTTAGAACCTTAGACGCTAAAATTTTGTGATTTCGGTGCTCACGGTTGCTTCGATGTGATTTCCAGTGATGATGATGATGATGATGATGAACAAAGGAGGTGTCTCTTCTGAGCTTGCTCGATAAGATCTCTCTGACTTTGAGTTTGTTTTCTCTGTAACATATACTTTTCCTCTTCTCTTTCTCGAATTAAAATTCTGAAGGGTTTGGGATCTGTGGAAAATGATGAAATGGTTTGTTGTTATCTTGATAGCTATGACGCCATTGTTACTATGATGATTTTGTATTTCTAAGGGTTTGCACATCTGGAAAATGATGAGAAATAGGGTTTTTTTTGGGTAGTTTTGGTTGCTGCGCAGCTTTTCTTTCTGTGTATCATCATTCCCCCCCTAATTTCAGTGCCCTTGAATGGTTTTATAGATGAGATATTTTAGGGTTTCCTTTGTGTTGGTTTCAATTGAGTTGTTATCAGGTGTTGTACCCCAAAATTTCCATCCCATTTTTACTCAAGACATGATCATTAAGATTCTCAATTGCTCAAGGTTGACCAAGAATTGATCAGACAAATTCTCTTCCTAAGCAATGGACTTCCAACTAGGGTTACAATTTTCACAAAGATGTTTGAGATCCAAAGGACTTAAATGTTTTCTATTGTCCTAATATTCCTTCAAGATTTCCATGACAAATTTCATGCCTTACACTACAAGTTTGCTCAGTCAATTGCTCAAATGTTTGAAAATCAATTGTACTAGGTCAATAGTTAAATGTTGCCATATACAGTCAAACTTCAAGGTTTTTGGTCAACATAAACATTTTAAAGTGATATCCATCATTTGATCAAGGGTTGATCATGATTCCTCAAGAAATACTCATAATCTATCCAAAGTTAAGAATTACTAAATTAGGGTTTCTATAGGAAAAGTCAACTGAACTTTGACCAGGCATAAGTTCCACATACTTCATCCATTTTTCCCCAACCAAAGCTCATTTTGAAGATAATCTAATTCCCTACAACTTCTCTTCTTCCCTCAAGTCCATTAAATTCCCCATTGGAAAGATACAAGCTCATACATTACAGGTCACTTTTCGAAAGTCGACAAAAGACAATGTTTTCCAAGACCATTTACATCAAGATAATTTCTGCAAATGAAAAATTGGTCAACATAGAGGTTGTAGAGGACATCTTGAGATTTCTAAAAAGTCCAAGATCATCTCCAAAAAATAAAAATTGAGCAAGTTATGGCTTACACAAGTTGGGAAATTTTTGAGAAAGTGCATAAAGTGCAAATTGAGAAATATTAAACTTGTGGACTAATGGGCCTAGGTTTTAAGGTTTGAACGTGTTTACAACATGATTAAGAACCTATAAATCGATCCATGCATTATTTTAATTTTTATTTCATTTATTTTTTATTTTATTCATTTAAACTCAAATTAAATCAAATAAAATGCAAGATTAATGCACAAGGCATGTAAGGCTTAAGATTTGAATTTCTTGGGGTCCAACTAGCTCATAGAAAACTGTCAAAATCATGACAACCAAGAAAACATCATTAAGACAAGATTTTCATAAGTTTGGAAAGTTTTCAATTGAATTTTGGAACCAAATCATGCAATTGATACCATGAGTTTTCTTCCATTATTTTTTACCTAAATTCCTCCTCTATATAAATACAACACCCTCATGCACTAGAGAGCACGAAATTGGCAGCCCAAGAACACTCTCTAAAAACCTCATATTTTTTCAAAACTAGGGCAAAGTCAAAACCAAAGATCCAACCACTTTCAGTCCAAGCCATCAATTACAAATTATTCCCGAGGTATCTAAGGGTAAGAATAGGTTGAAAGTCATGGACATTGATGCTTGAAACAAGCATACTCGTCTTCTCTGATTTTCTTTTCTTTCAAATATTCATTTAATTAATTCCATACATTGCTAATGTTTATTAACTGCTCAAATGAGTTCTTGTTGTTACGTAGAACAGGTTTGAATCACAAACAATAGCTTGGCTTAGTGGATGAGGCGCCTGACTGTGACCCAAGGGGCGTGTGTTCAACACCCATCCCGTGCATTTTTCACTTTTTTGACTATTTTCTTTTCTAACCCTTTTCATTTATTTATTTTTCACTTAATTGTTTTCTATCATTAATTTAATTAACGTATAAAATCACAAAAAAAATCATTAAATATTAGTTTTAGGCTTTTAATTAATTTAAATAATTTTTGACATAAAAGTTATTTTGATTTAATCAATATTGATTTTATTTCATAATTAACTTATAAATTAATCAGAGTTAGGTTTTTAATTATTAATTCACTTTTATTATTTTCCAAACAAAAAATACCAAAAATATATTTTCTAACACTTAAAATCTTAGGTTTTAATTATTTTATTAACATTTTTCTTATTTTTATTTCTATTCATTTTCTATTTATATTTATTAGACAAATTGTATAGGTCGCATAATAATTGTAATAGCTGTAGTTTAAATTCTCGCAGTTTCATTATTTATGTAACTACACAAAGCCCTGTAATAGCGTAGGAACTTTAATTCTCACCTTTATATTTCTTGTAAACTTGTATATATGTAACTGCTAGTAATTAAGCATGTATGGCAAGATCTAAAAAGAAATTGTAGAAAACCCTAATTTCAAGATAAATATAATTGAATTGAACACACTTCTCACACTTGCACCTCTAGGGTAACCTCTCTCGTTGCCTCGGAAAACAATGGTCATGTCCCTAGAATGTAGACATACCATTAGCAAAGACCCTCGGTATAAATCATCATAAAAGATCATAGTCCCTCGATGTCCCTCGAAGTTGCCTACGGTATATGATCTTGT